>VDFB02270651.1:714656420-714800466 GCA_007258455.2 Sequoia sempervirens
CACTTGTCAAGGAGGTGATTTTTCATCTGAACGTTAGCAGGATTACTTTGGTATTCATCAATAGTGACTTCAGGCTAATTGATCATGTTCTCGTCACCTGGTAGTGAAGTATTTGGACCATCGGTTTTAGATTGTGATGAAGTATTGTTATGGGGATCTTGAGGGATGTTCACATTGTTGTTAGGATCTTGAGATATGTTTTCCCTATTGTTAGGATCTTGAGGGATGTTCTACTGGGAACCTTGACCTTGTTGTTGTGCCATTTCCTTCTTGGTTTGTGATCTAGTCTGAACAGGCATGCAAATGCAGAACTATAGGGTGGACTAAGATGAGACTAGACTCAATGCAAGGATGACCTAAATGAAAGTTAGAAGATTTATTGGATTGGATAAAGGATTGATTGATTGGATAAGGGTTGATTGGATGATTGGATAGGATTGATTGGATGATTGGATAGGATTGATTGGATGATTGGATAGTTTTGAGATTGGATAATTGGATAAGGATTGATTGGTAAAATGGTTGATAGGATTGATTGGATGATTGGATAGGATTGAGATTGGATGATTGGATAAGGATTGATTGGTAAAACAATTGATAGGATTAGATGATGGATGATGTTAAGGTATTCTAAACCTAGTTCAAAAATCACCCTAGGTGACTTAAGGCGTTGGTTGATCGGATTGAAGGATAGATAGATGATTACGACACTGAATCCATCTAAAGATGGAAATGGATTGATTGGGCCAAGGATGATGACATATGACATTGAATCCACCTCAAGATGGAAGTGGATTGATTTGGCTAAAGACAATGACTGATGTGTAGGATAACGATCGGATTTAGATGCCTAGGTCAATTCAGATAATAACCTTTAAAACAAGGTTTAGGGGATTTGGATCAAGAGAACGATGATGAATGATGCAACCTAGAGATGCTCTAAGAGTTCCTATATGATGCAGGTGATGACTGAATGACCTTTGGAAAGTGGAAATGGACTAAAGGATGAATTACGAGTGAATGAAAGGGGATGGAAGTGTTTAGATCACATCAAGCAACAAGGTTTTAGGTCCCCAAATATTTGACTCTTTGGATTGGGTAGGGTTTCCTATTCAAGGGGCGAGGTCACTTGTCTAAGGGGCATGGTTGCCTATTCCCTGGGTGTGATCACCTATTCCTTGGGTGTAATCGCCTATTCCCAGAGCCTGGTTGCCTGTTCCTAGGGCTTGGTTGCTAACTAGTTTTTGGACTTGTGTTAAATTAGAGATGAGGTCAAATGAGCTATTAGAATGGGAAAAAGAGCCTGATAAGCGGTGAAATAGACTCACTAGATGATGGAATGGGCTCCCCGAATGGTGCAACGAGATCCCTAAATAATGAAATGGATTCTTTGAATGGAAAAACTGGTTCCCTGAACGATGAAATGGTTCCCTGAATGGAAAAATGAACTCTCTAAATGGATGAATGGGTTCACAGAATGAGAACGAACTCTTAGAATGGGGAAATGGACTGATGTAATGACAAAACAGATGTTCATAATGGGAAAATGGATTGACGGAATGACTGAATGGGAGGCAGAACTGACTATTTAGAGTGCAAAATAGTTGTTTGGGAGGGATCACCCCTGTTCTAGGCCTGGTCGCCCATTTTAGGGCATGGTCGCCCCTCTGTAGGGCGTGGTCACCCCTAGACAGGTCTCGGTTGCTCCTATTCATGGCGAGGTTGCTTTCTTAGGTGAGAAGTAAACAATTTTGACTCAAAAGTGACTGAGACAAAGGGCAAGGTCACCCCTCTTGAGGTCGAGGTCATACTTGGTCAGGGCGTGGTCACCTTTGTCAATAGACCTAAACTTGACTAAGGAAAAACAACTATGGAAAAGGACAAAAAACACTTCAAGCAACAAGAAAAAGGAAAGACTGACTTGACTAGTAAGATATGCACTGGCTTTTCATAGAAAAGACAGTTCAAGCAACACAATCCTATGATTAGTATGAGGGGTATGGCTAGCATAGTCCTCTAACTAGGCTAAACGAGGCGATCTAGGGAGTCCTTGATATATGCTCAGTATGTAAGGCACAACCGGGAACACCAACTCATCACAAGTGTGAATCAGGAACCCCAACAAGATATTGAAGGCTCATACCAACTCTTCACATCTATCTAGGTATCACCCTATCTTTGACGTTATACCAGACACGATGTGACTGGATTGGGGTACAACTTTGGCCTCCCCTCTTTATATACCCCATTGGTATGCATGGTTGGAATCATCCCTTGTGGTGATGAAATCCCCAAGCAGGTCCCACTAAGAAGAGAATGCTAACCCTTTTCAGCTAGTCCCTAGGCTCACACAAAGTGCAAGGGGAAATCTTGAACCATGTAATGCCCCCTTGGGTAACACAAAGGACTTAAGTAAGCTACTATTTCTCTTCACCCAGGATCACCAAACAGTGCAAGGGGATTGGATATGTCAATAGCTTAATTAAAAATAAAATCACACAATGTATTGACTCCCCTACTTAGACTATGTTCCTAATTAGTGTAAAAATGAAAGCAAACAACTAACTAAATGACTTGGTCCTTTCATCCTACAACAAATGTGTTAGTATTTTTAACCTCCATTCTTTTTCAAGTGTAAAATAACTACACAAAAATTAGTAAAAACCTTCACAATCACCAACAACATAAGTTAGGGGGTCAGTAATAACCAAAATGACATAAAACAATATGTAAAAATGATTTAAAATGTCATTTTCTCCTTGCAGAAGGCTCTGTCTAGGCCTGGCCACCCCTCTTCTGGGCCTAGTCACCCATGGCAGGGCGTGGTCGTCCCTCTATAGGTCCTAGTCACCCCTCTTCAAAATAGAGTTAAACTAGTAGCTTTGTCTCAGATAGGCGTCTATGTCTAGGTAGGGTCACCCCTCGGTAGGTCCTGGCCGCTTATCTTAGGGCAGGGTCACCCCTCTGTGTCACCAGAACCTGCAAAATATCAAAAAAATAGCAAACATAAGAGTAAAAGGACCCATTTGTGGGTCCCACAGGGCATGCCAGAAATGTGTTCGAGTGTTATTACCTCCTAATATGCAAAATTAATTAATAAATGCAAGATAAAACAACACTATACCACGTCAAGATTAGGCTATGTTGAACACAAATAAAAGAAAGATACATTTAAGAAAGTATACCTTTTATTTTTGTTGATCCTTGGTTGGCCCTTGATGCAACTTGAGTGTGTGCTCCTTGGATGGAAAATTATCTAAAATGAGATGCAAAGGGGTGAAGATGCAATGGAAGATGTAAATGATGAAGGTGGTTATGTGATAGTCTAAGAAAAATGGATGCAAGAGGATGGGATGAAAGATTAAAAGTGTGCAATAATGAAGGATGAAAACTAAGTATGCAAAGAAGTGCTTAAATGGATTGAGATCATAAGTGTGATAAAAATGCATAACGTCCCTGAATGAATGAGAAGGGAGGGTATTTATAGAAGAAATTGAATTCTCTAGAGAATTCAATGGTTAGGATTGAGCCACCATGGCCAAGATGGAGGGCTATGGTGAGTTGAGAACTCACAAGCCCTCATATCTAGCCATGTGGAGGATGAAGTGTCCAAAGGGCATGGTGAGATGGAAAGGGTACAAATGATGTGGAAGAAGGAAAAGTAATTTGAAAGTACCTTGGGAGGGGAGAAGATTTCCTCAAAAAGTAACTTCTTGTTCCCATATGAGAGGAAAGTGACATATGAGGAATTTTAGTATTCCTCAAAACTCTCCATGGGGAAGAGAAGTGGTTGGGGAAATAAATTTGAATTTTAAATTCACATGATTGGAAGGGATAAGATGGTTGGGAGAATAAATATGAATTTTAAATTCATATGAGGAGCACCTTGTGGATAAGACAAGGTTCTTATGAAGGAGGTTGAAAAGTACCTTGTGGATAAGACAAGGTCCTTATATTAGAAGGTTCTTGGCTTCATGTGACTGATGTGACCTTTCAGTGATCACATGGGGAAGAGGAGAATCCTTGGAGGAATAAAAAGTGAATTTTAAATTCACATGGGGAAGAGGGTCTAGGCTAAATGTGGAAAATGTGAAGGTTGACCAAAAAGATATGCTAATGTAGCAAGGGGATTAGATTAAGGTTGTGCAAATAGGTGATTAAGAAACTTAATGAAGGATTGGAAGCAAGTGGGAGAATATGGAGGATGTGACATTAATCCTTATTAAGGTGTGCACATCCTAAAAAGGGATTAATTAAATTAATCCAAATTAGAAGAGGGTTATGGAAGATGTGACAAGGAGAGAGAAAAAGAAGAATTTAAAATTTGTTTAATTCAAAAAGGTCAAATGACTAAAATAAATTGATATGTTTATTTAATTTAGAGAGGATAAGATGAAGGGTAAAGTGTTTAATTGTTAAATTAAATACTTTAGGAACCTTAGGGAAAGGGGAGATATTAATTAAATAAATCATTTAATTAATATTGATGAAGGAGACAAATTTGACCATATGGAAGTGGTCAAATTTGGATGTCTACATTTTACCCCTCTTTGAAAGGTTTGATATCCCTAGGTCCAAAAGCCACACCTTTCTTGTTTAGATCATGCCATCTATTCCATGGTAAAATATTCTTTCTATAGCCAAATTTTTCTAGCTCATATTCTTAATAGATGGAACGAAACTTGATTGACTCAGTGGCATAAGGATTTAAATTGAAAACCTCAATAATTTGACTCATAATATCTAGCATGGGGGCTCCATCTGGAAATGTCGTGATAATTTTGTCATTTGGGTCTTAACACTTAACCAAGTCTAGAACCAAATCAACCTCCACAAAGACATTTGGAATAACTAGCTTATCTATTTCACATGTCCATAGATGAAATGTTGGACATAGTAGAAAATTTCCTATTAAAATCATAGAGGAAGGTCCCAACCAATCTGGAGCACAACATCACCTACCCTACATGCGAAATCTTGAAAGTGGCTTGTAAAAATATGCAAATAAATAGAGTAGATAGATGTGAGATTGATGTGATTCAGTGTGTATGATGTGAGTGTGGAAGATTAGCGCGAAGCATAAATTTTGAGTTTCTAGATGCAGTGAGTAAAAGGTGTACTCTATCATTCATGCATTTCTACAAGTAGTTGAGAAAATTGTGGTGGATTTCTCTATTGCATTGAGATTGTCTTCTCTATGTAACATATATTTTCTATCTTCTTTGTATCTTTGTAATAGTGAGCTCTTTGAGTTGTTCACCTTGTTGGATGGTGAGTCCTTGTTCTGGTAGTTAGCCTTGTTTCTTAGGTAGTGAGCCTCTTGTAATTAGTTTTGATATTCTCTATAGTGTGATTTAATCCTCACCTTGGTTTTTCCCTTATTGGGTTTTCCAAGTAAATCTGGTGTTATTGTGTTTGTGTGATGCTTTTTAGTTTCTGCACTAGTATTTAATGTTTAATCATTTAAGCAATAACAAGAATTATTTTTGGTGAATGAATTGAGATTTAAATCTATGACAACTGACACACCCCCCACTCTCAGTTGTCTTGTTCAATAATTGGTATCAGAGCTTGGTTCCTCGGTGAAGAGTTTAACTACTTGAGGAAGGTTTAAGATGGCTAGAATAGTGATTTATGATTATCTAAGGTTCAATGGAACTAATTATGCTATCTAGAAAATATTGATGGAAGAATATCTAGAGTATTGTGGATATGATCTGGAGAAAGCATACAAGAGTCCTTACACTCCTCTTGGAAATGCTCCGAGTATAGATGATGAGATCAAGGCACATGAAATGAGCATTAAGTCAAAGTAAATTTTGAAGAACAACCTAGTACATTTTGAGATGATTAAGCTTTAAAATTTGAATACTGCTAAGGAAGTCTAGGATGCTTTGGAAAGGGCACATGAAGGTGATGTCGTGCAAGAGCACCTTTGCAAGTTTTGGATTTTGCATATGCAATTAGGAGTCTAGGTTTGAATAAAGGAATTTCATGATGTAATAAGCTATATGTGATGAAAGTATGATGTAAATGGTGTCATTAGAAGGTATTAGGTGTGTCGTGTCAATATTTGCTAATAATGTTGCATTTTTGCAAAAGTTTCTTAAGTGCATTTTTGACAATTTTTGGTGGAAGTTGGTGGTTGAATGGTCAGGCTTTTGAAATTATTTTTTTGGCCATTGGTTGATGTTGAATTTTTTTTTTAAATTCCTCTAAAACCTTCAAGGTATTTTGGATTGTGAATATTTTGAAGACATAATACAATAATAATCTATTTTGTGGTGTTTTTTTCTACAAATTCTTGTAATTTCTGAACTTGTATGATTCTGTATAGTTTGCAATTAATGTGAAACTTGTGTAAAGTGGTAGAGGATCATGTAAGCTTCCATTTGAATTATTTTGGAGTGATTTTCATTAATGTTGGTAGGAGTTAGATCCATTTTTTAGTAGATTGCTTGGTTTCCTTGGGTTTGTTAAGAAAAATGGATTTCTAGGCCATTCCATCATAGGATAGTTCTAAAAATTGGTGAAATGGGCATATTAGGAGTTAGCTTTAGGATTTTTTTAGTTTTTAGGCAAGGTGGTGTTGTTGAAGGTGTTTTTGCACGTGCCCTAGCTTGACAAGTTTGAGTTTCAAGCATGAATTTGTTGGTATTTGTGTAGGACAACAAGATTTTGATGTAAATTATGGAATCTAAAGGTGGAATTGGAATATTGGTGATTGGTTGGTCATGTTTTTGAATTTTTTCAAGTTTTTGTAGTAGAAAATAAAAGGCCTCCTTTGGACAAGAGGCCTAATTAGGCCTAGGAGCAGTATTGCAAGTTAGATTTTGGTGTGTTGGTCCAAAATAGCCCTAAGCAAGGGTTTGATATGTTAAATAGTAGCATATTGGGTTCTTGAAAGTGTGTTCATCAAGTGTTGAAAAGACCATCAAAGAGAGATATAGTTGAATAAGTGCATCCCTTTGGCTACAAGCAAATAGGTGGATTATCAAAGGAAGATACCCTAGAAGGTGGTTGTTACCTTGTAAACCAATTGGATTCAGTTTGTTTGAGCCTTATATCTCCCTGTCTTGCATCAGGTGGTATTAGAGATTAGGCTTAAGATCAATTGGAGAAAGTGATTTGAGTTTCAAGAAATAAGATTGAGAGAAGAGCATCCAATATTCCTCTTAAAGGTGGAATAATGATTTCTAGGGAGATCAGAGCCCTAAGAGAGAGCCAAGAAGCCATGTTGCCTAGAATGGAAGCACTAGAGACAAGAGAGAGAAGAGGTAAGGGGATGGCCCAAGATAGTGACCCTAAAGAAGAAGAGAAGGAACAAGGAGAGAATCCTCCTGCAGGACAACAAGGAGAGTTGGATCCTAAAGAGAGAAAGTTTCTTCAAGTTCTCAAGGGTGCTAGGGGTGAGGCTCAAGAGGTAAAGATATAGCTACCTATGTATGGTGGCAAGATTGATGGAGAAGAGGTTATTGATTGGATTGATTCTCTTGATAATTACTTTGATTAAAAAGAGATTCCAGAAGACAAGAAGGCCAAATTTGTAAAAACAAATTTGAAAGGACCAGCATTAACTTGGTGGAATTACATCCAGGAGGAGAGGTCAAAGAAAGGAAAGTACAAGATAATTTCTTGGGACAAAATGGTGGCAAAGGTAAGGGTTCAATTCCTTCCCGTTGATTATGAAATACAAGTGTTTAGAAGATTGTAAAATCTAAGAGAAAAGGAGTTAGATATGGTTGCTTATACTCTAGAGTTTCATAAACTTAGTATAAGATTAGGTCATATAGATAATGAAAAAGAAAAGGTGGCTAGATACTTGAATGGATTGAGATCAGAAATCCAAGATTAAATCAACTTAACCACTCCTAGGATGGTAGAGGATTTTTTTAAAATGGTTGTAAAGGCTGAAGAGAAGATCAAGAGAAGGTTGGAAAAGAAATCTAAGGGCAGCGGAAAGAGTTTCAGGGGTAGAGGTAAACCTGGTGGAAGATGTTCTCAAAGAGGACCAAATGAACAAAGCATAACACAAGAATCTAGTGGAGAAACAAAAGGAAATTTTAGAGGAAGAAGACCAAAAGGTAGGGACAAATTTAGTGGAAAAGGAAGGGGTTCTAATGCCTTCTCTAGAAGGTGTTATAACTATAATCAGTATGGACATCCTTCTTTGAAGTGCCCAGACAAATAGGGTACAAGTTCTCGAAGTGGAGAAAGGACATAACTTGTCCATGAAGAGGATGAAGAAAGTGTGAACTCACCATCTCACCATGCCTCAACAAAAGTAGGAGAAGCTTTGATGATCAAGAGAACACTAATTAAAGTTCCAAACACCAAGGAACCCCCTCAAAGGAAATCTTTGTTCTAGATAACATGTAAGTCCCAAGGGAAGGTATGTAAAGTCATCATTGATTTTGGTTCAATAGATAACATTGTGTCTTTGGAAATGGTAGAGAAACTTAAGTTAAAAAGGATACCTCAGCCTAATCCATACAATATTTCATGGCTCAAAAAGGGGTAATAGGTGATTGTGAATGAGCAGTTCTAGGTAGAGTTCTCCATTGGACCTTATAAAGATAAAATTATTTGTGGCATTGTGCCCATGGATGTGTGCCACCTACTCCTTGGAAGGCCTTGGCAATATGGCCAAAAATATCAACATGATGGTTACAAGAATGAATAAAAAGTTGTGAAGGATGGTGTTTCAATCACCTTAGAACCTATGCAAGAAGATGATAGGACAGTTCATGAAGGTCCTAGTGTGATGGTTGTGAAGGAGAAGGTGTTTTTTAAGGAAATGGAAAAAGAAGAGGTTGGTCTTGCCATTGTAGGGAACCTTATTTTTGATGGAGTAGTAGATCAAATAGAAGGTCCTAGTGAGGTGACGGTTTTTCTTGATAAGTATGAACATATTGGGACAAAAGAGTTGTCAAATGCTTTACCACCAATTAGAGAAGTTAGTCACCATATTGATTTGATACCGAGTGGAAGCCTACCTAACAAGGAATCCTACAAGATGACCCCTCAATAGAATGAGGAGATCATAAAGAAATTTTAGGAGCTACTAGACAAAGTTGTAATTAGAGAAAGTCTAAGTCCCTATGTTGTACCAACAATATTGGCTCCAAAGAAGGATGGAGATTGGAAATTATGCACTGATTTAGGTGCAATAAAAAAAATCACCATTAGGTAAAAATTTCCTATCCCTAGAATGGAGGAATTAATGGATAGCTTAGATGGTGCTAGATACTTTTCAAAGATATATTTAAAGAGTAGTTATCATCAGATAAGAATTAGGGAAGGTGATGAGTGGAAGACAAGTTTTAAAACTAATGAAGGCTTGTATGAATGGCTTGTGATGCGATTTTTACTATCAAATGCTCCTAGTACCTTCATGAGACTAATGAATGAGGTATTCAAGAGCTTCATAGGAAGATTTGTGGTAGTTTATCTAGATGACATCCTTGTATATAGCAAAAAAAAAGATCACTTGGATCACCTTGACAAGGTCTTGAACAAGCTCAATGAAGAGAGGTTGATGATTAACCTTAAGAAGTGTTATTTAATGAAGAAAGAACTTATCTATCTTGGTTTTGTGATATCAGAAGGGACTTTGAGAATGGATCCTACAAAATTTGAGTCCATACTTAATTGGCCTACATCTACCAGTGGGAGAAGTTAGAAGTTTTCATGGACTAGCCACTTCTATAGGAAGTTTATCAAGAACTTTAGCCACACAGTTGCACCAATGAATGATACAATCAAAGGGGTGAAAAGGAATAAGTTTTGTTGGACTAAAGATGTAGATAGAAGCTCTAAATATCTAAAATCAAGAGTGGCACAAATGCCAATTCTTTCTCTCCCTAATTTTGACAAAGTATTTACAGTGGAATGTGATGCAAGTGAATCAGCTATAGGGGCAGTTTTGAGTCAAGATGAGAAACCAGTGGCCTTTTTTAGTGAGAAACTAAATGATGCCAAGAGAAGGTACTCTTCTTATGACCTTGATATCTATGCTATGGTTTAGTCTCTCAAAAAATGGAGACATTATCTTTTTCCCAAGGAGTTTGTGGTGTTCACTGACAACCATGCATTGAGTTACTTGAATATCCAAGAAAAGTTAAGTCATAGGCATATGAAATGGATGGAGTACTTTGAGTCCTCTACCTTCTCTATTAAGCACAAGAAAGGTCAAGCAAAGAAGGTTGTTGATGCTCTCAGTAGAAAAAATATGTTGGTATAGGAGGTGTAACTTCAAATCATTGGTATTGATTCACTCAAAGGTATGTATGAGCATGATGATGACTTTAAGGAGGCTTATTCTAGTTGCAGTAAATTTCAAGGTGGTTTTCATAGTGAATATGTAGATTATGTATTGGAAAATAGTTTATTGTTCAACGGGGCTCAATTATGTGTGCCTAAGTGCTCCATGAGAACAAATTTGGTGAAGGAGAAACATAGTGGGAGCTTGAGTGGTCATTTTGGGATTAACAAGACTTTGGATCGGGTCAAAAGGTTTTACTACTGGTCTAAGATGGATGCTAATGTGAAAAGGTTTGTTGAAGGATGTGGAATCTGTCAAAGGGAAAAAGGAACAAGTTTAAATGTTGGTTTGTATCAACCTTTACTAGTCCCTAACTATCCATGGGAGTCTATTAGTATGGACTTTGTTTTAGGGCTTCCAGAAACTCAAAGGGGAAATGATAGTGTCTTTGTGGTTGTAGATAGATTCAAAAAAATGGCACATTTTATTGCATGTAGGAGCATTAATGATGCAACTCATGTTGCTAGTTTTTTTTTCAAAGAAATAGTAAGGATACATGGTCTTCCCTTAAGAAATGTTTCTAACAAAGATTCTAAGTTTCTAGGTCATTTTTGGAGGACCTTGTGGAAAAAGTTGGGTACAAAGTTGCAATTCAACTTAGCATACCATCTAAAAATGGATGGAAAAATAGAGGTTGTCAATAGATCTCTTGGTAAATTGTTATGATTTCTGACCAAAGAGCATGGAGAATTATGGGATGTTGTTCTTCCTCAAGCACAGTATGATTACAATGGCTCAGTAAACAAAAGTATAGGGAAGATCCCCTTTGAAGTGGTCTATGGGATGAATCCTAGAGCTATCTATGAGCTTAGAGACCTAAGGGACATGGAAAAGAGGAGTGTAGCAAGTGAATACTTTGCAATTGCAATTAAAGACATTCATGATTAGGTGAAACAAAACTTGAAGAAGAGTGTGGAAAAATACAAAGAAAAAGAAAATTTGAGAAGAAAGGATTTACAATAAAAATTTGGAGATCTAGTGCTTGCTCATCTCAAAAAAGAGTGACTTCCAAATGGAAAATACAAAAAATTAATGATGAAGAAGATAGGTCCCTACAAAATAGTGCATAAATTTGGCCAAAATGCCTATGAAATTGAGTTACCTCAGAGAGTTGCCATATCTCCTATTTTCAATGTTGCTGACTTGTATCGATTCAAAGGTGTTTTGAATGTAGGTGATGATATTGTAGGTACTATTTATGTTGAAGTGGAAGAATGGGTGAAGGATTTTCCTCCTAGCCAGCTAATGAAGCTTGAAGGCATTGTCGATACAAGGGAGGTTAAAAGAACAAGAAAGAAGGTCTACAATGAGTACTTGGTCAAATGGAAAGTTTTTCCCATTGAAGATGCCCAGTGGATGAGTGAAGAAGACATTAAATAGAATGGAGCCTCTGTCAAACATATTTCATTTGGAGGATGAAATTTTCTCCTCGGTTGAATGGTACAAGAGAACCTTTGCAATTTCTAGATTTTGCATATGCAACTATGAGTCTAGGTTTGAATAAAGGAATTTCATGATGTAATAAGGTCTATGTGACCAAAATATGATGTAAATGGTTTCATTAGGAGGTCTTAGGTGTGAGGTGTCAATATTTTCTAATAATGTTGTATTTTTGCAAAAGTTGCTTAAGTGCATTTTTGACAATTTTTGGTGGAAGTTGGTAGTTGAATAGTCAAGATTTTGAATTTTTGTTGTTGGCCATTGGTTGATGTTGAAACATGTTTAAAAATTCCTCTAAAACCCTTGAGGAAATTTGTATTGTGAATATTTTGAAGACATAATGCAATAATACTCTATTTTGTGGTGTTTTTTTCTATAAATTCTTGTAATTTCTGAACCTGTACGATTCTATACACTTTGCAATTAATGTGAAACCTATGTAAAGTTGTAGAGGATCATGTAAGATTTAATTTGAGTCATTTTTGAGTGATTTTCATCAAGGTTGGTAGGAGTTAGATCAGTTTTTCTATAGATTGCTTGGTTTCCTAGGGTTTCTTAGGGTTTGTTAAGAAAAATGGATTTCAAGGCCATTCCACCGTAGGATAGTTCTGAAAATTGGTGGAATTGACCTATTAGGAGTTAGCTTTAGGATTTTTTTTGTTTTTAGGAAGGGTGGTGTTTTTGAAGGCATTATTGCATGTTCCCTAGCTTGACAAGTTTGAGTGTCAAGCATGAATTTGCTGGTTTTGTGTAGGAGAACAAAATTTTGATGTAAATTGTGGAATATAATGGTAGAATTGGAAGTTTGATGACTACTTGGTCATGTTTTTGAAGGTTTTCAAGTTTGTGTAATATAAAATCAAAGACATTGTTTGGACAAGAGGACTAATTAGGCCTAGGAGCAACATTGCAAGTCATATTTTGGTGTGTTGGTCCAAAACAACCCTAAGAAATGGTTTGATATGTTGAATATCAACATATTGGGTTCCTGAAAGTGTGTTCATCAAGTGTTGAAAAGACCATCAGAGAGAGATATAGTTGAATAAGTGTGTCCCTTTGGCTACAAGCCAATAGTTGGGTTATCAAAGGAAGATACCCTAGAAGGTGGTTGTGACCTTGTAAACCAATTGGACCAATTTTTTTGAGCCTTATATCTCCCTACCTTGCATCATGATGGAAGAGTCAAAGAAGAAAAATTGCATAATTTGGAGACACAGTTTGAGCTTGTACACATGTTTGAAGATGAGAATGTTAAAGCTTATTTACAAAGATTGGAATAGATAGTGGCTAGAATGTGAGAAATTGGTGCTACTATAGATGAAACTAGGATTGTAAAGAAGATTCTTAGAACTCTCTGTAATTCCCTACCATGAAACCCTAGAGGACAACACACTAACACCTAAAATGAAACAATTTTTTTTTTTTAAGTGCAATGGGAGCACTATTGCAGATGAACAATAACACAAATATAACCTAAGTCCTTTAAGGTTTGTGACTACACTACTTAATTCCCATTAGTTTAATGAGTAAGAATTGAAGGTCATACAATTAATTATATTTCATCTACAATAAGAAGGTACATTAACCATCACATTTAGAAGATCAAATATGATACAACCATAACATATATTCCATAGAGACCAATTGAATTTGTAGACATGAAAAATGTACCAATCAACCCTGATCTTGATTCACTAACATCATTTAATCCTAAATCACCTTCTTTGCTAGTCATTTAATTGGATAACCCTTATTTGATTAAATTCATCCCTTAATTAAATAAATCAATTTTATCTAATTAAGATGTCATCCTCTTTTAATTAATTAAATAAATATTATTTAATTAACCCTCTAAGTCTCTATTTAATTAAATAATTCATTTAATTAAATCCCTAAGGTCATTCTATTAAATTAAATAAATTAAACTTTATTTGATTTAATCTAGCATCATCCCTCTCTAGTTAAATAAATCAAAATCTTTATTTAATTAAGTCTAAATCATATTACTCTCAACTTTGATTTAAATCAATCAAAAAATATAAATCAAATTGTCACATCAACTAATCTCCTTTTAATTTAATCAAATCTTGATTAAATTAATCTTAATCCCCTAACTTCTCTAGATTTTTCCACTTGCTCAATAAATCATTTCTTTTGATTTAATAAATCTCCTAATTACTTTCAACATGACATCTTTAGGGGAATATTCTTCCAATTTTGAAAATCCTTCCAAATGGGATTTTCCCTTCCAACAAATCATTTAACCCCTCTTACATGTCCTTTTGCATTGAGCCAAGTGGCATTTAAGTCATTCTTTTCTCCATCCAACATGTCATTTCATAAATTTCAAATTCCACCTACTATCATTTATTGTGCACATTCATCAAAATTTGCTCAAGCTTCCTCCATTCACATCGAGACAAGTAGCATTTGGGCATTGGATGTTGAATGATCCCACATTCCTCCATTTTTCTCTTTCTTCCATCTTGTTATTTTATTTATAGAAATCTCTTCTTCTCATTTTAGATCCACAACTTAGAGCAAAGTTACTATCTTCATATTTAGAGCAAGTTCATCCATTTCCATAACATTTTCCCATCATCACAGCTAGGTTATTTCAGATTTCATCAAGGAAGCACATTGTTCATCATCATCAAGTGGATCACTCTTCATCAAGCTTGCAAAGGAATTGGGAAAGGGTCAATTTACACATCAAATTGGCACCAATTCCCCCATGGGATTGATATTTTGAATGCTTAAATAGGATTTAATTGCTTTTCTTGTTTTGTTCTTCATTTCTTCCTTATTTTGAGCATTGTAGATGAATTTCATGGGGAATCTTAGTCCTAACTTGCATATGGATCTAATATTGTGTTCGTTTTCTATGTTTGTGTAGGTCTTTGTTGCTTCAAGTGTTTTTAAATGTTTTTGAGAAATTATAATCTCTCTCCTAAGGATTTTCTATCTTTCATGTTGATAGGATTCAATAGATTTCAATTTGGGTTTAAAAAGAACAAAACAAAAGGATTAAAAATAACCTTAGGAAAATTTACTAGATTTTTTTTAAAGGTTAACAATTGAACAAGCAACTTTCACTTTTCCTTTTGGTGCTTAAAAATAATTCACTCTTTCTTTGAAGGATTAAAATGAACATGTGCTTCTATGTTTTGTAATCACCTACCCAAAGTAATATCATCTAAAATACGTATGTGCTTCTCTCGCACCTCACGACGATCTTGAGAATCAACAGGCTTTTTATGATATTATGTTGTGTAAGTGATTTCCTCCACACTTAATTTGGGTTCTTAAAATTGGATAAAACTTATGAGTGTGAGTGGAATATAGAGCGTGTGTTTTCTTTGTGTTTCTCAACAAAGATCAATCAAACTATGGATGTGTTTGATTGCTTTTGTGTTATCATAGAGGGCTTTCCTTGTGGGAAAAATTAATCACCCAAGGGAATGACCCAACTGGGAACACGCTAAAGCCAAGTGACTTCCAACTAGTATATAAGTGTGGGTACTTGAGGAAAGGAAAGTATCACAAGGATTGTTCCGACGAGAAGGAAAGAAATGGTTTA
Source organism: Sequoia sempervirens (assembly GCA_007258455.2). Taxonomy (NCBI): domain Eukaryota; kingdom Viridiplantae; phylum Streptophyta; class Pinopsida; order Cupressales; family Cupressaceae; genus Sequoia; species Sequoia sempervirens. The sequence continues at coordinate 714,671,765 of VDFB02270651.1, forward strand.
TCGCAGCATGGATGACCCCCCACGAATGGAATGCCCCTACTAGAACCTTTGTTTAGAATGGTGAAAATCCTTGATCTATTTGTTGGTGCAAGAAGAGTCATTTTGAAGTCACCCCACATTTTTATGGCTTTTAGTAAAGATGAGAAGTATGCCATGGGATATTCATGGGTATTGATGCTTGGCTGACCCGAGAAGCGAGTGAACTATAAGGGGGAGCCTGTGTGGTCAAGCATCTAATCATCCACTAAAATTAGGTGTAGCTAGGTCTATCCAAGTGGGGATTCAAGAAATATTGTCTCAATATCCATAGGGTTGTGCATGTTCTTGAAATAAAAACACTTTGCTTGGATCTTAAACATTGGGAAAACAAACATTCAACATGAACATCAAATTTCAAAACTTTTAGGAAGCAAATACCTTTTGAAAAAATTTAAGTGCTATTGCTTGCCCTAGGTATTTTATCCTTAGAGGTTTCTAAGCATTTGAATTTACATCTCAATTGTCTCACTAAAGTCAACAATAGGAAACTTTTTCCTTAATTTCCTTCATTTCCACTTTTGTGGGATGATAAGAAGTTAGGACATTAGACATCTAGTTTGAGAATATAATTAAGAATTTTTTGTGGTAAAATGAAGTCATTAAGAAAAGCTAAAGAATAATTGAACCTCACACATGTACTCTTCCAAATGATTTCTTGAAAGATCAAAGTTCAAAAACCAAAATCTAAAGGTCTCAGTCAAAAAGATCACAAGAAAAGATTGTCTATGCTTTACGAATTCATAGAAAGATTGACCTTCAATTTTTACAAACATGCATCAAGGAACAATCCAAATTTGTATTCATTTTACTATTGTCAAAATCCAGGTCTTTTTAGAAATTTGAGCATCTTGTATAGGAAGTATTGCATGTTCTTCAACATTGAGGTCTTGTAAACAAGATTCTTTTTGGGTACACATAGGATCAAATCAAAACCTTCATCCATCTTTCAAAAATCAAACCAAAATCATCTCACCAAAAACTCTTGAAAATGTTGAAACCATCCCCTTTGCTAGACTTTTTGGCAAATCCATGAATCAAAATCCTTGAATCAAACATCAAAACATTTTGACTAAGTATGTGTAGATGTATCCTTCTCCATATGCTTAGTTGAATTATCATCAAATCATCTTGTTTGGTTAGGTCTGGGTAGATGCATCCTTCTCCCTACACTTAGTCAAATTATCATCTTGTGAGAAATTCTATCCCATATATAACATCCAACATCTTGGGATCTATTTGTTCATTATCCAATTCCAAAATCAAGACAATTTTAAACCAAATCAAGGTCAAAATCAAAATACAAGAATCCAAGAATCAAATCAAACAAAATCAAAATCCAAAAATCCAAGAAGTCCCAAAATTCTAGTATCCCCCTCAAGATCTTCTATGAGTTCAATCATCCATATCATCCATCTTTCACACATTTTACCATCACACTTTGATCCTTAATCATCCTATATTTTCTCTTTTGAGCCTCATTTTATGGTTCAAACGAGATCACAACACAAGAAGAACATGGAGAACAAAAAGGAAACATCAACTTCACGTGACCTAAGTCAAACCGCACCCGAGATCAATCCTATTGGACCTAGCAACCCACTACCCAATCTTTCTCTTATAACACAAGATCCTCAAGAGGAAGGGCAAGTGGAAGTCATCACCAACTTGGGGATGACCTAAGATGAGATCGCTGAAATGCTTCAAAACCCCAACAACCATAGACTTGTCAAGACCATGATAAAATTGAACCCCTCCCAATACATGCTTACATTGATTAAAACAGGAGCTAAACTTCCTTCTGATTTTTATGTGAGCACTATTGTGGAGAAGCCTTTCATGTCACTTGTACCATTCACCTCACCCACTCAAAGCGTCATTCAACCCATTCCACAATCCATATCATCCATTTCCACTACACAACCCATTGTTAACAAGGGGAGTTTGTTACTCCATGCCCTTCAAAAACATGGTCCCCTTGTCAATAATCAGAATTTGGATGCCAATACCATCATAGGTACATCAAGTACAATTCCCCAAAATCCCCTCCACCAATATGTCCCACTCACATTCCATGATTCCAATAGCACATATTTCCACACAACACCGACATATGCCCTTGACACCCAATTTTCCCTCCCATTGGTACAAGTAGGGCTATTTGAACCAGGTGGACTTTTTGGGGCCTCATCTTCATCTACTCCAGAGAACCTTCCACCAATTCTATCATTTCCACCACCACCTCCACCACAATTACCTCCACTACCAACATTCATATCAATTCTTGGTTTAGGACTCCCCCCTTTACCTAACACAAATCAATCAATTCAGGGCAATCTGTCAAACACTAATCAAATCGTTGCATCTAATCCTCCAAATATACCATAGATATTGCAACAATAGGTGGTATCCATCCAGGCAATGACATCAATCCCAACACCCCAAAACATGGTCTCTCAGGGACCCAACACCTCTATCAAACCAACCACCACAATCACTCAAAACACATCTCAACCACTCACCACCACATATAACATCCCAAATCCACCACCACCACCGCCAAATCCAAATGCGGTAAATCAGTACAACATAGAACTACAAGCTCACCAAGCCTTCCAAAAGGAACTCCAACAATACCTAGCTACACAACAAATGCAAACCACTCAGGCTACTCAAGGCGCACAAACCGCTCAAGCTGCTTGAGCCACTCAGGCCACTCAGGTCACTCCAGTCACTTAGGTTTCCCAAGTAGTGCAAGCCACACAACAAGTAGCACAAGCTTGACAAGCACAAAATGCCACCTAGGCACAAGACCAAGCATTTTTGCAACAACAACAAGCCCAACATGTTGCTCAAGCTGCTCAAGTCACTCAAGCTACTCAAGCCGCTCAAGCTACTCAAGCTACTCAAGCTGCTCAAGCCACCCAAGCCACTCAGGCTACCCAAGCCACTCAAGCTGCCCAAGCTGCCCAACAAGCACAAGTGCAAGCATAGGTACATGCACAAGCATAGTACCTCGTACAACAACAAGTAGCCCAACAACAAGCATACCAAGAAGCACTAAAGCAATACCAAGATTAGCAAGAAGCAACCAAACTAGTAGCCCAAAACAAGCGTTGTTGGCCCAACAACAATAAAAAGCTCAACAACAGGCATTATTAGTGCAAAAACAATAATACCAATAGCAAGCATTGTTGTTACAACAATAATTACAAGCATACTTGGTGCAGCAAAACCAAGTATCAACAACTAATCCACCCATCCCTCCAATGATTGAACCACCACAAAACACCTTCATCCCACCCCCTGATCTGCAAGATGATGTATCAACACAAATCAAATTTCTTTTACAACAAGTGCTTGATCTTCAATTAGGGAAAACCACAACGCCACAAAAGAACTTGTGACCCTATCCGTTCAATAGAAGTATTGTCATGAAACCATTCCCAAAAGGATTTGAGATCCCAAAGTTTGATAAATATCATGGAATAGGAAACCCTGAAGATCACAATAGGGAATTCCAGGTGCATTGCATGGATGTCACATATGATGAAACTTATCTGGTGTGACTCTTCCCTAGAAGTTTGGTAGGTATCACCATTGACTGGTTCTCTCATCTCTCAGGATTCAAAAAATTCCAGGAAATCATGGACGCATTTGTACAAACTATGCCTTCAACATAGCTATGGATGTGATTGTGGAAGAACTATCAACTATGAAATAATCCAAGGGAGAGACATTTGCTTCATTCTTGCAATGCTGGTGATCAAAAGCCAACAAAAGTAAATGGGTCATGCCTGAGGAAGAAGTGTGCACCATCATCAAAAATCTTGATAGACTCTTGTCATTTCATCTCAAGATGCAATGCATAACAACCTATGATCATTTGATCCCCAAGGTACTCAATATCGAATGAGCACTTATCTCACAAGGGGGAACACCTTATCAAGAAATCCACCCACCTACTATCTATAATGAAAAACCTTGCACATGGATCAAAAACAAAAATATTACTAACGATGGTGTTGTCAACACCAAAGTTGTCATTAGTGCCCCTCGACAAAACACACAACCACCTCAACAACCACAAGCCAACAATTAGGAGAATCAACAAGGAAAAACTATCACACAATAGTCAAACAACCAAATAGTCAACAATGTGGGAAATCAAGGCAGACCACCTCAGTGAAACAAAAAGTTTCCCAAGAGGAAGTACACACCCCTTGGGGAATCAACTGAATCTATCATGATAAGATTGGTGTAGAAGAAACTCATCATAGTTCCCACCTATGACAACTATCAAGAGCCCTTGGTAAAAATGTCATGGTACAATGAAAATCACCTTTCTGATGTCCACAAAATCAAGGGACACAAAATTGCTAATTGCATGAGGTTGAAAAACTTAATCCAAGACCTCATCGACGATAAAATCATAAATGTGGAACAACCAGTTGGGAATCAAAATCTCAAGATTTACACGAATTTGATGCCCAACCACAATAAGGGAAATACTAACAATGATAAAGGAAAGGGTACCTTCAAAAGTGTGAATCATGTGTATGACCATGTTGTCGTATCTCTAGAAGAAATGGTCATTGTCATCACTATCAAAGGAGCTCAAGCTGATTGTGGAGTCACCAAAAGAGGCAAAAAGGTTACCATCACATGATCATGTCAGCCTCCTAGAGCGTCCACTTCCAACCCAAGTTCTATTCCTAGTGGCTACAATGTCCTCAACCATTTGAAAAGAACCCCAACTCAAATCTCCATCATGGAGTTGCGAAAGATCTCACCAGCACACAAAATTCTTGAAGAAGCCTTGGCCTCATCTTTCATCCCCATTGATCTTGATGCTAATCATTTCTAATATATGGTCACAAACCTCACTACACCTCACCTTCTGACATTTTCAAAACAAGATCTTCCAACACAACCATCTCACAATCATGCACTTCATCTTGAGGCTTTCGTTCATAAGAATGAAGTCAAGAAGGTCCTGGTAGATGGGGGTGCAGGGTTGAACATATGCACCCTTAAATTAATAAAAATCTTGGGATTCTCTAAAGATGTTGTTGAAAAAGGAAAAGGCATAACCATTAGAACCTACGATGATCAAGAAAGAGTGTCTCAGGGCACTATCCAACTCCCTATTCAAGTAGGGATGACCATGATGGAAACAACTTATCAAGTTCTCAGCCAAAAATTACCTTATAATATCCTCTTGAGGTGTCCTTGGATTCACGGGATGCAGGTTGTAGCTTCCACCATCCACTAGTGTGTAAAGTTTCCATACCAAGGCCAAGAGGTTACTATCCATGGGGATCCTAACCCTTTTACTATTTCGAAAAGCTCGAAGAAAAATGTTACAAAATTCCCCAAGTGGCCAAGACAGATGAGGGCCCCTCAACTCCATACATAGACCCAACTACTCTCGCTTCCACTTCTATGAGAGAGACGCTTGACATCCCTGCCATCTTTGATAATAAGGTCATTATCCAAGAAAATGGGTGTGGGGACTATACAATTCCAAAAAATTATTTTGTATTGGGAGAATTACCTCAATCTCCTAGGTCACGAGGATGACCCCAGTCAAATAATGCTTCCTCATCCAAAACCTTCATAGTAGACTCCTCCAACATCAGGAGATGGGGAGACCTAGGTCAAGAAGTAATAGAAGAGGACCTATCAAACCTCCTCTACCAAGACAATAGACTAGCAGTTGATCTACCTATGGATGATAGCAGTAAAGGCTTACAAATGATGCTCACCATGGGCTATGATAGAAACAAAAAGCTTGGACAAAATGACAATGGGCTTGTAGTACCTCTCATTTCGAAGACATGTATGAGAAATCTTGGTATTGGATGTACCCCTCTGAAGGTGACCATACTTGGAAAAGGTGCCTCAGTTAAGAAGGTCAAAACTCCTCAAGAATCAATGTTCACCCTTGGACTACCTGTATCCATAGGTCAAGTCATAAACACATTCACCTTTGACATAACTGATGTGTGTAGTAGTGACAAGGACCCCATAACTGATTTTCCTATGATTTTTGAAGAAACCTCCCTTCTCATGATTAGTACCTTGTCTTTTGAGACCAGCGACCATCAAACCCATGAAATAAGCCTAGTCTACCCCCAACTCATTGATTATAACCAATGAGGACCACCAATTTTGGACACTTTCAAAAACAATGAGGATCTCTCAGAATTCATGGGACTATAGGACCCGATACCACATGGAGATCATAAGGCTAGGTTTGACATTGTACTGGACACACAAGCCTACTATGGGGAGATGATTGAATCCTTTAGTTGCAAAAGTGAAAATTTGAGAATAATCTCAAGGTCTTTGAGTGAAGACCACACTGTGGCACTCTCCGACCCAAAAATAGTAAAAATAAATGATGCATCCAATGGTGAAAACCTATCCAAGGAACTTGAGGATGAAGGATTCAATCTTCCTCTTAGTGCTCTACATTAGGAAAAGTTAGTGGTTCTGGTTGAGAAGTGCAACCCAGTCAACTTGGGAATAGAGGAAACTACACATATCACATTTTATGCTGAATCATTGATGTCAAAAGAACAAGAGCTCCTAGCTAGTATCTTAAGGGAGAGAAAGGTAAACTTTGCATGGACCTATGTCGACATGCCCAGGCTTGATCTAGAGATTGTGGTCCACCATCTAGTAGTTTACCCCAAAGCAAAGCCCGTTAGACAAAAGCTCAGAAAAATGCATCCCCAGATAGCCTTGTTTGTTAAAATGGAATTGAAGAAGTTACTTGATGCAGGGTTCATACAACCTATCAACTATCCAGAGTGGGTATCAAACTCGATACCTATTTAAAAGCTTTGGGGGCATCTGTATCTACACAAACTTCAGATACCTAAACAAAGCATGTCCCAAGGATGACTTTCCACTTCCAAACATTGACATGATCATGGATATAATGGTAGGACATGAGATTCTATCATTGATGGATGGATTCTTAGGCTACAACCAAATCATGATAGCTAAAGAAGACCAGCATAAAATGAATTTCACTTGCCCATGGGGGACATATTGCTAGAATATGATGCTATTTGAGTTGAAGAATGTGGGGTCTACCTATCAAAGCTACATAACACTAATATTTCATAAAATGATCCACAAAACTGTGGAGGATTATGCAGATGATGTTGGTTTTTTTTCACTTTAACTAGGGTGGTCTTCTAATCTACCTATGGAATTGCCAATTCCAATCAAGGGTAGCTCGAAGGACCTCAACCAACTGACAAGGATTTTAAAGACCTCTTACACTTTGGGCTCTGTAGGACTCGAGAGGGTGATCCCTTAATGTGTTTACAACCTTTGCACCATTATTATAAACAACATTAACAATAACAGATAATCTCACTTAATATCTCAACACAATAGGATAATATCGAATAGAATTTGTTGTTCATCGATAATATCAACTATTTGGAGCATGAGATAACTACAACACAATCCATAGAAGAAGATAGTCATTTATTTGCAATTTGTAGCAAGCTATAGGAAAAGACAAAAAAATATTGAATCATACGGATAATTACAAATTAGATCAGTGCCATATATCCATTGTAGGAGTCAAATTCATAAGCATCTAAGGTTTTATGACAGATTTAACACATAGCATATAAAATCCTTGACAACATTGCATTACAATCTCATCAATATCTATTCTAACCCAATACTACATATCAAATCCTTATATAGAACATATCCGCCTATAATCGCATTCAAGAATTTTAAATAATTCCTTGAATTAAAGCTAAAATAGAATCATACACACCACAATAGTGAGATGAATGAAACAACCCTTAGTTATCTTATTCAAAGTTTAGATATGCATGTACAATGGAGAGACATGAGCTTGAATTTATTATTTCAACTCAAATGCTAGTAATTTTATACAACATTAAATCCCCATAAATTCAAAACGTAAATTTTATTTCTCTCTAAAACCATCAAACTTTACAATTTTCTCTGCAACTTCACCTAGACTCAACCCAAAATTATCTAACTTGCTAACCCCTACTTCTAGCCTTGAAATCCTTCTTATAGAAAATGAAGGAGAAAATAAGCATCGGGCTAGAAAGTACACATGTCACCATCTAATTGGCACACCTGGTGATATTCAAAATTTTTTTACAACAACCATCACCCTGGAGAATATTCTTGTTCATCGTGCCTGTTGGGAAAAGTTGATGCAACAACAAAAAACCATAAGAATCTAGCACCAAGACTGCCACCAAAGCAAGACTGGAAACCATTGTAACTACAACATCTGATCTACCACCCGTTAGCAACTCATTCTTTTTACTCTTCCTTAGTTAAATATTTAGTTACCCATTTTTGGTATTCTTCATCAGTCAGCCAGTCAAAATTAATCACCTCATTAATCTTGGTAATATAAGGTGTGTATTTTACCGCTACCTAATTTGCATCTCTTTCAAAATATTCCAAAAATGAGCTGGTGCTAATGATCTTATCCATACAACTCACCAACAAATCATAATCTGAGTCATCACAAATTAATTTAATTTGATCATTGATGACCTCACTTGCTTGATCCTGCCATTGTTGGAGTGACCTGATTTTCCCCTGCTCATCAATTATATCAGGTAACAATGTCTTACCCCATTCATTAAAATTCTTCACCAATTCCCTAATCTTCCTACTCAAATCATCTGGTAGGGTTTGAAAACCTTGCAGTGATTTAACTAATACTTTAGTAGGCCTTAATGATTGGGGCCTATTATTTGTATCAAACCTTGAGGCCTTATACATTACATCTAAATTACTGGACCTAGGGATCCAATTTTAAATCAATGGTATCACTACCTCTTGATCCCTATCATTATTCTTTATTAGATCTAATAATAAAGAATATAAAAAATGTATAGATGGAAATTTATTATCAAACCTCTCATTTAAATGTCTCAAGACAACAGTAACAATCTCCTTTTTCTTTGAAAGAGATCCTTCCTCACTTACCTTCAAAGATTCCTATAATTCATCAATTTTGTTCATGAGCTGCTTATTTGTAGGATCCACAAAGCATTCTATTTCTTCATCAATTTCCTTTAAAGAAGGGGTGAAAGAAGGATACTGACTAGGAGACCCTGGTGTGGAAACTATTGGAGAAGTAGGAGGCATTGACCCTGATGTGGAAAGGAATGAACTGATTCCTAGAGAACTTGATTTCACCCCAATCTCTTTATACCTTAACCTTTCCACCTCAGTCTATAGCTCAACATTCTTCTGTTGCATCTTGTTTTATTCCTCAATCAAAAGGTTATACTTCTCCATTAGGTTCCTCTTTTCGGCCTCCTCCCCTTCAGCGGTGTTTTGGGCCAATTTAGCCACATTCATAGTCAAATTAGTGGCCTCAGTGTTTGAGGTCTCTAAAGCTCTCTTTATTATTATCCCTCCTCTAAAATTTGGGTCAATATCAGAAACATCTAGCTTTCTCCCTTGTGGGGCCAATTCCCAAATTTCCAAGGTTTCATACTCTTCACTAAAGGAAGAGTCTTGCAGTGTTGCCTTGACCTCTTCTTTAGAGTCTTGCAAGGGATATTTGGACTTCAAAATAGCATTAAAGGCTACTGCATCTGCAATGTCCCATTCAGGCAGAATCAATACACCAGCCTGACTCACTAGTTTTCTTTCTTCCTCAAGAGTGATGTTCTTGAATTCTTCCATCAATTCAACTTTCACTTCCTCATCATTCTCTTGGTTTGACCTGTCAGGTCTTAGTTCTCTTCTCTTCTTACATTTATCTTGATATTCTTAAAATTTCATCCTCCATACCAATTTCAAGAATACAGGAGTTTTCAAAAATGCATTGTCATCTAGAAACTCCTTGCATGCTTCTATTCTTGCATCTTGTACACATTTTCCTTTCATATCCAAATCGGATAAAACCAATTCAGCTGGCCTAGGAGGGGAAGCCATACCAACCTACATGTGATGATCAATAACAACAATTTCATCCATCAGATCCTCATGTTGTTGATCAATTCTCTTCTTTTTAGGGCTTGGCTCGGATGGTGGTGATGAGGGACTATCCTCTAATGATGATTCTAAATGAATGAGTTTAATTGCCCCAGGCACTTTGAATTTTGGACCTGGTTGTGAAGGAAATTTCATTATTTGCTTTCCTTTTCTATCCACTTCTTCTTCATCACCTAAAAATGACCTAAGCCTAGAAGCTTCATTTTTACCACTTTTGTCCTAACATAATTATGACATTTAATTATGTCCTTGGTCCACATTCGACTATTGATTAAATACTTCATAATTATTTAATTAATTCATGTCCTTTGATTCTTCATGATTATTAAATAAATAAATTTTATTTATTTATTAAATACATCATTAATTGTATAAGTCTTCCTGTTAATTAAATAATTTTTTTAATTTATTTAATTATCCTTTGTCATATATTTCTTCCTGATTATTAAATAAATAAGTTTTATTTATTCATTTAATATGTCACTAATCCTCTTAATTAAATAAATTGATTAATTTATTTAATTGATTAATCTTATCTTCTAAATTACATAATTAAATTTAATTATTTAATTTCCAATTTAATATTCCTTTCATTTTAAATAAATCAATTATTTAAAATGTCATCACAATCTAAACTTCCAGTCTATTTTGGTAAATAATTTGAAAAAGATTATTTAGTGTCTCATAAAATCCATACTTTGAATTATCTTAATTCAAATTAGTAATTATTCTTCCAAAAATCAAGTAATCAGGTAGATTCTTGATTTTTCAAATCTGATCTTCAGTCCAAATCTTATCTTCTTGATTTTTTGAATCTCACAAATTAGGCAGTCTTATCTTCTTGATTTTTCAAAAATATTTATTTCTTTAATTAATTTCCTCATTTATTCTCCACCATCGATCCGATTATCTGAGATATTATTCTAACCATTTGATTAAAGATTTTTCCCTAACCCTAATTAGGGATTCTTAGACTTAATCTAGACCTCTCATTTTAGGTTCTTGTCATCAATTAATCTCGTCCGTCCACTCAAAATGACATTTTCTATAAAATGGCATTTTCCTCTCACTTTTTGATTACACACGCACATGCTGACATTTTACATAGACATTCTAGGCATTTATTCACTTGCACACTTATTTTCATAGGCAATTTCAATATTCATTATAGTCATTTGATCAAGTCTTGGCATTTGGTTAGGCATAGACATTGACAATTGTAGTAATAGGCATAGGCATTTAGACATAGCATAAATCCTTCAAAGCTTGGTGTAGGACTTAGGCATTTACAAATTTTCTCGCACGAGGAATCTGAGGGCAACATCATCCAACAAGCAAGAAGGTATTACAAAAGGGAATCATGGAAGTCTCGGCGATCAGGTATAATCGTTTGGTATTTTACTTCCTTTGTGTTTCGTAAGATCTTTGGGTTTCATTGTCTTTATTGTTTATTGCTAACATTCCTAATCCAAACCTTTTAAAAGAAATCCCTTGATTACATTGGTGAACCTGACTCTGTTTTTCTAGTTTTCTGTACATTTTTTTTGTGTTTTCTACTATTTTGCAGGTACAGGTACGGAACGACGCAACTATTTTTTTAAGAAACATCGTGACACATTTGATGTGTCGCAATGCATCTGCTGACAGAAGAGCCACAATCACCCTGATAAGCCACAACTAACATCTGGAATGACGCATCTAATTAGTCGTGCCGCAATTGACATACAGAATAATGCATCTGATCTGTCATGCCACATCTAACTGGTAAACATTTTATTTCATTTCTGACATTCATATTTATGGATTTTAGGTTTTTTTGATTTCTGTTTCTTTCCTGATTTTTATGGTCTTCTAATTTCCAGGTTTTTCCTCCTGCATGTTAGCTAGATTAGATTTTTGTGTTACTAATCTTCATTTGTAGCGTGTGGCAATCACTATTCAGGTGTCAAAGATCATTGCACTAAGAGACTACTAATTTTTTGTTTGCAAATTCGAATGTCAAAGAAAGGATAAACAAGCATTGTGCTTGTTTTACATAGATTAGCAAACATTTGATTTTGGTGCATATAAAAAGAACACTCATGTCTTCTTTGATTGATTGTGTTTGCGGAATGATAGGTGATTATGCTCTCACTTGGTGAAAACCTAGTGATCAGAAAACCAAACCCATTCTTATCTATTATTACCCTGACTTGGTATATCAGAGTATCCTCTCCCCTCGCGCTTTTGGGCGATCTTGGGTGTAAGAGAAATAGTTACCAACTCTAGAAATTGGGCCTACTTGGGGATTTCATCACCCCAACGCGACTCAAACCAGCAACGAAGCTAAAGAGATACCCCTAACTGGTATATAAATTTAAACCTCAAGGGAAAACCTAAGGTTGCTTGTGCCGATGTGTCATACAGACAGAGTTGTACTCCCTTAAACCCTGTTGAGCTTAACCTCTTTAGGCTGGAGTGCCACCTTAATGGTGATTAATCTTTTGCCCCATGTATGGCCACTCGAACGGGGGTCCCTAACTAAAAACTCTTGTATAGAAAGCCAAAATCCTTCTATTTGCTAGCACAGCACCGGTCGGTGTGAAGGCATCCACACTTTCGCAGTTTGTAGTAGAGGTGATCAGCTCACCATGGGAGTTTCATGGGGGTTGGAAGCTTGGTTGGCCTGAGAAGAGAGTGCACTATAAGGGGGATCCCGTGCAGCCAAGCTTCTAAATTCACACGCTATAGATATGCGGTTGGGGAAACCCACGTGGAATCTAGTGAATATTGTCACGGCCTAACCTAGGATTGTGCTTATTTGATGTGTGTTTGGTTACATTTAAAATGTTGTGTTTGTCAAGTGTATTATGGTTCTATCACAATTCAAAACAAAACATTCTCTAAAAAAATCAAAGTTTCCATCAAAATGACAAGAAAATCATTTTGAAATTAAACTGAGTCACATCTGTCGAACCGCAACTGATTTTCTACAACACAACTGCTTTGATAAACTGCATCTGACACTTATAATGCCACATCTATAGGTGTCGCAATGCATTTGAACACTGAAAAGCTGCATATGCTAAATTAAGTCACATCTGACAGTCCAAAAGCCACAATCACAAAAATGAACCGCATTTGCTAAACTGTGATGCATTTGTAGATTCAAATGACGCATTTGCCTGTCAAAATTTTAAACTTTACAGTCAAAACCTGAGGTCTTCAAATTGTCAATCATTTGTCAACCACTATTTCCTAGAAGATTCTATCAAAAACCAAACTTGAAATTGCTCAAAGTCTTGACCATTAGTTTGCATTTGTCACCATAGGTTTCATACTTCATTCTTTTCCGTTGCATACATTTGGCATTAGACTATCCCTAGGTTCACATTTTGCATACTTAGGATTAGGAAAATCTTAAGCACACTTTGCAAAGTCATTGTTTTCAAAATTAGGCCCTCTTGGACTAAGTTATCAAACCCCCTTTTTTAGTCATTGTCCTCTTTTGTGAGATTTTTCCAACTCAAAAGTCTAGTTAGGAAAACTCACTAGTCATTTAGACCTTGTCACCTTGTCATTTTCAACAAAGTCCTTTAGCATTCAAAATCGAAAACAAAGTTCAAGCTTAGAAGTGCTTAGATAACCTTGTCTTACATTGTTACACATTGCATATCCTATTCACAAAAATTCAAAAACATTAGTCATTCTAGTTGTCATTTTGAACTAGTGTCATACTTGCATTTAGTTGTCATTCCCTTTTGAGCAATCTCATTCATGGTTGAAACTAGACTTTAAAAACAAAGGAGACAAATGGAAAACTTTCGACAAGACCCCACATTTACTGCTAACAATCTTCCGCATGACCCAAACTGGACCTTTTACGATCCATTTTCCAATTTAAACAATCAACCTCCAATGACAAAGCAATCCTCATCAAATAGTCCATTCAAAAAATTCTTGCAAAAAGATGAAAATGGCCAACTACTTCAGGAAAACTTAGAGGCATTGGCACAAGATCCAGAGGCCTGTCAACTCATTGAAACAATGGTCCGTCAGGATAGAGACAGATTCTTAGCTATGCTCTTGAGTGAAGGAGCTAAGTTACCACAAGGATTTGATGTTAACACGCTAAATTTGATACCTCCTGACCCTAATGCCAACAATGCACATAACATGTCACATAGTGGTCAACCTCCACACACTACGAGCAATACTCCTATTGACACTACAATGACAGTGCATGCCACTTCCAACATTCCAAACATCTCCAACACCATCAATACCACAACAGTAAATGCCATGACAACAAATGCCATGGGGGCATCATCAAGTCACAACAACCCCCCTTGATAGTTTCATCTACTACCATGAGTACACCTTTGATGCATCTGTCCAGTAGTATTTCACAAAATCCTTTGGGAGGGGGCAAGGGACGCATTTTCATCCAGGGACAACAACAAAAAGTTAACACAACAACACAGTCAAATGTCATTTCCTCCCAAGGAATAAACACAAATGTTCCCCTTGTACAAAATCAACAATTTACACAAGGTGGCCAAATAACACAACCCATGACATCATTAACACACCATAACATCCATGGTCATAACATCCCCCAAATAACAACACACATAACTGGCGGACACATCCCAACCTACTCATCTAACATTCATACTCATCAGCATGCACCCAATCATAACTTCCAGTACCAACAACATGTCAATCCGCACACGTCATACATACCACAACTATCCATACCACCACAATACACCAATATTCACGCACAACAAACAGGAACACATGGTGTACCAGGAAATCCAATGTACGAAAACATAAATGACCCTGATATGGACGCCCTCAAAACAAGAATGAGGGATATGGAGAAAACTATCCAAAACATATCCAAAACATGTACATTTCAGGCAAGAAATCAAAAATATCATATGACCTAAATGTATACCCATTCGACATGAGCTTATACATGCCTCCATTTCCGCCAAGATATGTGTCACCCAACTTCACAAAATATAGAGGCAAGACAAATCCCATTGAACATGTTCGCGAATTTGCAACCAATTGTATGGACATTGCCTACGAACAAACATACTTGATGAGACTTTTTTCTAAAAGTCGGTCGGGTCAAGCCCTTGAATGGTTTTCAACTCAAAAGGATATCCAGACATGGGATGAGCTTAAACAAAAATTCATAAGAAATTACGCGTACAATATCGACATGGATACCTCTATCACTAGCTTGTGCAATCTCACGCAAGAAGATTCTAGTGAGACATTTATTCCATTCTTTCGAAAATGGAGAAGCCTCGCTAGTCGATGTCACATTGACATTCCTAAAAGGGAAAAAGTTGACATGTTTGTCCAAACACTTCTAGGGCCCCTAAAATTTGCATTGCAAATACACTGCTACACAAACTTCACAGAATTAGTTGAAAAAGGGGTCCAGATTAAGAAAGCCCTTATTGCAAAGGGAGAATTGAGATATGGTTCCAAAAACATAAACGTCAATCCACCCATCGACAAAAACAAATATTGGGTTAAAAATAAGCATGTTACAAATGACGGTGTTGTCGATGCCAAGACTGCAAACACTGTAGGTCCCGTATTGGCCCTAAAAGGGGTTCAACAACAAAATAGACCAACAACGACATTGACACCTCCTCCCAATACTTCTTCAAACAACCAAAGTAGTCAAAACAATCAGGGACAATACCGTCAGATGAGATAATTTCCTAGGGGTCGCACATACACCCATTTGGGTGAACCCATTGAAGAAGTCCTTAGGAAATGCCTATAGCATGGGGTCATCATACTTCTAGAAACAAAACCATATGACCCAGGATAATTCAAACCAGTATGGTGGAATGACAATGCACTTTTCAAATACCATCGAGCAAAAGGACATACAACCTCTAACTGTCGACAATTGAAAAACATAATACAAGATCTTATCAAAAGTCACACCATCGAAGTAGGTGGATCACAATTTTCCTCCAATTCAAATCATACTATTCACAAGAATCCACTGCAGGACCATGGTTCTCATAATGCTTCCACTTCAGGTCCACAGAATCAAGCTAACTTCGCCCAAGTCAAGTATGACTATTTTGGTAAACCTATTATAAACAATGTCCGAACTGATAATGAATACATAAATACCATTACGGTTAAAAGAGCACCCCAATGTAATGCTACTACTTGAAGTGTCAAGGTCACTATAGCTGGTCCACCTCTCGCTAGACAAGCCAAAATCACTATACCAGGCCCATCTGCTAAACAATCACAACCTGCTCCACTTGCTAAACAGTCAAAACCTGTCCCAACCACACAACAGTGGAAACCTAAGAGTTAGTTCAACCTCATTGACCAGCTAGAAAAAACTCCCACGCAAATATCTATCCTTGAGCTACTTCGTATCTCTCCTGTGCACAAAGAAATCCTAGATAAAACTCTCCTAGAGTCGTCGGTCCCCAAGGACATCGATGTCAATCAATTTGAAACTATGGTGGGATATCTCACTATGCCACACCACGTCACCTTCTCGGATCAAGATTACTCATCACATAAAACCAACCACAATGATGCATTACACATAGAAACTTTTATCCACAAGCACAAAGTTCGACGGGTTTTAGTAGATGGCAGAGCAGGATTGAACATATTCTCCCTCAAATTGGTTAAAGCTCTAGGGTTCTCTGATGCGTGCGTAGACCCAACAAAAAGTATAGTGATCAAAGCATACGATGACGAGGAACGCTCTTCACGTGGCGTTATCTCTCTCCCAATTAGAGTGGGACCGGTCATCGTGGACACAACTTTCCAAGTCCTAGATTTGGAACTAACATATAACATATTGCTAGGTCATCGATGGATTCACACCTTAAAAGCCGTCCCATCCACATACCACCAATGCCTCAAGTTTCCATTTGATGGTACAGAAGTAACCATATACGGAGACCCTGACCCTTTCCAATATTTTACAAACTTAAGGGTTATCTCCAAAAATTGAGTACCTATTAACTGAGAAGCACCTGGCTTCGTCATCCAAGTATATCGACCCTTCCACACTCACGTCATCTTCCACATCCGCTCCATCCACATCTTCCACCATACCACCACCTTCCACTAGCCCTAAGACTGAATCCACTATCAAAATCTAGGACCTTGGCTATGGAGAATTCAAACTGCACACAACATACAACATAACAACAATGCCCAGGTCTCCCAATGACTATGGTTAGCCATGTTTTAGAATGGAACCTCCAGAAACCTTCAAAGTTCCACTGAATATAGTTTTTATCAAGTGGGGAGACATGAGTGAGGAAGACCTTGCTGACATTACAGGATGGATCTATAAGGATACTGTCACACTACCCCCATTACCAGTTCAAATATATGGCAAAGGTTATGACATAATGAAGGCCAAAGGCTATGACGGTACTAGTGGCCTAGGAAAAGGTAACACTGGTCGAAGGTAACCCATAGAAACTTTTCAAATTCCAAAGTATCTTGGATTAGGGTTTGGATCACCTGACAATGATGATCAATGTATCTCGGGACTTTCAAATGAGTGAGTACATGCTTCGGATAGTGTCGAGACTACTAGGGAAACCCTCACCGAAATAGACTCCCATGAGTGGGAATTTGGCTCAAAACGATCCCTAAGTGACTGTTGTCTTGATGATTTGTTTGTCGAACCAGGGGAACTGACCTCTGAACAATGCTTTTGGCAAACATTCAAAATTGAACAGGCACCCAATAGTCAAAGTACTACTACCACCTCCCATGCCGTACAAAACCCGTCATCTGAATCCCATTAGTCCAATCCATCTGAGGTATCAGATGACATTGACAACCAGGGCTCTACAACCTTCACTCCTTATTTTGACAATGAATGACACTAGTGAAGGAGAATATTGGATAGAGTTTGATGTCGAGTTGGATGATGATAATGTCATCTAGAACATCACTGAACACATCTATATGTTGTCTGCATCCTCACCCCAATTTACCAACATTGACGATGGCATCTCCTTAGTTTACCCTGACCTAGTCGATTGGGACCAGCAAGGACCGCTAGTGCTAGATACATTTCAGAATGATGAGGCAATTGCTAATTTATGGGACTGAGAGAAGGCATACCTAGTGGGGACCACAAATCAGGATTTTCTATTGATTTAGACAGCATGGCATACTTCAGAGAGACTGTTCAGTCCTCTAGTCGCAAAAGTAAAAGTAAAAATAAAACAAAAAGTGAAATGTCTCTAGGTGAAAGCCGAAAGGAACCTCTTGATGATAAAATAGGAAAAATAAAGGACGTATCTATAGGTGAAAACCTCTCTGAGGTGCCCAAAGATGGAGGAATAGACTTTCTCCCCATGCAATAGGAGAAATCAGCCATGCTTATTGAGGACACAATAGAGGATAACATTTCAACTACAGAGGATCCCAAGATGGTCCTCTTTGCTGCCTCATTGACTAAAGAAGAGAAACAAGAATTTAATAAATTCTTTGCAAAATGAAAAATCAACTTCACATGGTCCTATGCTGACATGCCAGGATTGGACCCCAAATTGGTTCTGCATCATCTGCCACTATTACCCAATGTTAAATCAGTCAAGCAGAAGTTGCACAAAATGCACCCTCAAGTTGCTCTATTGGTCAAGGCTGAGTTAAAGAAATTACTAGATGCCAGATTCATAAGGTCTATAGATTATGTTGAATGGATATCCAACCTACTACTAGTGGCAAAGCCAAATGGGCTTATTTGTGTATGTACAGACTTTCAGGATCTAAATAAAGCATGTCCAAAGGATGACTTTCCTTTGCCCAACATTGACATCATAGTTGACCTAACTGCAGGACATGAGATGCTATCCCTCATGGATGGTTTCTCTGTCTATAATCAAATCCGCATTGCTCCTAAGGATCAACACAAAATGGCATTTGCTTGCCCATGGGGTACATATTGTTTGAACGTCATGCCATTCAGTCTCAAAAATGTAGGTGCCACATATCAAAGGGCTATGACCACGATCTTCCACGACATGATGCACAAAATAATGGAAGATTATGTAGATGACCTATTGGCCAAATCAGCAACAAGGAAAGATCATTTGAAGGTACTTGACATAATTTTCAAGAGACTTGAAGAGTACAAAATTTGATTAAACCCTAAGAAGTGTGTTTTTGGGGTCACATCAGGTAAACTCTTGGGGTACATAGTTTCTCGAAGAGGCATAGAGTTCGATCCGGCAAAGGTCAAAGCAATCATAGACATGCCTCTGCCCAGAGGAATCAGTGAACTCAAAACTCTACAAGGCAGAGTACAATCTATCCAGTGTTTCATAGCCCAATTGGCAGATAAGTGTCATCTGTTTCAGTATCTATTGGGCAAGGGTATCCCCTTTGTATGAACGGATAAATGTCAAGAGGCCTTCCAACAAATCAAAGATTAAGAGGTCAGCTGGCAAAATGGGTCATGATACTAAGTGAGTATGACATACAATATGTCGAACGCAAGGAAATAAAAGGATAGGTAATAGCAGATCAACTGGCAGATGCACCAATCTAAGTCACTCATCCACTAGTAACTAATTTTCCTGATGAGTCCATTTTTCATGCGGAATTGGCGACACCATGGAAGCTATATTTTGATGGGTCTCATACTGGTCATGGCTCAAGTGTTGGAATCTATTTTATCACACCACAGGGGGATTCAATTCCTAAGTCATTCAGGATCGCTTTCCCTTATACAAATAACATTGTCGAATATGCAGCACTAGTCATAGGTCTCAAGTTGGAAATCAAATGGAAAATTCAGACGTTGCTTGTATTCGGGGATTCCCAAATTGTGATCAACCAAGTGAATGATGACTATGAAACAAAAGATGAGAAGTTGCTTCCCTACAAGAGGATGGTGGATGGTTTCCTGACATACTTCCAATTGATTTCTTTTGAACAAATCCCTAGGGCACAAAATAAGGCAGCTGATGCAATGGCTACTATTAGTTCTCTCTTGGATATCCCTAAAAACGTGTCACAATTTGAGTTCTTAGTAGAATAGCTCTTGATACCGGCATATGATATCCCAGAATCAAAAATGGTTTGTGAACTTGTTGGTCCCAACTCTCCTTGGTATCAAGACATTTACGACTACCTAAAGTCTCAAACCCTTCCACTGAACCTATTTAATAACCAAAGGAAGTCCTTCATTAGGAAATCTACAAGGTATGCCATTGTCAGTGACACCCTTTACTGTCGTAGTTTTGACGATACCCTCCTTAGATGTCTTGACATCGACGAAGCATGTACGAACTTACGAGAGGTGCATGACGGTATATGCAGATCTCATTCGAGTGGTCCTACTCTAGCTAAGAAGGTAACGAGACTCAAGTATTATTGGCCAACAATGGAAAAAGATGCAATTGAATATGTCAGGATTTGTCACAAATGTTAAATTCACAGTGATTTGGTCCATGCTCCAGCACAAGAACTTCGGCCGATCACTTCTCCTTGGCCCTTTGCTCAATGGGGACTCGATCTTGTGGGTAAGATTCATCCAACCTCATCCAATGGCCACAAATTCATTAGTACCGCCACTGAGTATTTCACAAAGTGGATTGAAGCCATCCCATTGACATATATTACCGGCAAACAAATATCGAAGTTCATCCTTAACTACATCATTTTCCAGTATGGCCTTCTACAATCCATCATCACTGACAACAGATGTCCATTTAAAAACCAAGACGTACATGAGTTATGTGAGCGATTCCATATCCAACACCACTTTTCATCTCCATACTACCCACAAGGAAATGGCCAAGCTGAGGCATCCAATAAAACCATTGTCAAAATTCTCAAAAAGACTATCAATGATGCTGGTTGTGACTGGCACATACAGCTCAACCCTACTCTATGGGCTTACCAAACTAGCATTCGTATGCCTATAGGGGCCACCCCATTCACCCTAGTCTTTGGTGCTGAGGCCATCTTACCCATTGAGGTCGAAATTCCTTTGCTACAAGTCTCCCTAAAAAGTCTCACTAATGAAGAGGAGTATCGACAATCACGCTTGCACAAGTTGGAAATGCTGGAAGAAAGATGGAAAAATTCACTGAACCATCTTCAAGCATATCAAAACCATCTTTGTCATAGCTACAATAAAAAGGTTATGGTCAGAAAGTTTGACATTAGTGACCTAGTTCTCGTGCAAAACCCCAAGAATCATGTAGAAAGAGAAAAGCCAAGAAAATTTGAACCAAACTGGCTAGGTCCATACATTATCATATCTTCTTTTGGTTATGGAGCTTATCAATTGGAAACTCTAGATGGAGAACAATTGATAGAGCCCATCAACAGTTTACATCTCTAAAAGTTCTACGCATAGCATCAGAGGATGGAGCTGCAAACCATAAAATACAAAAAAAATGAAATATTAAAAAATCGTCACCCTGATGAAAACCTGGCAAACAGGCATCTTGGTGGCACCAAAAAATCAAAAAGTCAAGAAAATAGTAAAGAGAAAAATGATTCGTTCAATAGTGAAAACCTGGAAAATAGGTGCTTTGGACAGGTACCATGGTGAAAACCTGGCAAATAGGCACCATGTGTAATCAATCATTGCTCTGCCATCTACTATCATTTTGTCTAACTGGGACTAGGATCAAAGGTATTTCCACTTTTATTCTGCAAATCACCACCACATCCTACCCTACCTGTCATAGTGGATAGATGATTGACATCAAGTCCTGACGACTGCCCATCTACTAAGTCAGCGACATCCCGTCTATATTCCCTATAAATGGCTAAGTCTTGGACCTGACTAGGGCCAAAACGTCTATCATGAAACTACAGTGGATGTCGCACATGATCTTGACAATTGGAAAAAAGTCCTGAAAAAAGACAAAAACATTAACAAAAAGTCTTGAAAAAAGACAAAAAAACATTGGCAAAAAGTCCTGAAAAAAGACAAAAACATCACAAAATGACCTTAAAAAGACCTAAAAATCATAAAAGGTCCTGAAGAAAACCACAACAAATCATCAGACCGCTCAACGAACACAAGCGCAGTGTCATCTCTTGTCAAATCCAATCAAGTCAATCAGTCCATGTCATTATCGAACTACGTTGTCTCTACGCACTTGCTACGTAGGAAAGACTCACATTTGAGTCCCTTAGACATTAGATCAGTCCTTTTAGGTTTGTCAAAATTAAATCATGACGCAATCTTTGCTCATCAAGACAAAGTCATTGGTCGTGTCAAACTATGAGGTCTCTGAGTGTATGATGTAGGCAAGGCCATCTATCGATGAGCCCTCGAGGCAGCACTAGGTCAGTCCATTAGGGTTCATGGCACTACACTGGTACACACGTCAAAAGTCTTCAATCATTTTCCACATGGGAAAACTCCTAAAACAAAGTAAAACAATCATTTATTCAGCATGGCGATCTCATCAGCACATCACTCATATCATCAAGGAAATATCGGCATCTAGTCAAACAAAAGTCAAACTCGGTCAAATCATCATAAACCGGTCAAAACTGTCAAATTTCAGTTAGTCTTCAGATGAGTCCTTTTGAACGATAACCTCTGTCATTTACGCCTTAGGATGTGTCCTTCCTAGGCGTCGTCATCGTCATTCGACATTTTGAGTGATCCTCTTTACATCTAAAGATCACTCTTCATGACATCAGTATTCTTCAGATGTGTCCTTCTGAAGAACGAACTCTGTCATTTATGCCTTAGGATGTGTCCTTCCTAGACATCATCATTATTTTGAGGGACCCCTTATGACCATTAGGGATCAAATCTTCTTGTCATCGGCATTATTCAGGATGTGTCCTTCCTGAATTCACCAATTCTCGACATTTTCCAAGGTCATCAAAACTCTAAACATTTCGACATCTCGACATTATCAAACATGGCATCTTGGCATCAGAACAATGGATATCCAGATGCACTTGGCAAACAATTGACAATTGTCTTTTAGTTTTTATTATGATATTAGTTTTTCAGCGAGATCCCACTAAGCAGGATTTAGAGAAGCAGTGATGTATCATGTCAATTGACATGCATGACTACTAGTTTCTTAGCGAGGTCTTGATTTTTAGATTTAGAAAAATAACGACATATCGTGGTAAGGACTCTTTCTTTTTGTATTTTGACAATCATGCTACTAGTTTCTCAAGGATGTCCTAGAAACAGGATTTAGAAAAGCAGTGACGTTTCATGATTTGTCCTTGTCTTTTTTCTGCATGTGGTCGATTATGGCAAAAAGACTGGGGCAAGCATGCTCCTAGTATGAGTCATGATCATCCTTGTCTGTGACTGTTTGTCTTGCGTAATGGTATGACCTTGCACACCTTTATCTATGTCATATCATGGTGTTTCTTGGCCATTACAATAGCCTACCCAATGATGATTAAGAGCAATAATTACTAATGTCCTATGGTAAAGCTTTGAAGGATTTGGTCTAGGAATTAACACGCATTTTCGTAGGTCTCGTCATCTTCTCCTCTTTGGTCTAGTCATCTTCTCTCATAAGGTTTTGTCATCTTCTCTCGTCCATCTCATGATGATATCTTGTGACATCCAAAAACATAAGTGCATACATGATCATATAAACATTGCATTAGGTCCATACATATATTATCCATGGCATTAAATCATATACATAATCACAAACATTGCATTATCATAATCATCAACACTGCATCTTTTACTAAATAAATTATGCACATCATTAACATAGTCATATAAATAAGCATTGCATTATCATGGCATCAATATCACAACATAAGCATCATAGGACATACATGGCATCATAAACGAACATCATACATCATACATATCATAAAGCATTAAATCAAAAAACATCACATAACACATGTAGGTTGCATCAAAACTACATAATCATATAGTATCATCTCAAAAATGTATAATGTCATAGGATAAAGTCATGGGATATCCCAAAAATGGAGCTTGCAGGCTCAAATAATATACATAGTGTGTCATAATAACAAAATTCCCCTAGGGTAGACTCTCATCATCCCCTCAAGGCGAAGAATGTGGTGGCTGAAGATCTGTCACTAGCTCTGAAGCAATAGGTGGACCTGTCGCAACCTCTGGCTATGCCACTATCAGAATTGAGAAGGCAAGTGTCATCTCAATAGTATAGAACATCTGTGATGTCACTACAACCAGACTCTGAGAAGTAGAGGGATCAACCACTGGTGGCTATACCTGTCCTGACCTTTGCATTGAACCAATCGACCCATGACTGTGCCTTGAATGGTGACTCGGGGTGTGCCTATGGGAATGATGTGACCTATGCCCTGAAGTGTGCCCTGTCAAGGTAGACCCTATGGCACTGGTCTGACTCCTACTGCCACTGCCACTGCCTAATCTGTGTCCGCTACATGTCCTTTTCTGTGATCGGGACAAGGTAGGATCCCGTCACTTTGGTGGAACTTCCTACTCGTATAGTTTCCTATATTTTCCCAGCCTCGTACTCACCTTGGCAAGCTCATCCCACCCCATAGGCCCTATGCATAATGTTGCCCTCCATCCTGCCACATCCCGCTCTCCTCCACTGACTCCGCTCTTATCTGACCTACTCCTCTCTCTCTCTCCTCCTGCTAAGAGGGGATGGCATCTAATCAACCCTTTATCTTTGGGTTCGACTGGATTTGATCTCCCCGACCCGAATTCTTCTTTCTGATTTTCTCCCCTGGAGACCGCTGAATCTGCCTCATTTCATCTTACCTCTGTCTCCACGATCCCTGACTTCCACGATTTTTGATTTTTGAATCCGATGACCCCTCCCTCCATCCTCGCCCCTTTTCTGCCTCTCCCTTTGCCTCCATCTCTGCCTCTGCCACCATGCCTAGCTCGTGGCACCTACAGAATAATTAATCATCTGTCCACTGGTGCTAGCCCATCAGGATCTGTCAATGGCATAGGTCTACATGCCTACCACCATAAATCATAATCTGGGGTCATCCCTGGATTGGCTGCTCCTCCCCTCCAACCCCAAGCCTGGGCCACTAGCCCGTCAATCTGTTGTGTCGCAAATGCCACTGGGATGGCTGGCCCCCACACATACTCTTAGGACAATCTGGCATACTCGTTTGTCCCCATAGGTACACCCTACTACTCTCCAAACTGCCTAAGAACATGCTGCAGTAGATACATCTCGATAATCAAAGACGTCTGCACTGTCCTCCTAATAAGATACCTATACTTTATGTAGAAACTGAGGTGCTTGGCCTCATCATCCCATGCCTTGCAATCTCTATAAGGCCTCCAGATAAATGTTGCCATGGTGTCGATCCTATGCCGCCACCAACTGATCTCACCCATCCATGTCTATTGCAGCGCACTGGCATAGTAGTAAGCGTAGGGCATCCCCTCGGCCAACTATGGTCTCTCAATGGGAGGGCGGAATATGGCAATGTGCTCCCAAGCCCAGATCATCATCAGTGTCATCCTGCAGGAGATGCTCTCTCCTCTCCTGTAAGAAACATCATGTAGCTGATGGTAGAGTGTCCCAAGTAAGCAAGGACCCCAAGCATAAACGGTCCTATCTCATCGCATGCCAACCAGGACGTTTTCCCAACCAATTGGAAATCCATGTCCCCGGTGGTCTGGAATCAGGATACCAGCAATCAGAGTCACCAGGAAGGAATCAAAGCGACCATAGTGATCCTCCATGAACTCCCACCTGATCTCATAGCCCTGAATTCCTAGTCTAGCACCCTGATCTCGATAGTAGGCACAGAAGGTCTACTCGCCATGTCGCGGATCATAGACGATCCGCTCCCCTTGAATAGGTACTGAGAGAATCTAGTAGATGTCATCCAAAGTAATGGTGGCCTCACCTATTAGCAGGTGGAAGGAATAGGTCTCGAAATGCCATCGCTCGCACAGTGTGGTCAATAATCCCCTGTTCACCCGAATGGTGGGCATGAACGCAACATAGAATAAACCCAGTCACATCAATTGCTGTCACTCTTGCGGGCCCAACTGATCGGCGAACCGAAAGGTGGTCAGTTTTCTCTCTCTCATATAAATAGGGGCAAGTTGCCTCTGCAAAAAGATGAACAATGCATCAGTATTTTTTGGACAACTATCAACATCATGAAAAGCATCTAGGGACACACAAACATCAAAATCAACTAAAGTCAAGGAAAAAGGCAAATGCATCACATTCAGGCAATTGCATCTCAACGAGTCATCTATGTTGTATCGTACATCAAATGTGGTCCAACATTGCAAATGTGTCTCATTATCTCGCTTGCATCACAAAATTTAACAGCTACGTTGCATTTTGGCGATTGCGTCACAAAGTCACGATTGCATCGATCAAATAAGCAGATGCATTGCAATTTGACAATTGCAGCATCCGGACATTCAATTGCAACACGAAAAGTCGATTGCATCATAGAAATTATCAAATGTGGCACAAACCACCGCTGCAACTTATATTGTCTTGGCACTTGCATCGTGACGCATCAAATACGTCGAACGCGTAGGCAGTTGTGGCTTACGTGAATGCATATGCATCGCGGTGTAGATGTTGACTATCCTAGAAAGCTATAAATGGCATGCAAAATGATAAAATGACAAAGTGAGTTAAAGGTACATACTACTAGCTTTGAGCCCTCTGGCCACGTGAAGGTCCTCATGATCTCCCCACGGTGCTCTAACACTGGAATCACCATCCTTGCTGCTGTGCCTTTCGCTCTGAACTCTCGAATTTCGCAAGGTAAATAGTAAAAGTGAATTGACTTTTACCCCTTTGTCAACCTATTTATAAGGTCAAAATGACATTTTTCAAACAAGGTCAATACTAGAGGCTCATTTGACCACCTTTGACTTCCTCGTTAGTTGCTTTAAACATGTTAGAATCCGAAACCGATTGCGTCGTTGTTTTTCTAGTCATTAAATTGATTTATTGGGACCCTTTGCAAATTCTTCTGTTGCCGACCCAAAATTTGAAAATTTTCCGAGGGGGCAATGATACTCTATACCTTTATTGGGGCATGACTTTGACTTATTTTCTTTGTCACAATGCGATAAGCAATATTATGACAAAGAGGGGCAAAATGTAGACACCTAAAAATGACCTAGGCTTGCAAGCTTCATTTTTACCACTTTCATCCTAACATAATTATGACATTTAATTATGTCCTTGGTCCACATTCGACTATTGATTAAATAATTCATAATTATTTAATTAATTCATGTCCTTTGATTCTTCATGATTATTAAATAAATAAATTTTATTTATTTATTAAATACGTCATTAATTGTCTAAGTCTTCCTCTTAATTAAATAAATTTCTTAATTTATTCAATTATCCTTTGCCATATATTTCTTCCTAATTATTAAATAAATAAGTTTTATTTATTCATTTAATATGTCACTAATCCTCTTAATTAAATAAATTGATAAATTTATTTAATTGATTAATCTTATCTTCTAAATTAAATAATTAAATTTAATTATTTAATTTTCAATTTAATATTCCTCTCATTTTAAATAAATCAATTATTTAAAATGTCATCACAATCTTAACTACCTGTCTATTTTGGTAAATAATCTGAAAAAGATTATTTATTGTCTCATAAAATCCATAATTTGAATTATCTTAATTCAAATTAGTAATTATTCTTCCAAAAAGCAAGTAATCGGGTAGATTCTTGATTTTTCAAATCTGATCTTCAGTCCAAATCTTATCTTCTTGATTTTTTGAATCTCAGAAATCAGGCAATCTTATCTTCTTGATTTTTCAAAAAAAAAAATTTCTTTAATTAATTTCCTCATTTATTCTCCACCGTCGATCCGATTATCTGAGATATTATTCTAACCGTTTGATTAAGGATTTTCCCTAACCCTAATTAGGGATTCTCAGAGTTAATCTGGACCTCTCATTTTAGGTTCTTGTCATCAATTAATCTCGTTCGTCCACTCAAAATGATATTTTCTATAAAATGGCATTTTCCTCCCACTTTTCGATTACACAGGCACATGCTGACATTTTACATAGACATTCTAGGCATTTACTCACTTGCACACTTATTTTCATAGGCAATTTCAATATTCATTATAGTCATTTGATCAAGTCTTGGCATTTGGTTAGGCATAGACATTGACAATTTTAGTAATAGGCATAGGCATTTAGACATAGCATAAATCTTTCAAAGCTTGGTGTAGGACTTAGGCATTTGCAGATTTGCTCATATGATGAATCTAAGGGCAACATCATCCAGCAAGTAAGAAGGTATTACGAAAGGGAATCATGGAAGTCTCGGCGATTAGGTATAATCATTTGGTATTTTACTTCCTTTGTGTTTCGTAAGATCTTTGGGTTTCATTGTCTTTATTTTTTGTTGCTAACATTCCTAATCAAACCTAAAAAGAAATCCCTTGATTACAATGGCAGACTTTCAATTTTGGCTTCCTCCCCTTTGGTATGAGGAAATCATGCAATTCCTTAGGGATCATGGGTACATTTACCATCAGTCTAGCCCTTAATCTAGAAGTAAACCAATTATCAAATTGTACATAACTGGTGCTTTCCTTATTGCAAGATAAATTTGTATTCCATAATTGTACTGACAATATTTCTCCATCAACCGATTGCCTCAATTCCATCTTCTCAGAGAAAAAGTTAGCATTCTTGCACAAGAACATATCCATCAACATAGAATACCAATAATATTGAGTGCCGGTATCATTTTTCTGCAACTTTGATAGCCCTTCATGTATCCTCTCTGCCAAGAAAAAAATCAAAGTCATAAGTCACAGAGAAGTTAGGTTGTATTTGCACCCCCATGAAAATGTATACAATGGGCATCACCGTACTAGGACTGAAACCCAAAATATGACATAATGAATAAAAAGTGGCCAAGAAATGATTTGCATAATAGTTTAATCTGAAAGGTTCTTGGTCATTGGGGCTAATATGAAATCTTGAACATGCTGCCCTAGTCAGATGAGGTGGAAGCAACTTAGCTATAGAAAGAGACTTCAACTTTTCATAGTCCTTCTTCATTTCCTAAAGATTAATATTAAAAAAATATTCACTCGGTTCACTCAATTCAAAAACCTATTGGAATTCATCTCTGTTAATGCTTAACAAAACCCTTCCATCATTATCCTTGATTACCTGTGTGAAAGGGTCATATCTTGTGGCCATTGTTCTAAGAAAGTCTATATCAAGGAACACATTTGGCACCACCAACTTCCCCAAATCATACATCCAGCCATTTGAAAAAGGGTGACACAAATTCCTCTGTCCATACCACAATGTGAACATTTCCAAGGTTGTGAGAGGGACCCTAGTATCAGCTATGTTGGAGCAATTATATACCAACCCCTCCCCTAGGATCTTTCCTCACATTAGAACCAATCCCTTCTTTTTGTCATTCATTGACTGGGGAAATTGATCCAGGAAAGCATCATACAGGTTTCTACTTAAATAGTCAATTTGGCCAAAATGTTGCTTTAGAAGTGCCATCTTGGACAAACCAGGGTCTCTTTACAATTTCACACTTCAAACAGCTAGGACTAACCAGAAATATGAAATTACAGAACAAAACACTGCAATTTCTCACAATTTAATTCAACTATAGTCCTAAAACATTTATCAACAAGCCCTATGACAAGTACAACAATTTTTCCCCAAACTCAAGTGCAAAGTAACTAGGAAACACAGAAATTAACTAACGCCTTTGTGCTTGCTAAATACCAAGTTCTAGTTGCAAAGACACATAACTTCGCTTTCGGCTCTGAGACTACTTTGCAAAATACTTGAATGCTTTGTGATAGAAATAAAGCAACATAATTGATTTTGTTTCAATCAAATCATGCCAGCAAGTGTCTCATCTGCCATTAAAGCTCACTTGTGTGTTGCATAAACGACTCCAACCATATTTTATGCAGATTTAAATTCTTGCCATCAATCCTTTAGTTTGATAAAATTATCAAATGACGGCCTTCAAAACAAGATGACATAATTTCCAACATAGCAATAAAGGGCCCACCATACCATACGTTGCCAAGGAAATCCATGTGGTAATCAACCGTGATATCGCAATCAGTAAAGACCTTGCAACTTTTGATCACACGATGGTGGGCAACCATAGATTTTGATCATCGGTGATCTTGTTCTTTCAACATAGTTGCAATCCTTATCATTAACCATCGAGTAGCTTTCCCACCAAGATTATAGCATACCCATTGATTTAAAACATGTGGATCTTAAGAACATTTTAGTAATCCGTCGTCTAATGTATTAAGGCTAGATTAATTCACCAATTTTTTTTCCTTATTCCCTTAGCTTCATCAAATGAGACATGTGGCGCCTACCCATGATATTGCGATCAATAAAAACCTTGCAATTTTTGATCATGCAATGGCGGGCAACCGTTGAGATTTGACAATAATTGATCGACGATCACTCAAACTTATCCTCTTCGGCCTCACCAAATGGGACACATGGTGCTTGCCCGTGATATCACAATCAACCAAAGTAGTGTGGTGGGGTCATCATAGGATGGCGGGGAATAGTTGAGATCAAATGATAGTTGATCAATAATTGCACGAATTTTATCCCTCTGCAAAATAAAACATTTATTAAAAGGACAAGGGGACATCACTAGGAAGATGGTAAACAATGACATAAGTTTTTTTTAAATGATGAAACATGAGGCCAACCAAGACTTAGGAAAATAAAACCTTGCGGAGGAATTAAAATATTAAGACAAAGGGACCCAGCCTAGATGAAACAATAGTACATAAGTCATTTTAAAACCCTTCAAAAAGGTAACAGTGAAAATGATCCCAACCAAGGCATAAAATAAGCACAAGGGTTTTACATGAAAATAAAGCTAAAACCCCCAACCCTAGGAAAATTCTGACACCATGAAAGACCAGTAAGATAAGGTAGGGCAAGAATGGAACACTAGGAGCAAAAATTTGAAGTTCCATCAATGGCTCCAATTGGGGACATTCATTCCAATGGAATGAAGTGAGAATTCAGAATCTCAGGTAGAGTAGACCAAGATGCAGAGATGACTGAAAAGAGATTGTTTGGACAAAACAACCCAAACTATGTACAAAATATATATAAAACATACAATCCTAAACTATTGTTCATGGAAAAGAATACTTCAAGTGAATTATAACTTCAAGAATTGTCCATGAACTTGAAGTTCAAGAATATCCCCTATCATATTTTTGAGGAAGTATGAATCTTCACCCCACTTACCATTAATAAAAAATGGACCCAACCACGTTGTATCAAATTTCCCATGTTTCCCTTTATCTTCTAATATGGCATTCAACATTAAAAAAAATCTCCATCTTTGAAACTCCTTGTAGTTGCCCTCTTGTTATACAAATTCTTTACTTGCAACTGCAACTTTGCATTTCTCTTTTGAGCTTCCCTCCTCATTTCATCTAATTCAATAAGAGCTTCCACTCTTAATTGCATCTCATCATCAATTTCATTATCATACATTTGGACAAACTTATACATTTTCATTAAGTTAGTTTGGGGCAACTTGGCATTTATCCCATAAACCAAGTCAAATGGGACACAACCTATTGCCTTCTTCACAATTACCCTATCTACCCAGACTACTAATCTAAGCTTAGAATCCCAAGCCCTTTTATTTTGACCCAGGGTTCTCTTAACGATCTTCATCAAGCTTTTATTGCTTGATTCTACCTGTCCATTTCCCTGTGGGTGATATGGTGAGGAATACGAAATTTGGATGCCATGCTTCTCACAAAATTCTATGTATTCCTCATATCTAAAACAAATTGCATTGTCTGACACAATCCTCTCTGGACATCCAAATCTAGTCAATATGTTTCTCATCAGGAAGTCAATTACCACATTACTATTGTCTTTCTTTGCTGGAATTGCTTCCACCCACTTGGTAAAATAATCAGTAGCCACCAATATCCATGAGTGGCCTCCACTAGATTTACATGCTATCTATCTTACAAAATCAATACCCCACTGCTGAAATGGAGCCTATACTATAATTGGTTTTAGAGGCAAGTTACCAAAAAACTTTAACTTACCAAAGAAACGTTGACAAGCATCACATGTCTTCATTAGTTGGTGTGAATCCTTAAAAACTGTAGGCCACCAAAATCCAACCCTCATTATCATATGTGCAGTTGTTTTAGCCATTATATAATGCCCTCCACAAACTCCATGCATCTCACTCAAAAATTCTTGTGCTTGATCTTGGTCAACGCACTTCAGCATGACACCTTCTCCATTTCTCCACCACAGCTTTCCAACTATGATAGAATATTTGATAGCATGTAACTTCAATGTCCTTTTCTCATTTTTGCTCAAATTTTTAGGACATTTCATTCTTTGCAAATAATATACCACACCTTTATACCATTCATAATGCTCTATATCACATATGTGTGATCTGTTTTCCTCTTCTAGCAAATTTATTTGATTTGCTTCCAGATTACTTTGGGCCATAAGCTTGGAAAATCCTTGTCCTGTCACCAGTTTAGTAATCTGGACCTCAATATTGAATTCCTGGATCCTATTTATCCACCTACACCTTCTTCCTAACACTTGTTGTTGTGTGAAAATGTCCTTAATAGTACTAGGCACATAGGAAATTACAGTAGCTCCCATCAAATAAGGCCTAAAATCTTTTACTACTTTTACCAATGCATATGCCTATTTTTCATTTATATCATACTTAAGTTCTGCAACTTGTAAAGATTTGTTGAAAAAGGCTATAGGCTATTCGAAACCTTCTGCATTCTTTTGCAACAACACAGCTACAATTGTGTGGAAAGAAGCAAATGGAAAAATCTGTAAAGGTTTGGAAAAATAAGGGGTTCTTAACACAGGAGCCTCCTTTATTTCTTTCTTAATGGCTTCGAAAGCTTGCATAGACTCCTCACCCCATTCAACCTTGGCTCCTTTCTTGAGTATTTTGGAAATAGGGCAAACTGTCTCAGCAAAATTTGTCACAAACCTCCTTAAGAAGTTTATTTTTCCAAAGAAAGATTGTATTCCTTTGACATTTCAGCGTTGTGGAACTTTATCTATTGCAATCACCCTCTCTGGATCAATTTTTACTCCATCCTTGGAAACGATATGTCCCAATAATTTTCCCTCTAGTACTCCAAACACACATTTCTTTGAATTCAAATAAATACCATACTCCAAAGCTCTAATGAATATCTTCTCCAGATGCTCACAATGATCCTCTTCCTTTTTAGAATATGTTTTCAAGTCATCTTGGTAGATCACCAAAAACAAGTTAATGAAATCTAAGAATGCCACATACATGGCTCTCTAAAAAGTAGCCCTTGCATTTGTTAGACCAAAAGGAATTCTTACATAAACATATGTTCCCCATGGTGTAGTGAAAGTTGTCTTAAACTGCTTAGACTCCTTGACCATGAGCTGGCTGTAACTAGAGAAACCATCCATCATAGACATCAATTCATAGCCTGTCACCCTTTGCAACATGGCTTCCATATTGGGTAATGGATAATTGTCTTTTAATGAAGACACATTCAAATTTCTGAAATCTACACATAACCTGATGTCTCCATTTTTCTTCCTTACTGGTACCAAGTTTGATACCCAAGATGAATGTCTGATTGGCTTGATGATCCCTGCATCCCTTAGTTTCATTAATTCTTCTTGCATTTTTGGGTCAATGTGGAATTAATAGGCCTTTTCTTTTGTCTGAATGGCTTGGAATTATCACGCAAAGGAATCTCACGTTGGAAAAGATCCTCCTTGTATTCCTTAATATCATCATAGGACCATGCAAACACATTCCTAAACTTCCTTAATAAGTCAATTAGCATCCTTCCCACTTTTGGTGACATTTTCTTTCCAAGATTTATCTCTTCCAAGTCATCAAGATGGGAAACAATATGATTAGCCTTTGTCTTATCTTGATTATCAAACACTCTTTCTAGTACAACTAGACCCTTGGGAATTGTCTTTGTCTTTAACTGAATGGCCTCATTTCCAAATATAGTATCCTTACCATCAACATTTTCAACAAAAGCTCCAAATTCAATTTCTTGATTTTCATATTCACCCACACAATTCAAAAACCTTAATATATCATCATCATTATCTAAAACTTGCCAATTTTTTTTTTTTATCAGGGACTTATGGCCTGGTTTGCACCTCAACCTTTGAAATTCCAGCATAAGTCATATCATCTAGTTTTACTGCAATATTGGCTAATAAATCTTCCACTTTATTTTGACCTCTCTCCATCCATCCTATGCCAAATGCATCAAAGCTCTCCAATTCATCCCAAACAACATTCCTATACTATTTCAACCTCTTGTTCTTTGATACATACTTGGATCTAACTTGGGAAACCACAAGCTCAAAATCCCCAATTGCCTTGAGCTTCTTGATCCCATGCTTTTCAGCCAATCTCAACCCCAATAACAAGGCTTCATACTCTCCCACATTATTTGTGCATTCAAATAACAGAGTAAAAGAGAACCTGAATGTATTTCCACTTGGTGATCATAACAAAAAACCTGCACTAGATCCTTCCTTTGAACTTGCATCATCAAAATACATAGTCCACAAGTCATCAGATTCTAACAATTGTTTTATTTATGTATCAATCAATGTAGTAGGCTTATCACAATTGCTAGGAAATTCCTCAACCCTGAATTCATTTATAACACTATCAATAAAACATGTCATATTCTCAATCAGTCCATGCTCAATCATATGAGGTACTTTTGATTCTCTTTCAATTTTGACATATTTACCATCAATGGAGAAAGTAGCAAATGACAAATCACATTTCATGTTACCCCCCATTGATGCACTCCATTTTCTTGACAAGAGCATTCCAAAATGAGGTGGGATGTCTGCAACTAATACAGTCATATGACTAAATCCTTGTGAAGGTACTGAGTCAATTTATAAGGAAATGCTCTGATAGTTCCAACAACTGGCACTTCTCTTGAATCCATAGCATAACATTTACCTTGAGCGATATCTACTGTCAATCCCATTGCCTCCATTATTTTGACTGGCATAACATTATTTGATGCCCCTGAATCTATCATATAGTTCCTTAAAGTTTTCCCATTTATATCCACACTTAAGAAAAAAGGGGTTATATTTTCAAGGCACATGTTAATAGAATTTCCTAAATATACAGGGTTAATTTGTGACACAATTCCCTTCACTTATTTTTCTTTCTCCTTATCCTTCGCTTCTTTACCACTTCCTTGTTTAGTCTTATTACCAGCAACATCTATGATCAAGGCTATTCTCTTTTCTTTGTGTTCATTTATTCTCATCATTTCTAGCAGAGGTGCGGTTACTTTAACCTGAGAAAGAACATGAAACATATCTATAGGTGTATATTTAGGCAGATTAGATATCATACCGTCATCATTTTCCCTTTTCTCTGGTTGATTACTTCCTCCTAGCTTCCTTTGCTTCTTATCCTTTGTAGCAAGTTCAGCTAACTTTGTAATCACCTTGGTCTTCACCAATGACCAAGTCACATCTTCTTGAGGCTTTTGGGTTTCATTCTTTTTTGTCCAAACCTTATCATTCTTAACCTCTTTGACTTTTACAACATCCTTTTTGTTGCCAACCTTAATACCTTTGTTTTTGTCCTTTTGTTCTTTAATAAACAGGCCAGCAGGTTTACCTTGTTCACCACCCATAGTTCTATTTCTTAGTTGAAGTGAACTTCTCATTTGAGCAGCCATTTCCTTAGTCAATCTTGCAATCTCTTCTTCTGATGGTCTCCTTATGGACACTGAACCTTCATCCTGCTCCATATTGCAAGCATTATGATAAAAATCACCTTCCTCATCAGAAAAGACCTATTGATGGTACATCTCACTTCTCTTCCTTTGATTATCCACATCAACTTCCTATATTTCATCATTAGAGGAACATTTTTCCTCATTAATGTATGATCTAGCCATATAAACATCTACATCATCCTGCTCATATTTCAATGTTTGATCATGAACATCCTCTTCTACTTCCTCAGCAACAAGCAACTGATCAATACCACAATAATTTTTCTCATGTGGATGTTCACACACTTCACACCATGGTCTATTTGATACTAGATTCACTGCATGCTTCTACAAGGGGTCTGGCATATGCTGATCTTTTCTAGGCTTCTTGCTAGGAAAGATTGGTTTTCCATCTTTCCAATTTGTATTATAAGGATAATTTTGTAGTCTAGGTGGCCTATCATTTTTATTGTATGGTTTCCTTTCATTTCCTATACCCTTCTCTTTCTTGGCAACAATATTCTTTATGTATTTCAAAGTACTATAAACCTTTTCCCACTTTTCAACATCTTTAGGCTTTGCGGCAGGAACCTTCTCAATCTTTTTCTTAGGGTTTTTAAAAGTGGAGGTTCTTCTCTCCTACCATATTTCCCAGAATCTCTTCTATTAATCTTAATATGTATAGCCACCCTAAATGCATCCCTCATAGTCTAAGCATTTTAGCATCAAAATCATTGAAATATGCAGTTGAACAAACATTTTATCAAGCCTCAAAAATTGAAACAACTTATACATTACTCTCTGAAATATTAAATTAAACTCTGTCACAGGCTCATTCAATGACTTCTTGATTTTATTAAATTCATTTAGCATGAAACTAGCATTAGTTTTATCACCATACTGCTCCTTGAAACACTTTTCAAACTCATCCCATGAACCAATACTAGCATTAGGTAGACCTCTATACCAATCCCTCACATCCTCTACCAGAGATTGTACAAACAATTTCATTACAACATCTTCATGTTCTACCTCATAATCATTTAGCATATCCATAAAATCTTTCAAGTGTTCCTTTGTTGTCACAACATTATTGCTAGCGAACTTACTCATCTTTTCTCTCAAGTCAGCAGGGATGAAATTTGGATAACCAGGAATAACATCAAAGAATAATGGCCTATACATTTCCAGTTGTATAGGTCATCATTGAAATAATCCTTCATTCTTCTGAGAATCAACACCAAACCATAAATTTTGTACCCTAGGACCATCCTGATTTGAATTTACAAACCTAGTTGCATGAATCTTCAGGCCAAAATTATTTATGGTGGGATCTGGATTAATTTTAAGACTGTCCTTTAAGGCATCTTGGTGATTTGATGAGGTTGTAGCTTATGTAGCCTCATCCATGTTGACATCTTTAGGAAACTTATTTTCCTCTTCATTTATGCATTTGCAACCTCAATCTCTATTCTCTCCAACTCTTCTGCCAGAGCCTCACTCTCCCTCCCAGCCTTTTCTAAGGCAGACTCTATTTGAAATGACACATGTGGTGGGAGATCTTGTTGAGTGAAATGGGAAGTCACCTTCTCATTTATTTTAATCCCCTCAACCTTTTGCTTTCCCTTATCCAAGACAGGCTTAAGGTTTGTATTACTTGGTTGAGACTTAACATGATTTGAGGGTTTTGGGTCCACAAGTCTAGGTTGGACATCAATATGGCCTACTGTGTTTTCTTTAGACATAGGCTTTGTTTCCTTATTAACAATATTTTGTACAACCCGATCCTCAACACCTAGTTTAGGTTCTTCTTGGTTCAGGAACTTCATTTTTTCCAACTATCTCATCAACCTATCCCTTTCAATCACAACATTCCTCAACTCTACTTCCCTCTCTTTTTCTCTTTTCATTCTGAGCTCAGCTTTCTCTTGGATTTCTCGCTTCAAGGAATTGATGTCTCCAAAAACATTGTCAGGGTCTGGCAAAGTCATATCAAAACTTGAT
This sequence comes from Sequoia sempervirens, assembly GCA_007258455.2. NCBI lineage: Eukaryota > Viridiplantae > Streptophyta > Pinopsida > Cupressales > Cupressaceae > Sequoia > Sequoia sempervirens. The sequence continues at coordinate 714,709,662 of VDFB02270651.1, forward strand.
GTATCACTTAGGTCTATTAAATTGACCCCTTCTAGTACATGTTTACACAATAAATGGTTTACATCATTGTTAATAGGAGGAGGAGGCGCATCACTGTTGCATTCTCTATGATGGCTTCAACTTCTACTCTTGCCTCTTCTCTTTTCAACATATTTGGCACTAACAGGCCCTTTACTTTGACATGTCACATCTTCTTGAACCAGTGTATTAAATAATGCATCAAACAATCCACAATTATTTGACTCTAAATTTCTAGACACCTCTTCAAGATTTTTAGGGATAGGGTGTAAAGGATTACTTGTACCTTGGTGTATCAGGTTCTGTGACACGGGAGCATCATTACGAGATTCTGGTCTTTTCTTTATCTAGTCCTTCTTCATTCTGGGAAGTTCACCTTCCAATTTCTGTTCTGGATAATTCTTCATGAATGACCTGGTTTTCTTCATTCTACATACTTGTCCAAAAGTTCTTTCCACTTATAATAAACCTTTCAAAATAAAATGCACACTGATGTAGAGACTTTAGAGTCACCACCCAATTGTCTTGGGAATACCAAATACCTAACGACATGTGGTGGAATATAAAAACCTTTGGAACCTCATACTGACAACACACAAAAGTTCCTTACAACATAACTCTTAACACTTATGAAAATAGAAGAAGTGGACAAACCTAACACATAATTATAGGCTTAACCTTCAAATCACATAAACACTATGAAAACTCTATGCAAAATGGACAACCGACACACTGACAAGAAATATTAAAATTAGCTCTCCAGTAGAGTGGCCATTTTGTTGGTTTGTTTTTACTCTAACTAGGTTGGTCTTCTAATCTACCTATGGAATTTCCAATTCCAATAAAGGGTAGCTCAAAGGACCTGGACCAACTGACGAGGATTTTAAAGATCTCCTACACTTTGGGCTCTGCAGAACCCAGAAGGGTGATCTCTTAATGTGTTTACAACCTCTGCACCATTATTATAAACAACATTAAAAATAATAGATAATCTCAATTAATAGATGAACAGAATGGGATAATATCGAATAGAATTTTTCATCGATAATATCAACTATTTGGAGCATGAGATAACTACAACACAATCCAAAGTAGAAGATAGTCATTGATTTGAAATTTTTATCAAGCTCTAGGAAAAGACAAACAAATACTAAATCATATGGTTAATTACAACTTAGATCAGTGCCATATATCCAATGTAGGAGTCAAATTCATAAGCATCTAAGGGTATATGATAGATTTAACACATAACATATAAAATCCTTGAAAACATTACATTGTAATCTAATCAATATGTATTCTAACCTAATACTACTTATCAAATCCTTATACAAAACATATCCGCCTATAATCCCATTTAATCATTTTAATTAATTCCTTGAATTAAATCTAAAATAGAATCATACACACCACAATAGTGAGATGAATGAAACAACCCTTAGTTATCTTATTCAAAGTTCAGATATGCATGTACAATGGAGAGACATGAGTTTGAATTTATCATTTCAACTCAAATGCTAGTACTGTTATACAAATTAAATCCCCATAAATTCAAAACCTATTACAAAATGACTTAAAACCTAAATTGCATTTCTCTATAAAACCATCGAACTTTACAATTTTCTCTGCAACTTCACCTAGACTCAACCCAAAATTATCTAACTTGCTAACCCGTACTTCTAGCCTTGAAATCCCTCTTATAGAAAATGAAGGAGCAAACAAGCATCGGGCTAGAAAGTACACATGTCACCATCCAATTGGAACACCTGGTGATATTCCAAAAATTGTTACAACATCCATCACCCTGGAGAATATTCTTTTTCATCGTTCCTATTGGGAAAAGTTGATGTAGCAACAAAAAACCATAAGCATCCCGCACCAAGACTGCCACCAAAGCAAGACTCGAAACAGTTGTAACTGCAACATCTGATCTACCACCCGTTAGCAGCTCATTCTTTTTACTCTTCCTCAATTAAATATTTAGTTACCCATTTATGGTATTCTTCACCAGTTGGCCAGTCAAAATTAATCACCTCATTCACCTTGGTACTATAAGTTGTGTATTTTACCACTACCTGATTTGCATCTCTTTCAAAATATTCCAAAAATGACCTAGTGCTAATGATCTTATCCATATAGCTCACCAACAAATCATAATTTGAGTCATCACAAATTAATTTAATTTGATCATTGATGACCTCACTTGCTTGATCCTACCATTTTTGTAGTAACCTAATTTTCCCCTACTCATCAATTATATTAGGTAACAATGTGTTACCCCAATCATTAAAATTCTTCACCAATTCCCTAATCTTCCTACTCAAATCATCTGGTAGGGTCTGAAAACCTTGCAATGATTTAACTAATACTTGAGAAGGCCTTAATGATTGGGGCCTATTATTTGTATCAAACCTTGAGGCCATATACATTACATGTAAATCACTAGCCCTAGGGATCCAATTTTCAATGGTATCACTACCTCCTGATCCCTATCAATATTCTTTATTGCATCTAATAATAAAGAATATAAAGAATGTATAGATGGAGATTTATTATCAACCCTCTCATTTAAATGTCTTTAGACAATAGTAACAATCTCCTTTTGCTTTGAAAGAGATTGTTCCTCACTTACCTTCAAAGATGCCTATAATTCATCAATTTTGTGCATGAGTTGCTTCTTTGTAGGATCCACAGAGCATTCTATTTCTTCATCAATTTCCTCTAAAGAAGGGGTGAAGGAAGGATTCTGACTGGGATACCCTGGTGTGGAAACTATTGGAGAAGTAGGAGGCACTAACCCTAATGTGGAAGGCAATGAACTGATTCCTGGAGCACTTAATGTCTCCCCAATCTCTTTATACATTAACATTTCCACCTCAGTCTATAGCTCAACATTCTTCTATTACATCTTGTTGTATTCCTCAATCAAAAGGTTATAATTCTCCATTAGGCTCCTCTTTTTAGCCTCCTCCCTTTTAGCATTTTTTTGGGCCAATTTAGCCACATTCACAATCAAATTAGTGGCATCGGTGGTTGAGGTCTCTAAAGCTCTCTTTATTATTAGCCCTCCTCTAAAATTTGGGTTGATATCAGAAACATCTACCTTTCTCCCTTGTGGGACCAATACCCAAATTGCCAAGGTTTCATACTCTTCACTAAAGGAAGAGCCTTGTAGTGTTTCCTTGACCTCTTCTTCAGAGTCTTTCAAGGGATGCTTGGACTTCAAAATAGCATTAAAGGCTTCTACGTCTGCAATGTCCCATTCAGGCAGAATAAATACACCAGCCTGACTCACCCGTTTTCTTCCTTCCTCAAGAGTGATGTTCTTGAATTATTCCATCAATTCAACTTTCACTTCCTCATCATTCTCATAATCTGACCTGTCAGGTCTTAGTTCTCTTCTCTTCTTAAATTTATCTTGATATTCTTAAAATTTCATCCTCCATACCAATTGCAAGAATACAAGAGTTTTTACAAATGCATTGTCATCTAGAAACTCCTTGCATGCTTCCATTCTTGCATCTTGTAAATATTTTCTTTTCATATCCAAATAGGATAAAACCAATTTAGCTGGCCTAGGAGGTGAAGGCAAACCAACCTACATTTCATGATCAGTAACAATAATTTCATCCATCAGATCCTCTTGTGGTTGACCAATTCTCTACCTTTTAGGGCTTGGCTCAAATGGTGGTGATGAGGGACTATCCTCTAGTGATGATTCTAAATCAATGATTTTAATTGCCCCAGGAACTTTGAATTTTGGACCTGGTTGTGAAGGAAACTTCATTATTTTCTTTCCTTTTTTGTCCACTTCTTCTTCATCACTGCTTTCATCCTTTTTCCTCCTGTAAATGGGCCATCTTTCTATAGGCTGATATGTTGGCCTTGTTTCAATTGGTCTGGTACCTTGTTCCTATACACCTAGATTCAATTCTAAGTTTATCTTCTTAGTTCTCAAGGTTCCCATAATCTCTTTTAAGTTCTCCATCAAAAAATCAATTTTCTTATGGTGTGGACTAAACTCCAACAATGGATCATACTTTGGATCCATTTTTTGCACAATATCTAATAGCTTATCATAAGCTATCCATTTCTCCTTGTTCAACTCCTACCTATTTAAATAACATTCATTTCTAATTAGGTCCTCTATAAGGTTGAACTCATGCACAAACTTTCCACCCTTTATTCTTTGTTTGAAAGGGCAAAGAAACCCTTAGGATCATGTTGCCGTTTTGGACCACACCTCCAATGATAATCATAAAAGATTTTTCCAAAATGAACCCAATCTCCTTTTGAAAAGGAAAAATCAGACACCACTGTATAATCTGGGAAAAATGTTCCCTTACCCCTCCCAGTGAGGTTGTCCTCATGGATACAACCTATTTGCCACATAACTTCTGCAAACCCCACTCTTGGTGGTACATTGTATGGTAGTATATGGAGGGCTCCTTGAAAACCATATACCATGAAAACAGTGCTGACTGGGTATGGGATAATGTCACCCTAGTTATGGCATACTTTTAGTTCTGGCTTCCTCCCCTTTGGCATGAGGAAATCATGCAATTCCTCAAGGATCGTGGGTACATTTACCATCAGTCTATCAATTAATCTGGAAGCAAACCAATTATCAAATTGCACATAATTGGTGCTTTCCTTATTGCAAGATAAATCTACAGTCCATAATTGTACTGGCATTCTTTCTCCATCAACTGATTGCCTCAATTCCATCTTCTCAAAGAAAAAGTCAGCATTCTTATAGAAGAACATATACATCAACATAGAATACCAAAATAATTGAGTTCTGGTATAATTTTTCTGCAACTTTGACAACCCTTCATGTATCCTCTTAGCCAAGAAAGAAACAAATTCATAAGTCACAGAGAAGTTAGGGTGTTGTATTTGCACCCCCATGAACATGTATGCAATGGTTATCATCGTATCAGGACTGAAACCCAAAATTTGGCATAATGAATAAAAAGTGGCCAAGAAATGATTTGCAAAATAGTTTAATCTAAAAGATTCTTGGTCACTGGGGCTAATATGAAATCTTGAACCTCCTGCCCTAGCAAAATGAGGTAGAAGCAACTTAGCTCTGAAAAGAGACTTCAACTTTGCATATTCCTGCTTCATTTCTCAAAGATTAATAGGAACTAAATATTCACTTGGTTCACTCAAGTCAAAAGCCCGTTGGACCTCATCTATATTAATGCTTAACAAAATCCTTCCATCATTATCCCTGATTACCCATCTGACAGGGTCATATCTTGTGGCCACTATTCTAAGAAAGTCTATATCAAGGAACATGTTTGGCACCACCAACTTCCCCAAATCATACATCCAACCGTTTGAAAAAGGGTGAGGAAAATTCCTCTATCCATACCACAATGTGAACATTTCCAAGGCTGTGAGAGGGACCCTAGCATCAGCTATGTTGGAGAAATTATATACTAACCCCTCCCCTAGGATTTTTCCTTGCATCAGAACCAATCCCTTCTTTCTGTCATTCATTGACTGGGGCAATTGATCTAGGAAATCATCGTATAGGTTTCTTCTTAAATAGCCAATTTAGCCAGAATGTTGCTTTGGCGGTGCCATCTTAGACAAACTAGGGTCTCTTTACAATTTCACACTTCAAACAGCTAGGACTAACCAGAAATATGAAAATACAGAACAAAAACATTGCAATTTCTCACAATTTAATTAAACTATAACCCTAAAACGTTTATCAATAAGCCCTATGACAAGTACAATAAATGTTTTCACAAATTCAAGTGTAAAGTAACCAGGAAACACATAAATTAACTCATGGCTTTGTGCTTCCTAAAATCCCAAGTTCTGGCTGCAAAGACTCACAACTTTGCTTTCGGCTTTGAGACTGCTTAAAATAATTGAATGCTTTGTGATACAAATAAAGCAGGAGAATTGATTTTATTTTGATTAAATCATGCCAGCAAGTGTCTCATCTTCCATTAAATCTCACTTGTGTGTTGCATGAACGGCTCCAACCATATTTTATGCAGATATAAAAATTTCTAGGCATCGACCCTTCATTTTGACCAAATCATCGAACAATTACCTTCAAAACAAGTTGGCACAATCACCAACATGGCAATAAAGGGCCCACCATACCATACGCTGCAAATCAAATCTACATGGCGGTCACCCGTGATATCACAATTGGTAAAGACCTTGCAACTTCTGCTCACACAATGGTGAGCAACCATAGATCTTGATCATTGGTGATCTTGTTCTTTCAACATAGTCGCCAATCTTATCATTAGTTGTTGAGCAGCTTTCCCGCCAAGATTATTACATGCCCATTGATTTAAAACATGTGCATCTTAAGAACACTTTAGTAATCCATCGTCTAATGTATTAAGGCCGGATTAATTCACCAAGGTTTTTTCCTTATTCCCTCAACTTCATCAGATGAGACATGTGGCGCCCGCTCATGATATCGTGATCAATAAAAACCTTGCAATTTTTTATCACGCGATTGCGAGCAACCATTGAGATCTGAAAATAATTGATCGACGGTCACTCAAACTTATCCCCTTCGGCCTCACCAAATGGGATACATGGCGCCCGCCCGTGATATCGTGATCAACCAAAGCAATGTGGTGGGGTGACTGAGATCAAACGATAGTTGATCAATGGTCACACGAATTTTATCCCTCTGCAAAATAAAACATTTATTAAAAGGAAAAGGGGACATCACTAGGCAAATGGTAAACAATGACATAAGTTGTTTTTAAATGATGAAACACGGGGCCAACCAAGACTTAGGAAAATAAAACCCCGCGGAGGAATTAAAATATTAAGATAAAGGGATCCAGCCTAGATGAAACGATAGGACATAAGTAATTTTAAAACCCTTCAAAAAGGTAAGAGCAAAAAATATCCCAACCAAGGCATAAAATAAACACAAGGGTTTTACATGAAAATAAAGCTAAAACCCCCAACCCTAGGAAAATTATGACACCATGAAAGACTAGTAACATAAGGCAGGGTATGAATGGAACACAAGGAGCAAAAATTTGAAGTTCCATCAGATGATATATTGGAAAACTCTAGAAAAAGGTGGGACCACATAGCAGCATTAAGTGCCTTAAGGAATACAAGGTCTGCCTTAATCCATGGAAGTGCATCTTCGACATCCAATCAGGGAAGCTGTTTGGATACATCATGTCCATGAGAGGGATTTAAATAGATCCCACTAAGGTAAAGACAATCCTTAAGATGGAGGCACCTAAGACATTGAAATAGTTGAGAGCCCTGCAAGGAAGGCTCCAGTCCATCTATTGGTTCATAGCTTAGCTAGCAGACAAGTCAATCCCATATTTTCACCTACTCCACAAGTGGGTAGCATACAAATGGGACAAGTGCAATCAGGCCTTTAATAAGATCAAAGAGTATTTTCTCACATGTCTAGTGCTTATGCCACCAATCCCAGGAAAGCCTCTAATCCTCTACATATTAGCAACAATAGCAGCTCTCGGTGCTCTCCTATCTAAGCACGTTGAAAATGGAATAGAGAGGGCTATCTACTACATCAGTCGGACTATGGTAGGGCATGAGTTAAATTATTACTTCATTGAAAAGGCTTGTTTAGTAGTGGTGTTTTCCTAACAGAAGTTCACACACTACATTTTAGTACATAAAATCAAACTCATTGCCAAGATCAACCACTCAAGTACTTGCTTTCCTAAGCAATGCTCAGAGGAAGGATGGCCAAGTGGGTCATGATCCTATCAGAATATCATATCAAGTATGTAGATTAGAAGGCCATCAAAGGGAAAGCTATTGCAAACCAACTGACATAAGCACCAATGTATTGAGAGAACCCGCTAATTTCAGAGTTCCCCAATGAATCCATCTTCAACTTGAGAATAGGAAATCACTGAAAGTTGTACTTTGATGGTTCCTACACATAGCATGGATCAGGAGCTAGGGTATTTTTCATCACTCTATAGGGAGACTGCATACCAAGATCCAACAAGTTGGCATTTCCCAACACAAACAATATCACAGAATATGAGGCTCTAACCATAGGACTCAGAATAACAGTGCAATGGCATATCATGGATCTCAAGGTATATGGGGATTCACAACTCATAATCAATCAAGTGAATGATGAGTACCAAACTAAGGATGACAAGTTGACTCCCTACAAGAAATTGGTGGAAAGTCTTAAGGAGTCCTTCAATGAAATCGCATTCAAGTAGATAGCTAGAGAAAATAATAGAGTGGCAGATGCCATGGTGACAATTGGATACCTATTGGACATCCCTCGCAATGTCCCAAAGCATGAATTCCTAGTAGAGAAACTTCTTGTGCCTACATTTGAGGTACCAGAGTCTAAATTTGTGTGCAAAATCATTGGTCCCAGTTATCCCTAGTACCATGATATATACACTTATATGAGAATAGGAGTCCTCCCAACTGACATAACCTCGAACCTTAAGAAATCCTTTTTCAAGAAAGCATCTCATTTCATCATCCTAGGATATACCCTTTACTGTAGAAACATTAAGGGAACCCTATTATGTTGCTTAAACACTGAGGAGGCATTGACGACCTTAATTGAGGTACATAATGACATTTTTGGTTCACACTCGAGTGGTATGACCTTGGCCAAGAAATTGCTGAGGATGGAGTACTATTGGCCCACTATGGAAAGAGAATCACATGACTATGTCAGAAGGTTTCTACAATGTCAGCAACATGGGGACCTCATCCATGCAATAGCTTAAGAGCTACACCCTATTGTCACATGCTAGCCCTTTTCATAGTGGGGGGTTGATCTTGTTTGAAAAATCACCCCACCTCATCGAATGGCTACAAGTTTATCATTACCACCACTGAATACTTCACCAAGTGGGTCAAAGCCATCCCCATGACATATATCACCAGAAAGTAGATATCAAAGTTCATCTTGAACTATGTAATTTTCCATTATGGTGTCCCATAAGCCATTATCTCAAGTAATGGGACACCATTCAAAAATTAGGATGCCCATGACCTATGCAATAGATTCAAAATTCAACATCACTTTTCCACCCCGTATTATCCCTAAGGAAATGACCAAGCTAAGGCTACAAACAAGACCATTCTAAAAAATCCTCAAGAAAATGGTCAATGAATTTGGTCATGATTGGTATCTCCAACTCAATCCTACCCTCTGGGCCTATCAAACCAACATCCACACACCAATATGTGCCATCCCCTTTTCCCTATTCTATGGATCAGAAGCCATACTCCCCATCGAGATCAAGGTCGTGTCACTGAGAATATCACTATAGAATCTCATCACAGATGAAAAATACTATATGTCAAGATTAAATGAGATGGAACTACTAGATGAGTGGTGTATGGATGCCTTAAACCATTTGTAAGTGTACTAGAAATAACTCAAGCAAAGTTACAACAAGAAGATCATGAGTCAGACATTCCAAGTCAGAGAACTGGTGCTAAAGGAGAATTAGAAGAATGTTCCAAATACAAATGGCAAGGGAAAGTTTGAACCCAATTGGTTGGGGCCCTTTATCATCACAACCAGCTACAAGTCAAGGGCATATCAGTTATCAACACCCAAAGAGGAACCTCTATAGGAGCCCATGAACATCCCACATCTCAAAAAAATTTATGCCTAATCTTGCAAGGTGTCAAACCAAAAAATACAAAAAAAATTAGAAATGTCCTGTAAAAATGGTCACTTTGATGAAAACATGGAAAATAGGCATCTTGGTGACAACAAAAAAGAAAAAAAGAAAAAAAGAAAAAAAATTAGAAAAATGAATAAAAAAATAGTAAAGAGAAAAAAATTGTCCTCTAGTAAAAACCACTTGGGTGGTGCTTTGAACAAGTACCTTGGTGAAAACCTGGAAAATAGGTGCCTTGCATAAATAAGCACTTTCCATCCACTATGATCCTCATGGCTTGTTCTACATCATCCATCCATCACACTTCCATCATCCATCACATTCCATATCTCCATCCATCACCCATTTGTGTCTGCATCATAGCTTGGTCATGTGTTTGTGTCATGATCTCTCCTAGTACTACTTGGCCCATTCTCAAGGTTAGTTTTTCTTCCCTTTATCAAAGTAGTATATTGCATCACAGTGGGGGCATGTTCTCTTTGGATTAGATTCATGTATTCTTGAAATCCCAAAGTCGGAAAATCCATAAAAATTCATAAAATCACAAAATCCAAAAGCATCAGAAAATCAAAAAAATCCAAAAAACATTCAAAACATATCAAAATCCAAAAACAGGTCAAAAGTTAGTCAAAAAATAGAGTCGTCTTGTAAAACTATGTCATCTCTAAGCTCTGAACATGGGAAATTTTGATCTTTGATCATCCCCCGAGACACTTAGGTCAATCCTTTAGGAGTATGTCATAATAAACTAGCAATCCATTTGTTTATATCTCATTAAATAATCAAGTCTATGTTAGTCAAACTACGTGGTCTCTACATGTATAACATAGGAAAGGATCATCTAGTTGATAAGCCCTTGAGGCCCCTAGGATAGGTCCTTAGGTTAGTCTCTTGGTCAAAATCTCAGAAAACCCCAAAAAAATTTGAACACTCAAAATCAAAACATTTGCAAAACATCTTGAAAATACCAAAAACAACCTCAAAACATTTCAAAAACTCCAAAAACATCCAAATATTTGAAAAATCCATCTATCTCATCTTGCCTTCACCCACAATAAAACATTTGCTCATAATAAAGCAATCATTACCCTCAACCTTTAGCGAAACAGTCAAAAGCAAGTCTAGCAGGTTAAAAGTGAAAACTCAAAACGTCAAAGTCTCAAGTCTAGCTCAGTACGTAAACAAGTTGGTCAACTCTTTGTGTCAATATCCTATCATCCAATTAGTCCCAAATCAATCATCTGATAACATCATGTCCTAGGATGAATCCTTCCTACAATGGACATCAACATTAGGCATCACCGTAGTTTAGTCTTGGCTAGCGGTATTGAAGAACATTAGCTTGTTTATTTACTTTATCTATGTCTTTTGGCTTATCTTATTTTGCTCATTTTTATGACCTCTCAATGATGTCTTAAATGAAGGGATTTATAGAGAAAGAAATGAGGCAATGATCATTATCTTTTTATCTGTGGTACTTGTTGGAAATTCTTGTAATATAACCTTGGTTATACATGCTTTGTTTAGGTGTATGGAGGATGTTTTAGGTGTCTTGTTGACCACATAGGAAGGCTTACTTTTCTATGTTTTGGTCTGAGATGTTTGGAATATCCAAACTTTATTTAGAACAAGGTTTTTTGTTTCAGGTGTGAATAGGAGTACTCCTATCTGATTTTTGAGTTAAAGTCCATCACACAAGGTGCAACGCCATCCTAGTTCTTTATACCTTGATGCATCATGCCTATGTGTGTTATCAAACATAAGGTAAATGGCCATCTTAAAGTCCCAATTCCTTCGTAAGCAAATCATCATCATTATCATCATCACCTTTTGACATGTTGGAGTCTCTTCCTTTCTTCCATCTTCTTTTTGTGCTAACATGGTACCATGATAGTTAATCACAAATCATCGTTGTTGCATCCGTCCTACATCCATAAACCATTAGCATAATGCATATCATATCATGACAAGTAGGAAACACTGATTATTTCACATGCATTGCATTTCATCAATGCATAATATAGATTGGCTATTCTAAAGCATCTCATAAACCATACATTTGCATTCATTACATAAGAATAAAAGGAACCATCACATAGGAAATATTAACTCATATCACATACATCATCAAAATTCCCATTGCATCATCACATATATATCATCCATATAACATCATATATATCATCCATTTATACCATGCACATCATATCTTTATGCATCATCATCATATCATAAATTCATCATCATATCATAAATTCATCACCATATCATACATGAGGAAGATAATGAAAAAGAAAAGGATTGCATCTCATACATTTTATCATCGTCATCCATTAGGTGCATAATATAGATCTATTAGTCTAAAAATTTGCATACATCATCATAAAAAATGCATAAGGAAAGATATTGAAAAAGAAATGCATCCATAAATCACTGCATCACATCAAAGCATCATATAGGATCATCACATAACATAGAATCACATCATACATCACATAAAATAGAATCATTTCATCACATATAGATCATCACATATAGAAAGTAAAACATCTATCCATAATGCATAAATAGAATAGAAAACATCACATCAGAATGAATCATCTCATGTCATCTCATATATCATCAAAATAATATACACTGTCATGGTACAAAATTAGGATCAAGTGTGTATATCAATCAATATAGTACAAATATCCCATGGGGCTATCAAAAATGAGCCCATGGATCACAAAAATAATATTGTCTCTGATCAAAAAGTGAGCTAGCCTTGCTGGCTACTCCCCTCACCAGGAGGTCTCTCTCCATGACCCTATGGAGGTCAATACCCTATCTACTGTGAAAAATATAGGACCCAAGATGCTCGGGGCATGGCTTGATGATAATGAACTTTGTAATAATCAGCCTCTCAGACTGCCTCCCTATATACTCATAAAGAAACTAAGCTTCGGGAGGAGGATGCGGCCATGCTCTCAAGCTATTGTCTATGGCACATCTCCTGTGTAGTCCTAAGCTCTACAACTTGTCTCTGTTGGATGGCCTGGTCCCACTCTACATGGGCCTGATCTCACTAAGCCATCAAGGTGGCAACCTGTGTTTGCAACTATAATATCTGCCCATCCCTAGGGTCTGACTATGGTGGTGGCTGGACGGGTGGCTGGTCCTGATGACCATCCCTAGGTGCTGTCTCCTACATGTCCTAGTCTTGATGACCATCTCTATGCTACTCAGGCTGCTGCTCTAGTTGTCGTGGAGGTGTGCCACCTCCTCCTCTTCCTCTACCTCTTCCACCATCTCCATCCCCATCGCAGTCCCCTTCTCCCCTTCCTACTCAGCCCTGCTCGCACCTTGCGCCTTGGCCTCTGGGTCTCCTCAAAATATGTGCACCTAGAATTGTCAATCGAACTGGAGGACATAACCAATCTCTATAAACCTATGTGGTCCCTAGGTCTATCTATCCCTTATCATAAGGCCATGGCCTAGCCACTAGCTACATGAAGCTTTGAATGACATCTGCTACTGAGATCGGCTAACCCCATGTAGTCTCTCGGGTAGTGCGAGCAAAGATGGCTACATATCCATTATCTAGTCAATCCTAAGCGTCTCCAAATTGGCGGGATACTTTGTCGGGAAAATACCTCTCAATCATCGTATGTCCCCTGCCCAGCATCACCCAGTCCTTCCTGGAAAAAAATATCTACTGGACATCATCATACTAGGCTGATAATCCAAGATAGGGCCTCCAAGTGAAAATTGTCATCTCATCGATGACTTGCCACCAGTGTCGAATACCTGTTGCTCCTATGTATGAAAAAGACAGTCCACCCCTGTATCACCAGATGACTGAGTCATCTGGCACCATGTGAACAGGAATGAATCTCACAGGGTAAAGCACTACAATGTGCTCCCAGGCCCAAATATGCAATAGGGTGACCCCTGAGCCAATGGACCTGTTGTCACAGTATGAAAACTCATGAAGATCATGATAAAGCAAGGCCAGTATCACTAGCCCCTAGGCAAATAACTCCCTTCGCTAGAGCATCCGCTCCCATGAAAGTCCCCATCCTAGGTTGAAGTATCGCCCACATCAATTTGGTGCCACAAGTCCTGATATGATCACAACTACTATCAACCTGAAAGGTGGTACCACATGCCTGTACCGCTCAAGCTTGATCTAGACCTCTAAAAAGATAATATTATCTAGGCCTATGATATCGTAATAAGTGTCTCTGTTGGCCTCCACATCATAAATCACTCACTCTCCATAGATCAAGAAATGTAGAATGCTCCACACGTTCTCCAAAGTCATTATGGCTTCGCCTATGGAGAGGTGGAACTAAGATGTCTCGCTATGCCTATGCTCTGCCACTGATGTCATCATCCCTAAGTGTGTCCGAAAGGGAGGCACATAAGCAATGTACCATAATACGATCACTCCTAGGTGCTCCCAGAGCACCTCGTCCAAAGGAGGATCCTGAATCAATCTAGCCAAGATGGATGATCTGTGCTCTTGTGAATGGACCGGCTCCATGTCCTCCTACATTAGCAAAGTCACTACATCAAGTTTCATAAAAAATCATTATCCTATTTGAAGTTCACAGAACAAAATTAGCATATGCATTGCTATTTGCATTTGTGTCAGTTTGAAGGGGGGTCAGCGGTGCTATATGGCATTGCTAAGAGCCTAAAAGTTTCAAACTTCACTATCGCAACGTAGTTTGACCCCTAACCCTAAAATTTAAATAGGACCGCCACGATGCTATGTGCACTTTGCACCAAACCATAATTTTTTAAACTCCCCTATGGTGACACTATGTGCATCTGCAGTGTAGTTTGAGCCTATGCGACACCGATTTAAGCTTTTCAGTGGTGCTATATAGCACCACTTGACTTTGTTCACTCCTAGACCTTAATAAATGCACTCAAAAATCAAAAAACAAGGTCAGGGCAAGATGACATACCACTAGTCTTGTGCCGGGAAGCCTCTAGTACACTCACACATGCTCGGAAATGTGGTAGGGAAGCACATGTTGTGCCATGGAAATCATTCCGTAGAGCTCAAATCATAGGATTCTCTAAAATGCTATGTGTGTAGATGAATTGGAAGTGGCCCCTCAAGGCCTATTTAAGCCTAAAAGTTAGGGTTTTTTGACCCTATTTAGTTGTCCAGCTAGGGTTTTGGACCCCTGAGCCCATTTTCACCCAACCAAAGGCTGTTTTGCATCGATTTTTCACATTTTTGCATATTTTTGCCATCTAGGAGCCTTTCTGGACCCGTTGGGAACCTTGTTCTTTTTTTTTCGAGATCACCCAAAAATTGAAAATTTTGTCTGTTCTCTCGAGGGGCCAATATATTGGTATGTTTCTTCTCACTAGGGTAGTAGTGGGGCAATTTGAAAAATGAATGTTTTTTGGAATTTTGATTGCGACAGTTTATTCTTTGAACCAATGCAGTGAGTACTTTGCTTCAAAGAGGGGAAAAATGTAACATGGAAAATGTACCAATCACCCCTGATCCTAATTCACTAACATCATTTCATCTTGAATCACCTTCTTTGCTAGTCATTTAATCGAATAACCATTATTTGATTAAATTCATCCCTTAATTAAATAAATTAATTTTATCTAATTAATTTGTCATCCTATGTTAATTAAATAATTCAATGTTATTTAATTAACTCTCTAAGTCTCTATTTAATTAAATAATTCATTTAATTAAATCCCTAAGGTCATTCTATTAAATTAAATAAATTAAACCTTATTTTATTTAATCTAACATCATCCCTCTTTAGTTAAATAAATCAAAATCTTTATTTAATTAAGTATAAATCATATTCCTCTCAACTTTGATTTAAAGCAATCAAAAAATATAAATCAAATTGTCACATCAACTAATCTCCTTTTAATTTAATCAAATCTTGATTAAATTAATCTTAATCCCCTAACTTCTCTAGATTTTTCCACTTGCTCAATAAATTATTTCTTTTGATTTAATAAATCTCCTAATTACTTTCAACATGGCATCTTTAGGGGAATATTCTTCCAATTTTGAAAATCCTTCCAAATGGGATTTGTGCTTCCAACAAAGCATTTAACTCCTCTTACATGTCCTTGTACATTGAGCCAAGTGGCATTTAAGTCATTCTTTTCTCCCTCCAACATGTTATTTTATAAATTTCAAATTCCACCTAATATCATTTATTGTGCACATTCATCAAAATGTGCTCAAGCTTCCTCCATTCACATCTTGACAAGTGGAATTTGGGCATTAGATGTTGAATTATCCCACATTCCTCCAATTTTCTCTTTCTTCCATCTTTTTATTTTATTTATAGAAGGCGCTTCTTCTCATTTTAGATCCACAACTTAGAGCAAAGTTACTATCTTCATATTTAGAGCAAGTTCATCCGTTTCCATAACATTTTTCCATCATCATAGCTAGGTTATTGCAGATTTCATCAAGGAAGAACATTGTTCATCATCATCAAGTGGATGAATTTTCATCAATCTTGCAAAGAATTGGGAAAGGGCCAATTTCCACATCAAATTGGCACCAATTCCCCCATGGGATTGAGAGTTTGCATGCTTAAATATGATTTAATTTATTTTCTTGTTTTGTTCTTCATTTCTTCCTTATTTTGAGCATTGTAGATGAATTTCATGGGGAATCTTAGTCCTAACTTTCATATGGATCTAATGTTGTGTTTGTTTGATATGTTTGTGTAGGTCTAGGATTGGGGTTCATAGAATTCAATCCATTTAATTATATATACCATAACATCTATTACATATTCCTTTACATAATAGAGTTCAACATCAATTTACATCATTGCATTTAAACAATCTAAACAACAATATCTCCTTGTATACATGTGAGGAGTGTACATCAAGTATGATACATGATACATCCAAATATGATACAATACAAGTACATAAGTAACCATCCACATGAACTGGTACAGTGCCAAAGTCTTCAATCCAGGAGAAGTCACCGCAATCATGAACAAGGAGAGGGAACCCAATGGAGTATAATCCACTTTCCACCCAACCATGTGGAACCCAAAGATCCACCCCCAATGCTAGGAGATAGCAAAGGGTCCCACCATCAGAATTAGGAAAAAGACACAAAACAACACAAGGGATAACATGACATCAAGGAACAAGTAAAGTACAACTTGAAACAATAGTAACATCACTTCAAGAGGCATACCACATCAAAAAGAGACAAGAATAAAGAGGATACTAGGTTGTCGTAGGAGGAAGTGCATGGTCCTAACATGGGTTACCCTGGTGGTCTATCACTAGCTACTGGCCCCCATCTATGGTTACCCATGAAGTCTCCTACTAGCTGTTGGCCCCATAAGGTTACTCGTGTGGAACCAATCTTCCTTTCATGAGGACAAGGAAGATGGTCTTGCCAACCAGGCCTTCCTAACTCATCTCAAGCCTAAATGAGTGCTTGAGCCATGCATGAGGTATTCACTTACCTTGATTAGTGTGATTACTACCCAAACCCCTAGTTCATTTTAGGTTATCACTTAATTATGAAACTCCCACACAACTGAATACAAAATTGGTTTCTCGAAAATAATCCAAAATCCCCTATATCAGTTAACTTCCACTACTTTATTTATTATCCTCCACTATTCGTAACTGCATCCACTCCATTAAACTCTTTAATTTATTTCTTTTATATTTCCCACAAATCACAACATCTTCAATTTGTATTTATTTTATAATTTTTTATAACTATGTCTTATAAATTTACACACAAAAGATTAAACCATTAAAACATTAGGTTTATTAATTTAATCTTGCATGTAATTTGTTTGAATAATCTTATCAATTTAATATATTTATTTAAATATTTCATTTTAAATCGTAAAGTTTAGTTTATTAAAATCAAACAAGGACTTTAGTAAATTTTATTTAATCAAAACATAAACTATATAAAAGCTTTCATTTAATTATTCCAAAGCCCTTTTTGATTTCAATAATCTTTATTTAATGAAATAATCAAACAAAGGCACAATCATGAACAATACTCAAAGAACATATTATCAAGCAATACCAGACTATACAATGAAACTGAAGGAAAAATGATAACATTGACAACACAACTCGAACTGACCTTACAGATGGGGTGTGACAATAGACACTCATCCTCGACGAGGACAATGGCTCAATGTGAGGGAATCAATGCTATATCTGAAACAAAAAATTCCATTTTGATTAAGGCACGCTCAAACCTACTAATTCAGGTGAAGTCGATGCCTACTACCTACAACCTACAACAACTCACATGGTTGAACATGTGCATAGGAAAATATTCATGCACACCATGAAGGGAAAATTATAGTGTTGTAGGGCAGTCACAAGCAAGTGGTGTGACCCTATTCCCCTTTACCAATACATCGACACATAATAAACCAATATCAAATCACGATAAAACATACATCTACAATCACATAATATTCATATCCATGATAACTCACATAAAATTAAACTGATCTACTAAATATGATATAAGCATAAAACATTAGATATTACAATGTCATCATATATCATCATAACTGAGCATCTAGTATCATAATTTCCAAGTATCATCAAACAAGTGTCCAAATATCCAAGTACAATCCATGTAACTATCCAAAACCAAAAAGTAAAACTAAGGGGCACTACATCCTCCCCCCTAGGACTAGGCTTACTCTTGGAAGCCTACAAACATAAATGGGTAACACTCACGCATCTGGGATACATCCTCCCAAGAGATAGAAGACTCGACACTAGGATCCCATTGGACGCGCACTTGGACCAAGACTCGCCCCATGTGGGTCAACTCCCGATGTTGTAGGATGCCATGGTTTCCAAAGAACATTTCAATTCCTCTACCTAAAGTCTCTCCTATTGAACCCTGGTGCTTGACCCAATGGTTATCCACCACTACAAAAATCCTATACAACCCGCCACATCTCCTACTATCAACTTTGAAGTCGCCAATCTTGAATAAATCTAGATATACCCTTTGAGGACCCTATTTAGTTGATATGTAATTAGAGTTTACAAAATAACTTGTAAATTAAATCTAATTACAGTAATTTCCCGATCTAATACAAATTGCGTGATTATGCCTTTTAACCATTGAAATTACAAAATAAGTAATTAGAAATTCAAATACTGAATTTAAACTAGAGAGAAAATTGAGACAGAAGAGAGAAGAATGAGACAAAGAAATAGAAGGATCACAATGCGCAGATTGATAACGGAGTTCGTCCAATGTGGACTACGTCTCCGGGTCCGCTTCTCAATGTTGGGACCGCTTTATTGATATCGCCAAGCAAAATTATGCTTTCTTACAATACCCAAGCTCCAAGAACCTGCAATAATCTCTCCACAATCTCTCACTCTTTTACAATTTTTGGTGTACAAAAGCACCTTGTAAATTCTCCTCCAAAGAATTATTTCTCCCAAAATGAACTTCAATAATTCTCCCTGTTACAATTCTCTCCAAGAAAATTCCCGTACAAAATTATCCACTCAATAATTTTCCCCCTTGTCCCTTTACAAAAATCACCCCTTTATATACACATTTATTTGCTAATATGGCTTTAACCATATTATTTTGCAAATATTGCATATCTCCCGTATACAAGTAAAAATTCCAACCATTTCCCCCTTTTACAATAAAAATAACTAATATCCCATTAGTATAACAAATTAATCTTTCAAAAATAAATCCACCTTTGGCTTTTATAATTCCAAGCCATACAATTAAAAAAACGAACCCTTTAACTATGGGCCGTTATAATTTTGGACTTACATTATAATCTTAAAAAATATCTTTTAAAAGCCCCTTAATAATCTCCTTGGATATTCTTTAAAATAAACCCATTAAATATGAGAAAGGTGGTTAAAGGGGTTAATTTGTTGAAATGCAAGTTTACGGGATTTTTTTCCTCTCCTTGTTTTATGGGCAAGGGAAGAGGATTTTAAGGGATAAAATCCCACCAAATCCTCCTTGAAATCATAAAAATCTTTTAATTTTTAAACCATACGTGTTTTCTTTTAACAATATGGTTTAATCCATATTATTTTTCCACCATGTATGTGCCAACTCACCACTCCTGCCATGTCACCATCTGCCATGTCAGCTTGCTGATGTCATCAAAGTCAACCAAAGTCAAAATTTTGACCAACCTTTGACCAGCCGTAACTTTCACATACGAGCTCCATTTTTGAAACCGAATATAGTTCTGGAATCAGCGTGACGAGCACTACAACTTGGCATCATTTTTATTTCATTTTGAGACAATCAATTTTTTTCCTTTTTGAACCCCTGATTTGCCTGTTTGACCGAACCTTTGACTGAGCATAACTTCTGCATGCGGACTCCTTTTGAGCCCATTAAAGTTGCGTCAGGATCATGTCTGCGAGCTCTACACATTGATGCTTCTTTGGATGAATTCTGAGACTATGGAACTTGCAGGTATTCTGGATCCACCTGGATCATTCCTCCCCATTGAGAAGCTTTTGGACCTCCAAAAGTCTATTTTTATGTACAATTTGAGCTAGGGAAATGTCGCCCCACTTGCCCAGTATCATCTGTCCTTCTTGCTAAAATTTTGAACATGTGACCCATCACAAACACAAAGAAATATGAGGTAACTTTGTGATACAATCAACTGCATGTTCATCAATATTCATTGTCACATTCATCATCCACATAGAAATAACTAGTAGAATAACAAGCAACAGTACTGAATACACCTGATGTGAAGGAAATAGTATCAACATTATGGATCTCCTGAATAGGAACATTGTTAGAAAATGAAACATTCAAACCCTCTTTTACCACCTCTGGCTGAAGGCCTGATTCTGCTTGCAACTGATCCTCACACTGTATTGTCTGTGACACCCTATCATCTTCATGCTTAGTATCACTAGCTGTTACAGACATGAGAGTTAAAGCATTGCTTGCATTTACATTCATTTTCATATGCCCTGTGTTTACAACAGATCTATCATTCTTCATGTGATGAGATTTTACAATATATTCAAATCCATCCTTAAACAAATGATACTTGTTATGTTCCCTGTAGAAAATGGCCTTTCTGTCATACAAATAAGGACTACCTAAAACCATCCCACAAATGTCAAGTGGAATTACATCTAACTCTACCTCATCCACAAACTTGGATGTGATTGCAAATCGGAGTTTACACTGTTGTGACACATGTAACCGAGCATTATCATTCACCCAACCCAATGGATATGGCTTAGTATGAGGTGTTGTCTTTAATCCCAATTTCTTAACAACTTGTTCAGAGATTAGATTCACTTGTGATCCACTATCTATGAGTGTATCAATCTTGCTTTGTTTTGCAACAACCCTTATATGAAACAATTCATTCCTCTTACTTTCAACAGGTACTTCATTACAACTTAGAGAAGAAGCATGAGAACTAATACTAAAAATAGGAGTTTTACCTTTGATACCCACAACTGAAATCTTTGATTCATCACCAGATTCCATACCAAGGTCTTGCACGATAGCTGTGGACTTTTGCTTACCCTTTCGATCCTTGAACCACTTTGGCTTTTGATTAGGATGCAATTTCCAACATCTTGCATCTTCGTGCCCTTCCTTCTTGCAATGTGAGCAATAAGGCTTTTCATCCTCTTTCTTTACAGTTGTTGTTCGCTGTGATTTCTCTTTCCCTTTCTTGCTTCCTTTTTGCTTATTGGATTCCATCAACAGATTATCATGGCTATTCCTTGAGCTTGTTTCCAAATGGATAGCTTGCACACTAACTTCATCAATGTTAGTTGGATTAAACATAAGTATTGTATGTCTCAAACTTTCATGTAATCCACCTATATACTTTAACAAAGTTTCTTGTGTGTATAAAGGAATGCCCAAAATTAAAGCCCTCTTCCTAAACTCTTGTGTATATTCTTGCACACTTTGTCCTTTTTCTTGCTTTAATGATTGCCAATTCATTACAACTTTTTGCATATGTCCTAATGGATAGAATTGTTTCTTTAATGCAGCAATAAACTCAAACCAAGAAGAAATAATTTTTCCATAACGACTTAGATCCTCCTGTGTTCTACTCTCCCACCAAATTAAAGTTGTGCCTCCCAGGCGAAGAGTGGCTAATTGGATTTTTTGAGAATCCTCAGTAAACTTCTGAATTCTACAATAAACTTCAATTTGCTTAATCCAATTATCTAGTTTATCTGCATCTAGTTCCCCATTATACATTGGCAAATCAAATTTAACATCAAGTTTCAACAAAGGTGAATTAACTTCAGATTTCACAGGTTGTTTCTTTTTAGAAGAAGAGGTAGACAAAGAGGAAGAAGAGGATGAAGAAGAAGATGGGGATGGAGGTTTAGGAGGGTCACTACCACCTCCTACTCCTTTACCTTTATCATCTTTTGAAGAGGATTCATCTTCATTCTTCTTTCTTTTCTTGAGTTCCTTTTTCTTCTGTCGCTCTTGCCTCTCTTGGAAAAGAACTTCCACCATAGCCTTCATTTCGAGAAATGCTTTCTGGAAAGCTTTCTCATCAAGCTCTGTAGGACTTTGTTCAGCTGCCATCTCTACTTGTGGAAAAGTCCTTCATTTTTCGATCTCTGGATTGAACTCTTCCAGTGCACCTTCTCCTTGTTTCAATTTCAACCTGGTTAGCATTCACTCTGCAATTTCCTGCAAAATGGGCTCTGATACCAACTTGATCCGTAATTAGAGTTTACAAAATAACTTGTAAATTAAATCTAATTACAGTAATTTCCCGATCTAATACAAAATTGTGTGATTATGCCTTTTAACCATTGAAATTACAAAATAAGTAATTAGAAATTCAAATACTGAATTTAAACTAGAGAGAAAATTGAGACAGAAGAGAGAAGAATGAGACAAAGAAATAGAAGGATCACAACACGCAGATTGATAACGGAGTTCGTCCAATGTGGACTACGTCTCCGGGTCCGCTTCTCAATGTTGGGACCGCTTTATTGATATCGCCAAGCAAAATTATGCTTTCTTACAATACCCAAGCTCCAAGAACCTGCAATAATCTCTCCACAATCTCTCACTCTTTTACAATTTTTGGTGTACAAAAGCACCTTGTAAATTCTCCTCCAAAGAATTATTTCTCCCAAAATGAACTTCAATAATTCTCCCTGTTACAATTCTCTCCAAGAAAATTCCCGTACAAAATTATCCACTCAATAATTTTCCCCTTGTCCCTTTACAAAAATCACCCCTTTATATACACATTTATTTGCTAATATGGCTTTAACCATATTATTTTGCAAATATTGCATATCTCCCGTATACAAGTAAAAATTCCAACCATTTCCCCCTTTTACAATAAAAATAACTAATATCCCGTTAGTATAACAAATTAATCTTTCAAAAATAAATCCACCTTTGGCTTTTATAATTCCAAGCCATACAATTAAAAAAACGAACCCCTTTAACTATGGGCCGTTATAATTTTGGACTTACATTATAATCTTAAAAAATATCTTTTAAAAGCCCCTTAATAATCTCCTTGGATATTCTTTAAAATAAACCCATTAAATATGAGAAAGGTGGTTAAAGGGGTTAATTTGTTGAAATGCAAGTTTACGGGATTTTTTTCCTCTCCTTGTTTTATGGGCAAGGGAAGAGGATTTTAAGGGATAAAATCCCACCAAATCCTCCTTGAAATCACAAAAATCTTTTAATTTTTAAACCATACGTATTTTCTTTTAACAATATGGTTTAATCCATATTATTTTTCCACCATGTATGTGCCAACTCACCCACGTCACTTGATGTGTCAAAGTCAACCAAAGTCAAAAGTTTCAAAATTTTGTCCAACCTTTGACCAGCTGTAACTTTCACATACGAGCTCCATTTTTGAAACCGAATATAGTTCTGGAATCAGCATGACAAGCACTACACTTGGAATCATCATTTTTATTTCATTTTGAGGCAATCAATTTTTTTCCTTTTTGAACCCCTGATTTGCCTCTTTGACCAAACCTTTGACTAAGCAGAAATTCTACATGCGGACTCCTTTCGAGCCCATTAAAGTTGCGTCAGGATCATGTCTGTGAGCTCTACACATTGATGCTTCTTTGGATGAATTCTGAGACTATGGAACTTGCAGGTATTCTAGATCCACCTTGATCATTAGTAATGTAACCCTGTTGACCACAAGTGAATGTCCTTTACCTCTACTAAATCCTCTATCACCCAGAGGTGCACTAGATTGCAAAAAACTACCTCCACTAACTGTAGACTAAGAACTCTATGATGGATGATCAAAACAATCATGTTTGTTTCACTTCCAACTCTAATCCCTCTTTTTCTGAAACCAACTACCACCATGTTCAGACTAAGAATTCTTATATCCTGACTAAGAGTACTGCTATTGATCACCCTTGGTGGGTTCCTGATGGCCCTTGGAGGAACCTGCACCCTGAGATTGACCACCCTGAGATCCAACACCAACTAGAGGTGCACTACCGATCTATACACCTGTCTACCCACCTAAAGCTAGAGCCAAATTCTCCTCTACTATCCACTCCTTCTCCACAACTACCTCCATGGTTTTTAACTCAAACACCCGAAAACCACCACTAATACAAGCATTCAAGCCCATGATAAATTGTTGTACTAACATACCCTCATCATCTCCAATGCCAACATATTGCCTAAGTTCATAAAATATCTACTCATACAACTCAACTGATATCATAGTTTATCTTAGCTCACAGAACTCGTATGCACGACATTGTCACCAATGATTGGATCGGAATTAAGCTCTAAATCTCTCTAAGAACATATCCCATGATACTGAATCTATATCTAAATGGATCTTCTACTCCTCCAAATGCCACCATGTGGAAGTAAAACCTTGGAGATGCATAATAGTTCATTTAGCCTTGGTGTTTCTACCATATGGATGCATAGAAAAATAGCTATTCAGATCTATTAACCAAGTTTCTTCCTCTAAACCACTGTTAGTCCCATCAAATGTAGGAGGACATGATCACAAAAGGTCCCTCATATGGCCAGCTAAAATGGAATCCTACTCAACTATAGTCTCTCTCCTCCTAGGAGGTTGATCCCTCTCTCTAATCACCAACTATTCACCCTCCTATCTTAGACCAAGATAGGCAAGAACCACCTCAAGTAAGTGACACAACTGTGCGCCCTCCAACCCTGACTGATCTAGATTTTTTCCTCCACCTCCTTAATTATTTTGTGAACCTTGTTCCTCACAATCAGACTCATGGGAACTTTGGGGAAGGGAGTCCTGGTGATTGGCCCCACGACCACCACCAGGACCTCTACCACACCCTTGACCGTGATCCTAACATCTAGGCATTATCTTATACAGAAACCACCAAGGACAAGTTCAAGTGTTAGACGAGGTCAACAAGGTAAAACTTAAACTTCAAAATCCATACAACTAAGACAACTTAACAGGCTCTAATACCATGTGTAAGGCCCCCCCATGAAACCCTAGAGGACAACACACTAACACCTAAAGTGGAACATTTTTTTGAAGTGCAATGAAAGCACTATTGTAAATGAACATTAACACAAATCTAATCTAAGTCCTCTAAGGTCTGTGACTATGCTACTTAATTCCCATTAGTTTAACGAGTAAGAACTGAAGCTCATAACATTAATTAGACTTCATCTACAATAAGAAGGTACATTAACCATCATATTTACAAGATCAAATATGATACAACTATAACATATAATGCATAGAGACCAACTGAATTCAAACCATTTAATTACATATACTATAACATATGTTACATAGTCTTTTACAAAATAGAGTTCAACATCAGTTTGCATCATTACATTTAAACAATATGAACAAAAATATCTCCTCATATACATGTGAGGACTCTACATCAAGTATGATACATGATACATCCAATTATGATACAATACAAGTACATATCTAATCATCAACATGAACTAGTACAATGCCAAAGTATTCAATCCAGGAGAAGTCACCACAATCACGAGCAAGGAGATGGAACCCAATGGAGTACAATGCACTTTCCACCCAACCATGTGGAACCCAAAGGCTCACCCCCCATGCTAGGAGATAGCAAAGGGTCCCACCATCACAATTAGGAAAAAGACACAAAACAACACAAAGGCTAACATGACATCAATGAACAAGTAAAGTACAACTTCAAATGACAATAACATCACTTCCAGAGGAACACTACATTAAAGAGAGAAAAGAATCAAGAGGATACTAGGTTTTCATAGGAGGGAGAGTCATTGCATGGTCCTCACATGGGTTACCCTAGCGGTCTATCACTAGCTGTCGACCCCCATTTATGGTTACCCAGGTAGTCTCTTACTAGCCGCCAGCCCCATAGGGTGACACATGCAGAACTAATCTTCCTTTCATGAGGACAAGGAAGATGGTCTTGCCAACCAGGCCTTCCCAACTCATCTCAAACCTAAACGAGCACTTGAGCCATGAGTGAGGTATTCACTTATCTTGATTAGTGTGATTACTACCCAACCCCCTAGTTCATTTTAGGTTATCACTTAGTTATGGAACTCCCACACAACCAAATGCACAATTGGTTTCCCAAAAATAATCCAAAATCCCATCTATCATTTAACTTCAACTACTTAATTTATTATCCTCCACTATCTATAACTACATCCACTCCATTAAACTCATTAATTTGTTTTCTTTATACTTCCTCACAATTTACAACCTCTTCAAAAAAAAATTATTTTATAATTTTTTTTAACTGTCTTATAAATTTACACACAAAAGATTAAACCATTAAAACATTTTCTTTATTAATTTAATCTTGCATGTAATTTATTTAAACAATCTTATCAATTTAATATATTTATTTAAATATTTCATTTTAAATCATAAAGTTTAATTTATTAAAATAAAATAAGGACTTTAATAAATTTTATTTAATCAAAGAAATAACTATATAAAAGCTTTCATTTAATTATTCCAAAGCCCTTCTTGATTTCAATAATCTTTATTTAATGAAGGCACAATCATGAAAATTTCTCAAAGAACATACTATCAAGCAATACAAGACTATAAAATGAAATGGAAGGAAAAATGACAACATTGACAACACAACTCGAAATGACCTTATAGATGGGGTGTGACAATAGCCACTCATCCTCGACAAGGACAATGGCTCAATGTGGGGGGACTGATGCTATCTCTAAAACAATAAACTCCATTGGGATTAACGAACGCTAAAACATGACAATTCAGGTGGAGTCAATGTCTGGTACCTACAACCTGCAACAAATAAAATGGTCGAACATGTGCATAGGAAAATAGTCAATCACATAGTGAAGGGAAAATCAAAGCATCGCAGGGCACTCACAAGTGAGTGATGCAACCCTGTTCCCCTTCACCAATACATCGACACACAATAAACCAATATCAAATCATGATAAAACATACATCTACAATCACATAATATTCATATCCATGATAACTCACATAGACAATTAAACTAATGTACTAAATATGATATAAGCATAAAACATTAGATATTATAGTATCATCATATATCATCATAACTGAGCATCTAGTATCATAATGTCCAAGTATCATTAAAAAAGTGTCCAAATATCCAAGTACAATCCATGTAACTGTCCAAAACCAAAAAAGAAAACTAAGGGGCACTACACTCTCCTTGATGCTTACAACAAGATGTGTGTTATTGAACAAAGTATAGACTATAAGACCTGCACTAAAGATCTGTTGTTGGGATTTTTGACATCTTATGAGATGAGGATGTTGAATCTGATGAATGTATGCAAATCAGAAACAACTTTTAAGGCTACAAAAGTTGAAGATTTAGATGAAGAAAATTTTGATTAGATAGAAGCTAACTTTGTGAGAATGATGAGGCAAGGCTTTGGTAAGTATGAAGGTAAGTTAGCCTTTAAATTTTTTAGTTATGGAGAAATAGGTCATTATGTTGCAAAGTATCAGGGAAGAGCTAATAGGAATAAACAAAGATATGAGAAAGAAAGGAAAGGAAAGAAGATCAACAAAGCATATTATGTGAATAAGAATGCTTGTATATTTGATGAGGATTCTAATTATGAATATCCTGATGACAATCAATGATTTTTTTTGGCTATAAAGGATGAACCTACTTCTACTAATTCTAAAAAATAGTCGAAGGAAAGCCCTATGGAGGAGGAGAAAAATGAAGGTACTATTATCTCTACCCTGTATGCTAAACAAGAAAAGAACTATTGGGTAGTTGATAGTGGTTGTTCACATCACATGACTGGTGATAAAAGTAATTTTTTTAAACTTTAAAAATATGATGGAGGCTTGGTTATGTTTGGAGATGATATTGGTGCTAAAATTTGTGGGATAGGTTCAGTAAGTTTT
Source organism: Sequoia sempervirens (assembly GCA_007258455.2). Taxonomy (NCBI): domain Eukaryota; kingdom Viridiplantae; phylum Streptophyta; class Pinopsida; order Cupressales; family Cupressaceae; genus Sequoia; species Sequoia sempervirens. Next base: position 714,737,779 of record VDFB02270651.1, read on the forward strand.
TATGGCAAGCACAATACTAATGATGTCTATGACACTAAGGGTTTAAGGCATAATATTTTGAGTGTTGGACAGATGTGCAGTAAGGGATATGATCTTTTGTTTAAGAATGAGAGATGTGAAATCTGAAGAGGATCTAAAACATTGATTGTTGCAAGAAAGAAATTTTAAGGAAATATCTATCAACTTAAAGGTGTTGATAACTTGGTGAGGATTGGTTCAATTTAGGCCATGAGAGATTTACCAAGGATTACAAAGCTTATTAATGCTATTTGTAGGAATTGTCAGTTTGGAAAGAAAGCAAGAAGTCATTATAGATCAAAGGAACAATCTACTACTAGACTACTAGATTTAATTCATACAAATATCTATGGTCCTACAAGAGTGAGAAGTCTACAAGGTGAAAATTACTTTATGCTTTTGATTGATGATTATTCTAGATATACATGGGTTACAATTCTTAGAGAGAAATCAGATGCATTAGATAGATTCAAGACATTCAAACCTATGGTTGAAAATGAAGTGAATTTGAGGATAAAATGCTTAAGGTATGATAGAGGTGGAGAATTCACCTCCCATGAGTTTAATATATTTTGTGAAGTGCATGGAATAAAGAGACTATTATTTGCTCTGAGAACTCCTTAGCAAAATGGAGTTGTTGAAAGGAAAAATGAAATAGTTCAAGAGGCTGCTAGATAAATTATTATTGAGGTTGATTTACCAAAATTTTACTAGAGAGAAGCTACCCATACTGTTGTTTATGTATTCAATCGAGTTAAAGCAAGAGAAAATAGTACAAAGACCGCCTATGAGCAATGGCATTGAACAATTCCTACTATTAAGTATTTCAAGATATTTGGAAGCAAATGTTATACCAGAAGAGATGAAGGAACTTTGGGTAAGTTTGATGCAAGAAGTGATAAAGGAATTTTCTTGGATACTTTACTAAAAGAAAAGCATATAGATGTTTCAATAAAAGACTAAGAAATATTGTAGAAAGCGCAAATGTCAAAGTTGATGAGACAATGAAGAACTCAATTGACATTGATGGATATGTATCTGATGAACCTGATTGTGTAAGAATTGAAGATATTGTGGAAGAACAAGAAAAGGATGAGAAAGAGAAGGAGAATGAACAAAATGAAAGAGAATAAGAAGCTCTGGTGGTGTCACCTAAGACACTTAGATATCTACAGAAGAATCTTTCAGAAATTTGGATTATTAGAGATGAGACTAAGTGAGTATTGACTAGAAGCAACGATGCTACTAAAGTAAATCTATGTTTATGTTTTGAGATTGAACCAAAGACTGTATGTGAAGCATTTAAAGATGAACATTGGATGAAATATATGAAAGCATAACTTATGTAGATTGAGAAGAATCAAACTTAGGAGTTCATCCCAAGACTGACAGATAAAAACATTATTGGATCGAAGTGGGTATTTAGAAATAAGTTGAATGAAAATGAAGAAGTGGTTAGAAACAAGGAAAGGCATGTGTGTAAAGGTTACTCACAAGTAGAAGGCATAGATTTTTAGGAAATTTTTGCTCTGATAGAAAGAATGGAAGTTATAAGGATGTTCTTAGCATTTGTTGCTCATAAATATTTCAAAGTCTATCACATGGATGTCAAGTCAATTTTTTTGAAAGGTGACCTAGAAGAAGAGGTCTACATGGAACAACCAAACGGATTCTAGCTACCAAATAAACCAGATATGGTGTGTAGATTGAACAAAGCCTTATATGGATTGCAACAAGGTTCTAGAGGTTGGTATGCAAGGCTAGAGAGGTATTTGATTAAGCAAGGTTTGAACAAAGGTATGATAGATAGTAATCTTTATTTTAAGATTGAAAATGACAAAATCTTGACTATAGTTGTATATGTTGATGACATTATTTTTTGAGGAAATGAAAATATGTGCAAGATCTTTGTGGAAGAGAAGTATTAAGAATTTTAAATTTCTATGTTTGGAGAGATGAATTTCCTTTTTGGGCTACAAGTTAATCAAATAGAGAAATGAATTTTTATTTCACAATCTAAGTATGTGAAAGAGATGTTGAAGAAGTTTGGGATGGATGGTTCCAAACCAATATGTACTCCTATAGTGACTGGTTGCAAATTAGGTAAAGATGATGGCTAACCTAAGGCTAATAAGAGCAAGTATAGATCTATGATTGTTGGACTATTGTATTTGACTACTACTAGACCATCTATTATACACTTTGTCTTTCTTGTGGCTATATTTCAAGAAGATCATAAGGAAATTCATGTTTCTATTGTTAAAAGAATATTCAAATATTTGAATGGCACTCCAGATTATGGGTTATGGTATCCAAGAGATACTAATTTTACATTGAGTGCCTATATAGATTGATATTGGGCTAGATGTGTAGATGAAAAAAAGAGTACAAGTGTTGGTGCATTCTTTCTTGGTTGCAGATTGGTGGCATGGTCAAGTAAAAAACAAGGTTCAATCTCCTTGTCTAATATTTAAACTGAGTATATTACTGTTGCATCTTGCTATACACAAGTTCTATGGATGAAACAAACATTGAAAGATATCATAGTGGTGTTTGATGATCCTATTTCTATATTCTGTGATAATACAAGTGGAATTAACATTTCAAAGAATCTTATGATGCATTCGAGGAAAAGCATATATCTATTAGGTAGAATTTCTTGAGAGAGAAGGTCATAGAGAATAAAGTAAAAAATTAATATGTTTCGACCAAGGATCAAATTGTTGACATATTTATGAATGATCTTCATAAAGATAATTTTGAGTATCTCTAGAAGAAGATAGCAGTCATTGCCCCTCCCTTCTTGAACTAAGATGCATATGGAGATGCATTAGTCTATTGGATCTATGGATCTATCTTTCTAACAGATTGATGTTTTGGTAGCTACCTCTTAGGCGGAGTAGGTAGTGTCAGGTGTTTTCATTGAGAGTGTTCTATTTTTTAATGTCAAAGTGGAAATCAATGTAAAATATATTTTTCCTTTGCCATTCATTTCAAAGGGGGAGAGGAAGCATTAGAAAAAAAAGAAGAAGAAAACAAATAAAAAGAGGAAGAATATAAAAGATTATCTACTAAGGGGGAGAAACATAAATAAAATCTTGAGAAGTGTATTCAAAGCTACTAGGGTCCCTTTGATGGTTTGTCACATCATGTGTTGCCATCAATGAAAAAGGGGGAGATTATTGCAAGAATAGAAATAATTAAGGTGTTTTCATTGATGTCAACTGGTGAATTGGTTATCAATTGTCTGCTATTGTCATTAGAGTCATGGATGTAGGTTATTGGTTGTATATGTCAAGGATATTGAGAAAACTGTATTGAAGAAAGATTGTAGGTGTTCAATGTTTGCTCCGAGTTTTTCTCCAAGATTTGCTCCTATGTTTGTGTGGTTCAAATATGTTGATCATGGTTGTTGGAAGCTACTACATCTTTATTTTTGGTTGTTGATTCATTATACAATGTGAGTTATATTCACCAGTTGTGAACTATGGTTTTCTGTGTTTTTGGTTGAGCTCTGGGAGAAATGTTGTTGGTTCATATTTCTCTTTGTTAAAGTCTTATATCTTGAAATTCTACAGTTGAGTTATTTTTATTGTATTGAAGATAATTTTATTATCTTGATGGTTCTTGCTTAATTGTTCTATGTGTTTTGCATTGGTTTAGCCGACCTTGTGTTAAACACTACCTTCAGAGTTGATGAAGCATGTTGGATCTATTTGGGTCCTTATGAAGCATGTGTTTGGGTTTCCCTCATTCTAATTCTACCCTGGGATGTTTTGGAACTAACCTAATTTGAATTTAAATTTGGATGGGAGACTATGGATATGTTTCAAAGTTTAAGATGGTATAAATATAGGGTGAGTTAGTGATGAGAAAAAGTGTAGAAAGAGGAAAGAGAGATAAGTAAAAATAAATAGAGAAAATAGATGTGATATTGATGAGAATCAATGAGTGTGTGTGATGCAAGTGTGGAAGATCGTTGTGAAGCCTAAATTTTGAGTTTTTGGATGTAGTGAGTAGAAGGTGTACTATCATTCATGCATGTTTACGAGTGGTTGAGAAAATTATGGTGTATTTCTCTGTTACATTGAGATTTTATTCTATCTATAATGTATCTCTTCTATCTTCTTTGTGTCTCTATGGCAGTGATCCCTCTAGGTTATTAGCCTTGTTGGATAGTGAGTCTTAATCCAGATAGTGAGTCCTTGTTTTGGCAGTGAGCCTTGTTTCTCAAGTAGTAAGCCTCTTGTAATCAGTTTTGATATTCTCTATAGTGTGAGTTAATCCTCATTGTATTTTTTCCCTTATTGGGTTTTCCACATAAATCTAGTGTTATTGTGTTTGGGTATGTGTAGGATCATGATGGGCCAAAAAGTGGCAATATGATGAATATGTGGCTGACGACTATCTTTTTACCCAAAATTAATGAAACGAAAAGGGTTTTTAAAGGAGATTCTTAGATTTCCACCAATATAAATTATGCTTTACTTTGAATTTAATAAGTAATTATTATTCATTTTCTATTCAAATTATGACTAAAGTCCTCATTGATAGGATAATTGAAAAACATCTATAGCTTTCAAATGGTATCACATTTATTGAATCCAAAACATGCATCACATTCTATGCTTTGCATACTATAGGATTAAAAAAATAAAAATTGAATTTCATGAAGTTTTGACCAAGTTAAGGTGGTTAGACATATGAGTTTTTATATTTTTTAAAAGTTGTAATAAAAAATCATAATTAATTATTTACTTGGATAAAAAATTACAAAAAAATATGCATCACATCAATGCATGAGTCCTCTACTTATATTTAAAATCTTATAAAAAATATTATCATTTTATTGTGGTTAGGGTGGTCAGACACCTACTTATTTTTTCCTGAAATTTAAGTACCAATGCATTGAAATTTCAAATTTTCACCAAATAGATTTTTTTTTTTAAACAAACCTAGTAGTTTAGAAACTACATTCAATTTTCTATAGATTCTATTCTTACACATTTTTGAAATAATATAGATTACTTATTCAAATTTTTACGTCAAGTTACCTAACTCTGATTTTTTCTAAATTTTTCGCCACTTAAGGGCTTGTTTTTTCCATGATGGTTTTCAGTTTCTACACTAATATTTAATGTTTTAAAATCATTTAAGTAGTATCAAGGATTATTTCTAGTGAATGATTTAAGATTTAAGTCTATGACAACTAATTCACCCCCCCTCTTCATTGTCTTGTTCAACAATTGGTATTAGAGCATGGTTCCTTGGTGAAGAGCTTAACTGCTTGAGGAAGGTCTAACATGGTTGGAAAGATGACTTATGATTATCCAAGGTTTGATGGAACTAATTATGCTATCCAAAAAATATTGATGGGAGAATATTTGGAGTATTTTGGATATGATGTGGAGAAAGCTTACAAGAATCCTTACACTCGTACCAATGGTCTGAGTATGGTTGATGAGATCAAAGCACATGAGGAAAAAAATAAGTCAAAGTACATTTTGATGAATAGTTTGGTACATTCCAAGTTTATTAGGAAGTTTGGGATGCTTTGGAAAGGGAACATGAAAGTGATGAAAGAGTCAAAGAGGAAAAATTGCAAAATTTGGAGACACAATTTGAGCTTCTACACATGTCTATAGATAAGAATGTTAAAGCTTATGTACAAAGATTGGATGAGATAGTAGTCGGAATATGAAGACTTGGTGCTACTATAGATGAAACTAGGATTGTAAAGAATATTATTAGAACTCCCCCTAATACTTATAGTGAGAAAGTGTGTGCTATTGAAAAGAGTATAGATTATAAGACCTACACTAAAGATCTATTTTTGGGATTTCTAACATCTTATTAGATGAGGAAGATGAATTTGAGGAATGGATGCAAATCAAAAATAACTTTTAAGGATACAAAAGATGAAGATTCAGATGAAGAAATTTTTGATGAGATAGAAGTTGACTATGTGAGAAGGATGAGGAAAGGATCATATAAGTATGAAGGTAAGTTACCCTTTAAATGCTTTATTTGTGGAGAAATAGGTCATTATGCTGCAAATTTTCTTAAAAGAGCTAAGAGGAATAAAGAAAGATATGAGAAAGAAAATAAAGAAAAGACGATAAACATAGCACATTATATGAATGAGAATGCTAGTATGTCTGATGAGGATTTTGATTATGAATATCCTGATGAAAATGAATGCTTTTTGTTGGCTATAAAGGATGAACCTACTTCTACTAATTCTAAAAAATAGGTGAAGGAAAGCCATTCGGAGAAGGAAAAAAATAAGGTACTATTATCTATACCCTACATGCTAAACAAGAAAATAACTATTGGGTAGTTGACAATGGTTGTTCATATCACATGACTAGTGATAATAGTAAGTTTGTTAAACTTGAAAAATATGATGGAGGCTTGGTTATGTGTGGTGATGATAGTGGTGGTAAAATTTGTTGGATAGATTCAGTAAGTTTTGATGGCAAGCATAATACTAATGATGTCTACTACATTAAGGATTGAAGGCATAATATTTTGAGTGTTGGAAAGATGTGCAGTAAGAGATATGATCTTGTGTTTAAGGATGGGAGATGTGGAATCTAGAAAGGATCTAGAACATTTATTACTGCAAGAAAGAAATATGGAGGAAATATCTATCAACTTACAGGTGTTGATGGTCAATAATTTATGGATCAGATTAATGATAGTTGGTTATGACATCAGATAATATGTCACATAAATTTTGATAACTTGGAAAGGATTAGTGAAATTTAGGTTGTGAGAGATTTACCAAGGATTACAAAGCCTATTAGTGATATTTGCATAAATTGTCAATTTGGAAAGCAAGCAAGAAGTCTTTACAGATCAAAAGAATAATATACTACTAAACTTCTGGATTTAATTTATATAGATCTTTGTGGTCCTACAAGAGTGAGAAGTATACAAGGAAACATGTACTTTATGCTTTTGATTGATGATTATTCTAGATATACATGGGTTACATTTCTTAGAGAGAAATTAAATGCATTAGATATATTCAAGACATTCAAAGCTATGGTTGAAAATGAAGTAAATTTGAGGATAAAATGCTTAAGGTTTGACAAAGGTTGGGAATTCACCTTCCACGAGTTTAATATGTTTTGTGTAGTGAATGGAATAAAGAGACAATTATCTGCTCTGAGAACTCCTCAATAGAATGGAGATGTTAAAAGGAAAAACAAAATAGTTCAAGAGGATGCTAGATCAATGAGTATTGAGGTTGTTTTACCATAAGTTTATTGGAGAGAATCTATTCATACTATTATTTATGTATTCAATCAAGTTCAAGAAAGAGAAAATAGTACAAAGAACCCCTATGAAGCTCTATGGCATGGAAGAATTCCTACCATTAAGTATTTCAAGGTATTCATAAGAAAATATTATATCAAAAGAGATGAAGAAACTTTAGGTAAGTTTGATGCAAGAAGTGATGAAGGAATTTTCCTTGGATACTCTACTAAAATAAAAACATAGAAATTTTTCAATAAAAGACTGAGAAAGATTGTAGAAAGTGCAAATGTCAAAGTTGATGAGACAATGAAGAATTCAATTGACATTGATGGATATGTATCTGATGAACCTGATTATGTAAGAATTGAAGAGATTTTGGAAGAACAGGAAAATGATGAGGAAGAGAAGCAAAATGAATAGAATGGAAGAGAAGAAGAAGCTCCAATGGTTTCACCTAAGACACCTAGATATGTGTAGAAGAACCAATCAAAAAGCTAGATTATTGGAGATAAGACTAAATGAGTATTAATTAGAAGCATAGCTGCTGCTGAAGTAAATCTGTGTTTATTTTCTGAGATTGAACTGAAGACTATATGTGAAGCATGTAAAGATGAAAATTGGATGGAAGCCATGAAAGAAGAACTTATGCAGATTGAGAAGAATCAAACTTGGGAATTGGTCCCAAGATCGACATATAAAAATATTATTGGATTGAAGTGGGTATTCAAAAATAAGTTAAATGAGAATGGATAAGTGGTTAGAAACAAAGCAATGATTTTGTGCAAAGGTTACTCACAAGTAGAAGGCATAGATTTTTAGGAAAAAATTTCTTTGGTAGCAAGAATGGAAGCTATAAGGATGTTCTTTGCATTTGCTGCTCATAAATATTTCAAGGTCTATCAGATGGATGTCAAGTTAACATTTTTAAATGGTGAACTAGAATAAGAGGTCTACATGGAACAACCAAAAGGATTTCAGTTTTCAAATCAACCAGATATGGTGTTCACATAGAACAAAGCCTTATATGGATTGAAGCAAGCTTCTAGAGCTTGGTGTGCGAGGATAGATAAGCATTTGGTTCAACAAGGTTTCAACAAAGGTATGATAGATAGTAATTTGTATTTTAAGATTGAAAATGACAAAATCTTGATTGTAGTTGTATATGTTGATGACATTATTTTTGGAGGAAATGAAAATATGTACAAGATTTTTGTGGAAGAGATGCAAAAATAATTTGAAATGTCTATGTTTGGAGAGATGAATTTATTTCTTGGGCTATAGATTAATCAAATAGAGAAAGGAAATTTCATTTCACTATCTATGTATGTGAAAGAGATGTTGAAGAAGTTTGGTATGGATGGTTCCAAACCATTTTTTACTCTTATGGTGACTAGATGTAAATTGGTTAAAGATGGTGACTCACCTAAAGCTGATCAGAGCAAGCATAGATTTTGATTGGCAAACTATTGTATTTGAATACTACTAGACTAGATATTATGCATGATGTTTGTCTTGTGGCTAGATTTCAAGAAGATCCTAAGGAAACTCATGTTGCTACTATTAAAAGAATATTCAGATATTTGAATGGAACTCTGGATTATGGGTTATGGTATCCTAGAGATATTGCATTTACACTAAGAGCCTATACAGATGTAGATTGGGTTGGATGTGTAGATGACATAAAGAGTACAAGTGGCAGAATATTCTTTCTTGGTTAGAGATTGGTGGCATGGTTGAATAAAATGAAAGATTCAGTCTCCTTGTCTACTACTGAAGTTCAGTATATTGTTGTTGCATCTTACTGTACACAAGTTCTATTGACCAAACAAACATTGAAAGATATCACAGTGGTGTATGATGATCCTATTTCTATCTTATGTGATAATACAAGTGCAATTAACATTTCAAAGAATCTTGTGATGTTCTTGACAATGAAGCATATATCCATTAGGTGTCATTTCATGAGAGAGGTCATGGATAATGAAGTAAAACTTGAATTTGTTCCAACGAAGGATTAGATTGGTGATATATTTACAAATGATCTTCCTAAAGATACTTTTAAGCATCTCTAGGACAAGTTAGGGGTTATTGCCCCTCATTTCTTAAACTAAGATGCATATGGAGATGCATCAGTTTGGTGGATCTATGGATCTATCTTTCTTCTAGATAGATTTTTTAGTGGCTATCTATCAGGGGGAGCATGTAGTGTCAGGTGTTGTCATTGAGAGTATTATGTTATTAATGTCAAACGGGAAATCATTGTAAAATATCTTTTTCCTATGCCATTGATTTCAAAGGAGGAGAGGAAGCATGTGAAAAAAAAGAAGAAGAAGAAAACAAAGAAATAGAGGAAGAATATAAAAGATTATCTACTAAGGAGGGGAAACTTAAAGAAAATCTTGAGAAGTGTATTCAGAGCTAGTATGGTGTCTTTGATGGTTTTTCACATCATGTGTTACCATCAATGAGAACTATGGTTTTCTGTGTTTCTGGTTGAGGTATGGGAGAAATGTTGTTGGTCCAGATTTCTCTTTATTAAATTCTTATGACTTGCAATTCTAGAGTTGATTTTTTTTAATTGTATTGAAGATCATTTTGGTATCTAGAAGGTTTGTGCTTAATTTTTCTATATGTTTTACACTAGTTTGGTTGACCTTGTGTTAAACACTACTTTTGGAGTTGATAAATCTTCTTGGATCTATTTAGGTCCTTATGAGGTGTTTGTTTGGGTCTCCCTCATTCTAATTCCACCCTAAGATGTTTCGGAATTGACCTATTTTGAATATGAATTTAGATGAATGACTTTGGATATGTTTTAGTATTGAAGATGGTATAAATACAGGATGAGTTAATGGTGAGAAAAAGTATAGGAGGAAAGAGAGATAAGTGCAAAGAAATAGAGTAGATAGATGTGAGATTGATGAAAATCAATGAGTGTGTGTGAAGCAAGCATGGAAGATCAGTGCAAAGCCTAAATATTGAGTATCTGGATGTAGTGAGCAGAAGGTGTACTCTATCATTCATGCATGTCTGCAATTGGTTGAGCAAATTATGGTGGATTTCTTTGTTGCATTGATATTGTATTCTCTCTGTAACTTATCTCTTATATCTTCTTTGACCTCTGTTGGCACTCTCAAATTTTGCAAATTTGAGGTGCCCATATCAAAAATTTTGCCTCTACATTTTCATAGATGCACCTGATGAATTTTCCTGAATGACCTACCTTGAAGGCTTGTAATTTGATGCCTAATGATATTCAAGAAAAATCCTTTTGCTGACACACTCATGTGTCCTATGTGAATGTACATGTCAATTTTCAGCTTCCCATGATGAGTTTTGTCAGAGTTTCGGAAAGTGAAGCTGGAGGGTTTTGTCATTGTTTAGCTGTTTGCGAACGTTTAGTGTTGCAAAGTAGCTTCCTATTTGAGCTTTCATTTTACAACCAGTTTATTTTCATGCTAAAATGAATGTTGTTCTGCATTCTCTATACCAAGATGAACTTGCATGCCAGCTTTAAGAGCCTCACGAGTTGATTTGCTATTTTTAGCAAATTGAAACCAAATGGAATTTCTTCAGTTTTGCACTAAAACCTTTCTGAGAGGTCAACTTTGACCATCAATATATTGTGCATGAATATGATTAAATTTAATTCCTCTTGAACACATGTTAGTGTACCAAAGTGTTCTATAGTGTCTAGTAGCAGCTCACCAAGAGTTGATTTGCTATTTTTGCGAATTGGTGAGTGGGTCAGTTTTAATTGGTTTAGAAAGACTGTAGTTTTAGAAAGTTTGATTGAGCTACTTTGAGGATGAATAACTTTCACCCCATGAGTCCTATTACAGAGCGTATTTTTCATTGCATTCTCTAGACCAATGGCTACATGCCTGCAAGTTTTCATTGCTCAACGAGGTTGTTTTCCTAGTTTTCAAAGCTGATTCTAAAGCCCACTTGGCCCATTTTGCTCATTTTTCAAATGTGCCCAAAAGAAAATTCTGATGAAAGCCCATTTTGTGTTTCCACTCCAGATGCATTTAGAGGTTGTCCCAAATCAGTTTGAGCACAAAATTTGTTTGAAAACAAAAAAAAAATTGCCAGGCCCACAAGGGACCTGACATGCTTTATACAACAATGAAGTGTGGAGCTGAGGTTATGCCTTATAAACCTTGAAAGAACACATGTGAGAAACCGAGAAGCATGTGTGTTTTGAAAAGACAATTCTCAGGTTAGCTCCAGTCCAATGTTTACAGTTAAAACTAACACTTCACATCTGTCAGATTGAATCCCAAGTTTCTTATCAATAGTGTGAAGAGCAGCCAAATGAGTATGAAAGGAGGTCTCAATTATATGATAAGCATCCAAAATAAAGAATTAATTCATGGAGTGATTTGTTTCTAAGGACCAAAACCACAATTGGTGTTGAAGAGAAAATGTGATACAAGCCATGATGATAATAGGTGCAGTGATGTAATTATTCAAAAAGGAATGATTTCTTGTATGGATTGTTTGAATATGATAGAGTTTGGGGATTTAGTGAATATGGAATTGGGGGTTCATCATGCAATATTCAAGGACCATGAAACAAACATCCATAAACATGGTGAGGCTTGACCTAATGTGCCAACTATACTTGCTTTCTTCAAGGACTTTGAATTTGTCCCACAGTGAAATCTATTTTGTGCATCTCAGTCAAGAATGGCTGCAAGTTGGAAAATGCAGAAGCAAAAACAGGGCGTGAAAATTTATGTGAAAATCCAAAATCTCAAATGAATGTCTTACCCAACACAATGTTATGTTAGAAAATATCATTTATTGAAACATATTGTAGACTTAAAGCCATAGGGAGAGGTAATATATATACATGTGTACACAATTTGGAAGCATAGACAAGGTAAATGGCCTATTTGATAGAGTTCTTCTATTGAATACAAAGCCCCAAGAGCACCACGGTGATTGTTGCTCAGGCACACAATGAATTTATTGAGAACATTGCAAAAATCTGTAAGCAAATACATTTTACAATGCCATTCCATATGCAAGAAGGCGCTAGTATAGTCAGTGCACTAAAAATGTTAAAATTGTTAGAAGCATTCAAGCCAATACATTTGATAATGGGGGCGCCAGTATTTGAAACTTTAGAGGACTTTTAACAGATGCAAGTAGCCAACGTGCTTGGTGAAGGAAAATGTGGAGGTATAGACAAAGGCATATGAACTTGCATGACAAAATTTCCCAAACAAATATGGTCTCTGGGAATCCCATCATTGCTGTGTACAAATTAGATTTGTTGAAGAAGCTTTAAAAGCTTCAAGCATTGTCACAAGGCAACCCACACGCATGAGAGGAGAAGAGTACCATGTGTTGGGAATGACATGATCGTAGGGTACACACAAAATGGATCTTGTTGAAATCTTATGAAATCTCCAACAATGCTCTCTTAGAAAACAGATGTTGCGCACCAACTACAGGGGTGGTAAAGATTTTTATCCCAGTGATTTGCAATAAAAGAGGGATTCAAATGAGGGGAGATCACCTCTTGCTAAATATACAGAAAATGGATTTGATAAAAAAAATTTCAAGCTTTCAAGAAAATGCAGAATAGAGACACGCCGCCATGAACACAATTGCATAGAATGCATTTGACAAGGAAATAATGTTGTGTGAGTAAGGGATTCCCCTCAAAGCTTGAAGAATGGGATCTCCAGCTTGCAGCCCACACCCACATAAGGAACAAAAGAGATTTATTGAGAAGGCTTCACAAATTCAAAAGCAAACATAGCCAATAGAATGAATATTCAGTAGAGAATTTAAATAATATGGTCCCATGGGATGTTATGATTGTTGAATGCATACAATGGGTTTATTGAAAGCCTTAAGGACTTTCAGGCAAATGAACAGTTAAGAGGGCACACAACCAGTATATGTGGGAATTGATTGTTGTTAACATTCGTTTGATGCCGCCATGACTCTCGAGAAGTTGCAGAGCTAAAGATGCATGATAAAGAAAATTAGGGCAACAAATGGAAAGATGCAAGGTTAATATTGACGGTGGACAATGAAGATCAAGACTCAGCCAAATTTGAGCCATTCCTCGCCATCTCACGGTAGGTTGTTTAATATCCACGAAATCACGGGCTTGTAATGCGTGGCAGGAGAGGGCCTAGGAAAAGTCTTCATCAAGTGGGTGCCTTTTCACAGGTAAAGTGTAAATGGGGCTCGATAGTTTTAATTTACCACAAAAGCAAAACATTTTAAAAACAAAGTTGAAATGTTGCCGGTGAAAGCACATGGAGGAAATCTAAAATGCACGTAAATGTGGCATGGAATGAAAAGTGAATTTAATATTCACTTTGTTGGGCCCAGGTTTAATACAGTGAATAAGAAATTGCTATGTAGAGTATGTTATTCATGGGAGGTGAATAAAGTAAAAAGTGGCTGCAGAATAAAAGGAGAATTTTAAACATGAGCTAAAGGTGAAAATATTTTGCATCGGATGCAAAATATTTTAAAATGCAAAGTGAATACTATTATTAAAGTTATGAAACTTTAATATTTAAAAGTGAAGGTATAATCTGCAACAAACAAAGAAAAGGGTTGAAACATAATTTTTCACGGGCACAAGGAGAATTTTCACGCAGTTACTAAATGGAATGGAATTCCATCACATGGGCATTTTTTCTATTGCAAGACAACTAACAGAAAAGGAAAATGATGAAGTGAATTCAGTTACAAAGAGATGAGAGAGGTTTTGAGCAGCTTGTTGATCGATGATGGATTGAGTTTCTAGATGGCATCTATGGATCAGACTGATCTTAGGGCTACTTCTGTTTCTCTTTTTTTCTTTTCTTCTCTCATTGTAAAAAGGGGAGAGGCTGGGGATTCCAATTTCAAAAAGCTCTGCAAGTTAGGCAAAAGCTCTAGGTAGAACTATATAGTTGGGAGAAATTTAATTGAGTCATTAATTTGAAAGTGTCTGTTAAGAATTGTGCTCTCATGTTTATATTTAGCTGATAATTGTCTCCATTTCTGAGATGTATTACTCTTTTTGATTCAATAATAAGATTATCTAAGTCTTTTCATGCACATTTGTTGCATTGGAGTGATATATGTTGTTTCCTTCTATTCTGAGAATAATGTAATTGCTTTAATGAAGCACAAGTTGCATTTATTATTTCCTTTTGTTCAAATGATAGTGTAATTGCTTCAGCATATGTGACAGGAATACTATGTTTTAGGTGGATTTATAAGAAGAGTTATCAAATAAAACTTTAGTGATCTGGTTGTCATAATGTGATAACATTTGTAAGGATCTTCATAACATTTTCAACACTGTAGGATGAATGTTGGTTATATGACTCCATAGCCCATTTTCTAGCACTGGTCAAGTATTATACTTTTGTTGTTTTCAACTTGGTCTCCAATCTTCAAAATTCAAAACCATTTTAAATCCATGTGTATTATAGTGTTGTGGTTATTTCATGCTCCAAGTAGCTAATATTACTGATGAACAACCAATTCTATTCAGTATTAACCTATTATATTGAGCTATTAAATGAGATTATCTATTGAGCAATATTTTGTTATGTTTGTGTTTCAATTTGTTGATATTGCTAAAGGGATCATCCTCCCGGGTCTTGCAGAGCCCAAAGTGTAGGAGGCCTTTTAAAGTCCTTGTCAGTTGGTCCAGGTCCTTCGAGCTGCCCTTGATTGGAATTGGAAATTCCATAGGTAGATTAGAAGACCAACCTGGTTACAACATAAAAAGGAACCAACAACCTCTATGGTAGTGATCCCTTTGAGTTGTTAGCCATGTTGGACAATGATTCAAGATTTGGACAATGAGTCCTTATTTTGGTAGTGAACTTTGTTTCTTAGGTAGTGAGCCTCTTGTAATTGGTTTTGATATTCTTTATAGTGTGAAATAATCCTCACTATGGTTTTTCCCTTATTGGTTTTTCCACATAAATATGGTGTTATTGTGTTTTTGTGATGGTTTTCAGTTTATGCACTAGTATTTAATGGTTAATCATTTAAGCAGTATCAAGGATTAGTTCTAGTGAATGAATTAATATTTAAATTTGTGAAAAATGATTCACCTCCCCCCTCTTAGTTGTCTTGTTCAACATTCTTAGTCACTCTTTTAATGATTTTCATAAGGCTTTTATTTCTTGATTCAAGGTTTTTGTTTCCTTGTGGATGATCAGGGGATGAATAAGACATTTGGATTCCATACTTATTACAAAAATCTATAAAATACTCATATCTAAAACACATGGCATTATCTGATACATTTTTTTTGGGCACACCAAATCTAATGATTATGTTCTCCAATAAAAAGTCAATCACCACTTTTATTGTTGCTCTTTTTGTAGGGATTGTCTCTACCCATTTGGTAAAGTAATCAATAGCAACTAAAATCCATGAGTGTCCACCATTGGACTTGTCTGATATTTCTCCTATGAATAAAATGCCCCACTGTTGAAATGGTGCTTGAACTGAGACAAGTCTCAATGGAAGATTTCTTTAGAACTTGAGTTTCCCATAAAATTTTTGGCATGAATCAAATGCCTTTCTCTAATTTATGTGCATACTTTAAAACTGTAGACCACCAATAACCTATTCTTAAGACCTTGTGAGTAGTGGTATTAGCCATGTAATGTCCCTCACATACTCCATTGTGCATCTCATCCAAAATCTTAGAAGCTTGGGTGTAATCAAAACATTTTAGAAAAACTCTATTAATAATTTTCCACCACAATTCATCATTGATAATCACATATTTTATTAATTGCAATTTTAATGTTCTCCTTTCATTGTTAGTAAAACCATTAGGGCTTTGTATTTTTTGCAAATATTGGATATTGTTCTTATACCACTCACATGTATGCATGTCACAAACTGATCTCTATAAAATCCACCTGATTTATTTGATTAGCATCCAAATTTGTCTCAGCCATTAACTTAGCTATTTCTTGACCCCTTGTTGGTTCCCCAAATCAACAGATCCACTAAATCCTATAAGTAAGCCACACTTCATGCTTAGACCTAGTGTAGGATTTGGCCAACTACCAAAAAATGAGATTGGAACACATTGCCCCTGTACTTTAGGCTCTATAAGACCTAGGGGGTGACCCTTTAGCAACACCTAAAGATTTAAACACACACTTAATAGGGTATTGCTTAACAAATGATTCGTTCATAAGAATATACTAAGAAACAGAAAATATCACTCAGAATTGGCTAAGACATTGGGTGAATTTCATTAACCAGCATGGAGAACATGGTAGATGCAAGTAACTTAGAAACCATAATTGAAAATTTTGAATTGATTTGAAGATTTGAGACCAAACTGAAAATAGAAGATGCATAAATATTGACCAGTCCCAAAAGAAGGCTACAGAGTCATACAACCAGCACTTCATCCTACATTGTTAGAAATGTTTTGAAGATCTTTGAAAATGTTATCACATTATGACAACAAGACTACTAAAGCTTTATCAGATAACCATTCTTACAAATCCACATGGAAACATAACACTCATGTTACATTCACTAAAGTAATTACTCCATTCTTTGAACAATTGGAAATAAAAAATGTTGCTGGCATCCATTAAAGTAATTACATTATTCACTAAATAGAAAGCAATAACTACAACTCAAATGCAACAAATGTGCATGAAAAAACCCAAATAATTTTTGATTATTGAATTCAAAAGAGTATTATATCTCAACCATGGAGACAATCAAAGAATAAACTATACTCATGAGATTTGATTTAGAACACAAAACACTTTAGATTATTGACTAATTGTCATACTTCACCCTAGCTTTACAATTTTTTACAACGCTTATGTCTGCCTTGCAGAACTTTCCGAAAATGGAACCCCTTACAATGAGAAGAGAATGAGAAGATATAGAAGAAATAAGAAACAAAAGAAGCCTTAGAATGGATTTTTAGAGGATGCTTGGAAGCTTCCTTCTTCTTCCATCAACAATAAGAAAATGAAAAGCCTCTCTCTTCTCTCCTCATTTGCAAGAAAACCACTGCCACTGTATTTTTCCTTCATTCACCTTGGTTCTTCCCGTGAATAGTTTTCACCCTTGTGGAAACAAATTTGCTGCTATATTCTAGTTTGTCATGGTAAAAATATTTATCCCATTTGTATCTTTCTCCATTCACTTGGCTGCAAATGCTCAATTTCATGTGTAAAACATTTTACCTCTACTCCTATTTTGTTGTAGCTGCACTTTGCACATTTATCTCTAGCAAATAAAATATAATAACTTTATAGTGGAGAATCTTAATTCTTAGTTTTCACTGTTCCTTCACCCGTGCAACTAAAATATCTCACCCCATGCACTCCTTTTATTTTGCACCATTTACTTCATATTTTATTAAAATATTTTCCCCATTATGATGGAGGCATTCAAATTATCCCTGGAGTAAAACATTTCACCTATAGATTTTCCCATTTTGATTTTACAATTCATAGGGTCCACTTAATCTTTTCCCACTCACCCATTTTGATTTGCACATTCATTCAAATAATTTCTTTTTAAATTCAATGGGGTTTGTAAATTTTATTGGGCCACATTGCTTTTAAAAATTTTATTCGGGCTAATGAATATATCTCTCATACCTACATTTTGATTTTTTCCATTAGTAAAGTTTATTTAAAATTTGTTTCAATAGGATTGAAAAATAAAACTTTAAACTTGGCTCCTTTGAAATCCCTACGGGCCCACCATGAGCCCTCTCTCCTCAACATATCGTACATCACTCTTAAGCTAAGAAACAAGAGAAAGCAGCTCGCGATGAGTGATGAGGAGCACAAACCATCATTGATCACTGGAAGGTAAGGAGAATGCAAAGAACCTTCAATGATGGGCGATGGGAATTTAGGGTTGGAAACATCACAAAGGTTGAACCTCCCTTCATCAATATTTTCTCTATAACTACTTTTCACTGGTCATGGTGGCCAAACCAGTGTTTATAGTATTCAACTTACAACTCTTCTTCCATTTTGTCAAAGCCTTATCAAAAAGAATTTCCTCAAACAACTTTGATACATTTCAAATGTGAGTGCAAGCTATCCATGAACATTATCTATTGCATTCTTTAGATATTACTAGGTCATGCTCAAAAATGGTAGAAATGAATGCCATAATCAGAAGTGTTCCTATATAAAACATGGTGGAAGAGAAGCCTGACAACAAGTCTTTTCATAGAATCAGCTGCCTTACTGTGAATTTCACACATTGATTCATTTTGTATGGCATTATACCAAGAAAACATGAGCTTAGAATTACCCACACATGAGCATCTAAATAAAGATGCCTCCTACAAGAGATCGATATACCAAACTGACCCCATTTAGCTCAAACATTTCCTCTTTGCAATATCTGATTTACCCCCTTTTATTTGGCATGGTGGATGCCCCATACAACACAATTTTTTTTTTATTGGTAGAAATACCTTATACATAATTCATGAGCCTTTTCTAGATGCATGTCATATTTTGTAAGTTTCTCCTCATGTCGTGGTGGAGAAAATAAAATAATTCCATCATCCTGTCGAAAGGTCATCACAAAAAAATCATCGCACCCAAGTCACTTTGTGTGGTTTAAAGTATTCCTTCTGCTCTAATTAGATCAATAGCTTTCAATTCCATGGTACCAAGCACACATTGGGGAATCAGATGCATTTGTATCCTTCTTCAATGAACTCCCAATCAATCCTAACTTTAATCACATCTGGTACATAACTTGATTTGTGGCTATAATACTCGATAAGGCTCACAAAATCATAAAACCCTAATTCCCATTGGCCAGTGTAAAATATTTTCCTTTTCAGTGTCATGTAGCTCTTCAAACAACTGAGCAAGAGTGAATAGTGTTGTGACATTATCCCATGGAAAGTTCAAGTGAAGCACTAACTTCTTTCTTTATGCTTTGCAACAAAAACATTTCAGACTTTGGTCTAAGCTCTCTAATGGTTGTGTGCTTGAAGGAATTTTAATTGAACATCCTCTTCACATGAATCATCTACATTTTTGAACTACAGGGGCAAAGATTGATAAGCATTGATGTGAACAACTGATAACAATCAAATGAATCAAGTGGGCTAAGGAATCATCCTGGAAAATCAATCAAATGACCTCCTGAAGCAATAAACACTTATAGGCATACATACACATTTCACCCAAGAATGCAATGCAACAAGTGACTTGGTAGAATATATCACGAGGTGCAAGATATTCAATGTCATAGTTGCTCAGTTAGACTTTTCTGCAACTGCATATGTTGAAAACCAATTAAAGTTCACATAGTCACTACTTTGAAAAAATATCAAACCATCTCCTGGGAAGCTGCCACTGGAAACATAAGCTCATTTAGGTGTATTGAGCACGTGTGTAAGAGTTATTTCCTTGAATAATCATCCTTCATGAGATATTGAGGGTCAAGTATGATCTCCATGAAACAATGTCAGAAATGCAGGTGTAAAATCAAAACAAACTACATTTGTTTTGATCTCAAAAAAATAGCAAATCAAATCCTAAGGCTCTAAAACTAGACCAGGGAGCATATAAATGTCAGGAGAATGAGAGAAGAAATCCATTTTTCTTGAATATCATCCAGTTGTGAAATATAATATCGAATGGGAGGCCACTTTGTAGAACTGAGAGTTCACAAACAATAGAAAAGTGTCAAAACCCTCAAGCTTTGATTTTCAAAACACTATCAAAACTCATCATGGGAAGCTGAAAACTGACATGCACATTCAAACATGTCACATGAGTGTTTCCACGAAGATGTTTTGCATGAAAATCAACTGGCTCTAAATTATGACCTTCCAAAGTAGGTCACTTGGGCATATTGTTTAGGTGCACTTCTAAGTGTGCAAAGAAAATTTTCAATGTGGGCACTTCAAATTTGAAAAATTTCAAGGTGCCACCTATTGGCAGTGAATGAAATGCTTTGTGGAAGATGCTTCAGAAACTTCCCAGAGAATGCATTTGGTAGAGAAATCTATGAAGGTCTATTAAGGCATAGAGGAACTAAATCAAAGATGCTTGAATCTGTTCCATGAATAATGAAGAGTAGTTGCCATGCTAGTCAATGGGACTTCATCGAATGCAGCCAGAGGAATATCAACCATGCCATAGCTAGAGGGACATCGTGAGCAACAAATAGGACAAAATATTTGTTGAAAATTCTTTAGAAACCTATTCAAGCATGAACCGCTATGGTGCGGGCTTGGGATAAGATCCCATTTGTAGTTCTCGCCATTGATGAGGGAAATGCGCCTGTATTTAAAATGGAGAAATTTTTATTGAGATGGACCTGTGAATAAGGAGATGCCTCCATTGCTAGCACAAGTTGTAGTTGTAGAGTAGAGCTCGAGTAAATGCAAAAGGATTAGGGAAAAAAATGTAAGGTGAAGGAGCCAAAGAAGATCCAATGGTGGAGATTGCAGAGTGAAATGTAGCTTCATCTTGGCTATTCCTTGCCAGATCGCTGCTTTAAGATGCATGGGCTTTAAAACCCGCATGATCAGTGAAAACATGTCATGTGTACAAGGTGGGCCTGGGGGAGTCTCCTATGCATGGGTAAAGAGTTATGAAGAGCATGTTGATAAATTTTAATATTTCATTTGCTTTTTTATCAAAAGTAAAACATTTTATGGGGGTTAAGGTTTTCTCATGACGGTTTAATCAAGAAAATATGTGGGTAAATCACCACCGCTCCCCACTCTCTGGGAGTAAAATGCAAGCAGATTATTTCTTACGAGATTAGCAAGAGTTCTCCCCATGGAGGTGGTGGGCCCGACAATGTTCACATTAAAAGTTAAATATGCCCAATGGTTTCACCATGAAGTGAAAAGGGGGAGAATGTTTTAAAAGGCCCAGGAAAAATATGAGAGGCATGTGAAAATGCATGATGGGAAATGTTTGTGAAATATTTCCTTTGTTAGGAATAAAATGCATAAAACATAAAGTAAAAGGAGCGCGTGGGAATAAATTTGAAGGTGTTATTAAAGTTGAAAAGCTTTAATATTTGAATGTACAAATATAATAACTAGCAAAGAAGGGAGAAAATAAAACTTTCATGGGAAAGCAAGGCTAAGGAATTTTTCACACTGCTGGTAAATGGAAATTTATCACATGGGAAGATTTTTAGTTGCTTGGCAACATTGAGCAAATACATATTGAGAGGAAAATTCAGTTTGAGCAGAGAGCAGAGAGTCTTTTGCAGATTATTAATCAACGGGAAAGAGGATACCATATGTCTTCAATGGATTAGTTTTAGGGCTGCTTTGGTTTTCTATTTTTGTCTCCTCTTCTCATTTTTAAAGGGTTCCAATTCTAGTTATGGGGTTTTGGTATTGGGTTGGGGTAGATAGAAATTGTTAATTTTTAGTCATTTTGAGTCTATAAGCTGTAATTTCAAATTTCATGAGCACATTTCAGCTAGTTTATGCAAATAACTATGAAAGTGTTTGCACATTCATGAGTATCTTCAAATTGTCTCCAAATTTGTACATTTCAATTATTTAGATTCAATAATACCAAGTATGTTTGAGTTTGGCATCTCAATTTCATGAGATTGTTTTATTTGTTTGTAGGTCGATTTCAATGAAATGGTTAAATACTTTGAGCAGATAATTGTGATTGAAGTGTGCAGGTTGGATTTGGTAAGCAGAATTTGATTGATAACAGGAGAGGATTTGTTAATATAAGACATTAACAGTTGATGGAAGGAATTAACAATTTAATTCCACTGGCTGAGCTTAATTTTTTTATGATTTCATCTTTATGTGTTTGACTCTATGGCCCTGAATTGGAACTAATTTATCTTGTAGCTTAGTGCATCTCATAAACAGTTTATAAATTCAAAAATAATTTTAAATCCTTGTTGTTTGGTTGTGGTTTAGTGTCTTGCTTCCCAATTGCTGAGTGAGTGTTGAGTTACTGAGAATGTAGCTAGATTTGAGGTTGTTAATGCTTTCCTTAGTGTCTTTTTATTCAGATTTATTTGCTATAAAAAACAATGTCAGTGTGCATGAGTGAATTATGTTTTGGGCATTGTATGGGTTGACCCACCTTGGTCCTAGAAAAACAAGAAGTGTAGAAGATCTCAGTCTTTGACTAAATCTTGTTAGTTGGCCAAATCCCTTTTGTAGCTGAACATAAGACATTGGCTAAGTCTTTAGGATTCATTGGTCTAGTGCAATTTGTAACACTAACAAAATGGTGACTCTACTGGGGAGAATTTGAGAAAATTCCCATTGAAGAATCTAGAAATAGTCATATCTTATACATTGAGTCATATTATTCTTTGCCATTTTGGTTTGAGTTCAAATATTGAAGGATTTCAAGCCTGGAGAAAGATTTGTTGCGGTGAACTTGGGGATTTCAAGATTTGTGGTGTTCTGCTAGTGGAAGGAACTCAATAAAAAAAATTATCTGTGAAAGAACTTCATGTTGTTTGAAGTTCAATCCTCTAAGAAGAGAGGTGGCGACTCTGTCAAGAAGAATCTATTGAAGAGGTGAAAATAGTTCCAGATCTACAATATTTCCAGAACAATTTGTTGCATCTACAACTTCCCAAGTATTCTTCACATATTTGAATGTCTTAGAAAGAAATTTTGGTTCCCTATTTAGTGATTTATCACTACCAGAGGGAAAGGATATTAAATTAAGTTTGCATACTTCCATTTGTTGGATCTGTTGAATGTAATTGCAGTTCCATTGAAATGAATTTTGTCTAGTGCTCAAATATTTTCTGATTTGGATGGTTAGAGTGCATTTGTGTATCTTAGGGGTTTCCATCCATTTATATTGTCATATGATTCAAGCCCAGGTCACTAGCATGTCAACAATTTTCATTGTAATTTTTTATTTGGTCATGATTGCCATTATGCGCAATTTGTGAGCCTTAATTTGCATATATCCATGGATCATCAAGGTAAAGTAGCCATACCTAGAAAGACCTTGATTCGACTTGTCAAGAAGTGTCAAAAGTATAATGATCTTCAAGTATCTAATAACCCAAAGTGCAAGAACCAAAGAGTTAGTAATCCTAGGTTCAGTCTGGAATGGAATGATATATTTGAAAGAAGGCTTAAAGAAATGGATGAAAGACATCAACTGTTTCAACAAGTTAGGTTAAGAGACCATCAAATTGTGTCTACTTGTCAAGTTGTTGCACCTTATGTCAATTCCTTTGACCCATTGTATGCTCAATTATATTTTTCATGGGTTGATTACAAAGTTGAAAGTATGTCAGCTTAAGTTTACAAGGTGATGCCTAGATTTAATGGATACAATATTTGTGAAGGAAATGCACATGTTAAAAAAAATTCCAGGTTCATGGAGAAACATGCATTTGAATATCAAGATATGTGGATGTGATTTTTTTTTAGATCCCTTGAAGCACGTGCTCAGGATTGGTATCTAAGTTTTCCCAAGAAGTCATTTCCTTGCTGGGATAAATTAGTGGCTACTTATAGGGAAGAATTTGCAAGAGATCCCTTTGACCTTGTCATGTGGTTAAAACAGATCAAGAAACAAAGTGAGGAGTAGAGCATTGAATTTAGTCATAGGTTTGCTGCTATATTGTCAATCATCCCTAAGAATTTCAAACCTAGCAATCCTGATTGTATCCATATGTATTTTGAAGCCTTTGAAGAAGGATCTAGTACACTATTGAAAGATTTCAAAATATTGGGTATGTAGATGGTGTTGGTTTCTTTTTACACTGTAACCAGGTTTGTCTCCTAATCTACCTATGGGATTGCCAATCCCAATCAAGGGTAGCTCAAAGGACCTAGACCAACTGACGAGGACTTTAAGAAACCTCCTACACTTTGGGCTCTACAAGACCCAGGAGGGTGATCCCTTAATGTGTTTACAACCTCTGCACCTTTATTATAAACAACATTAACAATAACATATGATCTCACTTAATAGCTCAACACAATAGGATAATATTGAAATAAATTGGTTGTTTATCAATAATATCAACTACTTGGAGCATGAGATAACTACAACACAAGGTAGTATAAGATGGTCATTGATTTGCAGTTTGTAGTAAGCTCTAGGGAAAGACAAGAAAACACTGAATCATATGGGTAATCACAACTTAAACTAGTGCCATGTATCTATTGGGAAGAAGTCAAATTTATAAGCATCTAAAGGCATATAACAGATTTAACACATAACATATGGAATCCTTGATGATATTGCATTACAATTTCATCAATATATATTCTACCTCAATACTACTTACCAAATCCTTATACAGTACATATCCTCCTATAATCCCATTCAAGCATTTTAATTAATTCTTTGAATTAAAGCCAAAACAAGGATCATACACACCACAATAGTGAGATGGATAAAACAACCCTTGGTAATTTTATTCAAGGTTCAACTATGCAAGTACAATGGAGAGACATGAGCTTGAATTTTTCATTTAAAATCAAATGCTAGTACTGTTATACAACATTAAACCTCCATGAACTCAAAACCTGTTATAGACTGACTCAAAACCTAAGTTGCAATTTTTCCTGAAACCATCAGACTTTACAAATTTCTCTGCAACTTCACCTAGACTCGAATAAATTTGTCTAACTTGCTACCCATAACTCTAGCCTTGAAATCCTTATAGAGAATGAAGGAGTAGACAAGCATTGAGCTAGAGAGTACACATGTCATCAGCCAATTGGCACACCTGGAAAAGTTGATGCAGCAATAAAGATTACCAAGAACCCATGCCAAGATTGCCATTAAAGCAAACTGGAAACCATTGCAACCACAACACCTGACTTATTAATTGGAATTTTCCAGTAAGCATCCTTCCCGTCATTAAAACTCACCCGCTCGCCTGCACAAATGACTCCAACCATACTTTGAATCAGACTTTAAAATCCAACCATTGATCCTTCAGTTGAAAAAAATCATCGAACGACCACCCTCAAAACTAGTTGACACAAATGCTAGCATGGTAGATAAGGGCCCATCACACCATAAACTATGAAGGAAATCCATGTGGTAGTTTCCCGCAATATCTCAATCCTTCAATTCTCGATCACGGGATGGTGGATGACCATTGATATCTGATGAAAATTAATCAACAGTAAACAAACTTATCTCCATCGGCCCCACCAAGGAAGAGACACATAGTGCCATCCCGTGATATCGCGATCTTGCAGTTTTGGATCACAAGATAGCGGGGAACGACTAGGATGGGGCTAGACTCAACATTTAAGCTCTGTCGTAGATCTTCTTTGACTTGACCAATTGCCCTAATTTCTCTGCCTAACATTTTCTCAATTAATGAATTCCCACGATCATATCAAATATTTCATTTAAAATTTTTTTCTTTGGAAGCAATGAAACATTTAAAATACATCGCTCAAACTTTCCTCAGGTCCCACCTTGTACACGTGGCAAAATCTCGCTGCTTTGCGATAGATAAAAAGTGAGAACCTTTCGATTTTGAAATAGCGGGCAAGCCGTTTGATCAAAGGGAATTTGATCAATGGTGGCGCAAGTTTTATCCCCTAGATAGGACATGTGGTGCCTTCCTGCGATATCGCGATCCTACAATTCCCTATCAGGGGATGGCGGGCAACCGTTGATACCCGAAGGCAAATGATCGATGGAAGCGCGAACACCATACTCCTACAAAATATAAAATTTATTAATAGGACAAGGGGGAATTACTAGGCCGACAGGACAACAATGACATAAGTTGTATTTAAACAATGAAGCATGGGGTTGGCCAAGACTTAGGGAAAATAAAACCTGCAGGGGCCGCAAAATTTAAAATCAAACGGGCCAAAACCTAGACAAACCAATGAGGCATAATATGTTTTAAAATCCTTCGAAAAGGTAACAAAAAAATAGAACCCAACCAAGGCATAAAGAAAACATTAGGGTCTACATGAAAATAAGGCTAAAACCCCAACCCTTAGGAAAATCGACACCATGAAAGACCAGTTGACACCAGGCAGGGCAGAAATGGAACACACAGAGCAAAAAATTTGAAGTTCCAATTGGCTTATTGATTTCTAGATGATTTGTATAAGAGAAGGAATAATTATGTGCAAAATATTTTGTCTTCACTTTTGGGTAAGCATGCTAATGAAGTCAGTAGCTATGTAAATGCCAATGATTAGAGGTCTTCAAATAAATGCAGACTTGTAGAGGTTGAAGTGGAGAAGAATGCATCATCAAATAAGAAAGTTGTCTTTGAACAACTTACAAAAGAAGTGTACCCTACTACAAATCAGCAGCTGAGTCTTTTGAGCCAAGAACCTAAAGAGGAATATGATTTGGACTTACTCTTTGAAGAAGAGAAGTGCAATTAGCAATGTGATGTGATTAATCACGTCAAGTTCACAAATGAGTGTAGCTTTGACACAATTCTTCATGATAAGACAAAAGAATTTGCTGATTTAGAGAATGCTCTTGAGGATGTCAGTCTTCCAATTGCAATTAAAGAAGTATGTGATGATTTTCAGTTTGCAAGATAATCTACAAGTAGCTGCAATGAGGAAATCATTAATGGTTTTCAATTTGATAGAGATGATGTTTATGTCTATCCTCAAGAGGCTGCAAATGACAAGTTCAGTGAAGAAACCCAATCTGATATTTAGATTGAAAAGGAGGTGGATTGTTGTTATAACAGCCCAAAAGTTAGTAAGAATGAACAAATTGACTTTCTATTCACTATGATGGGTTGTGATGATGTTTTTGACAATGCTATCAGCAATTCAATCTCATATGATTGGGGAGATCATGTTTATGATCAGCCCATTGAGTGTTCAGACTTTGAAGAGGATGACACTTTGATATATCCTGATTTGCGACTTGGTGATGTATTTAGTTCCAATGAAGGTCAAGAAGAGGAGGTGGTTGAAATGATGGATCAAAGCAGTGATCTATTGAGTAGTGAACAAATTTCAGATCTACTAACCACAAAATATCAGAACTGTGCACATGTGAACAACTCTCAGTTGTTGTGTGTTACTCCTATTGTTTTTATCAGTGATGATCTTCAATCTGCAAGGTATGATGCATGTGTTTTTTATTCTCCTTCCAATGATGAACCCACTGATCATGATGATGATAATGAGGATGAAGACAAGCAATCATTTATTGGTGATGATGCATTGTATGATGACCATGACAGTGTACATGCTGATGCAAATTGTGAAATCTGTTTTGATGAGTTTGAAGCATCTAATGAGCCAAGTATTGAAGATTTTAGTGCAGATTTGGACAAGTTCTTGTTTTTTGACTTGAATGAGACTAGTCATGAGTCTTTGAATGTGAATGAAGAAGCTTATTTCAATCAGAAATTGGATTGTGCTTTTGAATCAAAATTGCTTATTGTTGAGCAAGCTTGTGATACTGAAGATGTTGATATGTTGTGTTCAAAGGATGAAAATATAACTACAGATGATGACAAGTCATAATTCTTTGAAGATTCTCTATACTAGCATGATGGGGAAGTGTCCAGAAAATATGGCAATGTGCAAGATATTGAAGAATATTATATTCAGTTTGAGAATGATTTATATGATGAATATGAACAGTTGTTACCACGTGATAATCAACATTTTGAAATTGTGCCTGACTTTCAAATGCATTATGATTATGAACATGTTGATGATGTTGTGTATGATGGCCTGTTAAGAGGTACCAACATGTTTAATCAGGCAAATGGTTATGATTAGATTGTGCTTTCATATGGTCTTGATCGCCATTCTCAAATGTTGCCACTTGATATAAAATCAGAGAATGAAGAGAGTGGCAATGATGAAACCTATTTGATTTGGTTTCCAATTGATGATGAAGTTGAACAAAGAGCAAGTTTTCACTTGCATGAAGGCATCCTAATACTTGTGTTTGCATGGATGCAGTCACCTATGTTGTTGTGGTTTGACAAAGGCAAGAACACATTGAGGGAGATCAACTCTTTCTACAAAATTGTGTTTGATAGAGGTAAAGGTTGATTTCCCCTTTTCATTTGGTGGCCTGGGATCACCCGATGAAATTGAAAAAGAAGGTTGAATAAAGGAGCAATTTGAAGACACCTAATGGACTTAGTTTTTTGGTCTACTCCCAGAGATCTGGAATCTTGCTATGCCCATAGGGGGAATACATCCCCAGTCAGAGCCACTATTGGAACTCTCAAATTTTCCAAATTTCAAGTGCCCATTTCAATTTTTTTGCCTCTACACTTTCAAAAGTGCACCTGATGAATATGCCTGAATGACCTACTTTGGAGGGTCATAATTTGATGCCCATTGATTTTCAAGCCAAATCCCTTTGCAAGCTCACTCATGTGTCCTATGTGAGCATGCATGTAAATTTTCAGCTTCCCACGATGTGTTTTGTTAGCATTTTGAAAAGTGAAGTTAGAGGGTTGTCACTTTTCTGTTGTTTGCAAATGTTCAGTTTTGCAAAGTAGCCTCCTATTTGAGCTTACATTTTGCAACCAGATGATCGTCTAGCCAAAATGAATGTTGTTATGCATTCTCTATACCAAAATGATCTCAAATGTCAGTTTCCAGAGTCTCATGATTTGATTTACTATTTTTAGCTGATCAAAACCAAATGCAATTTCTCTAGTTTTCCTTCTATATTCCTAACAACATTTCTGAGAGGTCAACTTTGACCTTCAATATCTTTTGATGGTTGATGATTCAAGCTAATTCCTCTTGCACATGTGTTTATAATTCCAAAATGAGCTAGTATGTCCAGTGGAAACTCACCAGGATTTGATTTGATATTTTTGCAATGAGGTGATCTCTTATGTTTTAAATGGTTTTGAATAGCTAATTGTTGCAGAAAGTTCAAGTAAGCAACTTTGACAGCGAATATCTTTCACCTTGTGACTCCTTTTTTCGAGTCATCTTTTGCATCACATTCTCTGGAATAATATTTGCATGCTTGCAAGTTTTCATGGCTCCAAGAGGTCATTTGACGAGTTTTCAGTGCCGATTCCGAAGCCTACTTGGCCATTTTTTACCATTTTCCAAATGTGTCAGAAAGTGAGTTTTAATGGAAACCCACTTCAATATTTTACTCCTGAAGCATTCAAAAGTCGTCTTAGAGAAATTTGAGCTTAAAAGTTGTTTCAAAACAAAAAAATTAGTCAGGCCACATAGGGCCCAACATGCTTTGCACATTATGAGATTACAAATGTTTGCAACATTGCAGTGAATTCAAATAAATCATTTTGGTTGAAAAAATATGGCATAGAATGCTCATAGGTGTGCTATCAAAATGGTAATCTTTAGGGTGATGAACATCTTTTCTTATAGGTTCTATATGGCTCACACAATGTTACAATGAAAGGTTGTCAATAATGCTTTCAACATTGATTTTGAAAGAAGAAGAGATATGTGATATTGATAAAGAAGAATATTCTATGAGGAGGCTTATATTCGAAAAAAGGTGCTTCACTTGAGTTACTGTGGGGTCAAGTTGCTAGACCATTTGAACAATTGCACGATGCTTAAAGAATAAATCTTAATGCCTCCAAGTGATATCAAGTTTATCAAATGCTTTGAGAATGGTGCAATAAAAAAAGTTGAATTGTTGATATGGATAAAGGTGAAATACTGGTTGCATTCTAAATCTTGAAATTGATCAAAATCTAAAATCAATGGAAATGTCCCTGACAAAGAATGCTCGATGGAGGAGGTAGGCTACAAGATAACAAGAGAGCTCAAATGAAGGTAAGGGTTAAAGTTGCCTTGTGAGGGTCGTACCATGGTAGTTGAATATGTACAAAATGGATTTGTTATAAGGATTGTAGATAATTTCATGCAAACAAATCATAGAATCTTACACGCTTGGCATATGGAATGATGGATAAAATGAAAAGTCTATACACATGTTGAAATACTTAGAAACTTTTAAAGAAATGCCATTGGTGGGGGCACGATTTTGAGCCATTGACTTGAAGGGCACACACTGCAATATGGATTCAATGAAAAGCTTTTGAAGCTTTCAAGCACATGCAACTAACAAATGGTTGAAGGTAGCCACACATAGTTACAGAAGGGCCACTAATACAAGGGACGATTAAGGGAGAATGTGTGGTGCAAATGGAGCAGCATTAAAACTAAAAAAACTCTCAAGAAAATACAAAGAATATTGGGCGTGATTTGCAATAGGGAAATGAGCATTCATTAATGCATTTAGAAACAAATGCAATCTCATGGAATGAAATGATTACACTAGAAGTGAATGAAATGATATGTGGAAAATGCTTCAAATACATCCTAGAGAAAGTGTTTGGTAGAGAAATCTATGAAGGTCTATTAAGGTATAGAGGAACTAGATCAAAGGTGCTTCAATCTATTCCATGAATCCTGGAGAGTAGTTGCCATGCTAGTCAAGGGGACTCCATTGAATGCAGCTAGAGGAATATGAGCCACGCCATAGCCAGAGGGACATCATGAGCAGAAAACAAGACAAAAGATTTGTTGAAAATGCTTTAGAAACCTATTGAAGAATGAACTACCATGGTATGGGCTTGGGATAAAATCCCATTTGCAGTTCTCACCATTGATGAGGGGAATGCACTTGTATTTAAAATGGAGAAAATTTTATTGAGATGGACCTATGGATAAGGAGATGCCTCCATTGCAAGCACGAGTTGCAGTTGTAGAGCATAGCTCGAGTAAATGCAAAAGGATTAGGGGAAAAAATGTAAGGTGAATTAGCTAAAGAAGATCCATAGGTGGAGATTGTAGGGTGAAATGTAGCTTGATCTTGGTCGTTCCTTGCCAAATCGTTGCTTTAAGATGCATGGGCTTTAAAACCCACGTGATCAGCGAAAATGTGCCACGTGTAAAACGTGGGCCCGGGGGGGAGTCTCCTATGCACAGGCAAAGAGTCCTAAAGAGCCTATTGATAAATTTTAATATTTCATTTTCTTTTTTATCAAAAGCAAAACATTTTACTGGGGTTAAGGTTTGCTCGTGATGGTTTAATCAAGAAAATATGTGGGTAAATCCCCACCACTCACTGCTTTCTCACGGGAGTAAAATTCAAGCAGATTATTTCCTGCAAGATTTGCGAGAGTTCTCCATGTGGAGGTGATGGGCCCAATAGTGTTCCTGTGAAAATTTAAATATGCTCGATGGTTTTCCATTCTGTGATGTAAAAAGGTAAATATTTCAAATATAAAAGGTGAGATAAAATATATGTATAGGGTCCAAAATATTTTAAATGGGCCCCAAAGTGAAATATTTAGTATTTCACCATGAAGTGAAAAGGGGGAGAATTTTTTAAAAGGCCCAAGAAAAATATGAGAGGCATGTGAAAATGCATGATGAAAAATGTTTGAGAAATATTTCCTTTGCTGGGAATAAAATGCATAAAACATAAAGTAAAAGGAGTGCATGGGAATAAATTTGAAGCTGTTATTAAAGTTGAAAAGCTTTAATATTTGAATGTGCAAATATAATAACTGGAAAAGAAGGCAGAGATTAAAACTTTCACGAGTAGGCAAGGCTAAGGAATTTTTCACACTGCTGGTAAATGGAAATTTATCACATGAGTAGATTTTCAGTTGCTTGGCAACATTGAGCAAATGCATATTGAGAGGAAAATTTAGTTTGAGGAGAGAGGAGAGAGTCTTTTGCAGATTGTTAATCAATGGGAAAGAGGCTGCCAGATGTCTTCAATGGATCAGTTTTAGGGAAGCTTTGGTTTTCTATTTCTTGTCTTCTCTTCTCATTTGTAAAGGGTTCTAATTCTAGTTCTGGGGTTTTGGTATTGGGTTGGGGTAGATAGAAATTGTTATTTTTGAGTTATTTTGAGTCTTTAAGCTATAAATTCAGATTTCATGAGCACATGTCAGCTAGTTTATGCAAATAACCATGAAAGTGTTTGCACATTCATGAGTATCTTCAAATTGTCTCCAAATTTGTACATTTCAATAATTGAAATTCAATAATACCAATTATGCTTGAGTTTGGCATCTCAATTTCATGAGATTGTTTTATCTGTTTGTGGGTCTATTTTAATGAAATGGTTAAATTCTTTGAGCAGATAATCGTTCTTGAATTGTGCAAGTTAGATTTGGTAAGTAGAATTTGATTGATAACAGGAGAGGATTTTTTAATGTAATACATTAATAGTTGATGCAAGGCATTAACAATTTAAGTCCACTAGTTGAGTTTAATTTGCTAATGATTTCATCTTTATGTGTTTGACTCCATGGCCCAAAATTGACACTGATTTATCTTGCAGCTTAATGCATCTCAGAAACAGTTTATAAATTCAAAAATCATTTTAAATCCTTTTTTGTTTGGTTGTGGTCTAGTGTCCTACTTCCCAATTTTTGAGTGAGTATTGAGTTACTAAGAATGTAGCTAGATTTGAGGTTGTCAATGCTTTCCTTAGTGTCGTTTCATTGGAATTTATCTGCTATAAATAACAATGTCAGTGTGTATGAGTGAATTATGTTTTGGGCATTGTAGGGGTTGACCCACCTTGGTCCTACAGAGTCAGAAGTGTAGAAGATATTAGTCTTTGATTGAATCTTGTCAGTTGGCCAAATCCTCTTTGATTCTGAACATAAGACATTGGCTAAGTCTTTAGGATTCATTGGTCTAGTACAATTTGGAACACCAACACCACCACCCATAACTAGCTTAGTTATTTGAATGTCAATGTTGAACTCCTAGATTTTGTTAATCCATTTACATCTCTTACCTATGGCTTCTTATTGAGTAAAGATGCCTTTAACCGCAACACTATAGGAACATATGCAATGATTGTTACTCACAGAAGATATATTCTAAAATTCTTTATGGCTTTGACTAGTGCATAAGCCTACTTTTCTATCAAGTTGTATTTGATCTTTGTAGCTTGCAACAACTTGTTGAAAAATGCTATTGGTTGCTCATAACCTTTTATTGTTTTTCCACAATGATACTCCTACAACTATGTAAAATGAAGCAAATGAGAAAAGCTGAAAAGTCTTTGATAAATATGAAGATTTCATAACCGGGGCTTCCTTGATAGCCTGCTTTATACTTTGAAAAGCCTTAATAGGATCCTCACTCCACACCACCTTTTCCTTTTTCTTGAGCGTTTTGGATATAAGATGGGTGATGTCTACAAAATTTGTAACAAACCTTCTTATAAAATTTATCTTCCCAAAGAAATACTGGATACCTTTGACATTTTTGGGTTGAGGGATCTTGTCTATTGTAGATCTACATGTTCTATGTCAATCCTAACTCCTTTAGAAATGATATTCCCAAGTAGCTACCCTTCTTTCACTCCAAACACACACTTCTTGGGATTCAATGAAATTCGATACTCCGATGCCTTCTTAAACACCTTCTCCAAATGCATACAATGATCCTCTTCTTTCTTATGGTATGTAGTTAGATCATCCTAAAATACAACTAGAAATATGTCTATAAAATTTCTAAAAGCCACATACATGGCTCTAAAAACTATCCCTTGCATTTTTCAATCCAAATGGCATTCTTACATAGAATTATGTGCCTCGTGGTATTGTAAAACTTGTCATGTATTGATTGGATTCTTTGACTACCACTTGATTGTAGCCTAAAAATCCATCCATCATAGATAGCAACTCATAGCCAGTTACCTTTTGTAAAATGGCTTCCATTTTTGGTAGTGGGTAATTGTCCTTCAACGATGACACATTCAAGTTTCTAAAATTAACATAGAGCCTAATGTCACTATTCTTCCTAACTGGAACCAAACTTGAAACCCATGTTGAGTATTTGATGGGTTTGATAATCCCACCATCTCTCAATTTTATGAGTTCCTCTTGCATCTTAGGTTTCAATGTGGGGTTTATTGATCACTACTTTTTCCAAAAGGGTTTTGCATTAGGATTTAAAGGTATCTCATGCTGAAATAGCTCTTCTCTATATGCCTTAAGGTCATCATAAGACCAAGAAAACACATATTTGTACTTTCTAAATAAAGCAATCAAGATTGCTTTGACCTAAGATTTCATTTTCTTCCCAATGTAGACCTTCTTAGGAGCATACTTTGTACCAAGGTTTATCTCTTCTAAATCCTCCTTGTGAGTGGATGTTTTCTTATAATTTCTTCTATTAGGGCCATCAAAAATCCTCCCCAACACAACCAATCCTTTTGGAATCTTATTATTTTTCAACTAAATAATCCCATTCCCAAATATTGTCTCTTTGCCATCCACTTCTTCTACAAAGGCTCCAAATTCAATTTATTGACCTTCGTATTCATCCACACATTGTAGGAATCTCAAGATTTCCTCATCACCATTAAACACTTGCTAGTTATTTATATTATTAGGAACTAAAGGTTTGACTTGCACTTCAAATTTTGACCTACCAGTAAAAGTAATATCATCTAGAAAGAGAGAAATATTGACAAGTAAATCTACCACTTGATTGTTGCTCCTATCCAACCAATCAATAGAAAAGGCATCAAACTGCTAAATTAAATTGTAGAAAACATTCCTATATTATCTCAGCCTAGTCTTTTTTGATGCATACTTTGACCTAACTTGAGAAATGACAAGTTATAAATCTTCAATAACTCTTAACTTCTTAATTCCATGTTTCTCAACTAGTTTTTTCCCTAGTAACAAAGCTTCATATTTAGCTACATTGTGTTTGCATGAAAACAACAAGGAAAATGAGAACTTAAAATTTTTTCCACTAGGATAAATGAGTATCACCCCTACACTAGCCCCTTCTTTCGAGAAAGCACCATCAAAACA
Source organism: Sequoia sempervirens (assembly GCA_007258455.2). Lineage (NCBI taxonomy): Eukaryota > Viridiplantae > Streptophyta > Pinopsida > Cupressales > Cupressaceae > Sequoia > Sequoia sempervirens. The sequence goes on from VDFB02270651.1 coordinate 714,772,849, forward strand.
CATGTTCCATAAGTCATTATTGTTTTCTTGCTACACTACTTGTTTCTCAAGGGCTGTAGGTTATTTTCCCTCTTGTAACTCTTCAAGTCTAAAGTTATCCATACCAGTATCTTCAAAGTGAATTCTATCTTCTTCTTCCACAAATTCCATCATACGTGGAGCTCTTGGCTCTCTCACAAGCTTATTGTCCTTTCCCTCAATTAGGAAAGTGGAAAAAGACCTATCACATTGCATGCTACCTCCCATGGAGGAACTACACTTCATTGACAATAACATACCATAATTTGGTGGGATGTCCACCATAGCTATGCTCATAATAAACTCCTTGTTAGGAAAAGAAACCTATCTATATGGGACATATTTAATCACTCCTATGAATAGGATCTCTCTTGAATCCATGGAATAACATTTTCCATAGGCACAATTTATTTTCAAGCCCATTTCTTTCAATATCCCTACCAGAATGATGTTAGATGAAGCTCCTAAATCAATCATGCAGTTTTTTAGAAGATTACCATCAATAATTAGAGTTACATAAAATGGATCAATATTTATCAAGAAAGTTATGATAGTACTTCCCAAATAAATATGAGGGATCTCACCAATGTCTCCCTCCATCACCTCTTCACTTGATTTCCACTCACTTGAGGCTAAGTAAACAACCTTTTATCATCACAAGCCTTAGTACCACCATTGATAAGGGACTTCCTTTTGCTTATGCTCATCAATTCTCATCATTTCCATTGATGGAACCATCACCTTGACTTGGGAAAGTAGCTGAAACATTTCAACTAGATTATACTTGGGTAGTTCGTAAGGTACTACACTCTGCTCTCCAATCTTGTCCTTTTGTGGCTCAGACTTCTTTTTAGTCTTATTTTCTGATTTCTTTTGTTGATGTACATTTGAATTTTTATTTTTTTCTTTCACAATAGGAGAAATATCCTCACCATAATTCTTTGTCACATTATCTTTCTTTCCCAAATATTAGGTCCCTTACTCTCCTTGGATTTAACCTCTTCCTTTTTAAACTTGACCAATTCTTCTATTTAGTTCCATGTTTCTCTACATTTTGCTCCTTCGTCAACATACTTCTTGGCTTGTGTTGGTCACAATTTACAATTCTATTCCTTAGATTATGAGTTATTCTAGCTTGTGCTACCAATGCTATTGTCAATTTTTCATATTCCTCATCAAAGGGTTTACTTAGAGAAACATTCACCTCATCCGTTTTCATAGGACAAATATTGTCCTCAACATCTTAATCCTCATCAGGGAAGATTTGTTGATGATAAGCATCTGATTTTCATCTTTGATAACTAACATCCATTTCATGTGACTCTTCTTCTAAAGAGTAGTCTTCATCAATAAAATTTGATCTATGCATAAGTACATGTACTTCAACATCATTTTCCTCTAGTGGCTCATAATTATCTGACTAATTTTGTTCTTCTTGAAACTATCTTTCCACTGGGCATGTTTGGGAAGCATGTGGTAGTTAGAAAACAACACGCCAAGGTGTTTCATCAGTAAAATTCTTAGAGTTTTTTTATAAAGGTTCAAGGGGAACTTTGCTTTGTGTGTTCTTCTAGTTGTTTTGAATTCACTTTCCATTATATGCTAATTGGTGTTATAAGGATGATATTGCAACCTAGGAGGTTTTTCAATTTTTTGAAAATTTGGCTTGTTATTTTTCAAGCCCTTTTCTTTGCCTGGAAAGTCTATCACTGATGTCTTTGATGGAACTTTCCATTTTATCATTTTTTTCCTCCCAAGACATTCCCTTATCAGTAGAGTTCTTATCTTCTTTCTTTGGGTTCTTCAATATTTTAACATCATCCCTTTTCCCAAATTTTCTTGATACTCTTCTATTATTCTCAATATGGACTACCATTTTAAAATCCTCCCTCGAGTTTTAATGATTCTTATCTCATAGGAGATAACTCATTTTTAAATAAAATGTGTTGCAATAGTTCACTAGGCACACATTATCATGTTAAGTCTTAGATCTGCATGTAGTCTATTCATGTCCTTTTAAAATCTTGTGTTGAATTTAGTAACCATCTCATTTTAACCTTTAGAGATATTGTTGAATTCAATAAGGAAAATTTTTGCATCAGTTTTATCACCAAACTGTTCTCTAAATATTCTCTTAAAATCATCCCATGACCAAATAATTTCTATTAGCAGAGCTCTATACCATTCTCTTGCATCTTTAGTGAGTGATTGCATGAAAATATTCATCATAACATCCTCAACCTCTACCTCAAAATCATCCATTACATTGAGAAATGATTTCATATGGTTCTCACTGCTTATTTCATTATTCCCATAAAATTTAACCAATGCAGCTCTGATATCTTTAGGGAATTGGTTCAGGTAACTAGGAATTCTAGCAAAGCATAATTTTTGGTATCTATCCACTTGCATTGGACTTCTAGTGAACCAATCTCTTTAATAATTATGGGGTTCACTATCCTCTTGATCACTAGATTGTTTACTCCCTCCCCCATTTCCTCCTCCACCATTACCACCATTTCCACTTCCACCTCTAGATTGGGTGTTCTTATTTTTATGGTTACCTCTGTTTATATTTGTCATTGATGTCATTGATTGGTCTGGTATTCTTACCTCCACCTTATCCTTTGTTCTGGCAGTGGTGTTACTAGCATAATTTTTAGTCCAGCCCTATTTGGTAAGGGTGGGATACATTTTTACATATATGTCAACATCTCCAACATCTTGTGTAGCATGTTCACCTGACTCTATCTCCAATGCAAGTCAACTAAGTGGATGTGTAGATCTGGTATATATATATGAAGTGGCATAAACAAATATAGGTTATGATGTGATATGATATGATATGTGAGAGTGATCTGTTGATGTATAGTGTGAACATATATATGTGCTATAGTAGTATAGTGTAGATTTTTGAAGATCTAGGTGTGCTTCAACAAGAAATGTATTCATGCATTTGTAGATGCAACTATTGCAGTTCAATTTTGTAATATATACTCTGGTTGTAAGTTGTCTCTTAGCTATAATAGTTGGATTTTGTATTTAGGGCAGTGAGCTCATCAACATTAAGCCAACCCAGTAGTGAGCCACCTCGGTAGTGATCCACCATATATTCTATAACCAATTACTTAATACTTGAGAGTTAACCCTCTCCATGGTTTTTCCCACCTTGGGTTTCCATGTAAAAATATTGGTGTTATGTGGTGTGTTAGATTGTTTTTGTTTGGAAATTTTAAGTATGTTATGTGGACAACTATTTAAAGGTTTTAATATTTTTAGAGGAATATTGATTCACCCCTCCCATCTTAGTATTCTATTTGTTCAACAATTGGTATCAGAGCTAGATCCTTTAGAAGCGTCTAATAGCTCAAAGGAGATTTGAAAGGTTGAATATATGATACGTAGATCTACCATGGATCAAAGAGAATTCATGTCCTTCCTTGAAGATCTTGAAACTATTGAAGATGAAAATGAGGAACTCTCAAAACATCTTAAAATGGAAAATGATTGCATTCATAAATTGAAAGATTAGATCTAGAAGTTCAAGCTAAGGCATAAGGAGGTCAATAGTGAACTCAAGTTAGAAAATAGTACTATCCTTGACTTGAAAGCTAAGAGTGAAGAAGATGAAAAGACCAAGGAATGTTTGTTTAATGTAATCAAGAACAAATATGATGTATGCAAGAAGTTGGAACAAGAATTTGTATCTCTCAAATCAGATTTAGAAGAATCAAAGAAGCAAGAGATCAAATACAAAGCATTTTCGGAAAAGCTTGATGAAATATTAGCAGCTCAAAGATCACTGACAAACAAGAAAGGCTTAGGCTATGAAATTGGTAGGCTATGAAATTGGTGAATGCTCACATAGTAAATGTGATGAAAACAAGGAACCTAAACTGGTAATAGATGCAAAAATTGAATCCAACAAAGAAGACAAAGGTAAGTCTCTGGAAAAGCAACAAGTAAGTAGGAAACCCTTCTCTTTTAATGGTCATTATTTTAATTGTAATAAACTAGGTCATAAAGCATTAGATTGTAGCAATAATATGAATCAGAAAGCTATATATTGCTCTGGTAGATGTTATAATTGCAATGGTTATGGTCACAATGCTAATCAATGTAGGAAACCAAATAGAAATAATTATTTTAGTGGTTATTGTTATACATGTTATGCATATGGACATAAGGCTAACTAGTGCAAGCCAAGGCAAGAGAAGAAAATTAATAGATGTTATAATTGCAATAAAATTGGAAAGATTGCAAGATTCTACAAAACTAATGTAGTTAGGAAAACCAAACCAATGAAGAAAATTGATAAGGAAGAAGTTAAGGATGAAATGAAGAAGATCTAGAGAAAGAAAGAAGATAATGAATCTAGCTCCAGTGTAGATATTTCTTCTGATAATTCACTACTCTTTGATTGTTGCTTAAGAGATAGAGAAAAACATAAAGGGGGTTTGCAAGCAACTGGTGGACATTCAATAAAGTCACATCTATCTAATGAAAAAGGAATAAAAAATGAAGTTACAACACATTTAATGCAAAAATTTGCATTTATTACGAAGTTAGCATAAAAATAAAATTTGCATGTCATTTTGATCACTCAAGTGAAAAGAGTTGCAAGGAGATAAGGAGAAGAAAGAAGTTGACTTGCATCCTAGGGTTTGTGTATTTGCAAAAGGTATTTTTCTCGAGTCTTGCTATTTCTCTATGGTTACAGTTATGGCTACTCCTTCCTTGGTCAATGCTACATCTTAGCCTCATCTAGAATTCAAGAAATATCCAGATATATTAATTGAAAATGAAATCCTCCACAGAGTCAGTCCTTCAAAAGATGTTAGGGCTTACATACATTCAAAGCTAGAAGAGTTTAATCACAATAGATTAGTTAATGTATGGATAAATGAGCTCACTAGTGATGATTCAAATGTCAAACCCATATACAAGATTTTAGTTGAAATTAAGTTGCATGTCTAGAATGATATCCCATGTTTTTATTTTGATGATAAATGGGTATGAATGGCTATGAGTAGGTTCCATGACACATTCTTGTGGTTAGATGAAGCTCACCTGATCAGCAAAGAAGTAATGAAGGTTGTAATTGGGTTGAATGACACTAGCATTCTTCTGGTACCAAAGGCAGTCAAGAACAAGGAAGTTGAAAACCTAACTCAGGTCCTTTTTTACAGCAAGTCTTTGATGGTTCATATAGTTACAAATGTTGTTGTGAGGTATGTTGTTTAGGTCATTAGAAATAAAATCTACTACACTAATAGAGATAGCTCCATCTCATCTACTACTATCTACACTACATATGCTATGGTGGTAAATGGAGTGGACTATGACTTATGTGAGCTCATTAGAGAGTAGTTTGTTGAGAATATAAATTAGTGTAAATGAAGCAAGAAGGTCATATTCTGGTATGGAACCCTTATACTCTGTTTAGTATTCTACTTCATGCGTGAAATTCCCAGTCTTGGTCCGATAGTGTGGTCATCTGAGAAACTAGTTTCTCACCAAATTGTTAGGTGAATGAGGAGGTATGTTGATACTACTATGCACAAGAAATGGAATTTACTTCAATTTTCTCTTTATTATAGTGTAAGATGCACAACAAGGATAAAATTCCTAAATCGATAGTCATCAAATATAAGGATGATATCACATTCATAGTTATAGTTGACAAATGTGTAATGGAAGTTGTACTGAGAAATCAGTCGATACCCAAATTCAGGTATGAAGTATCAAAAAAATATGTGAAATGTCTTGAAAAAGTTTTGTTAGAGAGTACGATAGACACCTCTCATAAGAGGTTTGGAAAAGTAGAAGAAAAGTTGAAAGAAATCCAGACAAAGTAGATCTCAAAGGAAATCAATAAGAAAGTACAGAAGACTTTGAAATCAATCAAGAAGGAGGTTTTTTAGAGGAAGGTCTTGCGACACTTAGAAGAATGATTCAAAGGAAAACTAATAGATCATTTGGTACCTCCATAAAAGTTGTTGAACCTTCAGGAGAAATGGAGATTCCATTTAGTAAGAGGAAGAAAGGTCTTCCTCTGCCTACTTCAAGCAAAAAGGAAAAAGAAGTGAAAGTAACTACTATTCTTACTATTGAAGAATCTGAAACAAAATCAAACCTAGATAAGTACCAAATTAAGGTTTGAGTGAAGAAATCCAAAAAAGGTAACTCATGATCCTCCTGATGTAGATACCTTATTTGAATTACTTGTAGATGGAAACACTAAAGAGGTTGGTGATTTGTACAACTCTGTTACGTCCAAAGGAAAAGAAAATATAACATAGGTATTTGTTCTGTAGTGTTCAAGATTATATGGAAACATAGATAATTTCAAATAAAAGATCTATGTGAAAATTACTTCTCCAATATTCATTAGCTAATTAAGCAAGGTCAAGACCTTCTTGAGGAAGGAAACTCTCTATATTTGTACAAATTGCAGTGGCTATATTCCACAACCTCTATCAAAAAAGAGCTTGAATCAATTGAGTCAATGATCTAGTAGGCACACCATTCTTTCAAGTTGTCTAAATACTTGTCTGGTTCCAAGAGATCATCAATTGAGGAACTGCACAAAAGGTACTTCAAACTGCAACAACAACATGACATCATTTTTCCCTTAGGAAATCTTTGAGAGATGTGTGCATATAGTATTTCATTGATGAATCGTGCCCTCCTAAAGGCACAATAGGCTACCCTCTCTGATCCTTGCTCAATTGAAGATGGATAATCTCTACTTGCTTCCATTCAAGTTCATGCACAACTTCTCATTAAAGCAATTTTATAGTGGAATGATAAAAAAGGTAAGTGAGTCACCCATATTCATAAAATCAAGCAATCTTTCTCCAGTGGCACATCTAGTGCATCCTAAAAAGATTCTCTACACCCCTTGTTCATTGATGTCAAAAGGGGGAGAAAACAAAAATAAATTAAAAATATTTTGAGAAATAGAGATAGTCATCATAGGGGGAGTTCTAGAGTTTATCTTTTGAAGTTTTGGCATTCTAGAATTTTTTTTCCATCAATGAAAAAGGGGGAGATTGTTGATATTTTTCATTGATGTCATTGATCGGTTTGGTATTCTTACCTCTAGCTTATCCTTTGTTCTGGCAGCAGTGTTATCGACATAAGTTTTGGTCTGACTCTATTTGGTATAGCGTGGGATATCCTTTTCCATCTATGTCGACATCTCCAACATCTTGTGTAGCATTTTGACCTGACTCTATCTCTGGTGCAAGCTGACTAAGTGGATGTGTAGATCCTATATATATATATGAAGTGGCATAAAAAAATATAGGTTATGATGTGATATGATATGATATTTGATAGTGATCTATTGATGTATAGTGTGAACTAATGTATGTGCTATAGTAGTATAGTGTAGAGTTTTGAAGATTTGTGTGCTTCAACGAGAACTATATTCATGCATTTGTAGATGCAACTATTGTAGTTCAATTTTGTAATATATACTCCAGTTGTAAGCCATCTCTTAGGTATAATAGTTGGTTTTTGTATCTGGGGTAGTGAGCCCACCGAAAATGATCCAACCCAATAGTGAGCCAACCTGGTAGTGAGCCACCCTATATTTTGTAACCGGTTACTTAATACTTGAGAGTTAACCCTCTCTGTGGTTTTTCCGATCTTGGGTTTTCATGTAAAAATCTTGGTGTTATGTGGTGCTATGTTAGATTTTTTTTGTTTGAAAATTTTAATTATGTTATGTGGAAAACTATTTAAAGGTTTTAATATTTTTACAGGAATACTAATTCACCCCTCCCCTCTCAATATTCTGAATGTTCAATAACCTCCACATCCACCACCCTAATCTCCACCACCACTTCCACCAGGAACATATCCACCTCATTTATTCTTATGTTATTGGGGATTAGAGTCATTATGACTAAAAGTTGAAGCTCTTGGATTGAGAATATAGGTCTTGAGGTGTTAGCTCTCAAAAACGCAGGTAAAGGGTACCTCAAGAGGCTTCCAATCTCTTGATACGTTTTAGGGTAACAAACAAGGTTAAATGGATTAAACCTTCTACTCTTCAGGTGTTGCTAGACCTAGGCGGGTGTACCTATATGAATTGGGTAGACTTGACTTATGATCTTCTCTCTTGTAGTGATTTGTCCACAATGGCAGATGAAAATGGACAAATAAAATAAAATTTGGTATAAATTTTATAGCGATATTCAAAACTAAATCCTAATATGCTCAGTTAACAAATGTAAAAAGAAAATGAATTAATCTAAATGGTGAAATGCAGCGACTAGTGCCTTATTGGGTATGCAGAGTCAAGAGAAATCTAAAACAAGTACTTCATTCTCGAAAACATTCAAGTTGTTCAACATATGATTTATTTTATAGCTTGTATAAACATGCAAGGTTATGATTACTAAGTTCTTATTTATCCAATTGGCATTCCCTAATTACTATGATCAACTTAAAGGATTTAATCTTTACTGGAAAGAACCAATCAATTGATCATACAGATGTAGCAAATGTGCACTGACAAACTGGTTATAAAATTGTTACACCAATTTAAATAACTAGAAAACACCATATTGGAGACAACTTCAATAATTTGCTTTCAATGAACACCATAAACAACTGATACTAGAAACGACTGCACCACATTAAAAGATTTGAATTGATATCTCCATGATTTTAAGCATGCAACATAGTCTCATATTGGTGAAACATTCTGTTCTACTGTATTCTGCTCTCTAATTCTAATTATGTCCCCATTTACAATTGGAAATGAACACTTATACATTTGTATCTGAAGAGAGACAACACTTCATGTGTCCAAACATCGGCCAACAGTTTGCATTTGGGTGCTGCTAAACACCTGCTGAAACATTCTGTAGACACACCAAAGGCCAATGTCTCGCTGATAGTCATCCTACATCCTTTATGGTTTTCCATGACCTCTGTTATCAGGGAGACATCCCACATATGATACTTCATCATACCATAATTTTTCCCTCCATTTTGTGTGTTGCTAAGACAATTCATAGTCGGGGGAAGGTTCCATAGATCACCCATGTCTCACCGAGATGTGTTCTTTTGTTAAATTTTTGGTCACTAAAATGTAACCACCTTTTCGTCGATGAAACCACATATCGACATGATCCTCAAGTTTCTCACCAATGAAATTGATCTTATTGATGAAATAAATTTCATCGGCAAGACTATGAATCTTTGAAAAGACTCATACCGATGTCAAATGTCTCACCGAACCCAATCCTCCATATTACTCTATTCGGTGAGACTCTCCCCAAATTATTCTATCAGTGTAACATTCAATTTTTGGCGAAACTCACGCTAAATACTTCTTCTTTTGCTGATGCAAACTTCTATCGGTGTGACTTATAGATCACCAGGACTACATGACTTCCTCCTGACAGTTCTTTGATATAATCCCTCTGCTATGTCGGCAAGACCAAACACCTTCTGTAAGACTTTACTCCGATGCACTTTAGTCTTACTGATATTCATATCCCCATCACTAGTCGGTAAGACAATTCAAACTTGCCAAGACCTCATCCTAAATACCTTTAGCTTGACTGATATACTTCCACGTGCGTCGGTCAGCGAGACAATATGTGTAATGCCAAGAAAATGCACAAGAAAAGATTAGAGCAAACATGCAATGCAAATCTAAATGCAATCTAATGCTAAGCAACAAAGAACAAAGGAAGTCAAAATGTAAATTAAAACTTGAACAATCTCACCAAATTTGTATGTATTTCCATGATTCATCTTGATTGCCATTCTCCATTTTGCTTGTGTAGTATAATTGCCCTTAGATTTCTCATAAGTTCATGCAAGTATAGCCTAAGATAATGATTTAGAAAAACATCGAAGATTCAATATAAGTGCTCTCAAAAGTCATAAGATTTTAGGAGTTTTCGAGAGAGATTGGAATGATGAAGACTGGATGAATTTATAGAAAATTGATTATTCGAACGATAGGCCAGGATTGAAAGATCAACGAATGGTTGAGATCGACAGATTAGACATGCATTCTAATAACTGTCAGTAGTGACACAAGTGATATAAATTAGAAATAGAATTAAAGATTAAATAAATGATTTAATCTTCAAGTTTGGTATTCAAAAACAGGAGAATTATCTTTGCATGACAAAGATAAAGATTGATTAAAGCAACTCTTGTTCGAATGCACGCACAAGATTTAATTAATTAAATAAGAATATTTAATTAATTTGCATGTACATGCAATTGAGTTAGCACTGGATGATTGAATGATTTGAAAAAGAGATTACTCGAGAACACCACTCAGACATTAAATCAAGAGTTAACTAAGCAATTTAAATAGATGTCGAGTTGAGTCAAAGTGAATACTTAGATAACTCACACAATTATCTAAATATAGAGGAATGCATTAAAATAGAATTCATGAATTAAATAATTCTTTTAATTCAAAATTTGATATTTGAAGAATAATTAAATAAATAAGATTTATTTAATTAAGTGATGAAGGGATTTAAATGAATAATTAAATAAATAAATAATTTATTTAATTATAGTTGAAGTATGATAAAGAGTAAATTGATAAGAAGGATAAGGTTAATTAGTAACATAATTAAATAAAAAGCTTTTATTTAATTAATTAGATAGAATAAAGAAAAGTGTGAATTAATTAAATAATTAAGATTATTTAATTAATAGAAGAATTAACATAAGATGAATTAATTAAATAATTAATATTATTTAATCAATAGAAGAATTAATGTTAAGGTGAATTAATTAAATAATTAAGATTATTTAATTAATAGAAGAATTAATGTTAAGATGAATTAATTAAATAATTAAGATTATTTAATCAATAGAAGAATTAATGTTAACATGAATTAATTAACTAATTAAGATTATTTAATCATGACTATGAAGAATATGAATTATGAAGAATATTGAAGTCGTAGACTTAGACCAAATTTCGGTGTCTACATTTGCCCCTCTTTGATACAATGTCATTTCGGCGTTGTGTCAAAGAAAATTGATAACAAATATGCCCCAGTAATGCCCTAGTGTAAAATAAGTGAAGGTATGCCCCCTCGGGAGGACAGGCGGGTTCAAAGAACATGAGTGTGCTCTTGAAATTGATGAGAGAACTAGAAGATGAAAGAAAGAAAAAAAGGATAGAGGAAAATAGATAATGGTGGTGAAGATGTAGAAAAGAATAAATGTTAGTGCAAAATGAAAGATGAATAATAAAAGAACATGATGTTAGTATTAGCAATCTTCAATGTTTCATTGTATCACAAAAGGCGTTGTGCTTTATCATCATTGGGTGAGACTAATACAAATGGAGAAAAACACCATGATATAACATAGATCAAGGTGTGCAAGGTCATCCACTTGCTAATAATAGACAGTCATAGACAAGGAGTGTCGTTAACTCATACTAAAGGCACAAGTTGCCCCGGTCTTTTTGTCAAGACAAACCACAGACATCAAACAAAGAAAAAGATGGGTCATGAGACATCATCGCTCCTCTAAATCCTTCATGGGACATCCTTGAGGAAACTAGCAACATGACTCAAAATCAAATTTAAAAGACAGTCGACAGACAGCAGTCAAAGAAAATAGAATTCTGATACATCGTTGCTTCTCTAAATCCTTCATGGGACATCCTTGAGAAAGCTAGTAACATAATTCCCATCATAAAGTCAAATGAAAAGATAAACAAGTCAGAAAGTCAAAAATCTAGTAAAATATTTGCCAAAACTTGATCTTGTTTGTTTGATTTGTTTTGATTGATAGAAGGATTGATTGACAGAGCCTGATTTCAGGAGATACACATATCAGATAAGACTGAGTCTGGTTTCGATGTTATGACTATCTGTATAAGGCATGACAAAGCATGGTTTCAGAAAGGCATGTATCGTATAAGATGTTGAGTCAGATGTCGTTGATGTGATAACCTGTGTAAGGCTATGTTTGATTGTTTGACAATGTCGATATGCAGGAAGGACTCATCCTGTATAAGACATAGATTGATTTTTTGATATCAATATTCAAGAACCTGACCCATCCTAAACAAGATATAGGTTGATTGTTTTGATGATGTCTGTTTCCAGGAAGGACACATCCTATAGCAGACATTAGTTTATCCGTTTTGATTATTTTTTTAGCAAGTTGTTTGATTTGACTTAGAGACATTGCTAACTTGTTCACCAGATTAATGTGTGACTTGATATGACATGTTGACAATTGACTATGTGTGATGACAAACCCTAAAGGACTAACCTAGTGCAGCCTCGGGGGCTCATCGATTGATGGCCTTGCCTACGTTATACATGTAGAGACCTCGTAGTTTGACTTGACTTTGAATGAAAAGACTGATTACAAATAGAAGACGTGTGTGAAAGTGAATGTGATGAACCCTAATGGACTGACCTAGTGCAGCCTCAGGGGCTCATCGATTGATGGCCTTGCCTACGTTATACATGCAAAGACCTCGTAGTTCAACATGACCAATGACCTTGTCATATAGACATATGGATCGAATCATGATTTTATACAGACTAACCTAAATGGACTAGCCTAATGCCTCGGGGTCACATCGGCAGATGGCCTTGCCTATGTCTAATTGCAGAGGCAACATAGTTCGACAAACGACAAAGACTGATAAGTGTGATTGACTTTGACTTTGTTTTTGGATTTTTGAAATGTTTTGATTTTTTTGTTTTGTTTTTTGTTTCTTTCTAAATTTTTCTAATGTTTTTGTGTTTTCCAGGTCATTTTGAGATGTTTGTGGATTTTTCTATGGTTTTACGTCTTCAACACAGCCAATAGAAGAATCAATGTGACACACATCAAGTTTTTTCCCCTAGTCAAGTATAAGACCAATTGTTTATGAATAGGGTAAAATGGGGGATATGAAATGCACTCGATGTCAATCATTCCAAGTTATGGGAAAGACTACCACTTATTATGAATGGTATGTACCAGTGATGGATATGAAAGATGTGGGATATGTATAGGGATAGGTAGTATGTACATGGATAAGGAATATGTACATGGATAAGGACTATGTACAAGGATAGGTAGTATGTATAGGGATAAGGACTATGTATAGGGAAGTGGACTATGTACAAGGTAGTGGACTATGTATAGGGATAAGGATGCCTATAAGCAAGCGAGCAAGCATGCACAATAATCCAAGGACAATCATGATCTTTCCCCTAGTCAAGTTGAAAACCAATCGACAGGTGATGAGGATGGTGACGATGTTGTTTGACATGGGAAGGACACATCCCAAAACAACATGAGGATGATGATAATGTGACTAAAGGATCAAGGTTTGTAGCCAGACTAGAAACAAAGCCAAGGAATGCTTTGAATGATGTGCTAGGATACACATGAAGATTGTATGGATTGTGCTTGTTGCATTGGGAATGACTTTTCAGGATTAGATGGTATGATGGAAGATCCTTAGACCATTGACAAGGGAAAAAACAAGGCATGCATTAGGTATTTCAGATAAGGATAACTCATTTTCTTCAAGGTATGGGCTTGGAAAAATGCTATGAAGGCTATGACATTCTATTTCATGGATAGTGTATGACCAAAGGATAGACATATCAAGAGTTTTTCCAAAGCACAATTTATGTTTGCACCTCAGTCCTTATCAAGATAAAAGTAGGTGGGAAAATGGGCATGAGTGGTAGGGCTTAGATGGATAGATGGAAATGTCATAATAAATGTCATATGAAGGGTATGGGAGATGAGACAACTTGCCCCCAAGTGTAATAGTCCACATAGATAATTTCTTACACATGATGCCTATTTTCCAGGTTTTCATCATGGTACTTATCCAAAGTGCCATAAGAATGGTTTTCACTATTGGACGAAATTTTTCTCTTGACTTTTTTTTTTTGTTCTTTTAGTGTCACCAAGATGCCTGTTTGCCAGGTTTTCATCAAAGTGACTTTTTTTTTCTTTTTTCTTGATGGCCTTGATGCTTTAGATGATCATTGATTGTGCTGAATCCATTGATGGTGCTGGTGTAGAGACTGGTGCCATGATATGCCAATAATAACCTTGATGAAGTAGTTTCCTTGTTAGGATCATAACACTTGCATACAATTGATTGACATCCTTGTGATCCTTGTTTTGGTTTTGGGCAACTCTCCTTATTTCATCAAGTTTAGCTAGTTGCTCCATTCTTTCCTCCATGGGTTCTAGAATATCCAAATCTTCCCAAAGGACAAACTTGTAGATTGGTAACAAATTCTGCAAAGGCATCCTGGCTTGTGTCCCATACACCAATTCAAATGGAGATTTTCCAATTTCCTTTTTTACTGTAATCGTATCAGCCCAAATAGCCAATTTTAATTTTGAATCCCAGGATTTCTTGTTCTGACCTAACATCCTCCTTATAATCTTCAGAAGACTCTTATGGCTAGACTTTTCTTGACCATTAGCCTATGGATGGTAAGGGGCTGCATAAGAAATGGTAATGCGATATGTGCTACAAAAATTTCTAAATTCATCTGATCTGAAACACATCCCATTGTCAGTGATCAATCTTATTGGTGTACCAAATCTGGTAATGATGTTTTCCATTAGAAAATTTGTCACAACTCTACTTGTAGCCTATTTAGTTGGGATTGCTTCGACCCATTTGGTAAAATAGTCAGTGGCCACCAGTACCCACCTATGTCCACCACTTGATTTTTCTTGTACCTCTCCAATTAAATCAATTACCCATTGATGAAAAGGGGAATCATCTTGCAAGGTTCAAAGTGGAAAAGGTTCCTGATACTTCAGTTTTCCAGAGAATTTCTGGTAGGCTTCACATTTTCTTACATATGTAAAAGAATCATTAAAAACCTTTGGCCAATAATAACCTGCCTTGAGAGTTTTATGCACAGTTGTCTTTGCTAAGTAATATCCTCCACAAACCCCTTCATGCATTTCACTTAAGACATGCCTAGCTTGTGATTCATCCAAACATAACAATAGTATACCATCCCAATTATTCCAAAAAAAATCTCCATCCATGAAGACATACTTAGATTCCTATAAATTCAAAGTTCTTTTCTGGCTATCACTCAATTCCTCTGGACACTTCATGTATTTAAGATAATGCATGATATTTGTATACCATGGAGTATACTCAAAGCTCACAATTACAGTCTCTTCTTCTACACTACAAATTTGATTTACTTCAATATTTGCCTCTGTCATCAATTTAGCCAAGCCCTGACCTCGTACCAATTTAGTAATTTGTACCTCCATGTCAAATTCTTGGATTTTGTTAATCCATCTGCATCTTTTTCCTGTCACTTCATATTGTGTCAGAATATCTTTGACAACTGCATGAGGGACGTAAGCAACTACCTTTGCTCCAACAAGATATGGTCTAAAATCTTTTACAGCTTTTACTAATGCAAATGCCTATTTTTCCATTATATCATACTTTAATTCAGACCCTTGTAATGACTTACTAAAGAAGGACATAGGTTGTTCATGACCATCCTCATTCTTCTGTAACATAATAGTAGCAATAGTGTGCATTAAGGTGAATGAAAATATCTAAAAAGGTTTCATAAAATTCAGAGACTTAAGGATAGGAGCCTCCTTGATGGCCCTTTTGATTGATAAAAAAGCTTCCAAAGCCTCTGCAGTCCATTCTATTTTTTGTCCTTTCTTCAACATCTTTGATATGGGTTTAATGATCTCAGCAAAGTTAGAAACAAATCTCCTAAGAAAATTAATCTACCCAAAGAATGATTGTATAGCCTGAAAAAAATTTAGGGATAGGAACTTTATCAATGGCTTCAACCCTCTCAGGATCTATCTTAATCCCTTCTTTTGAAACAATATGTCCCAAGAGTTTACCCTCTATGACTACAAAATGACACTTCTTAGGGTTCAAGCTGATACCATACTCCAAGGCTTTAATAAATACCTTCTCCAAATGTTGAACATGATCTTCAACCTTTTTTGAATAAGCAGTCAGGTCATCCCGATACACCACCATGATAACATTGATCAAATCTACAAATGCCACATCCATAGCTCTTTGGAAGGTTGCTCCTGCATTGGTGAGACCAAATGGCATTCTTAGATAAACATATGTCCCCCAAGGAGTTGTAAATGCCATCTTATATTGCTTAGATTCTTTGAACTTGACTTGGTTATACCCTAAAAACCCATCCATCATAGACAACAGTTCACACCCTATTACCTTATGCAATATAGCCTCCATATTAGGTAGAGGATAATTATCTTTGAGGGATGCTATGTTTAGATTTCTAAAATCTACACATAGCCTAATATCTCCATTTTTCTTTCTCATAGGGACCAAGTTTGAGACCCACGTTGAATGCCTGATTGGTTTAATGATTCCCCCATCTCTAAGCTTTGCCAATTCTTCATGCATTTTAGGCTCCAATGTTGGATTTATAGGTCTTTGATTTTGTCTGAATGGCTTAGCATCTAGCTTCAATGGTATTTCATGCTAAAACAAATCTTCCCTATATGCTTTTAAATCTTCATAAGACCAAGCAAACACATTTTTATGTTTTCTCAACAACTCTATCAACATTCTTCTAATTGTAGGGCTTATCTTCTTCCCTATGTACACTTTTCTTGGTGTCATCTCAGTCCCCCAGTTAATCTCTTCAATATCTTCCCTATTTACTAGTGCTTGCTTTATGAGGGATCAATCATTTCCATCATACACCCTCTCCAATGCCACTAAGCCCTTAGGAATATTATTTGTTTTAAGCTGTAAGATCTCCTTTCTAAATATTGTTTGCTTCCCATCCACTTCCTCAACAAAGGCATTGAAATCAATTTCTTGTGCTTCATATTGATCTATGCAGTGGAGGAAATTCAAAAGATCAGTATCATCATTAAAGACCTACCAACTATATATGTTATCAGGCACAACAGGCCTTGTCTTGAACTCAATTTGTGATACTCCAGCCAATGCAATGTCATCCCTTTACAATGCCACATTTGCTAAAAAATTAGCCATTATGTTCTTTGACCTGTCAATCCACTCAATTGAGAAGGAATCAAACAACTCAATTGTGTCCCATACAACATTCCTATATTGTTTCAATCTTTTATGTTTTGCTGCATATTTGGATCTAACTTGTGAAACAACGAACTCAGAATCCCCTAGAATAGTCAACACTTTGATTTTATGTTTCACAACTATATTCAAACCTATTATTAAAGCTTCATATTCCGCCACATTGTTTGTACATTCAAATATTAACATGAATGAATACTTAAATGTAATAAATTAAGGTGAAACAAACACAATCTCAACTCCATTGCCTTCTTGGATGCATGCTCCATCAAAATACATTTTCCAAACTTCATTGCAAATTTTGTGCCACATGCTTTTTAATTGGATCACTATTGGTTAATTCTAGCTGGGTTGGTTCTATCTTAAAACTCCCAAAATCGACATCACAAACACAATTGACTTGATCTTATGGTACACAGTCAACAACCTGATTCATCCTTGGCTCCTTGTATAACTTCACTTCCTGATCATTTACTGGAATTGTTGCATAAGACAGATCAAACTGGACATTTCCACCAACTGTCTTGATAGGAGCATCCCAAACTGAGGAGGGGTGTCAATTACCGTTATATCAATATTATATGCCACCTAAGGATAAGCAGCTAACTTGATTTCAACATATCTCATTATACCCACCATAGGAACAGGTCAGCTATCCATTGCATAGCATTTCCCTTCATATGTATCTACCCACATGCCTAATTGTTTCATCACTCCTACTGGCATAATATTCATGGTAGCGCCAGAGTCTATCATGTAGTTCCTCAAAAATTTGTTATTATTAGTAATATAGTGAAAAAAGGATCAACTGGTGGGGGATTTAACACTAAATTATTAAGGCACACTTCTGGGATATTTACTTTCTCTTGCTGATTAATAATTTTAGTGGCCCTCTTACTTTCAAAATTACCATGTGTTATCAATTGAACTACATTGTCCCTATATTCCTTAATTTTCATCATCTCAAGTAGTGGCACATAAATTTTTACCTGAGATAAAGCCTAAGTGAAGTCAAAAGAAGAACCCTCAGCCTTAATCATTTTCTTTTTTTTTTTATGTTTCTCTTTTGTTCTCTTCTCTTTTTCTTTTACTTGGCTGATCAGTCTTTTGTATTTCTTTGTGTAATTCCTTTACTTCCTCCTTTTTGATAGGCTTCTGTTCACTTTTATCATGTTTTTTGTTTTATGTTTTCTTCGAGACTCCTTGTGTCTCATTTTGATCCTTCATAAAGATTCCCCTGGGGACACCTTCTTTCTCATTCACTGTCCTGTTTCTCAACCAATACTTACTCTTCGCTTCTTTGACTGTAGCAATGGTTAATCTCTCTATCTCTTCTTCAGTGAGTTTCCTCATACTACCCTAAGTAGGCATCTCATTAGAATGTTGCTTTGTATAATCTTCCTCAGAGTCAGAAAGGATTTGCTGCTCATCCATGTGGACATTGTATTTCTGATTTGAAACATCATACTCATAACCTTCATCCTCTGAAGATGAGTACCTCTCCTCCACATGGTGAAAAGTGTTTGATGTCAAATACACTATATGATCTTCTCCACTATTTCCCATCAACATTCCTTCCTCTTGCATTCTTTGGGCTACAACACAATAATCTGGGGAATGTGGCTTATCACAAACTTCATAGAAATAATTGTTATTTACCATATAGGTTCCTTTCTTTCTCAATGGATCAGGAGTTTCTTTGTTTCTAGGCCTATCTGTTATAATTTTTCCATCCTTCAAATTTGTGTTATAAGGCATTTCATGTAGCCTAGGCCTTTCATTCATGTATGTCTTCTCCTGTTTGTATTGATGATTATTGGTTTGTTGGGGAGCCCTATGATTGCCTCTTTTATCAATTATCCTAGCAGCCCTCCTATTGTTTTTAATTGTTAATTCTATCTTCTGGGCTTCAACCAAGTCTCTTGGGAACCTATTTCTCAGTTCATACCCTGTTTTAGGATTGAACGCATTCAAATAAACACTCAATGCCATAGAGTTTGGAAATTTTGATCCAGGAGGTATTTTATTCTATAGTTTATTGAATCTTCGGTTGAAATCATAAACCAAGTCATTCTATTTTTTCTGAATTCACATCAATTCATGAAGAGCAGCATTAGGTGCACATTGATTCCCATATTACTCAAGGGATCAGTCTTGAAATATTTGGAGAGAATCAATAGAGGCTATTGTTAGGCTATTGAACTAATCCCTAGCTTCTTCAACAAGCGACATCATGAATAACCTCAAATGTAAATCTTCATAAGGTACATCCAAATCTTGAATGAAGGCTTTGAAACTCCTTAAATGGTCTTCAGTAGAGATTGCACTACTCCCTATAAACTTAGGCACCAGATTTCTTCAACTACCATCCATAGGGTAAGGGTATAATTGAAATCCTACCAAATCAAATTGTCTAATCATGGTGGTATACTGATGAGGGGGAGGGTTAGGTGGGTACTAGTACATTGGGTTATTATATTGTGTGTTATGATGTGGCACATAATGCTAACCATGAGGTGGATGAACATTTGTATATTGTGTGGGAATATGAGGTGGGTGATTTGGCTGTCTATATTGATTCCCTACTTGATGGTGAGGAACTCTTGATGGATTAGAAGGTTTGCACCATGATTACCCTACTTATGAGGTGGCACATACTTTAGGCAACCAAATGTCTGAACAGTATTTTGAGCTTTCTGTAAGTTGAAATCTCTCATTGCTTGTATCATCTAGGCTTTCTCCTATTCTTCTCTCTCCTTTTTCTAAGATTCAAACCATGCTTTGACTTCCTCATAAGTTAAAGATTCATAATCTTCTTGAGGAGTTTCATGATCAGTGGGTCCATTTTGATTACCTTCCATTTTTTGATCATATTCATGTTGAATTTTGATTCGTTCAGCCTTGAGTTCGGCTCTAAACTCAGCCTATTTCTGAGGATCGTAAAAAGGAATTCTTTGATCTTCTGGGGTACAAGGTTCCAAACTTGAGTTTTCTTTCCATGTATCATAATTGTTATATGTTTCACCATGTAGTATTGATTATTTGTCTTTGTTTTTCATGCACATATCCTCACTTACCCCTTTACCCTTGTCAGCCTTATTATTTTTGTGTGTCCACTTACTACTGCCAGCAAGAGCTGTAGTATGACCTCCCCTATATTGAGATCTTCTTAAATTCATGTTGCAATGTTGTTATCAAAGTTGCCACTCAATTTTTTGAAAGTGAGAAAAGATTGTTACTTGTTATTCCTAGCAGAGTCTGTTTAGAATTTCTGACTATATGATTAAGGCCTTGATTCTGAATTGATTTCCCTAGTAGAGTCGCCAATTTGTTAGCTCTCAAAGATGCAGGTAAAAGGTACCTCAAGAGGCTTCCAATATCTTGATACATTTTAGGGTAACAGAAAAGGTTAAATGGCTTAAAACTTCTACTCTTCAAGTGTTGCTAGACCTAGGCGGGTGTACCTATATGAATTGGGTAGACTTGACTTATGATCTTCTCTCTTGTAGTGATTTTTCCACAATGGAAAATGAAAATGGACAAATAAAATAAAATTTGGTATAAATTTTATAGCGATATTCAAAACTAAATCCTAATATGCTTAGTTAACAGATGTAAAAAGAAAATGAATGAATCTAAATGGTGAAATGTAGAGACTAGTGCCTTATTGGGTATGCGGAGTCAAGAGAAATCTGAAACAAGTACTTCCTTCTGGTAAACATTCAAGTTGTTCAGCATATGATTTATTTTATAGCTTGTATAAACATGCAAGGTTATGATTACTGAGTTCTTATTTATCCAATTGACATTCCCTAATTACTATGATCAACTTAAAGGATTTAATCTTTACTAGAAAGAACCAATCAATTGATCATACAGATGCAACAAATGTGCACTAACAAACTGGATATAAACTTGTTACACCAATTTAAATAAATAGAAAACACCATATTGGAGACAACTTCAATAATTCTTTCAACGAACACCATAAACAACTGATACCATAAATGACTGCACCATATTAAAAGATTTGAATTGATATCTCCATGATTTTAAACATGCAACATAGTCTCATATTGGTGAAACATTTTGTTCTACTGTATTCTACTCTCTAATTCTAATTATGTCCCCATTTACAATTAGAAATGAACATTTATACATCTGTATCTGAAGAGACACAATGCTTCATGTATCTAAATGTTGACCAACAGTTCACATTCAGGTGCTGCTAAGCACCCGCTAAAACATTTTTTAGTCACACCGAAGGCCAATGTCTCGCCAACAGTCATCCTGCATCCTTTGTATTTCACTATGACCTCTGTTATTGGGGAGATGTCCAATAGATGATACTTCATCATATTGAAAGTTGTCCCTCCATTTTGTGTGTCGCTGAGACAATTCATAGTCGAGGGAAGGTTCCACAGATTGCCCATGTCTCACCGAGATGTGCTCTTTTGTTAACTTTTTGGTCACTGAAATGTAACCACCTTTTTGCCAATGAAACCACATCTCGGCGTGACCCTCAAGTTTCTCACCGATGAAATTGATCTTACCGATGAAATAAATTTCATCGACAAGACTATGAATCTTTGAAAAGACTCATACCAATGCCAAATGTCTCGCTGAACCCAATCCTCCATATTACTCTATTCGCTGAGGCTCTCCCCAAAGCATTCTATTGGTGTAACTTTCAATTTTCAGTAGAACTCACGCCGAAGACTTCTTTCGCCAATGCAAATCTCTATCGGTGTGACTTATAGGTCGGTAGGACTACATGACTTCCTCCTGATAGTTCTTTGATATAATCCCTCTCTTATGTCGGCATGACCAAACACCTTCAGTAAGAATTTACTCTGATGCAATTTAGTCTTATCGATATGCATATCCCCATCGCCAGTCAGTAAGACAATTCAAACTCGCGAAGACCTCATCCCGAATACCTTTAGCTTGACTGATATACTTCCACATGCGTCGGTCGGTGAGAAATAATGTATTTGCTATGACTTCACTCCAACGATGAATCTCCCGCTGATGTGTTCTTTCTCGTGCACTGGTCAGTGAGACACAAGGGTCGGTGAGATTTTATAACTTCATTCCGAAAGCTTTTAATATAATTCCATTCACATTCATCGGCAAGACCCGATGTAATCGCCAAGATATTACGTCGATACCGCTTAGCTTGGCCGATAAGCCTCCTTGTATTGGTTGGTGAGACACGCCCCATTCGGTGAGACCACATAGAGTTTGTCAAGACTTCACCCTGAAGAAAATCTCTCACCAACATGCTCCTTCTGTCGATGATTGGTGAGACAAAATGCGATCGGTAAGACCTTGTGCCGATGATAGCCCTCTTTCCCAATGGATGAATTCTCTCCTATTGCTAAGACAATAATTTGTGTCATGCTGAAATGTCCCTACAGATGATCCTGATCGGTGTGAAATCCCTGAGGTCCTGCTGATAATCTGCAACAAATGTATATTAGCAAAAAATGCAATATGGATCAGGGAGACCTTGATTTCTCATGTCGATATGGATGATTATAATATGGAATATTCAGACCTAGATGGACTCATGGGATCTCATGGATGCAATTGACTATGAAAATTTCAAATTTTCATAGTTCTAACATGAGGAATGCAATTTTCCTCTGCATTTTGGCATTAGTAGCAGAAATTTCTATTTTGCTTAGTTCTTGTTGCAAATTTTCATTAGCTAGTTATAACATCAATACTTTAGGGCAGGAGGTGAATTTGATGGATTGGATTCAACTTCAACATTTTTGGTGCATGTATTAGTAGATGAAGTATTTGCATTTGTACTTGGGGTGGGTTTCTCAAGCTGACCCATAGGTTTCTTTCCATGATCTACAAGTTGCTATTTCTTAACAGCGGGAGAGGGATATGATACTTTAGTTTTTTTTTAACCGAATTTTTATACATACTTGTAGCATAGGTACCCATAGGAATGGTCACTTTGGGAGGATCATGAATATCACTAACAACAGGTTCAGGGGATTCTTTAGGGATTAGATCTTCCTTCACCATTTCTTTCATCTTTTCAACCCTTTTTCTTAATTGATTTCTCCTCTACATTTTTTCCTTTATTTTATCTTCTCTTTCCCTTGCTTGTCTCAATCCTAATTCCTTAAGCCCAAGATCTTCTTTTTGCAAGGCTTGCATATATATTTTTTATCTCATCCTCATCTTCTAGAATGACATCTAACTCACTAGGCTCAAGGGTGTAGTAGGTGAGGTTAAGTGGTTCTCTCTTAGGAGAATGATGTGAGGTTCTACTATGAGATCTACCCTTTAGGTGGAAGTTATCATCACTGAATATAGAGTTACCCCTGAGGGTTTCCCTTCTGGATGGGGATTCACCACCCTTATCCTAGAATTTCCACAGTTCTTCGTCTCTTAAGGTTAGAGGATTACAATCAAGATGACTAGAATTAACAAAGGTCTCATTGTGACAATATTTTTCTCATTATTACAGGGCATACCGTAATCAAATAATTCTTCATTAACATTTTCATTTAAAATTTTAGGTGCAGGTTTAGGAGTTACTATGGACTTACTTGCTTCAACACCTTTCACAATCCATGATGACTTCTTTCCTTTTGGTAGCTCATATTTTAGCTTCTTCTTAGGATTCTTCTTCATATGGCTCTTGGTTCCTCTCATGGCTTCAAATTGCTTCTTAAAAATCTTCTTCTCTCTCATTCTTTGAGAATTTAACTTTGCACTAGCACAAGAGACTTTAGAGTTGCCACCCACTATATTGGGAAATAAAAATATATCACACCTTTGAGAAGAGATTGTAATTTCATAGAAGACCTTAAACATAACATGTCAAGAAATGGAAATTTGAACCAAGATTTGACTTAGAGAAACTAGATGTAACCTATGATGAGAATCTACTTGAATTGTTCTTTAAACTACAAAGAATAAGGAATGTATCAACTTTGACTATACCAAACCTAACCTAGACACATTGGACTAGCATTATCCCTAGTATAGTTTCCAATCTATTGGTTTTTTTAATGAACCAAAACTTGGTCTCATCAATTATCTATGAATTTTCCAAATTCAATGGTTGATAATTATGAGGATTGGAACACAAATAGGTGAAAGCTTGCTAGGCTTTACCTCTACAATTCAAGCTCTGCAAGGCCCAAGAGGGTGATCCCTACAATGTACCTTATGATACTCTTGTTCCAATTAACATAGACATTGTAAATAACAAATACATTCTCAATAAATGAAAATTAGATGAAATCCTTCAAGAATCTAGCTAATTCTCTAACAAATAATCAACTAAAGTAGAGAATGGATGACCTCACATGAAACTTCAAACAATTTAAGGTGAATGAATGATATTCTTTATGAATTTTTTCTTTGAACGGTAGGGCTAACTCAATGACTCCAAAATTAAGCAAAGCAACATAACAGTACCTTATCCGTAGGAAATGAATTCCAATTATGAATAGATGGTAATATAAAAATACCCAAACAAAGCATCCTGGACTATTGTAATACTGCATTATAGCAAAACAACTCAAACATTTCAAAGTAGAAACTACTTATCAAATCCTCATATCTAACCACACGAACCCATGATTTTATCAGAGCAATTTAATTAATTCCTTGAATTAATGCAAACAAAAAATCATACATTTAATTGAAACACAATTTAAGACCAATCAAAAGATACTTGATCATTTTATTGATAATTTGTATCACAAAATACATAAGGAGAGTATTTGCATCAAAACCTACATATTCTCATTCAAATGCTAGTATTGTTATAAAACTTATGCCTATTGCAGAACTCAAATCTTGACCTAAGACTCAACACTAATTCTATTCCTCTATATTTTTATTACAAATTTTCTTACATGAGATCAAAACTCTATCAAACAAAGACCTGTACAATTGACCTTGAATTTCCTTTTATAAGCATAAGGGAGTGAAGAAGCTTTGGGCCAAATTGTAAATTATGTCACATTTATATTTGACATTCATTTCATTTACATTTTAAATGTTCCAAAATTAGTTATATTTGCACTTCATTGAAGAAGATAATTCCTACCTTCCAAAGGTAATCCTTCATCATTGTAATAGCACTAACCAAAAACTATATATATTTTCATGAGAATTTTTTTTTCCATGTGCCCACCAAGTCTACAGAATTTAAAACATAAAAGTAATAAAAAGGAAGAGCATAGACTGCATCCTTATCAACAACACCTTGTCAACAATTTTATAACTGAGAGGAGATAATATTTCAACCATACTTCATCCAAGGCTTAATCTGTAAACTTTCCAAGCTAGGTATTATACTCGTCTTCGATGGGACATTGTGTGTCCAAATATTTCTACACCTTAGTGTTGTGCTGATTATATCTAGCATCAATTAATACCATGTACTCTTTGATGAATGCATCCATGTTGACCTCAATCCTTGTCATATCATCTACAACAACATTCAAGATAGTATAATCTACTATAGTGATTGCTCCCTTGAAGTGTGGGAGAAGACCTCCCAACTCATCCTTCCATGTGTTAAAATATTTCAACTCCCCTTCTTCATTCAATATTGTAGGCATCCGATGCCCATCAATGTCTTTAAACATTTTCAGTTTTCTTTGTAACTCCACACACAATTTTCCATGAAAATCTGAAATTTCACCTAATAAATCAACTACCTTCAACAAATATGGAATGTTTGTTGGAGCCTCAAGATCCTCTTTCATATTTGGTATCATTTCTTTAAGTGCTCCAACTCTTGCACTACAATTACTCCAATAATTTTGAAAGGCATTCTGAACGTGCACATTCCTCTTATGACCTTCACCAGTTTTTTTATAAACATTCCAAACATTACCAAACCTATGCGCCAACCTATAAACCTAATGTTTTAGAATATCATCAAAAATGCCTATGAAAACTTTTGTAGTTTCCTCTTTAGCCTTTTTAACATTATCTTTCTCTACTTTTAATTCCTCCTTTAAGCTTTGGATCCTTAATGAAAAAATCTCCCTATCATGTGTAGATAAACTAGAGGAGGAAGAAGTTAGAGAGGGGAAATTATTTTGTGTTGAACTAGCAATAGTAGTAACCATTCTATTATACTCATCCAACAACTTATTATACTTCTCCAACAATTTTTCATATCTATCTTGTGAAATTTGAGCTATGTCTACACTTGACATGGAAGCATGCATGGTCAAATATGTAGTTTGAGTAGGAGCACATCTTAGTAACTCTCTTTACCACCACAATATAAATTACCCAATCAATAGATTTGAAATCCTTGAGCTTCCTAGTATTTGGTGTCATAGACCATATTGTAAGGGTATGTAAGTTTGGGCTAAATCCCGAACTAAACACTTTATTATCAAAATTCTCTTCAGAGATAGAAGCATTGGGATCCTTCCTTATTGCATCCAATGCAATAGCAGATGTGACATCCCACCCCAGTAACAATAGAAAACTACTTTTGTTAACTAACCTTCTTGCCTCTAGGGGTGTAATGCCAACAATTTCCTTCATTATTTTATCTTCATCTTTCTCAGCTTGCTCTTGTAATGAAGGATAAACTTGCTCCTTTGCATCTTCTATCCTTTTCTTGATGTCTTGGATTTTTAATTGAATAAAAAAGTATCTAAACTCCTTAGTTTGGATAAAAGTGTCATCACTCATGAAATCTTTACAAGCTTTTATTCTAACATCGTCATCTTTTTCTTCATCATATTCCAACTTAATTAGCTTACTGGAAGGAAGAACAATATTGAGAGGGTCCTCCCTCTTAGGGGAAGGGAATCTTTGATCAACCTCTTGTTTGATAGGAACATGCTCAATGAATTCTTCTTGTGTGTGGCCTACACTACCTTGCTCAATTTCAGAATAAGTCACTAGTGGGGCAACTACAAGTTCATCAACTATCTCTAATTCTTGTAATTGGATGCCTTGAACTATAGAATGATTCAGTTGGCTCCTCACTTGTGCATCATGGTGCTCCTTGGAAACCCTAGCTTTCACTTCAGCCTCTTTAACCTTATCAAAAAAATCTCTTGTCTTTGAAGTCCCCCAACATCATTTTATCCTAAGTATACTAGTCCTTTATTTCAGCATAAGGACTCACATAGAAGGGGTTTTCCTTTAGTATCTTCCCATCAATGGAATAGATCTTCTTCCATTCATTTTTTTGTTTTAGCAACCTCCTCATCTAAGGATAGATTTTTTATCACATCTTCCTTGTATAAGAAGTGATGCTATCTACTAGACCTTCCTCTTGCTCTCCTTTCCACATCAATTACTCCTTCAGGATCACAATACTTTACTTGATGCTACTTCATTCTATAATTATTTAGGAGAGATCCAAACTTCTCAATACTTTCTTTTGATGTGACAACAAAGCATGAAAATGCACACTTGGGATTGATAAGAGATGCTTTCCTAGAATTTATAAATTTCTCTTTATCCATGGCTTCTAACTACCACAT
>VDFB02270651.1:714800566-714898192 GCA_007258455.2 Sequoia sempervirens
GATAGTAATTTGTATTTTAAGATTGAAAATGACAAAATCTTGATTGTAGTTGTATATGTTGACATTATTTTTGGAGGAAATGAAAATATGTACAAGATGTTTGCATAAGAGATTCATAAAGAATTTGAAATTTGGAGAAATGAATTTCTTTCTTGGGCTATAGATTAATCAAAAAAAGAAAGGAAATTTTATTTCATAGTCTATGTATGTGAAAGAGATGTTGAAGAAGTTTGGTATGGATGGTTCCAAACCATTTTGTACTCTTATGGTGATTGGTTGCAAATTGGGTAAAGATGATGACTCACATAAGGTTTATCATAGAAAGTATAGATCTATGATTGGTGGACTATTGTATTTTACTACTACTAGACCAGATATTATGCATGATGTTTTTCTTGTGGCTATATTTCAAGAGGATCCTAGGGAAACCTATGTTGCTTCTATTAAAAAGAATATTTAGATATTTGAATGGCACTGGATTATGGGTTATGGTATCCTAGAGATATTGACTTTACACTAAGTTCCTATACAAATGCATATTGGGTTGGATGTATAGATGACAAAAAGAGTACAAGTGGTGGCACATTCTTTCTTGGTTGCAGATTGGTGGCATGGTTGAGTAAAAAGAAAGATTCAGTCTCCTTGTCTACTGCTAAAGTTGAGTATATTGCTGCTGCATCTTACTATACACAAGTTCTATGGATGAAACAAACATTGAAAGATATCACTATGGTGTATGATGATCCTATTTCTATCTTTTATGATAATACAAGTGCAATTAACATTTCAAAGAATCTTGTGATGTTCTTGACAATGAAGCATATATCCATTCGGTATCATTTCGTGAGAGAGGTCATGGAGAATGAAGTAAAACTTGAATTTGTTCCAACGAAGGATTAGATTGTTGATATATTTACAAACGATCTTCCTAAAGATACTTTTAAGTATCTCTAGGATAAGTTAGGGGTTATTGCCCCTCATTTCTTAAACTAAGATGCATATGGAGATGCATCATTTTGGTGGATCTATGGATCTATCTTTCTTCTAAACTGATTTTTTGGTGGTTGTCTCTCTCGTGGGGAGCATGTAGTGTCAGGTGTTGTCATTGAGAGTATTATGTTATTAATGTCAAACGGGAAATCATTGTAAAATATCTTTTTCCTATGCCATTGATTTCAAAGGGGGAGAGGAAGCATGTGAAAAAAAAGAAGAAGAAGAAAACAAAGAAATAGAGGAAGAATATAAAATATTATCTACTAAGGGGCGGAAACATAAAGAAAATCTTGAGAAGTGTATTAAGAGCTAGTATGGTGTCTTTGATGGTTTTTCACATCATGTGTTACCATCAATGAGAAAGGGGGATATTGTTGGAAGAATGGAAAGAATGAAGGGTTTTTCATTGATGTAAAAATGGTCAATTGGTAATCAACTAGTTTTTGTTGTCATTAGTGTCATGGATCACGAGGTTATTGGTTGTGCTTATTAGAGGATATTCAGAAATTATATTGAAGATGATTTTTGTTCAAGGTTTTTCTCTAAGTTTTGATCTAATATTTGCTCCTATGTTTGTGTGGTTTTAGATATGTGTTGATCATGGTTGTTGGAAGTAAGCTATATCCATATTTTTTGGTTGTTGATTCATTGTATAGTGCAAAGTTATGTTCACTAGTTGTGAACTGTTGTTTTCCTATGTTTTCTGGTTGGTCGGGAGAAATGTTGTTGGTCAAATTTCTCTTTGTTAAATTATTATGACTTACAGTTCTAGAGTTGAGTTTTTTTATTGTAGTAGAAGATAATTTTGGTATTTAGAGGTTTATGTAATTTTTTTTTATATGTTTTACTTTGGTTTTGGTTGACCTTGTATTTAAACCTTACTACTATGAAAGTTGATGAATCTTGTTGGATCTATTTGGGTCCTTATGAGGTGTTTTTTTGGGTCTCCCTCATTCTAATTCTACCCTAAGATGTTTTGACGTTGGCCTATTTTGAATATGAATTTAGATGATTAACTTTGGATATGTTTTAGTGTTGAAGATGGTATAAATATAGGATGAGTTAGTGAGGTGAGAAAAAAGTATAGAAGAGGAAAGAGAGAGAAGTGAAAATAAATGAAATTAGATAGATCACGAGATTGATCCAAATCCAATGAGTGTATTAATGATGCAAACATGGCAGATCTCGATTACTATTACAAATGTTGAGTTTGGATGTAGTGAGCAAAGTTGTACTCTATCATTTATGCATGTCTACAAGTGGTTGAGAAAATTATGGTGGATTTCTTTGTGCATTGAGATTGTCTTCTCTCTCTATCTCTTTTATCTTCATTGACCTCTATGGTAGTGATCCCTTTGAGTTGTTAGCCATGTTGGACAATGATTCAAGATTTGGACAATGAGTCCTTATTTTGGTAGTGAACTTTGTTTCTTAGGTAGTGAGCCTCTTGTAATTGGTTTTGATATTCTTTATAGTGTGAAATAATCCTCACTATGGTTTTTCCCTTATTGGTTTTTCCACATAAATATGGTGTTATTGTGTTTTTGTGATGGTTTTCAGTTTATGCACTAGTATTTAATGGTTAATCATTTAAGCAGTATCAAGGATTAGTTCTAGTGAATGAATTAATATTTAAATTTGTGAAAAATGATTCACCTCCCCCCTCTTAGTTGTCTTGTTCAACATTCTTAGTCACTCTTTTAATGATTTTCATAAGGCTTTTATTTCTTGATTCAAGGTTTTTGTTTCCTTGTGGATGATCAGGGGATGAATAAGACATTTGGATTCCATACTTATTACAAAAATCTATAAAATACTCATATCTAAAACACATGGCATTATCTGATACATTTTTTTTGGGCACACCAAATCTAATGATTATGTTCTCCAATAAAAAGTCAATCACCACTTTTATTGTTGCTCTTTTTGTAGGGATTGTCTCTACCCATTTGGTAAAGTAATCAATAGCAACTAAAATCCATGAGTGTCCACCATTGGACTTGTCTGATATTTCTCCTATGAATAAAATGCCCCACTGTTGAAATGGTGCTTGAACTGAGACAAGTCTCAATGGAAGATTTCTTTAGAACTTGAGTTTCCCATAAAATTTTTGGCATGAATCAAATGCCTTTCTCTAATTTATGTGCATACTTTAAAACTGTAGACCACCAATAACCTATTCTTAAGACCTTGTGAGTAGTGGTATTAGCCATGTAATGTCCCTCACATACTCCATTGTGCATCTCATCCAAAATCTTAGAAGCTTGGGTGTAATCAAAACATTTTAGAAAAACTCTATTAATAATTTTCCACCACAATTCATCATTGATAATCACATATTTTATTAATTGCAATTTTAATGTTCTCCTTTCATTGTTAGTAAAACCATTAGGGCTTTGTATTTTTTGCAAATATTGGATATTGTTCTTATACCACTCACATGTATGCATGTCACAAACTGATCTCTATAAAATCCACCTGATTTATTTGATTAGCATCCAAATTTGTCTCAGCCATTAACTTAGCTATTTCTTGACCCCTTGTTGGTTCCCCAAATCAACAGATCCACTAAATCCTAGAAGTAAGCCACACTTCATGCTTAGAGTAATCATTCTTACAAATCCACATGGAAACATAACACTCATGTTACATTCACTAAAGTAATTACTCCATTCTTTGAACAATTGGAAATAAAAAATGTTGCTGGCATCCATTAAAGTAATTACATTATTCACTAAATAGAAAGCAATAACTACAACTCAAATGCAACAAATGTGCATGAAAAAACCCAAATAATTTTTGATTATTGAATTCAAAAGAGTATTATATCTCAACCATGGAGACAATCAAAGAATAAACTATACTCATGAGATTTGATTTAGAACACAAAACACTTTAGATTATTGACTAATTGTCATACTTCACCCTAGCTTTACAATTTTTTACAACGCTTATGTCTGCCTTGCAGAACTTTCCGAAAATGGAACCCCTTACAATGAGAAGAGAATGAGAAGATATAGAAGAAATAAGAAACAAAAGAAGCCTTAGAATGGATTTTTAGAGGATGCTTGGAAGCTTCCTTCTTCTTCCATCAACAATAAGAAAATGAAAAGCCTCTCTCTTCTCTCCTCATTTGCAAGAAAACCACTGCCACTGTATTTTTCCTTCATTCACCTTGGTTCTTCCCGTGAATAGTTTTCACCCTTGTGGAAACAAATTTGCTGCTATATTCTAGTTTGTCATGGTAAAAATATTTATCCCATTTGTATCTTTCTCCATTCACTTGGCTGCAAATGCTCAATTTCATGTGTAAAACATTTTACCTCTACTCCTATTTTGTTGTAGCTGCACTTTGCACATTTATCTCTAGCAAATAAAATATAATAACTTTATAGTGGAGAATCTTAATTCTTAGTTTTCACTGTTCCTTCACCCGTGCAACTAAAATATCTCACCCCATGCACTCCTTTTATTTTGCACCATTTACTTCATATTTTATTAAAATATTTTCCCCATTATGATGGAGGCATTCAAATTATCCCTGGAGTAAAACATTTCACCTATAGATTTTCCCATTTTGATTTTACAATTCATAGGGTCCACTTAATCTTTTCCCACTCACCCATTTTGATTTGCACATTCATTCAAATAATTTCTTTTTAAATTCAATGGGGTTTGTAAATTTTATTGGGCCACATTGCTTTTAAAAATTTTATTCGGGCTAATGAATATATCTCTCATACCTACATTTTGATTTTTTCCATTAGTAAAGTTTATTTAAAATTTGTTTCAATAGGATTGAAAAATAAAACTTTAAACTTGGCTCCTTTGAAATCCCTACGGGCCCACCATGAGCCCTCTCTCCTCAACATATCGTACATCACTCTTAAGCTAAGAAACAAGAGAAAGCAGCTCGCGATGAGTGATGAGGAGCACAAACCATCATTGATCACTGGAAGGTAAGGAGAATGCAAAGAACCTTCAATGATGGGCGATGGGAATTTAGGGTTGGAAACATCACAAAGGTTGAACCTCCCTTCATCAATATTTTCTCTATAACTACTTTTCACTGGTCATGGTGGCCAAACCAGTGTTTATAGTATTCAACTTACAACTCTTCTTCCATTTTGTCAAAGCCTTATCAAAAAGAATTTCCTCAAACAACTTTGATACATTTCAAATGTGAGTGCAAGCTATCCATGAACATTATCTATTGCATTCTTTAGATATTACTAGGTCATGCTCAAAAATGGTAGAAATGAATGCCATAATCAGAAGTGTTCCTATATAAAACATGGTGGAAGAGAAGCCTGACAACAAGTCTTTTCATAGAATCAGCTGCCTTACTGTGAATTTCACACATTGATTCATTTTGTATGGCATTATACCAAGAAAACATGAGCTTAGAATTACCCACACATGAGCATCTAAATAAAGATGCCTCCTACAAGAGATCGATATACCAAACTGACCCCATTTAGCTCAAACATTTCCTCTTTGCAATATCTGATTTACCCCCTTTTATTTGGCATGGTGGATGCCCCATACAACACAATTTTTTTTTTATTGGTAGAAATACCTTATACATAATTCATGAGCCTTTTCTAGATGCATGTCATATTTTGTAAGTTTCTCCTCATGTCGTGGTGGAGAAAATAAAATAATTCCATCATCCTGTCGAAAGGTCATCACAAAAAAATCATCGCACCCAAGTCACTTTGTGTGGTTTAAAGTATTCCTTCTGCTCTAATTAGATCAATAGCTTTCAATTCCATGGTACCAAGCACACATTGGGGAATCAGATGCATTTGTATCCTTCTTCAATGAACTCCCAATCAATCCTAACTTTAATCACATCTGGTACATAACTTGATTTGTGGCTATAATACTCGATAAGGCTCACAAAATCATAAAACCCTAATTCCCATTGGCCAGTGTAAAATATTTTCCTTTTCAGTGTCATGTAGCTCTTCAAACAACTGAGCAAGAGTGAATAGTGTTGTGACATTATCCCATGGAAAGTTCAAGTGAAGCACTAACTTCTTTCTTTATGCTTTGCAACAAAAACATTTCAGACTTTGGTCTAAGCTCTCTAATGGTTGTGTGCTTGAAGGAATTTTAATTGAACATCCTCTTCACATGAATCATCTACATTTTTGAACTACAGGGGCAAAGATTGATAAGCATTGATGTGAACAACTGATAACAATCAAATGAATCAAGTGGGCTAAGGAATCATCCTGGAAAATCAATCAAATGACCTCCTGAAGCAATAAACACTTATAGGCATACATACACATTTCACCCAAGAATGCAATGCAACAAGTGACTTGGTAGAATATATCACGAGGTGCAAGATATTCAATGTCATAGTTGCTCAGTTAGACTTTTCTGCAACTGCATATGTTGAAAACCAATTAAAGTTCACATAGTCACTACTTTGAAAAAATATCAAACCATCTCCTGGGAAGCTGCCACTGGAAACATAAGCTCATTTAGGTGTATTGAGCACGTGTGTAAGAGTTATTTCCTTGAATAATCATCCTTCATGAGATATTGAGGGTCAAGTATGATCTCCATGAAACAATGTCAGAAATGCAGGTGTAAAATCAAAACAAACTACATTTGTTTTGATCTCAAAAAAATAGCAAATCAAATCCTAAGGCTCTAAAACTAGACCAGGGAGCATATAAATGTCAGGAGAATGAGAGAAGAAATCCATTTTTCTTGAATATCATCCAGTTGTGAAATATAATATCGAATGGGAGGCCACTTTGTAGAACTGAGAGTTCACAAACAATAGAAAAGTGTCAAAACCCTCAAGCTTTGATTTTCAAAACACTATCAAAACTCATCATGGGAAGCTGAAAACTGACATGCACATTCAAACATGTCACATGAGTGTTTCCACGAAGATGTTTTGCATGAAAATCAACTGGCTCTAAATTATGACCTTCCAAAGTAGGTCACTTGGGCATATTGTTTAGGTGCACTTCTAAGTGTGCAAAGAAAATTTTCAATGTGGGCACTTCAAATTAAAATTTGAAGGTTCCCACCCATAACTAGCTTAGTTATTTGAATGTCAATGTTGAACTCCTAGATTTTGTTAATCCATTTACATCTCTTACCTATGGCTTCTTATTGAGTAAAGATGCCTTTAACCGCAACACTATAGGAACATATGCAATGATTGTTACTCACAGAAGATATATTCTAAAATTCTTTATGGCTTTGACTAGTGCATAAGCCTACTTTTCTATCAAGTTGTATTTGATCTTTGTAGCTTGCAACAACTTGTTGAAAAATGCTATTGGTTGCTCATAACCTTTTATTGTTTTTCCACAATGATACTCCTACAACTATGTAAAATGAAGCAAATGAGAAAAGCTGAAAAGTCTTTGATAAATATGAAGATTTCATAACCGGGGCTTCCTTGATAGCCTGCTTTATACTTTGAAAAGCCTTAATAGGATCCTCACTCCACACCACCTTTTCCTTTTTCTTGAGCGTTTTGGATATAAGATGGGTGATGTCTACAAAATTTGTAACAAACCTTCTTATAAAATTTATCTTCCCAAAGAAATACTGGATACCTTTGACATTTTTGGGTTGAGGGATCTTGTCTATTGTAGATCTACATGTTCTATGTCAATCCTAACTCCTTTAGAAATGATATTCCCAAGTAGCTACCCTTCTTTCACTCCAAACACACACTTCTTGGGATTCAATGAAATTCGATACTCCGATGCCTTCTTAAACACCTTCTCCAAATGCATACAATGATCCTCTTCTTTCTTATGGTATGTAGTTAGATCATCCTAAAATACAACTAGAAATATGTCTATAAAATTTCTAAAAGCCACATACATGGCTCTAAAAACTATCCCTTGCATTTTTCAATCCAAATGGCATTCTTACATAGAATTATGTGCCTCGTGGTATTGTAAAACTTGTCATGTATTGATTGGATTCTTTGACTACCACTTGATTGTAGCCTAAAAATCCATCCATCATAGATAGCAACTCATAGCCAGTTACCTTTTGTAAAATGGCTTCCATTTTTGGTAGTGGGTAATTGTCCTTCAACGATGACACATTCAAGTTTCTAAAATTAACATAGAGCCTAATGTCACTATTCTTCCTAACTGGAACCAAACTTGAAACCCATGTTGAGTATTTGATGGGTTTGATAATCCCACCATCTCTCAATTTTATGAGTTCCTCTTGCATCTTAGGTTTCAATGTGGGGTTTATTGATCACTACTTTTTCCAAAAGGGTTTTGCATTAGGATTTAAAGGTATCTCATGCTGAAATAGCTCTTCTCTATATGCCTTAAGGTCATCATAAGACCAAGAAAACACATATTTGTACTTTCTAAATAAAGCAATCAAGATTGCTTTGACCTAAGATTTCATTTTCTTCCCAATGTAGACCTTCTTAGGAGCATACTTTGTACCAAGGTTTATCTCTTCTAAATCCTCCTTGTGAGTGGATGTTTTCTTATAATTTCTTCTATTAGGGCCATCAAAAATCCTCCCCAACACAACCAATCCTTTTGGAATCTTATTATTTTTCAACTAAATAATCCCATTCCCAAATATTGTCTCTTTGCCATCCACTTCTTCTACAAAGGCTCCAAATTCAATTTATTGACCTTCGTATTCATCCACACATTGTAGGAATCTCAAGATTTCCTCATCACCATTAAACACTTGCTAGTTATTTATATTATTAGGAACTAAAGGTTTGACTTGCACTTCAAATTTTGACCTACCAGTAAAAGTAATATCATCTAGAAAGAGAGAAATATTGACAAGTAAATCTACCACTTGATTGTTGCTCCTATCCAACCAATCAATAGAAAAGGCATCAAACTGCTAAATTAAATTGTAGAAAACATTCCTATATTATCTCAGCCTAGTCTTTTTTGATGCATACTTTGACCTAACTTGAGAAATGACAAGTTATAAATCTTCAATAACTCTTAACTTCTTAATTCCATGTTTCTCAACTAGTTTTTTCCCTAGTAACAAAGCTTCATATTTAGCTACATTGTGTTTGCATGAAAACAACAAGGAAAATGAGAACTTAAAATTTTTTCCACTAGGATAAATGAGTATCACCCCTACACTAGCCCCTTCTTTCGAGAAAGCACCATCAAAACACATGTTCCATAAGTCATTATTGTTTTCTTGCTACACTACTTGTTTCTCAAGGGCTGTAGGTTATTTTCCCTCTTGTAACTCTTCAAGTCTAAAGTTATCCATACCAGTATCTTCAAAGTGAATTCTATCTTCTTCTTCCACAAATTCCATCATACGTGGAGCTCTTGGCTCTCTCACAAGCTTATTGTCCTTTCCCTCAATTAGGAAAGTGGAAAAAGACCTATCACATTGCATGCTACCTCCCATGGAGGAACTACACTTCATTGACAATAACATACCATAATTTGGTGGGATGTCCACCATAGCTATGCTCATAATAAACTCCTTGTTAGGAAAAGAAACCTATCTATATGGGACATATTTAATCACTCCTATGAATAGGATCTCTCTTGAATCCATGGAATAACATTTTCCATAGGCACAATTTATTTTCAAGCCCATTTCTTTCATTTCTTTCATGTGACTCTTCTTCTAAAGAGTAGTCTTCATCAATAAAATTTGATCTATGCATAAGTACATGTACTTCAACATCATTTTCCTCTAGTGGCTCATAATTATCTGACTAATTTTGTTCTTCTTGAAACTATCTTTCCACTGGGCATGTTTGGGAAGCATGTGGTAGTTAGAAAACAACACGCCAAGGTGTTTCATCAGTAAAATTCTTAGAGTTTTTTTATAAAGGTTCAAGGGGAACTTTGCTTTGTGTGTTCTTCTAGTTGTTTTGAATTCACTTTCCATTATATGCTAATTGGTGTTATAAGGATGATATTGCAACCTAGGAGGTTTTTCAATTTTTTGAAAATTTGGCTTGTTATTTTTCAAGCCCTTTTCTTTGCCTGGAAAGTCTATCACTGATGTCTTTGATGGAACTTTCCATTTTATCATTTTTTTCCTCCCAAGACATTCCCTTATCAGTAGAGTTCTTATCTTCTTTCTTTGGGTTCTTCAATATTTTAACATCATCCCTTTTCCCAAATTTTCTTGATACTCTTCTATTATTCTCAATATGGACTACCATTTTAAAATCCTCCCTCGAGTTTTAATGATTCTTATCTCATAGGAGATAACTCATTTTTAAATAAAATGTGTTGCAATAGTTCACTAGGCACACATTATCATGTTAAGTCTTAGATCTGCATGTAGTCTATTCATGTCCTTTTAAAATCTTGTGTTGAATTTAGTAACCATCTCATTTTAACCTTTAGAGATATTGTTGAATTCAATAAGGAAAATTTTTGCATCAGTTTTATCACCAAACTGTTCTCTAAATATTCTCTTAAAATCATCCCATGACCAAATAATTTCTATTAGCAGAGCTCTATACCATTCTCTTGCATCTTTAGTGAGTGATTGCATGAAAATATTCATCATAACATCCTCAACCTCTACCTCAAAATCATCCATTACATTGAGAAATGATTTCATATGGTTCTCACTGCTTATTTCATTATTCCCATAAAATTTAACCAATGCAGCTCTGATATCTTTAGGGAATTGGTTCAGGTAACTAGGAATTCTAGCAAAGCATAATTTTTGGTATCTATCCACTTGCATTGGACTTCTAGTGAACCAATCTCTTTAATAATTATGGGGTTCACTATCCTCTTGATCACTAGATTGTTTACTCCCTCCCCCATTTCCTCCTCCACCATTACCACCATTTCCACTTCCACCTCTAGATTGGGTGTTCTTATTTTTATGGTTACCTCTGTTTATATTTGTCATTGATGTCATTGATTGGTCTGGTATTCTTACCTCCACCTTATCCTTTGTTCTGGCAGTGGTGTTACTAGCATAATTTTTAGTCCAGCCCTATTTGGTAAGGGTGGGATACATTTTTACATATATGTCAACATCTCCAACATCTTGTGTAGCATGTTCACCTGACTCTATCTCCAATGCAAGTCAACTAAGTGGATGTGTAGATCTGGTATATATATATGAAGTGGCATAAACAAATATAGGTTATGATGTGATATGATATGATATGTGAGAGTGATCTGTTGATGTATAGTGTGAACATATATATGTGCTATAGTAGTATAGTGTAGATTTTTGAAGATCTAGGTGTGCTTCAACAAGAAATGTATTCATGCATTTGTAGATGCAACTATTGCAGTTCAATTTTGTAATATATACTCTGGTTGTAAGTTGTCTCTTAGCTATAATAGTTGGATTTTGTATTTAGGGCAGTGAGCTCATCAACATTAAGCCAACCCAGTAGTGAGCCACCTCGGTAGTGATCCACCATATATTCTATAACCAATTACTTAATACTTGAGAGTTAACCCTCTCCATGGTTTTTCCCACCTTGGGTTTCCATGTAAAAATATTGGTGTTATGTGGTGTGTTAGATTGTTTTTGTTTGGAAATTTTAAGTATGTTATGTGGACAACTATTTAAAGGTTTTAATATTTTTAGAGGAATATTGATTCACCCCTCCCATCTTAGTATTCTATTTGTTCAACAATTGGTATCAGAGCTAGATCCTTTAGAAGCGTCTAATAGCTCAAAGGAGATTTGAAAGGTTGAATATATGATACGTAGATCTACCATGGATCAAAGAGAATTCATGTCCTTCCTTGAAGATCTTGAAACTATTGAAGATGAAAATGAGGAACTCTCAAAACATCTTAAAATGGAAAATGATTGCATTCATAAATTGAAAGATTAGATCTAGAAGTTCAAGCTAAGGCATAAGGAGGTCAATAGTGAACTCAAGTTAGAAAATAGTACTATCCTTGACTTGAAAGCTAAGAGTGAAGAAGATGAAAAGACCAAGGAATGTTTGTTTAATGTAATCAAGAACAAATATGATGTATGCAAGAAGTTGGAACAAGAATTTGTATCTCTCAAATCAGATTTAGAAGAATCAAAGAAGCAAGAGATCAAATACAAAGCATTTTCGGAAAAGCTTGATGAAATATTAGCAGCTCAAAGATCACTGACAAACAAGAAAGGCTTAGGCTATGAAATTGGTAGGCTATGAAATTGGTGAATGCTCACATAGTAAATGTGATGAAAACAAGGAACCTAAACTGGTAATAGATGCAAAAATTGAATCCAACAAAGAAGACAAAGGTAAGTCTCTGGAAAAGCAACAAGTAAGTAGGAAACCCTTCTCTTTTAATGGTCATTATTTTAATTGTAATAAACTAGGTCATAAAGCATTAGATTGTAGCAATAATATGAATCAGAAAGCTATATATTGCTCTGGTAGATGTTATAATTGCAATGGTTATGGTCACAATGCTAATCAATGTAGGAAACCAAATAGAAATAATTATTTTAGTGGTTATTGTTATACATGTTATGCATATGGACATAAGGCTAACTAGTGCAAGCCAAGGCAAGAGAAGAAAATTAATAGATGTTATAATTGCAATAAAATTGGAAAGATTGCAAGATTCTACAAAACTAATGTAGTTAGGAAAACCAAACCAATGAAGAAAATTGATAAGGAAGAAGTTAAGGATGAAATGAAGAAGATCTAGAGAAAGAAAGAAGATAATGAATCTAGCTCCAGTGTAGATATTTCTTCTGATAATTCACTACTCTTTGATTGTTGCTTAAGAGATAGAGAAAAACATAAAGGGGGTTTGCAAGCAACTGGTGGACATTCAATAAAGTCACATCTATCTAATGAAAAAGGAATAAAAAATGAAGTTACAACACATTTAATGCAAAAATTTGCATTTATTACGAAGTTAGCATAAAAATAAAATTTGCATGTCATTTTGATCACTCAAGTGAAAAGAGTTGCAAGGAGATAAGGAGAAGAAAGAAGTTGACTTGCATCCTAGGGTTTGTGTATTTGCAAAAGGTATTTTTCTCGAGTCTTGCTATTTCTCTATGGTTACAGTTATGGCTACTCCTTCCTTGGTCAATGCTACATCTTAGCCTCATCTAGAATTCAAGAAATATCCAGATATATTAATTGAAAATGAAATCCTCCACAGAGTCAGTCCTTCAAAAGATGTTAGGGCTTACATACATTCAAAGCTAGAAGAGTTTAATCACAATAGATTAGTTAATGTATGGATAAATGAGCTCACTAGTGATGATTCAAATGTCAAACCCATATACAAGATTTTAGTTGAAATTAAGTTGCATGTCTAGAATGATATCCCATGTTTTTATTTTGATGATAAATGGGTATGAATGGCTATGAGTAGGTTCCATGACACATTCTTGTGGTTAGATGAAGCTCACCTGATCAGCAAAGAAGTAATGAAGGTTGTAATTGGGTTGAATGACACTAGCATTCTTCTGGTACCAAAGGCAGTCAAGAACAAGGAAGTTGAAAACCTAACTCAGGTCCTTTTTTACAGCAAGTCTTTGATGGTTCATATAGTTACAAATGTTGTTGTGAGGTATGTTGTTTAGGTCATTAGAAATAAAATCTACTACACTAATAGAGATAGCTCCATCTCATCTACTACTATCTACACTACATATGCTATGGTGGTAAATGGAGTGGACTATGACTTATGTGAGCTCATTAGAGAGTAGTTTGTTGAGAATATAAATTAGTGTAAATGAAGCAAGAAGGTCATATTCTGGTATGGAACCCTTATACTCTGTTTAGTATTCTACTTCATGCGTGAAATTCCCAGTCTTGGTCCGATAGTGTGGTCATCTGAGAAACTAGTTTCTCACCAAATTGTTAGGTGAATGAGGAGGTATGTTGATACTACTATGCACAAGAAATGGAATTTACTTCAATTTTCTCTTTATTATAGTGTAAGATGCACAACAAGGATAAAATTCCTAAATCGATAGTCATCAAATATAAGGATGATATCACATTCATAGTTATAGTTGACAAATGTGTAATGGAAGTTGTACTGAGAAATCAGTCGATACCCAAATTCAGGTATGAAGTATCAAAAAAATATGTGAAATGTCTTGAAAAAGTTTTGTTAGAGAGTACGATAGACACCTCTCATAAGAGGTTTGGAAAAGTAGAAGAAAAGTTGAAAGAAATCCAGACAAAGTAGATCTCAAAGGAAATCAATAAGAAAGTACAGAAGACTTTGAAATCAATCAAGAAGGAGGTTTTTTAGAGGAAGGTCTTGCGACACTTAGAAGAATGATTCAAAGGAAAACTAATAGATCATTTGGTACCTCCATAAAAGTTGTTGAACCTTCAGGAGAAATGGAGATTCCATTTAGTAAGAGGAAGAAAGGTCTTCCTCTGCCTACTTCAAGCAAAAAGGAAAAAGAAGTGAAAGTAACTACTATTCTTACTATTGAAGAATCTGAAACAAAATCAAACCTAGATAAGTACCAAATTAAGGTTTGAGTGAAGAAATCCAAAAAAGGTAACTCATGATCCTCCTGATGTAGATACCTTATTTGAATTACTTGTAGATGGAAACACTAAAGAGGTTGGTGATTTGTACAACTCTGTTACGTCCAAAGGAAAAGAAAATATAACATAGGTATTTGTTCTGTAGTGTTCAAGATTATATGGAAACATAGATAATTTCAAATAAAAGATCTATGTGAAAATTACTTCTCCAATATTCATTAGCTAATTAAGCAAGGTCAAGACCTTCTTGAGGAAGGAAACTCTCTATATTTGTACAAATTGCAGTGGCTATATTCCACAACCTCTATCAAAAAAGAGCTTGAATCAATTGAGTCAATGATCTAGTAGGCACACCATTCTTTCAAGTTGTCTAAATACTTGTCTGGTTCCAAGAGATCATCAATTGAGGAACTGCACAAAAGGTACTTCAAACTGCAACAACAACATGACATCATTTTTCCCTTAGGAAATCTTTGAGAGATGTGTGCATATAGTATTTCATTGATGAATCGTGCCCTCCTAAAGGCACAATAGGCTACCCTCTCTGATCCTTGCTCAATTGAAGATGGATAATCTCTACTTGCTTCCATTCAAGTTCATGCACAACTTCTCATTAAAGCAATTTTATAGTGGAATGATAAAAAAGGTAAGTGAGTCACCCATATTCATAAAATCAAGCAATCTTTCTCCAGTGGCACATCTAGTGCATCCTAAAAAGATTCTCTACACCCCTTGTTCATTGATGTCAAAAGGGGGAGAAAACAAAAATAAATTAAAAATATTTTGAGAAATAGAGATAGTCATCATAGGGGGAGTTCTAGAGTTTATCTTTTGAAGTTTTGGCATTCTAGAATTTTTTTTCCATCAATGAAAAAGGGGGAGATTGTTGATATTTTTCATTGATGTCATTGATCGGTTTGGTATTCTTACCTCTAGCTTATCCTTTGTTCTGGCAGCAGTGTTATCGACATAAGTTTTGGTCTGACTCTATTTGGTATAGCGTGGGATATCCTTTTCCATCTATGTCGACATCTCCAACATCTTGTGTAGCATTTTGACCTGACTCTATCTCTGGTGCAAGCTGACTAAGTGGATGTGTAGATCCTATATATATATATGAAGTGGCATAAAAAAATATAGGTTATGATGTGATATGATATGATATTTGATAGTGATCTATTGATGTATAGTGTGAACTAATGTATGTGCTATAGTAGTATAGTGTAGAGTTTTGAAGATTTGTGTGCTTCAACGAGAACTATATTCATGCATTTGTAGATGCAACTATTGTAGTTCAATTTTGTAATATATACTCCAGTTGTAAGCCATCTCTTAGGTATAATAGTTGGTTTTTGTATCTGGGGTAGTGAGCCCACCGAAAATGATCCAACCCAATAGTGAGCCAACCTGGTAGTGAGCCACCCTATATTTTGTAACCGGTTACTTAATACTTGAGAGTTAACCCTCTCTGTGGTTTTTCCGATCTTGGGTTTTCATGTAAAAATCTTGGTGTTATGTGGTGCTATGTTAGATTTTTTTTGTTTGAAAATTTTAATTATGTTATGTGGAAAACTATTTAAAGGTTTTAATATTTTTACAGGAATACTAATTCACCCCTCCCCTCTCAATATTCTGAATGTTCAATAACCTCCACATCCACCACCCTAATCTCCACCACCACTTCCACCAGGAACATATCCACCAGAGTCATTATTCCAAGATGAAGCTTATGTCTTGGATTGAGTCATTATTAGAGATGAGGAACGCATGCAATTTTCCTCTGCATTTTGGCATTAGTAGCAGAAATTTCTATTTTGCTTAGTTCTTGTTGCAAATTTTCATTAGCTAGTTATAACATCAATACTTTAGGGCAGGAGGTGAATTTGATGGATTGGATTCAACTTCAACATTTTTGGTGCATGTATTAGTAGATGAAGTATTTGCATTTGTACTTGGGGTGGGTTTCTCAAGCTGACCCATAGGTTTCTTTCCATGATCTACAAGTTGCTATTTCTTAACAGCGGGAGAGGGATATGATACTTTAGTTTTTTTTTAACCGAATTTTTATACATACTTGTAGCATAGGTACCCATAGGAATGGTCACTTTGGGAGGATCATGAATATCACTAACAACAGGTTCAGGGGATTCTTTAGGGATTAGATCTTCCTTCACCATTTCTTTCATCTTTTCAACCCTTTTTCTTAATTGATTTCTCCTCTACATTTTTTCCTTTATTTTATCTTCTCTTTCCCTTG
Organism: Sequoia sempervirens; assembly: GCA_007258455.2. Taxonomy (NCBI): domain Eukaryota; kingdom Viridiplantae; phylum Streptophyta; class Pinopsida; order Cupressales; family Cupressaceae; genus Sequoia; species Sequoia sempervirens. The sequence goes on from VDFB02270651.1 coordinate 714,817,297, forward strand.
CTTGTCTCAATCCTAATTCCTTAAGCCCAAGATCTTCTTTTTGCAAGGCTTGCATATATATTTTTTATCTCATCCTCATCTTCTAGAATGACATCTAACTCACTAGGCTCAAGGGTGTAGTAGGTGAGGTTAAGTGGTTCTCTCTTAGGAGAATGATGTGAGGTTCTACTATGAGATCTACCCTTTAGGTGGAAGTTATCATCACTGAATATAGAGTTACCCCTGAGGGTTTCCCTTCTGGATGGGGATTCACCACCCTTATCCTAGAATTTCCACAGTTCTTCGTCTCTTAAGGTTAGAGGATTACAATCAAGATGACTAGAATTAACAAAGGTCTCATTGTGACAATATTTTTCTCATTATTACAGGGCATACCGTAATCAAATAATTCTTCATTAACATTTTCATTTAAAATTTTAGGTGCAGGTTTAGGAGTTACTATGGACTTACTTGCTTCAACACCTTTCACAATCCATGATGACTTCTTTCCTTTTGGTAGCTCATATTTTAGCTTCTTCTTAGGATTCTTCTTCATATGGCTCTTGGTTCCTCTCATGGCTTCAAATTGCTTCTTAAAAATCTTCTTCTCTCTCATTCTTTGAGAATTTAACTTTGCACTAGCACAAGAGACTTTAGAGTTGCCACCCACTATATTGGGAAATAAAAATATATCACACCTTTGAGAAGAGATTGTAATTTCATAGAAGACCTTAAACATAACATGTCAAGAAATGGAAATTTGAACCAAGATTTGACTTAGAGAAACTAGATGTAACCTATGATGAGAATCTACTTGAATTGTTCTTTAAACTACAAAGAATAAGGAATGTATCAACTTTGACTATACCAAACCTAACCTAGACACATTGGACTAGCATTATCCCTAGTATAGTTTCCAATCTATTGGTTTTTTTAATGAACCAAAACTTGGTCTCATCAATTATCTATGAATTTTCCAAATTCAATGGTTGATAATTATGAGGATTGGAACACAAATAGGTGAAAGCTTGCTAGGCTTTACCTCTACAATTCAAGCTCTGCAAGGCCCAAGAGGGTGATCCCTACAATGTACCTTATGATACTCTTGTTCCAATTAACATAGACATTGTAAATAACAAATACATTCTCAATAAATGAAAATTAGATGAAATCCTTCAAGAATCTAGCTAATTCTCTAACAAATAATCAACTAAAGTAGAGAATGGATGACCTCACATGAAACTTCAAACAATTTAAGGTGAATGAATGATATTCTTTATGAATTTTTTCTTTGAACGGTAGGGCTAACTCAATGACTCCAAAATTAAGCAAAGCAACATAACAGTACCTTATCCGTAGGAAATGAATTCCAATTATGAATAGATGGTAATATAAAAATACCCAAACAAAGCATCCTGGACTATTGTAATACTGCATTATAGCAAAACAACTCAAACATTTCAAAGTAGAAACTACTTATCAAATCCTCATATCTAACCACACGAACCCATGATTTTATCAGAGCAATTTAATTAATTCCTTGAATTAATGCAAACAAAAAATCATACATTTAATTGAAACACAATTTAAGACCAATCAAAAGATACTTGATCATTTTATTGATAATTTGTATCACAAAATACATAAGGAGAGTATTTGCATCAAAACCTACATATTCTCATTCAAATGCTAGTATTGTTATAAAACTTATGCCTATTGCAGAACTCAAATCTTGACCTAAGACTCAACACTAATTCTATTCCTCTATATTTTTATTACAAATTTTCTTACATGAGATCAAAACTCTATCAAACAAAGACCTGTACAATTGACCTTGAATTTCCTTTTATAAGCATAAGGGAGTGAAGAAGCTTTGGGCCAAATTGTAAATTATGTCACATTTATATTTGACATTCATTTCATTTACATTTTAAATGTTCCAAAATTAGTTATATTTGCACTTCATTGAAGAAGATAATTCCTACCTTCCAAAGGTAATCCTTCATCATTGTAATAGCACTAACCAAAAACTATATATATTTTCATGAGAATTTTTTTTTCCATGTGCCCACCAAGTCTACAGAATTTAAAACATAAAAGTAATAAAAAGGAAGAGCATAGACTGCATCCTTATCAACAACACCTTGTCAACAATTTTATAACTGAGAGGAGATAATATTTCAACCATACTTCATCCAAGGCTTAATCTGTAAACTTTCCAAGCTAGGTATTATACTCGTCTTCGATGGGACATTGTGTGTCCAAATATTTCTACACCTTAAAGTGTTGTGTTGATCATATCTGGCATCAATTACTACCCTAGCCTCTTTGACAAATGTATCCATGTTGACCTTAATCCCTATCATATCATCTACAATAGCATTCAACATAGTATAATTTGCAAGAGTGACTACTCCCTTGAAGTGTGGGAGATGACCTCCCAACTCATGCTTTGAAGTGTTAAAATATTACAACTCCCCTTCTTTATTCAATATTGTAGGAATCACATGCCCCTCCATGTCTCTGAACATTTTCAATTTTCTTTGTAACTACACACCCAATTTTCCATGAAAAGCTAAAATTTTAGATAATAAATCAACTACCTTCAATAGATCTAGAATGTTTGTTAGAGCCTTGGGATCCTCTTTCATATTTGGTATCATTTCTTTAAGTGCTCCAACTCTTGCACTCCACTTACTCTAGTCATTTTGAAAGGAATTATGAACATGCACATACCTCTTATGAGCTTCATGAATGTTATTATAAACATTCCAAACATCATTAGACCTATACACCAACCTAGAAACCCAGTGCTTTAGAATATCATAAAAAATGTCTATGGCAGCTTTTGTAATTTCCTCTTTAGCCTTTTTAACATTATCTTTCTCTATTTTTAATTCCTCCTTTAAGCTCTAGATCCTTAATGAAAAAAGTCTCCCTATCTTATGTAGATAAACTAGAGGAGGAAGAAGTTGGAGAGGGAAAAGTCTTTTGTGCTAAACTAGTAGTAGTAGCAACCATTCTATTATACTCATCCAACAACTTATTATACTTGTCCAATAATTTTTTTATATCTATCCTATGAAATTTGAGTTGTTTCTACACTCAACATGGCAGCATGCATGGTCAACTATGCATCTTGAGTAGGAGTGATCTCAGTAGCTCTATTTACCACCATAGCACAAATTACCTCAATAATATATTTGACAACTTCAGGATTCCCAGTATTTGGTGCCATAGACCATATTGCAAGGGTATGTAATTTTGGGCTAAACCCCAAACCAAACACTTTATTTTCAAAACTCTCTTTAGAGATAGAAGCATTTGGATCCTTCCTTATTTCATCCAACACAATAACAGATGTGAGATCCCACCCTAGCAACAATAGAACACCATTTCCTTTAACCAAACTACTTGCCTCCTAGGGTGTAATTGTAGCAATTTCCTTCATTATTTTATCTTCATCTTTCTCAACTTGCTCTTATAATGAAGGATCAACTTGGGACTTTGCATCTTCTATCCTTTTCTTGCTATCCTGGCCTATTAATTGGATGATAAAATATATAAAATCCTTAGTTTGGAGAAAAAATTCACCACTCATGAAATCTTTGCAAGCCTTTATTTTGACATCATCATCTTTGTCTTCACCATATTCCCACTTAATTATCCTCCTAGGAGGAAAAAAAATATTGAGAGCATCCTCCCTCTTAGGGGAAGGGAATATTTGATCAACCTCTTGTTCCATAGGAACATGCTCAATGGATTCTTCTTGTGTGTGGCCTCCACCACCTTGCTCAATTTTAGAATAAGTCACTAGTGGGGAAACTACAGGTTCATCACCTATCTCTAATGCTTGCAATTGGATTCCTTAAGCTATAGAATGAGTCGAATGGATCCTCACTTGTGCATCATGGTGCTCCTTGGAAACCCTAGCTTTTACTTAAGCCACTTTAACCTTATCAAAAGAAATATTTTCTTTGAAGTCCCCTGAAATTATTTTAGCTTGAGTATACTGGTGCTCTATTTTAGAATAAGGACTCACATAGAAGGGGTTTTCCTTTAGTAACTTCTCCTCAATGGCATAGATATTCTTCAATTTATTTTTTCTTTCAGCAACCTCCTCATATGAGGACATATTTATGATCACATCTTCCCTGTATAAGAAGTGATGTTTTCTACTAGACCTTCCTCTTTCTCTCCTTTCTGCATCAATTACTCCTTCAGGATAATAATACCTTACTCGATCCTTCTTCATTCTATAATTATTTAGGAGAGTTCCAAATTTCTCAATACTTTCTTTTGATGTGACAACAAAGCATGAAAATGCACACTTGGGATTGATAAATGATTCTTTCCTAGAACTTCTAAAATTCTCTTTATCCATGGCACCTAACTGCCACATTATCTCCATAAAATCAAGTCTATCCAACACATATATTGATAGCCGATGTTGTCGCACAAAAGCTCCATAAACCCTAATTGTGGTATAACCAGTGTGCAAAGACCAATCCCCCAATTAAACTTATATGATGTATTTTATTGAAATTCTACACACGTTAGAATTTCCTTTACACCCCTATAAATCCTATACATGGGCTTCAAACCCAATTGCTCCACCACACCAAACTTGAAAAAATTACAAAATGTAGCATAGTTTTAATTCGGACAATGTATATCCCAAATGTGGGTCCACATTTGCACATGAAATTCATTGTTTTGACTATCCCTTTCCCTTAACCTCAAGAAATTTCTCCATACCTTCCTACCTCTCCATATCAGCATATGCATTAACAATGAATAATTTCGACAAGATAGATGAGGCCTTGGATCCTTCAAATTCACTAAATCAATATGAAGCTCATCTACTATATAGGAAGCATAATCAAATGTTATGTTCTGACATTTATTTTGTATATCAATAGCCATAAACATTAGAGGAATATTCATATTGATATCATAATTCCTATGCAAAACCTAACACAATGCATAATCAATGTTATTGAGATAGTCCTCAAATTCATAATAGTTGAAAGGTTCAACATCCCTAGGTCCAAAGGCCACCCCTTTCTTATTTAGAGCACACCTTCTATTCCATGGTTAAACATTCTTTCTATAGCCAAATTTGTTATGCTCGTAGTCTAAGTATAAGGAACCAAACTTGATTGAGTCAGTGGTAGAGGGATTCAAATTGAAAACCTCAACAATCTAACTCCTTGTAATATCCATCATGGGGGCTTCATCTGGAAATCTCTTGATAACTTTGTGATTTGGGTCATAACACTTAGCCAACTCCAGAACCAAATAAACCTCCACAAATACATTTGGAACAACCAGCTTGCCTATGTCACATGTCTAGAGCTGACATGTTGGACGACTAGAAAATATCCTATTAAAAGCATAAAGGAAAAGGTCCCAACCACTTTGGGGCACAACATCACCTACCCCACATACCAAATCCTAAAAGTGGCTTGTTAAAACAACCTCACTAGATGCCCTTTCCTAAACTAGTTTTACCTTTGTGGTTGGATCCTTAGATGCTTCCTCCATAAACTTGGTATAATATCTTTTTACTGTTCTCTTCTTCTTAGAAAACTCAGTCATTTCAAGCTTTGCAACATCATACTTAGGTTTTTATTTTCTAACTCTCTTTTGTTTGGGTTTCTTCTTAGGTTTGATAGACTCACCAGGTTGACTCATTTTGCAAAGTTTTAGTAAACTAGGGTTTTAAATTAACCAAGAACTAAGCCTCAATTTTTAGTCTCATAGGGTTTATACTTAAATTCAATGTATATTTTTACCCCTCCCAAACCTTGCATGAAGCTATCACAATTGTTTCATTGAATAAAGAGAATAAAAAACCCAAGCTATAAACCCTAGCAATTTATCCTAGTTTTCAAACTACCCAATTCTAGAAATTACACACAAGGGCATATGGAATTTACTTACCTAGGACAACTAACACTTCGTTCTCCAAAATTTCTTCACCTGAAACTTGCCTCCTCTTTTTTGCTCCTAAATTCTCATGGAAATGGCTAAAAAGTGATCAATTTACTCTTTTAATGGCTTGGGAGCAAGTAGATTTACCATTAATGGTGAAAGATAGTTCTAATGAGTGAACAGGAACATTTCTAACAATTAGCTATTTAGTTTTTAATTTTATCCATTGATGCATTTGATTTAAAACTCTATCAATGTTTCTCCTTTATCTCCAACCATCGATTTTTGCTTTCCACTATCCCACTTTAAAACAATGAAGAAACCTTAAGGAATCTTCATGTGGCTGCTCCACATTCCTTAATAGTCCTCTTGTTTCACCATCGTGCATTGTTGTAATCACCATTGGTTCACACTATGAAAGAGTGATGTGAAGAGTAGCTCCAATAGAAGGAATATTTGTTGGAATATTCCCGCATCACTCATTGCTCATCATAATAATACTTCAAAGTTCCACTCATACTTTAGTGATGTGAAGACCTATAGTGATGCAAAGAAAATAGAAGCCTACCACCATTCATCGCTCATCATTGTAGTTTATCTAAAATGAAAAGGTCTTTGGTGATAGGCGATACAAGCGATGGCACAAGATTTTGACAGGTGGAAAAATCATAACCTATAGTTTCTTACTTCCAATCACTCATCACTCAAATGAATTGAATGGTAAAACGTTTTTCATGATGTGAAGAATTTGCATGATGCAAAGGTTCTATAAAGGCCATGGTGTATCACGGAAAAGGTTATGCAAGAAAAAATACTTCAACGATGTGAATGATAGAATTGATGCAAATAAAAAACAAGCCATCACATGTCATGGAAGTGAAATGAAAAGGAAAAATCCTTGTATCAATATGCAATGCAAAGGAAATGGGTTCATTGCTCATCACAGAAATGAAACCATTGAGCGATAGAATTTCAGCAATGGGTGATACAATGACTTCAAGTGATGTTAATGAGCACATGCTTTATATTTGTTCATAAAGAAGGGTTTACCTAGGTAAAATGAAGACCAAGGACTTATAAAAGACTTAAGACCATACTCAACCTAGGGTATAAAGCTAAAATATTTGAAAGGTTTGACTTTGTAAAAATTTAACACTTAGACAGAAATGAAAGGAGAGAACTATACAATAGGGAAAATTAGAAACCTAGGCCAAGGGGGCTAGTAACCACATGGGTACATAAGCTTAAGATGTAACTTATCCAACCATGAACCTAGCTAGTAGGTCAATGAAATATTAGACCAAAAGAAAAATGATTAAGAAGGAAAGAAAACATGCTAAGTAAAAAACACCCACATAGCCTAAAACCCTAAAGCCCTATGATATAAACTATAACCAGTGGACAAGAACAAGGTCTATGAAATAGCCAAACAACTTCTCAAGTCAATGGAACATAAAATTTTGAAGGTTCCACCAGATTCCTTTTGAGCCTCCAAAGGTAAAACAAGTGTACAAACCTAAAGAGATAGTGATTCCCCAAACCCTGGTGGTTCCTTTTGTTCCTCCCTTAAGGGAAGAAAAGAGACCAATGGTTGAGAAAACCACTCCTACCCTATCACAATTGAAAATCATACAAGAAGAAACCAAAATGCTAAAGAGTGTAGGTTTAGGTGTCCTACTCATTAGTTGGAAGAAAATAATAAAGCAATACATAATAATAAAAAATGTATGTAAACAAATCAAGAAGAAATGCAAATTTCACCAAAACAAGACTTAGACCTAAAACAAGAAGTGAAACAACATATAATTTCCATTATTATAAAACCTCTTATTATGATTAACTTGGATGACGAAGGTGAAATTGATAAAATTGATGAACAAGTGCATAATGAGCTTAATGCTTTTTCTAAGTCTCTGAATTTAGATGGAGGAAACTGTGATGATCCTCCTAATGAGAGTGACCCACGATGTGTTGAACCTAGAGGTGATCCTAGTACAACACATTTTTTAGTCCCTTTAAATAGTTTTTTCCTTCCCTATATGGTGAGAAAGATTGAGATGTAGATGGGTTTCTTTAGGTCGGCACACATGTGTGGTACTCCTTTATGTTTGTTTCATGTGTTCTTTATGTTTTCATGTACGTGATGTGATCTCTCATGTTGTATTGTTTTGGCATGACTTTATGTTTGTGAGTTTTCTTTGGATGACCCTTGTTTCTCTATTGGTACAAGGATACAAAGGAAATGAATCTATCATGAAATTCTTTTGTTTGTATCTTCATTCTTCTATATGTCATAAATTTTTTCTTTTATTTTTCTCTTGTAATTTTTCTTTTAGGGTTGATGCAAGGTGTCAAAAAATTTGGGTGTCTTCCATGTTGACCCAAAATTTGTTTGTTTTCTCTCTATGTGTCATTACTCCATTGTGTTGGTTGTTCCACGAGTATTTGGGGAATAATATTATTTTTGAGCTCTATTATATCATTGTATCAAATATGTATACTGACCTCAAATCTATGGATCCTTTATGTGTTTATATTCTATGTTGTTTGTTTCATTCCATTTGGGGGAAACCCCTTATCATGAAGTAGCTATATTTGGAAATAGATCATTGAAATATGGCTTTCCAAATAGGCTCTCATGGAATTTTATCGCATGGAATTATCTTACATGACATTTATCATTTTCTACCTTAAAGTAATTTTTCACAACATGGTGTTTAGAAATTTCTTTAAGGTGGGGGTATACATTAGCATTTTTGCTTCACTTTGTTCATGCACATTGATTGATCATTTTGTGGCACATTATCAAAGTTATCAAAGAGTATAACTTTTAGTATGGTTATTAATGGGTGCACACCTAGTGAATATCAAAATTCACTAGGCCTAGTGTGTTTCTCACATTGCTACTTTGTCATGGGTACACACCTAGTGAATATAAGACTTCATTAGACCTAGTGTGTTTCTCATTTATCTTGGGGGCTCACCTAGTGAATATCAGAGTTCACTAGCCTATGTTGCCTTTGGTTTGTGATTCACCTAGAAACATCAGACTTTGCTATTATGTGAATCATGAAAACCTTTGGTGTGGATCCTAGCTTAACAAAAATAATTAGCCCATGATCCATACCCTCATTTTTTCATTTTATTCTGACATCATGTATGTTTGTGTATGTTATCTTGTTGAATTTCATACATGTGTGTGTTCCTTTGTGCTTATGTTGGTTTTTCATGGTATCTTGGATCTTGGGGGCTTGTTCACTCCCCCTAGATCTTTATTCATCCTATCACTTCAACACTTGGACAATCAGACCCATCTTGACATAGATTTTCTACTTTAGTTTGATTTTGAGGGTAAGTTCATACTCTCACTAAAGTGGGGGTTAAATGTAGCATCATAAATTGTCACCCTTAAAAATTTCACAATATGTGTTGTTTCCCCTAATTTTTTGAGCCTAATTAAGTCCCTGATTTCCCAAATTATGCATTTTATATCCTATTTTTACCATTCTTTGAGAAATTGCAACCATTGAAAAAATATTTATTTAATTTTTTTACCCTCGACACCTAAAAGCCTAGAAAATAGGGAAATGATTAGGATGCTCTTGGGTATCTGAGTCAACCTATTTTACCAAGATCCCAATTTTAATATGTCAGTGTTAGTATTTTAACATTTGAAATTTAAGTTCCAAATGTTGGCTATTTTGGATTTCATTTTTGTGAAAATAGAATAAATGCCTATAAATACCTAGTTATTGCATCATTTGAAACCTAACAAGAGAGATCAAGAAAATTATTGGAAAACTTATGATCAAGAATACTATCAAGAAAGTTAAGAGTAACATTTAAGACCTTTATATTGCAACATTTCAAGATCAAAGAATCATGACAAATCCTATGTTAATTTATTCATTTTTATATTATCATTGTTTGTGAAGGCTAAAATTTGTTGTACGTCTCCAAACAATTCAAGAAATTCAAGAAAAAAAATCCAATACCTTGAAGTGATGTGTATAACTATATTTGTTTAAGGAATCCACTGAAGGGTAATGAGTTGTAAATTTTTTTTGATTCATCATTGCTTCCCATGTTTTTCTATTTATCATTGATATTGCCATTGTTGAAGTGGAAACACTAACATAGGGTTTCACTAAGCCAAGCCCCTAAATGGTACAACATTTATTCTCTTTTTAAATGTGTAGATTTTAGGTTTGGAGAAGGTTCGATTTTTGAACATCCAAAATACAAAGAAGGGGGGTGAATTAGTATTCCACAAACCCATAGTAAAGTCCACTTAACCATTATCACAATTTTGATTGAATCAATGAGAGAGAACATAGAAACAAGTTAGTGCAATCATACACATGAACAGTGGGATTTTTATGTGTAAAACCTAGAATGGGAAAAAAACCATGTTGGGGGTTAAATCATAATATATTATATCTGGATAGAGAATATTATGAGGCTCACTTCCTAGACTCATTGTGCTTAAAATGCTCACATATTGAGTACAAAAGATGGCTCACTACCAAAAGAATGAACTGATAGAATAGATCTTCAATGAGTAATGCTCAATTCCATTAAAGCTCATAATATAAAGTACTACATCACTCAACAAATATGTACCACTGATAAAGCATTTAGGCTCTAATCGTCTCCTCTATTCACTTGCTTGAACACATGCACACACAGACTCCTCTTTCTACCATCTTATATATATATAAGCATACCTTATTCATCAATTAGGTTGGCCTTGATGGAGCCTCAAATTTAAGTCCTTGGTTTCCTTTTATTATTAGTTTGTCTTGATTATTCAGAAGGTACCTAAGGGTGGAATTTTGCTTTGCTTTCATGAAACCTTGGTGTTCTATCTTTGGGTTGGGTCTTTTTTGTCATTACCTTTTGGGAGGGGTTTTAAAAAACAACTTATGTCCCATTAAATCCTCTAGGCTTGGCCCCTTTTTAATAAAAATGCTAAATATTTTGCTTGCCCCTTTTATTTACTAAGGTTTGGGTTGGTTCGTGCCCTATGTTTTTAAAACAACATTGAGTCATCGACTGACATTCCCTAGGTGATCTCCCCTTCCCCTTATTTTTCTTCTAAGTAACTTTAATGTTTTGTAGGGGTTATTTGATGACCGTCAATGTCCCTGTAGTTGATCCTGACCATTCCCCATGATCTCGTGATGACATCACCACTAGCTATTTGGTGATCATGATATCGTGGGTTGGTGCCACATGTCCCAGGTTGCTGGTGCTAAAAGAGTGAATAAAATGTTTAATATGTGCATTGAACTTTAGTGCATTATAGAGCGACTTACTAAACCACATGTGAGATGCACGTGTTTATGATCAACGACAATGTTTTAACCTTGGTGAAAAATTTGCTTGACAGATAGGTATTGATGCTTTTCCCGGTTATGTATGATCATGATCATCGATGAAGGGAATCAACGGTTGCCCACCATTGCATGATCATAAACTGAAGGGAGTTTAGTGATCGTGATATCGTGGGCGGGCACCACATGTATTCTTTTGGCATTGAGTATTATGGTGGGACCTTGTTAATAATGTGGAGGTATTGTCAGATTATTTTTGAAGATGACCATTCGATGATCTGACAAAAACAAGAGATCGATGGCAAAGATTTAAAATTGCATCAAATACAATTGAAGCCATTGGTGCGGCATGCAAGTAAGCTTTAATGGTGGACGAGACGTCTATGGGCCATTTTTCATAAATTCTAAATATTAAACTTTAGGCTATCTTCACCACAAGGGCATTCAAGTGTTTTCGAAGCGGTCCAGAGCCAGAGATAGAGTTTTTCAGAGCAATTATGGTAGGGTTTGATTTTCTGCAAGGTGTTAAATTCTAACGCAAAATTTTGTGGGTTAATTTCTTTATCACTGCTTCTGTTTGAATGTAATTCTTATGGAGGGATATGTTGTGTTGGTCAGGTGTCTCCTTGATTAAGGTTCTATGGTTACTAGTTCTTTTGAATTGTGGGAAATTGCAAAATTCTACTGTAATTTCATTTTGGGTAGCCCTAGTTTGTGCACAAATTTGATATTAGGAGAAGCCTTGGTTGTTTGAAATGGTGCCACTAAAGCAACATTCTAGCCTTATTGATTATTTGCAAAGGAATCTATATGATGATTTTCTTGACCAATTCCCTTTGTCAACAAATGACAAGAAGAGGGGTTTGATCTTAATGAAGGGGACAACCTGAGGTGAGGGATTAAGATATAAAACCTATAATATATCAAATGCTAGGGTACTAATGATAGGCTTGGAAATGTTTAGGAGATGGTATGGGCAGAGAAATGCATCTCATCATTTTTCAAATGGTTGGAGATATGATATGGAAAAACTTATGGTACCAAATGTATTTCTTGATGTTGACCTACTTAGGGAAGTAGTTGCACGATATGATCCTGTCATAAGGATTATTAGGGATAATGATGGCAGGGTTTTACTGAATATAAATGTAGATGAGATTTGAAAGGTCTTTGATTTAAGTGAATATAGCTCATTCTTGGTCTAGATAGACTTTGAGGAAATGAAGTAGGAGTATGCCAAGTCACAACCTCTTTTTAGATCAAAATTGCTTCCTCCTTATCTAGCCAGGGTGGGTAGTTCAATGTTTCACATTAGCCCAAATGACCGAGAACCTTTTAGGTTGAATTGTTTTTCTGATCATTTCTTGGAAAAATTTTATTCACTTTGCCAAATTTTAGGTTTCAGCCCTAATACCATGATGCCCATTGCTTATATGTTCATGGGGGCTCAAATTCAACATCCTAACTTTTTTGTAGTGTACAACTATACTTCTTTCCTTGCTGAAAGGATACATGAGGGTCTGTTGAAGTTGCAAGAAGGGGACACTGGTACTCCTTATTGATGCATATGTTCTTGTATAAGAATGTTGACTTCTTCTTAGAGAAAATGGAGTTGAGGCAGGAGGTGAATGGAGAAAAATTACTAGTGCAGGCTTGGAGTGCAGACATGTCTTACAACAAGGGAGGTGCCAGCTTTGTGCAGTTTGATAATTGCTTTACTTCTAGGCTCAGAGTTAGACTGATGGTGAATGTGTCAAGGATTCTTGAGGATTTGCACAATTTCCTATGACCCAGAGTAAGGATGCCTGATTTGAAGGTGTGTCATAATTGGGGTGACATCATTCTATACCCTATAAGCACTATCCTAAGGGTTTATGGTTTCCAGGGAGCTCCTCATATTGTCCCATATAATGTACCATCAAGGATGGGGTTTGTAGAGGTCATGTGGCAACTAGGTTGCATTCATGAAGATAATTTGACAGGAAGAGGAAAAGGGACTTTGTTCCTTGATTATACTATTTTTTTAGACTTTGTATTTTCTAAGGGAGGATGGGTTCACTTTGATAGATATTTTGATGATTACTATTTGAAGAATGGATCTAGGAGGCAGCATGACCCTGAGGGATTCTTTGCCCTATTTAGGCAAAGAATTAAGGGTGGCAAGTTTGCTCATATTTTCAATTATCATGAGGATTTAATTAGAAATGAGTTTCATTTGAGCCAGCAAGAATTAAATAAAGAGAAATGGATTGCTATGAGAAAATGCTGGCAATAGTGCATAAACTGGATCCAAAATATGATCCACTGATGGAGTTCACTCTATTTCACAAAAGAATCAATTTCTTGATGAATAATTTCAAAGAAATCATGAGTACCCTGAGAACTAAGAAATTCAATTTGGAAGTGGACTCGGGAAGTCAAAGACTAGAGGAGAGACTGACTTATCAGCCACCAGTGGATAGGCCTCTATACAGGAGGAAGAGAGATGATAGCTGTGATGAAGAGGTAGAAAATAAAAAGGGAAAATAAATAATGAAAACATCATCACTACTGGGTCATGGGATCAGGAAACCTGGAGGGATAATGATTGTGGATTTGGATTCACCACCTAGAAATGATCCTGTAGAGTTGCCATCAAAGCCAAGCCTTAAGAGGCAAAGAGTTAAGGAATCACAAGAGGCTCTAGAGGATGAAATAATCATAACTGATCAGGACATGTAGATGGGTATCCCATCGCCTCCTAGATCATCACAATTAGTGCTAACTGGTATGGATATAAAGGGGTAGTGTGTACAAGATGCCAGGATGGTGGCCTACAAGGCATTCCTGGATGATGATGCCTTTGTGAATACTCTTGTATTCTTGCAGTTGATTTGGAGGATGAAATTTGAAGAATATTAGGATAAATGCAAGAGGGAATCAAGACCTGATAAGTCTGACCAAGAGAATAATGATGAAGTCAAATTCGAGTTAATGGAGCAATTCAAGAACATCACTCCTGATGAAGGAAGGAAACTTGTAACTCAAGCTGGTGTCTTACTTCTCCCTAAGTGGGACATGGCTATTGTTGTAGCATTCAATGCTATTATGAAGTCCAAGCATCCTATGCAAAATAGTGAATAAGAAGTCAAGGCAGCCCTACAAGACTCTACCTTTAGTGAGGAATATGAGACTTTGGCCATATGGGCATTGGCACCTCAGGGTAGAAAACCAAATGTGGCTGATATTAGCCTAAATCTAAGGGGCAGACTCATTATCAAGAGAGCCTCTGAAACCTCAACAACAGAAGCCACAAGCCTGACACTGAATGTGGCCAAATTGGCCTAGAAGACAGTTGAAAGAGAGGAAGCTAAAAGGAAAAGCCTAATGGAAAAGTACAATGCAATAATTGGGGAGTATAGTAGAATGTAGTAGAAAAATGTTGAGCTGTAATATGAAGTAGATAGATTAAGATATGGGTAGGTGGGAGAATTCTCCAATACCCCTTCTATCAAAGCATTACCTACTACTTTGGGGTCATTTCTCCCTATTATCCCAATAATTTATACTCCTAGATCCCTAATTCAGACACCTGCTAATAGCCCTGCACCAGGGCCAGTTGAAGAGGAGGTTGAGTATTCTGTAGATCCTGCCAAAAGGCAGATGATGGATAAAATCATAGAATTACAGGATGCCTTAAAGGCGAGTGAGGATGGTGCTATAGCTAACACAATGAGGTGGTTGAAACTATTTTGAGGCATTTAAATGAGAAGGTTGATTCTAGGTTGCCAGCTGTACATTCTCTATATTCTTTATTCCTAGGTGGAATAAAAAATATTAATAGAGATCAGGAAGTGGTTCTACCTCTGATTGAGAAATAGATCCCTCGAGCCATTGATTTAGATGTTATGTTTAAGGCTTCTAGATTTGATGCAAGTAACAGGCCCCAGTCATTAAAGCCTACTCAAATGTTTGTGAAATCATTGAAGGGATTCCAGGCCTTGCCTGATGATTTGAGTAGGAAAATTAGTGAACGTGTAAGGAGTTTTAATGATTGGAATGACACTTTTCTACTAGATATGATAGATCCATAGGGAAATATTAATACACTGCAGAAACGAAATGATAGGGCAGAAGAGATTATTAATACACAAATCAAATTGATTTGTGATGACTCAGACCATGACTTGTTGGTGAGCAGCATGGATAAAATAATTAATACCAGCATGTTCTTAGAGTCATTTGAGAGGGAGGCCAACCAGGTTGAAGTGAAATTCACACCTTACAATACCAAGGTGATGGGGGTGATGGATTTTAATTGGCCAATGGATGAGGAATATCAGAATTGGGTGGACAAGTACTTAACCAAAGAGGAGTGAAACGGTGTCTATTATTGGCAACTGACAACTCAGCAGTTATATTATAACTGCTTTTGATTTTGTTTCCAAGGAAACTTTGGGCATAGGTTTTGAAGTGTAAGAAATGTTGTGGCTATGATGTAATGAGTGGAATCAACAGAAAGATGCTCTGAGACTTGGTGGTTTTGATCATAGTTTTGAATTGGCACATAGCAGTCCAATTGAATGGTGACGTGTAATTTCTGGCTCAATGCTTGTTTGCTCCTTCGTTTCTATAAGAAGGATTTCAAGGCCAGAAATGTTGGTTGGCAAGTTAGATATTTTGAAGGTTGAGTCTAGGTATAGTTATAGAGCAAATTGTAAGAACTTTTTTGAATGTTAAGGAAATTTAGGTTTGGGGTTATTTTGTAATGGGTTTTAAACTTATGAAGATTGGATGTTTCATAACAGTACTAGCATTTAAGCTATGATGTTATGTCTCAAGCTCAAGTCTCTCCTCTGTACAAACATATCATAATTTTGAATAGAACAATCAAGGATTATGATGTTCATCTCATTGCTCTGATGTGTGTGTTTTCTGTTTTGGCTTTAATTCAAAGAATTAATTAAAATGCTTGGATGGAATCATGGATGGTTATGTTTGTAAAGGGATTTAGTAAGAAGTATTGGGTTGGGACAAGAATTGACACTATTGTAATGCAATATTGTCAAGGATCCTGGGTGCTAAGTATTTAAATCTGATGTTGAATTGTGAATATTTGTGAATTTGACTCTCTAATGGTATATGGCACTGATCTAAATTGTATGAGTTTGTGAAGCCTTGCGTCTGTGTGTCTTTGCTTAGGGATTTTTTCCAAACTAAAAATAAAATAATTATCATAAGTTACGGAACAATGTTGTAATCATCTCATGCTCCAAGTAGTTGATATTACTAGTGAAGGGCCAATTCATTTTAGTGGTATCCTATTCTGTTGAGCTTTTTGTAGGATTATCTATGAATTGTTAATGATTGTTTATGAATTTGGTGCAAAGATCATAAAAACATTATAGGGACCACCCTCCTGGGTCTTGTAGAGCCCGAAGTGTAGGAGGTTATTGTTAAAATCCTCATTAGTTGGTCCAGGTCCTCTGAGCTGCCCTTGATTGGAATTGGCAAATCCATAGGTAGATTAGGAGACAAACCTGGTTTACAAGAAAAAACACCAACATGCCTAATTAGATGAACACAAATAATGAAAACCTTTCTTCATCAACACCATATAAGATTTGAACATTTTATCTATGTAGTGCATTATCTGAATTCAGCTATTAGTCTTCATAATATATTGGATTCACTGAGTCAACCACGAATAAAACACAATTCTCCAAACCAACAAATAATCCTCAAAGCAAGCACCTTTCAGATCTAAGAACACATTAGTTTCCCATCATACTACTAGTCAAGATACTATCAGCAAAACCATAGTATAAGAATGTTCACTTGAGTAGAATGAAGAGTCTCCCACACAATATAACTCACATATAACAATAGTAGGATATAAAGTTAAAATCTGTCAGATATAACTTTATATTCATAGAAAAAGACATCTCAAGATCTAGGAAATATTAGTCTGAATGAGTCAATAAAATATGGCTAAGATATTAGAGTCATATCAGATCTTGCAGTGAGCTCCAAACTCAAATACCAACACACTGATCCATCAAAAAGGAGTATTACTAGTAGAGAACAACTTCTAGTAAACCAAGAAATATTTTCATGTAGTTATCACCATGTAGTTATTACCATGTTGACATCAATGACAACATAGGAACAACCAACAGAACCATCCATACTTCATGCTCATGTTGCAAAGCTTCTAACAATATCCCGCTTTGGCATTCAAAACTCCACCTATCAAAATTGTTCTTGAAAAAAAAAATTCCTTTGAATCTTTATATCTCCCCCTTTCACATCAATGACAAAGGAAGGGGTTTGGTATAAATTTTCATATGCATCAAAAAGTAATAAAAAAGATATGAACACTGAATTAACCTAAATAAGAACCTCTAAGATTGTCTAGGATAGCCTACCATGACACTTTACCTTCTTCCCATGAACCTTTTAATGTAACTAGAGTCTTGTAAAATATCTCAAGTTTAGTTAGAGACTCTATACCATCTATTAAAGTATTGAGACTAAAATTGATCTATGATAATTCACCAATATAGCCAAGAGCACTAGAAATAGAAGAATTCCTAAGTTTAATCATGTGTCTAAGTGCCAAAAACTTCTTCATAACATCTATCCTTTGATCCTACACAATGTAGGACCACCTCTGATTATCTTTATCTTCTACTAACCTATATGCATCTTCCTGAGTGCTCAGTCAAGACTCACTCATCCTTATCTCATTTCTCATGTCCAATGTACTGTGAGACTAATCTAGACAAAAGGAAAGTAGTTCATGTGCCTCTTTTTCAGAACCTTGTACACTCTCAAATTCCTTCATTACTCAATCATGTGCATTCACACATTTTCCTTTAATATCATTAAAATCTTCTTTATCAGACCTAATTCTAGTAGACATTTCAAGTTTGGAGATGTATACTTAAAAAGAATTAATCATGCCACAAAGATTCTCCACAATAGAAATAGATGAATAAAAATTAGCATTGGGAATAACCTTATGCAAATCTTCTAGAGCTCTCTGAATATTTATTCTTTCATGCTCATGTTCAAGCTTACTTTCTTCTACACCTTCTAGCTTCACTACACTCTTCATTTTCTTCCCTGTCTGATCACACTACCATAGGTACTTTATCCATTGAGATGCTTAGGGATTTCCAAGAGAATTTTAGCATATTTATAAATTTCAGCTTCTGACACTTCATAATCCAATTCAAATATCCAAACTAACCTTGATTAAACTACTTCAATGTGATAGAAATTGGTAGACAAAAGAAAATTTATGCTTCCAGAGTATCTTTCCACAACACTTACTAGAATCCTAGACCTTTTGTTCATCTGTTCCAAAGAATGCAGCAAGGGTAGATTCTTGTGCATCCAAACCATAGACACGTGAAATTGACATCATACATATTTAACTAATCATATTCACTCGTCAATTAAATAAACCAAGGTATTTAAATTAAATAAATTAACTTTATTTAATTTAAGCCTATCATCATCCTTTTAATTAAATAAATCAAACCTTTATTTAATTAAATTTGAAATCACCTTTCATCTCGCTTTGATTTAATTTAAATCCCTAAATCTAAGTCAAATGGGTCAAAGCATCTAATCATCATCTAAGTTAATCTAATCCTGATTAACCTAATCTAATCACCCATCACATCCTCTAGCTTTTCCCACTTGCACAAATAAATCAATTTATTGATTTATTAATTCATCATTTTCCATCAACATGGCATCTTTGAGGAATATTCCCTCAAATTTGAATTCAAAAATAAGTTGACATGTATATCCGACAAGGCATTTATGAGCTCTTACATGGTTCTTGCACAAGTCAAACTTAGCATTTAACTTTCAAATTCAAATTTGAATCTCCCCCTCTTTGGCACATTGACCAAAATGTGCTCATTCCTCAACCTATCACAATGTGACAAGTGGCTTCATCTCATTGTCCAAATCTTTATCCCACATTGCTCTATTTTGAGCACTCTTAGCATTTGACATTTTATAAATAGAAGGTTTCATTCTTCAACAAATCCTCCACGATCTCATGCAAAGTTACTCTCTTCAATTGAGAACTGATTTTTTCCACCTCATATCATCTTCAAAGTAGTTTCATATCAACATATCATGGAGTTTAGCAAGGATTGGGAAAGGGATTATTTCCATAGAAGCACCAATCCACTATGAGATAGGGTTTGATTCATGTTATTATGCATTTTATTTAGTTTCCTTAATTCCTTTCATTGCATGATTAACATGTTTCATTATTTCATAGGGATGTTATTATTTTGCTTTGTTTTAAATAACAAGGCTAATGTGTGTTTTGAACAAATGCAGAATTTGGCATCTACAAAATGGCGTTAGAGGGAGGGGAAAATGCAATAAATGCCACTTGGCTCAAGGAAAAGGACATGTAAGATGAAGTTATTGCGTTGTTGGATGTACACGTTGACTTGGAATTTTTGAATTCAAACTTGGAGAATATTCCAAAAGATGCCTTGCGAGGAAAATAGAGATTTAATAAATGAATTAAATCTATTTTCATGTGCGACTTGCAAAATCTAGATGATGGGACATGACAATAGATTAAATTAATCAAGGGTTAATTAATTTAATGAGATATTAGATGATGTGACCTATTTGACTCAAATTTATGGATTTTTTTAAATCAAATAAGAGAGGAATATGATAAGAGAATAATTAAATAAGGATTTTGATTTATTTAATTAAAAGAGATGGTGTTAGATTAAATTAAATAAGGTTTTAATTTATTTTAATTTAATAGATAACTTTTAGAGATTTAATCAAATAAAATTAATTATTTAATTAAATAGGGATAATTAGATCAGATGATTTAATTAACAAAGAGAGAGACTTAAATTAAATAGCTGGTTTATTTAATTAAGGAGGAATATTGATGAATTTAATCGATAAGGAGATTTGATTAAATGGTTAGACTGAGGGATGATTCGATGAAACAGCAGTATTCAGGATCAGATGCACAATGTCAATTGGTATATTTTATGTCTACATTTTTCCCCTCTTTGAAGCAATGCACATGTTGCGTTGGTTCAAAGAATAAATGATCTCGATAAAAGTTAAAAAAATTTCGTTATTTAAAAAATTTCCCCACTGCTACTTGGAAAGAGAAAACATGCCATTATATTGCCCCCTCAAGAGATTGGACAAAAATTTTAATTTTTGGGTGATCTCGTGAAAAAAGAGGACAAGGTGCCCAACATGTCCGGAAAGGCTCCAGGAGGCCAAAAACATGTCTAAACACAATAAAACAATGTAAAACAAGCCTCAACTAAAAAAAATAGCTTCAAGGGTCCAAAACACTAGTAGGACAGCCAATCAGGGTGCAAAAAACCTTAATTTTCAAGCTTAAAAGGGGCCCAAGGGGTCACCTTCAAGTCATTTTCACACACTTCCATTTGCAACCTCGAGATTTGAGCTTTGACCTCCTGACGATATGGTGCAATGATGGATTCCCCTACACATTTTTGATTGAGTTCAGACGTACTAGTGGCCACCTCGCATCGGGGCATCAATAGCTAGCCCTTACTTGAGCTTTCTTTTTCATTTTTAGCTTGTATTTGATGCTTTCAAAGTCATTCTTTCTACAGTGGCGCTATATAGCGCCACTCAGAAATCAAAATGTGTCACTTGGTGTTAAATAGTGCTATGGCGGTGCAGTTTGGAGTTTGAAAATGGACTCCAAACTGTGACATTGAGCTCGAGGCTAGCAGGGTGGCTTGGAAACTGCGACACAACGGTGCTAGATTTGATCAAAGTACTTCACTAGAAGGAAAAGTGCACCATGACAGTTCATTTTTGGTGTTTTATGCCCTAGTGTCAGAGTTTGATTAGAAATAAAACTACGACGCCTTCATGGATTGCACTGTTGGAAAGGTTTTTTGAACACCAGGCGAAGAATTTTTTAAATTTTTTAACACGGTGACCTTCCTTGATGCAGGACGTGGTGAGGGAGCTCTACTCCTAAGAGAACAGGTTGTGGGACCTATTTGGCTATTTGTGGGACCTGAGCGATAGGGATCATGATCAACTCCAGATTGCAGGGTTATGGTACATTGCTTACGTAGCGCCCATTCACACTCACTTAGGGATGCTTTCAGCACTGGCCAAGAGATGGCACAACGAGACTTCTTCATTTCATCTTCCCACTGGTGAGGCCACTGTCACCTTAGAGGATGTTTGGAATATTTTGTGATTGCCGATTCATAGTCAGCAAGTGATTTTTGATATGGACGAGGGGTGCTATGCTTGCCATAGAGGACATCATTTTTTTGCGAGGGGCAGATAGAGCTCGAGAGGCACAGGATCCTAGCACCTCCCTTCTGCGTAGTTGTTGCATCCATTATTTTAGGTCTCATTGCCACTGATAGATGAGGCCGATACTTTAGTCCCGGCTGGGGATATTGCTGGGAGGGGATGGTTCGAGATAGGACAGTCTGTTTTGCTTGGGGGTCAGTTCTTCTAGCTTCTTTATACAAGGATCTGTAGGAGTACGTGTATATGGATGGCAGAGTGCTTAGATTAGGCATTACACTTCTTCACATCTGGGCATGGGAGCACATTGATGTGCTATGTCCATGCATTTTTTTAGTTCCGATGTTGCTAGATGATCCCCTCATGTGGTGTTATAGAGGCGGTGTGTCCTTTACACACACCAGTGAGCACGAGATCCCCTACTGGAGGAGGGTCTTGGATGAGATGCAAGTTTTTACATGGTGACCATACATTGGTCAGCTCAGATGGGTCGATGATGTTGATCAGTTGTTCTATGCCTACTAGGACCCTTTTATGCAGGGGCAAGAGCACACCATGATTGAGAGGTACTTGCCCGGGCGTGTGCAATGTCAGTTTGGTGAGCCCTAGGATCACCCTGATGATGACTACATAGCCATCTTCACTCATACCATGACACAGGTTTCATGGGGGTGGTACATTCTTGCCTACGAGGTGGTGGACAGTTTCAGGCAATTAGCAGCTCAGTCGTGGGCCTACAATTAGGGGCCTGCAGAGCCAGGCACTACACAAGCCTATAGGGATTGGTTCTGACCACTATGATTGACTATTCCAGGAGTAGTCCCAGATCTGTGGAGATTGAGAGGCAAAGGGGGAGGACGAGGATGGAGGGATGACGCTCGATAGGACTAGCCAGTTGCACCTCCAGTTTAGCCAGATCAAGCAGATGTGCACATGCAGGACTAGCAGCAAGTGCCAGCAAGTTCGCCACAAGCTGGGGGTGAGGATCAGCCTCAGGTGCAACCTCAGGTATAGCCACGAGTATAGCCGACAGGACAGGTGGATCCTCAGGATGCATTGATTGCATAGTTATAGGCTTAGGTCTAGACTATGACAACCGAGAGAGAGTAGCTCAAGGCTGAGAGGGATCAATTCATACAATAGAGATAGGCTGTAGAGTTACAGGCAACCATAGAGCTAGGCAGGAGGCAACAACTAGAGAGCATGGTAGCCTCCTCTTCCCAGGGTATTAATTTTGGAGTGAAGATATCTCTTGGCTCAATAATTCAATTAGTTTGGCATGTGAAGCAAGTTGCTCTAGCGAAATTTGATCTTGATTTTGAATTTGATTCCCTTAATTTGGCTTTTGTTGAAGCAGATTTGGAATGTGCCCTTGTGGTGTTTGAATGGGATCATGGACAAACTAATCTTGGATAATGTTCTGATTTGGGATGATGTTTAAATTTGGCATTATGGGTTGAAGTTGAACTTTTTTGGGAACCATATTGCCTTGATTTAGGTAACTTTTATTTTGCATGGTGTTACCTTGACTTGGAGTCGTTAACATCTTGTTTGGACTTTGAACAACATTTGTAAACATATCTGTGCCAAAGTTTTCCAAGTGTGGATTTGAAATGTTCATTTTTGGATGGATTTGGTGGGATGATGGTGTTTTTTTAGAAGCAATCAAAATAAATCAAAATCAAGGACAATCCCAAATCCAAAAATCAAATCTAAATCAAAATCCACAACATATCCGAAAGTCCTAAAAGCCTAGTATCTCCTTCAAGATTTATCAAAAGCCAAAAACATATGCATCATCCATCCCTTGCATCATCATCATATCACCTTTTGATCCTCAAGATATCCTAAATTTTTTCTACTTTGGGCATAAAGTAAAGATCAATCCAAAGAACCAAGAGATTCATCTTTCCTATTCTTGAAAATTGATCCTTGTTTTATGGTTCAAACTAGATCTCAATGCAAGAAGAGCATGGAAGCCAACAAAGTAACACCTGCTTCAAGTGATCTAATCCAAACAAATGTAGAAATGAATCCCGCCGAATTGAGAAATCCTTTGACCATCTCATCATCACAAAATTTGCAAAAGGAAAACCAAGGAGAGGATCTTACCTTTGGGATGTCTCATGAAGAGATAGCTGAAATACTCCAAAATCTAGAAAACTATAAAATCATCAACATCATGATGAGGCTTAACCCTTCATTATACATGATTGAACTAGCAAAACAAGGGGCCAAATTACCTTTGGATTTTGACGTGAGTACCATAGTGGAGACATCTTTTCCTCCAATCTCATCCACCATTCCCATCTCATCTACACCCCCATGGCGCTAGAAGGTGAGCTTAAATTTCCATTTACATTAAGGAATTTAACTTTCCACCTATTGATTTTATTTGCTACAAAGTTTCTAAAAGCTTTTGCAATAAAATATTGTATTCCATGGAGAATGGGATCATCAGTATAGGTTTTCAATTGCAAATTGTATTTCAAATAATGTCTTAGTTCTCTTTGTGAGTCTTCCATCGCATCGTGGTTATCTTTCTATCTTCTTTAACATTATTGTGTCTTATGAATCTTTTGACTTCAAAAGAGCTGAAATGAGATGCGTCACTTCCAATATTTTGAGGGCTAGATAGCCTATTTCACAGTTGGACAACAAGACATGCCAAATGCATTTTCTAAGCTTACCCCACGCACATTCAATTCACAAAAAAAAAAAAACCCCCATGTACTATCCTACCATTTCACTTTCAAATCTGCCTGTACCTCTACCCACAATGCACTATTGGATTTTCATTGAAACAAGGTCAGGCCTGTGAAGATGCATTCTATTTTTTTCCTCATTTTCAGCATAAAGGTGATGTCGATTCCATTTTTTTGTTAAGGGAAAATTATGTGCATAATAGTTTTTTCGATGCATGATTAGTATTTTGTAGTTGATACACACAAACAAGAGGGTTGTGCATGACCCCACAAAGTCGCTTCCATTTGGTCAATGAAGGGTTCAAACCACTGTTTGGAATTTAAGGTTTCAAACCACTATTTTGCATTCACTGTTTATAGCTATTCACTTTAATCCACTTATTTTTCAACAATTTCTAATCATCTAAATTCTCCATTGATTCTATTTGAAGACATTTGTGGGTCGATAGACATAAATGCATATCAATTTTTGAAATAGTCGAGACCATTTTAAAATATTTATTCATGCATGTCAAAATGTTATGGCATCACATTAAAAAAATATTTTACTTACGTCTTTGGTTTCATCCATATGACTTCATTTAAACACTGCCCAAGGTCTATGTCATCGCTTGAAGAGGTGTAAGTGTTGCGCAGTATATTTTCATTGAAAAGTTGTGAAAGGTTATTGAATTCGGTTTTCCACCTGCGAGTTGCATTCACTTAAATTTTTAAAGAAAGGTTGTGAAAGGTTGTTGAAATTATATTTATGCCTATCAATTTCATTTATTTGAAAGCTCTTAAGTGCCTTGGGTGTGATTTTTCTATCACCTGCCAGCTACATGAAAGCTGCCAAGCATTCTCAATGGGCAAAGACTGATTCTATTTGTTTAGAATTCAGCACTGTAGTCAAAGGTTGAGGATTTTAGCATGATTAACTTACCAACCCTTTTGAAAGTGACTTAAATGCATTAAGTGAAAATTCCTTCAAAACTACGAATGAATTGGTAGAAAGCTTATATTTGAAACATACAACATAAGAGATTGCATATAAAGTTGTTTTTTTTTATAAGTTTGGCTTGTGTGACATATTAAACATGGTGCATTGGAGTTTCTTAGGCCTTCTCTCAACTTTTTGCAGTACTTTGTTTGAAACATTTTAGCGATAATTCATTCTTAAAGTTTTCTTTGAGATTGAACATTCAAAAACATAATCTATCTAAAAGCGTGCATGTTCAAATCTTGTGTGTACCCTGCAAATATTCATTTTGTTGGTATTAATGCGAGCCAAAGTCATATTTTTTCTATCCTACTATTAATACATGTTAAATCAGATCCTATGATAGATGCTATAGACTCTGAGTTAGAAGCTACTGCAGTATAGATTGTTTCTTATTATTTTGTTAACTCTTTTCTATGGTTTGTGTTTGGAAAGATTAAGCAGACGGCTATTTCAAATGTGGTACTAAGACTCTTTCAAAATTGTATTTGATTATTCTTTTTTCATTACATATCAATTAATACATCTTCGTGTATTGAACATTAAATATCTTTGCTGCCTAACTACTTTACTCTTGCTTTTATTGTGCAAATATTTAGCTAGGCATGACATCTTTTCTTGAGAAAATCATTGAATATCAAAAGCAAAAGATTGAAGGTGTCCTTGTTAATTGGAGTTGCTCATTTATGACTTTCTATAGGCTAAGTGAAGGGGATTTGAAATCCTACTTAAGTTGTTGAAAATGAGGAAGGAAAAGGGAGGAAAGGCAAGAAGGATGGATTTCGTTCGCGCAAGGTATTTGCAACATTGAAAGATAAGAGGCGATCTTCAACAAATCTTGGAGGAAAAGAGGACTAAAGCTTTAAAACTCAAAATCAAAATCATTTTTGAATGCTTAGTACTTTTGTTATACGCTTTAGTTTTCTATTTTGAACCAACTTACTTTTTGGATTCTAAAAAGAACAACTTTTGAAAGCTTTCATTTTTTTTTGCGACAAGGAACTTAAAATGAACATTAGGACAAAAACTAAAGTTTGATTTGGATTAACGAATTGAACAATCAAATCTCCATCTTTCCTTTAGTGCTTAAAATGAATTGAATCATTGCTTTGAAGGATAAAATGAATGTGTATCTTTATTGTTTTGTAATTATTTACGCAAAGTAATATCATTAAAAGACGTATGTGCTTCTCCCGTGCCTCACAACGATCTTGAGAATCAAAAGGTTTTTGGTGACATTAAATTGTGTAATTAATTACCCACACACTTCATTTTGGGAATTAAAATTGAACAAAAAAATTTACGAGTGTGAGTTAGGTATATTGTGCATGTTCTCCCTTTGTTTCTAAACGAAGGTTGATCAAACTACGGATGTGCTTGCTCACTGTTGTTTACCTTTAGAGGGGCCTGCCTAAAAGACACATCCAAAAGGAGAAATCGAAGGTGACTCCAATTGGTTTTTCATTCAGGCCAGTATATAAATGGATAAGACTAAACTATCAAGTCCTTATGGTATGTAGGCCTTATTCGTACAGTGTCTTTTAGAATGGGGTACTACCGTAGAAAGTATAAGAGCCCCTAGTAGGATTGATTAAAGCCTTTAGTGGCTTGCTGGATTCTTGCAAGGTGCCATGTCCCCGATGTCTCATCATTAAGAACCTTGTTTTTAGTAGCCAACCAGTCCATCCAACGAGTTTATCAAAGTGGTGCATTGGAACTTAGATTCCAAGAAGTTACTTGCCATGTCCGATCTTGGTTAAAATACAGAGGTTAAGACTTCAGTCTTAACATACCTTTATATTTTTTCCTTGGTTGCATGTAAAATCATCTCTTCTACTACGAAGGGCATGAGGCAATCCCACCAAGAAAAATGTACCAATTGAGCTAGGATGTTATATTGCTTGTGAGTTAGTTTGAAAACACAGTGCTTGGACCCAAAACACTAAAACCAACATTCAACGAATCATCATAATTTCAAACCCTTTGTAAGGAACAAATACCTTTGAAAAGTACACATGTTATTGCTTGTCCCTAGGGGTTCTTATCCCTAGAAGGCTTCTAAACACTGAGACCTATATCTTGATTTGTTCATTGCAAAGTCAACAATAGGAAACTATGCTCTTGAAACCTTGATTTTCACATAATGGACCTTGTGGAATGAAAAGGAATTCAGACATAGAGATTCAGTTTGAAAACTAAGCATGAAGTCTGTTTGTGGTAAAAGAAAGTCATTAACCAAGATTAACTCAAATTGAACCCCACACATGTGCTTGTTTATCTTTTTATTGTCTTTCGAGCAATCATTGGTCTTTTGGGTTTGAACTACTCTTAGAGAAAAGGATGTTCTTCACTATCTTGGTCTAGTAAACAAGTCCTGCCTAGATTCATTAGGATCAAAATCAAACACTTCATCCATCCAAAAATTTATCATCTTCATCCCACAAACAACTTTAGAGCTTTGGAAACATCATTCTAGACTTGGATAAATCATCAAAATCAAAATCACCTTGTTTAGTTAGGTGTATGGGAATGCATCCTTCCTCATACATTTAATTGAATTAGAAATCCTTTGAAAAAGTTCATCCTAAGATCACATCCAATATCTTATGGTTTACAAGTTCATTATCCAATCAAAATCAAACCCTAAGTCTAGCATTGATCTAAAGTTCCTAAGTGTTCAACACTCATATCTTTCACCCCTTTTCATCCTTCATCTCATCATTGGTCCTAAACACATTAGAGGTCACTTTTACAACAAGGTCAAAACACAAGATGAACATGGAATATAAACTTGATCCATACATCATGAGTAATCCAAGTCAACCAAACTATCAAAGCCTTACAATGCCAATTGATTTTCAAAACTCACATTTATACAATCCATACATGGGATTGTTGTCTCCTACAAACATCAATGGTACAAAAAATGTGAGTATGCCTAGTCAAAAGATTGGAACACCTTTCCCAATGGTAGATCTAAATCCAAACCTACAAGTCTGTCAACCGAACAATCAATGCATGAGCCTTCAAATGAACAACATCATCCCACCAAATCCATACATGCCAAAAGTGAATATACCAAGTACAATATTGTAACCAAACATGAATCCTAATTTTTTTGGGATAAATATGTTTGTGAATCATACAAATGTTGTTCAAAATCCAAACAAGATGTTAACAACTCTGTGTATTAATCCAATTCAAGCTAACACCATGCAAAATCAAAGTTACCTGAATCAAGGCAATGTGATTCCCAACACCAACAATGTTCAATTTCAACCTATCATGCCAAATCAGAACATTTTCCAAAATCAATTTGTCCATGATCCCACTCAAAAACCACAAGTATGCACCCCAAATTTTCTTGAACAAAAACCAAATCAATTATATCAAGGGATTCAAGATCGAAATCAAGATCAAATTTGGCAAGATCAAATTGCTACATGTACCAAAATAGTTGATTCATTGCACCAAGAGACATCTCCTCCACCATTACCCATATCAACATCATTCCTTGGTTTAGGGCTTCCCTCTTTACCTAGCACCAATCACTCCATCCAAATCAATCCACATAACACCAATCAAGCCATCGCATCAAATCCTTTGAATATACCATCAACATCGCACCAACAGATGGTATCTAAACAAATGACAACATCAATCTTGACAAATCAAAATATGGTCTCCCAAGGACCTATCACCTCGGTCAATCCAACCATCCCTATCACCTCGATTGTTCCAACCACCACTATCATGCCCATCACATCTCAACCCCTCACTACCACAATCTCTTCAAATGTATCTCAACCACTCATCACTACATCCAACAAAATTCCAAATCCACCACTACCACCAAAACCAAACACAGCAAGACAATATAACATTGCGCTAAAAGTTCACCAGGACTACCAAAAGGCCATCTAGCAATATCTAGCCATGTAACAAGTAGTACAAGCCCAAGATAAAGTGCAAGTGCAAGCTCAATCCCAATACCAAGCCCAACAAGCAAATGGTGTTCAAAATCCCAAAAAAATGTTAACAACTCCATGCATCAATCCAAGTCAATGATCACATGATCAAGACCTATCCAACAACAAACACATGGAAGATGTTTCTACCTCATCCAAAGATCAAATCAACATACATCAAGAGTCACTTTTCAATCATGCTCAAAATCCACCAACCAATAATGATCCAATCCAAGAAATGTCAACATCATTTGACCTTATGGTTGAAAACATTGGAAATCCCTTCACCACAATTGTTGAAAATAACGATCAAGATCTCTCCATCGATGAGCACCTTGAAGATGTTTCCACCCCATCCGATGATCAACTCACCATACATC
Organism: Sequoia sempervirens; assembly: GCA_007258455.2. Classification (NCBI taxonomy): domain Eukaryota; kingdom Viridiplantae; phylum Streptophyta; class Pinopsida; order Cupressales; family Cupressaceae; genus Sequoia; species Sequoia sempervirens. Next base: position 714,846,886 of record VDFB02270651.1, read on the forward strand.
AAGAGCCACTTTTTAGTGATCTATTTCAAGGAGTGTTAGAATTATTTGACCCCATTGACATAATCTACGATCCATCGACCAACAATCATATTGAAAATGTCTCTACATCACCTTATGAGTTAGAGGACATATCTCAAGAATTTATGCCAAAGCATGATCAACGTCTTTCACCAAAGTCTAACAATGGTCCTTTCCAAGACATATTGACATCCTTCAACCTCATGGTTACAGATACTGAAGGAACCCTAAACTCAACAATTGAGGATATTGAACTACTTACCATGTCTAATCATGACATCCAATAACCCTTTGTAAGCAATCCATCCTTTGAAACTGACCCATGTCAAGAACTTGATCCAAAGCATGTCGAAAGCAATTATGAAATCATTCAAGATCAAGAGTTTGTATCTCCAAACTACTACAATGATCTAATGGACACTCTCCTATATATACAAGATGTCACAAAAGATGATCATATCCACATAACACATACTCCTCCATCTACCCATGAGATGCTTTCTATGGATGGACACATAGATGATCTTCATTCAGAACAAGGTCCCTTTATTCTTGACATTGTTACACAAAAAGAGCATATTATTGATTCCTACAATCAAACAAAGTTGACAACATCAGGATCAGATTTATCTCAAATTCAAACTGGGGACATTAGGTATGAGGATATCCAACATTATCCACTCAAGGAAACAAGTTAGACAAAACAATATAATCCAGTGTTAGTAGAGCATCAAACTCCAACAACATCATCTGCAATGGTCATTTATCAGAGCATGCTTATTGAACAAGACATATCAAAACAAGTAGAATCAAGGAACGAAGGTGCCACTACCACCATATTGGGGGAAATTATGTCTCAAGAAAACATCAACATAGAGAGCATGCTGAATCCTTATGATGAAACTGGTGCTAATACTACAACCAGTCGTGTCATGAATCTTCATCCACCCATCACCCCATCCACAAATTGGGACCAATATCAGAAGAAAGATTTGAATGAAAGCACAAAGAACATTATCAAAGAAAAAGAAGATAAGAAGCATAATGGACAAATCAGATATGCATGGATACCAAAAAATACAAAGAAATATCATCCCTATCAAACTCCATCAGTCAAAGAAACTATGGGGAAAAATAAAAAAGGGAAACGTATCCATCAAAGATGTCCACAAAAGAAAACATAGGCTTTTCAAGTGATTTACAAAGTGTATCAAGTAGTTGGTCCTAATTCCATGCACACTTCCGTATCCACCCATCATTTCTCATCTTCCCAAGTTTGGAGAGTCAAAGGTTCCAAACTGTCAACCAATCCATCTCCTATCCCTAAACACACTCCATCCACACCTCCACGCATGATATCCAGTTCTCACATTGACCATGAGTTGGTAACAACCCTTCATTATAAGGATTCAGAAGGAACTCTATCGCGATGTGCACACCAAGATAGAGTTAACACCAGTATCAATGAAGCAAATCAGAAATCTCAAAAGTTGTATTCAAGTGCACGTATCTTAACAAAGAAGCTTCTTCAAGTAGGATATCGATCACACATCATGACAAAAGAATCTACATCAACACCACCAGATGGTTCAACATGAGTTTAAAATATTTCAAAAAACCAAAAAAATAAAAAAATATGAAAATCCAAAAAAAATAGAAAAAGGATTGAAAATAGTGAAAAAAAATAAAAATCATCCTCTAGTGAAAACCACATGGGCAAGGCTTTGGATAGGTACCATGATGAAAACCTGGAAAATAGGCATCATGTGTAGAATCAAGCATCTATGTGCACCACTTTAGGAGAAAGCATCTCATCCCATCTAAATAAAGCCAACATTCCATATATCTTATCCATAAACCTATGCATCTATGAACTAGTTATCTAATCCATTTTCATCCATCTGCATCCATCATCCCAATCATCTTGATCTTCAAAAATTTTGGTGCACACTTTACACCTTCTTATGGTAAACATCTTGACATGGGTCGTTTTCATTGATCCTATCCTACCCAATGTTATCTGAGCCATGAAGCACTATCGAATAAGGCATTGCATTGTTTAAACACCTTATCTTATCACAAGATAATCTTTGGCATCCTTTGCATGCTTACCATATCCATCTATTCATACACCTATCTGAGCATCGACCCATCGCATTCCATGCATTGCTAGACACTGGGGGAAAAAATTTACATCCTGCTTCAAGAATAAATCTTGATCTATATACTCCAACTTATGTGGTGATCCGAACATTGGAAAAACATAAAATCAAATTGGTCAAAGCATTTGTGAGCAAAAATCCAAATCACTAGCCCATAGCATATTTTGACGAGCAAATGGTCCTCATCAGGTTTCATCTTTCATCGAACATCAATCCAAATAATCACTATCAGTTGCATCTAATGTGTGCATCGACATCACATCAAATCATCCAAAACATCTTTTGTTTCAAACCAAGCTTCATCAATCCTGATCAATCAAATCCATGCATTGTTGTGCATCCTAAACAATGTTATCATCATCAATCCTGATCAATCAAATTTGTGCATTTTTGTGCATCCTCAATAATGTTATCATCATCAATATTGATCAATCAAATTTGTGCATTGTTGTGCATCCTCAACAATGTTATCATCATCAATCCTGATCAATTAATCCTTGCATTGTTGTGCATCCTCAACAATGTTATCATAATCAATCCTGATCAATCAAATCCTTGCATTGTTGTGTATTCTCAACAATGTTATCATCATCATTAATCAATCGATTAGATCAATCAACCTTAGCTTGTTCTTCAACAAAAAACCCAAAATAGAGCACTAATATCATCACGCACATCCATATCAAAATCGTCAAAATCATGTGAAAATCCAAAAAGCATCCAAAACATATCAAAATCCAAAAAAATCCATAAAACAAAAAACATCAAAAACATGGAATCTGAAGTGCATCATCTATGAGCTTGAACGTAGGAAAGGCTAATATCTGATCAGCTCTCCATACATCAAAATCCAAAAACATTAAAAAAAACACCAAAATCCAAAAACCTTCATAAAATCTTAAGAAAACATAAAAACATTTGGAAAATAAAAAAAATCAAAACACTTGAAAATCTCAAAAAATACCAAAAAATAGCCTCAAAACGTTGCAAAATGTCAAAAACATCGAAATATTTGAAAAAATCCATCCATCCCATTTCTCTATCACCAACAATAATCAATCATCCATAATAAATCATCGCCACCTTCATCCTTTGGCAACACAAATAGAAACAAACCACAAAAATCAGCAAAAGCAAACTTCAAATACAAAATCAAAATCGAAACAACAAACCTTTAAACACAAAATAAAACTCTTGATCATTCGTAAACATGTCAGTCAACCTTATATCAATAGCCTATCAATCAACTTATCAAAACATCATCATCCTATACAATGCATGTCCTAGGATATATCATTCTGATAATGGGCATCATTTTGGATATCACCTTGGATTCTTATCCTATCAAAACACATCTCTTTGGCTGAAGGTATGAAGAACATTGGCTTGTTTGCATAATTTATCTTTTCTTTTGATTTATCTTATTGCGATTATTCCAAGGACATCTCAATGACATCCGAACAAGGGATTTAGAGAGATAGGAATGGGGCAATGATCATTATCTTTTGTCTGTTGTGCTTGGTGGATGTTCTTGTAATATAACTTGGCGAATACTTGCTTTGATAGGTACGTCCTAGCAAGGTTTTCGTATATCAAGTGTGAACAAGAATACTCCTATTTGTTTGTTGAGTCAAAGTCCATCGCACTAGGTACAACACCATCTCGGTTCTTTATACCTTGATGCATCGTATCTACATGTGTAATCAAACATAAGGTAAGTAGCCCTTTTAAAATCCCAATCCTTGATAAGCAAATAATCATCTATCATCATCATCATCTCTAATAAAGTCTCATCAGATCATGGACTTGTTGGATCCTCTTGTTATTATCTCATTTCTTCTTTCTTCTCTCCATGCTAGCATAACATCACTAGTGCATCCATCTTGCATCCACAAACCATCAACATTCTACATATCATCTCACATGCATGTTCATCATCATAATATAGATCTGTTAGTTTAAGAATCTGCATAAAACATTCATTCCAAATCATATAAGCATCATCGCATCATCCATCTCACATGCATCATATCATCATTTAAGTTGTTTATGATAATATAGATTGGTTATTCTAAGCATCTTAAAACCATCTCATTTGCATCATCATCACAACCATCCATATGTCCATCTTGAGCCTCTTTATCATAAGATCGACCCTCAAATCAAATCTTTTCACTTGATCTCTCGAGGGGGAAATGTACTAGTGTACTTCCTTCCGCTGGGTCATCCAAAAAAAATCAGAAAATTTTTCAATTTTGATCACAGCAAGTTTATTCTTTGAACCAATGCAGCAAGTACATAGCTTCAAAGAGGGGCAAAATGTAGACACGTGAAATTGACATCATACATATTTAACTAATCATATTCCCTCGTCAATTAAATAAACCAAGGTATTTAAATTGAATAAATTAACTTTAGTTAATTTAAGCCTATCATCATCCTTTTAATTAAGTAAATCAAACCTTTATTTAATTAAATCTGAAATCACCTTTCATCTCCCTTTGATTTAATTTAAATCCCTAAATCTAAGTCAAACGGTTCAAAGCATCTAATCATCAAATAAGTTAATCTAATCCTAATTAACCTAATCTAATCACCCATCACATCCTCTAGCTTTTCCCACTTGCACAAATAAATCAATTTATTGATTTATTAATTCATCATTTTCCATCAACATGGCATGTTTGAGGAATATTCCCTCAAATTTGAATTCAAAAACAAGTTGACATGTACATCCAACAAGGAATTTATGAGCTCTTACATGGCTCTTGCACAAGTCAAACTTAGCATTTAACTCTCAAATTCAAATTTGAATATCCCCCTCTTTGGCACATTGACCAAAATATGCTCATTCCTCAACCTATCACAATGTGACAAGTGGCTTCATCTCATTAGCCAAATCTTTATCCCACATTGCTCTATTTTGAGCACTCTTAGCATTTGGAATTTTATAAATAGAAGGCTTCATTCTTCAACAAATCCTCCACAATCTCATGCAAAGTTACTCTCTTCAATTGAGAATTGATTTTTCCCACCTCATATCATCTTCAAAGTAGTTTCATATCAACATATCATGGAGTTTAGCAAGGATTGGGAAAGGGATTCTTTCCATAGAAGCACCAATCCACTATGAGATAGGGTTTTATTCATGTTATTATGTGTTTTATTTAGTTTCCTTAATTCCTTTCATTGCATGATTAACATGTTTCATTATTTCATAGAGATGTTCTTATTTTTTTTGTTTTAAATGACAATGCTAATGTGTGTTTTGAGCAAATGCAAAATTTGACATCTACACAAACTACCAATATTTATCATGAAGTTCCTGATTTGATAGGCAATAGGCTCTGAATTTGGCTATTCTAACCTTCCTATTATCGGTAACTTTTTAAAAATTAAAAGAGTAGACAAACAACCAAATTTCCATACCAAACAATATTATTTTTCTCTTCTTGATCTCCTTTAAATTATTCAAAAGATGTATGCGAAGTAGTTCACACAAGTCATATTCCATACCTCTTATTACCATATCAACAACAATATTCACCATAATAGTAGAAATTGTAGTCATTGTTAGGGATATACAAACTTTATGACATATGACTATATCAACATACCTTATTATCAGATCAATAATCGATCTCAAACCAATCTATGTTCCTTTAGAAATCACAACTGTAACCTCAATTATTTCTTCCTCATTCATAGTCTTTAGTTTTGGAACCGATCTAGAGGAATGTAAAATAGTTACATATCTAATTACTTCTCTAGTGACTAGATGTGCCTCATCAATCCACAAAGATTCATCATGAATTCTACTCAATACCATTCAAATATACTTCTTCTCAAATTTAGACAAAGGAACTTTCCTCCAAACATCCAACTTTTTCTCAACTATTACTCTATAGGCATCATAATTCTCTTTCAATTCATTTTCCCAAAGCACATTCAACTGAATTGACAATATTTCTTCAATCTTACTATAAAAAAATGCATAGATATCTTATGTAGGAAACACTCTTGGAGCAATGCAAGAGAATGCAATAACATATTCTTCTGAAACATTCCTCATATATCTCTTCAACCTAGCTTTATCTGCACAATTCACAATCTTTGAATTATCCATCAATAAAAGTGAAAGATTGTGCAAATAGGAATACCTCTAAAATTGTCAACCAAGAAATGTATAGACATCCTATTTCCGGAGCTCACTTCAAATTCATCTATTTTTTTTTGAATTCTGAAACTATGAATTCCTTCTAAACTTCCTTTTCACTCTTCTCCTAAAATACATAGGCCTTTAATTTTATTTGAACTTATTCCTTTCATTCTGAATGATTTTTCAATAAATGTTCCTACTTGTAGGTAGATTGCCTCAAAAAATGTGTATGCCATTCTTTCAAATTTTATAGACCTCATTCTTCACACATGCAACTGATAAAATACCTTAATCTTGTTACCACATTAAATACACTTATGTCATGATATGACACAAGTACCAATGAGGGGTTTTATTAGATTTTATGATAATTGCTCCCCCTTAGCCATTGCTTTTATTTAGAAATTGATGGGAGTATCTGTACCAGAGGTTGGCACAGATAAGAATAATGATTCCTTTCTCCAAATCCTTTTCATTTTTTTTCTTTCTTTTTTCAGATCAAAGGTTTGATCATTCTTCTTTGTTAGATAGATTTTCTTCTTTCTTCCACTATTACTACTAGTATGTTCTACTTTTTTGAACTTACAACAAGTAACATTCTTCTTTCCATTTTCCCTTTTATCCAATAAACTATCTTTATATCCATTCTTCTTTCCATTAGAATCATTCAAATTACTTTTGTAGTCCTTTGTCTTATGACCAAATTTCTTGAAGGAATGACAAACACCATTGAAATATAAATACCTTTTTGCCTCAAATTGTTTGACATGATTTTTTCCATAATTTCTTCTTCACTCCTTGATTTTTCTATTTTTGTACTACGTCTTCTTACTAGTGAATTGCATCACTTTAGAACTATGACCTTTTCCAAACCCTAAACTGCTCTTATCCATTTCTAGTCTTTGAGAGGTAATCAATTCATCAAGCATCTCCAAGATTATCTTAAATTTTTATTCAAAACTCTTTACCCTTTCCAGACTCGATCTCAAGATTTCTTCTTCTAATTCAAGCTTTGTGCATTCATCCATCTTCTTTTGAATTTCAATTTCATGACATTCTTCAATTCTTTTATTCTCATGCAATTGTTCCAATAGTCTAGCAATGATTTCTTCTCCTTCAATCAATAGATCGCATGCATCCATATTTGTACTTTGTAGCTTTCTAATGTGTTCATTTGATTTTATCAACTTCTCCTTCAAGGCTTCCATTTCTTCTACAAATTCTGGGACCTTCCTCAAGTTTTTAGGCTTCTTTTTAGGAACCAAGCTTTGATACGAATTGTTGAACATCAAGAATACTGAGAGGGGGGTGAATCAATATTCTGAAAATCCATAATAAAATCCTCTTAACCATTATCACAATTTTGATTGAATCAGTAAGAGAGAACATAGAAACAAGTCAATGCAATCATACACATGAACACTGGGATTTTTATGTGGAAAACCTAGAATGGGAAAAACCACAGTGAGGGTTAAATCATAATATATTATATCCAGATACAAAATATTATGAGGCTCACAGTCAGGACTCACTATCCTTAAAAGGCTTAGAACTTGAGTATTAAAGATGTCTCATTGCCAAAAGAATGAATAGATAGAATACACCTTCAATGTGTAGGGTTCAGTTCCACTAAATCTCAAAATATAAAGTACTACATTGCTGAACAAATTTGTACTACTAATAAAGCATTTAGGCTCCAATCTTCTCCTCTATTCACTTGATTTCACACACACACACATTTCTTCTATTGCTTCTATCTTATATATATACAAGCATATATTATTCATCAATTAGGTTAGCCAAATTAGATGAACACAAAATAATAAAAACCTTTTTTCAAAAACACAATACAAGATTTGAACATTTTATCCATGTAGTGCATTATTCCAAGTCACCTATTAGTATTCATAATATATTGCATTTGCTAAATCAAACAAGACTAAAACTAAATTATCCAAACCAAAAAATAATCCTCAAAGAAAACACCTTTTAGATTTGAGAACACATTAGTTTCCCATCATACTACCAGTCAAGAGACTATCAACAAAGCCACAGTATAAGAATGTTCACTTTAGTAGAATGTGGAGTCTCCCACATAGTATACCTCACATAGAACAATAGTAGGATACAAAGTTAAACTCTGTCAGAGATAACTTTATGTTTATAGCAAAAGAAATATCAAGATCCAAGAAATAGCAGTCTGAATGAGTCAATAAAATATGGTTAAGAGATTAGAGAAAAAGGCATCTCAAGATCCAAGAAATAATAGTCTGAATAGTCAATAAAATATGGTTAAGAGATTAGAGGCTTCATATTATATCTTGCGGTGTGTTTCAGACTCAAATACCAACACACTGATCCATCAAAAAGGAGTATTACCTGTAGAGAACAACTTCCAATAAACCAAGCAAACTTCTCATGTAGTTATCGTCATGTAGTTATTACCATGTTTACATCAATGACAACATGGGAATAACCAGCACAACCATCCATACTTCATTCTCAAGTTGCAAAGCTTCCAACATGAAGGAAGTTTAAATATAATTTATCCATTGTTGAATTCAAATCCTTATACCTTGTCAACTCATGGAAACTCACCTACAAAATTATCTGACAATGATCTGACAATTCTGCAAGCAAAAACAAGGATGTCATATCTGCCATCATAGGACTAAAAAATAGAGTAGGACACCTGTACAAGGACCCAAACTCCCTTGGTGACTATATCCTCAAATTAAGGATGAAACCAAACTTTCAAGTAGGTACAAAACACTTTACCCTTCATAGATCTACTTGAAAATATGTATTTTAGTCTATTAAGTCTTTGTATCTTACATTTTTCATATTAGGGAACATAGTCTAAATAGGTTAACCAAAAAATATTAATTCCAATCCATTCGAAGACCCTAAAAGATGTAGATCAAGGTCTAGTTGGCTTACCTTCATGCTTTAAATTTAATCTAATCACCTTGTTGATCTCCATATTAATTAAACATTAGGAAAAGATCCCACAAACACAAAATTTGAATCCTAGGTTTACACATTAGGCCTAGGGTTCTATTTTTCTTTGTTTCATATAGTATAAATGTATTGCAAGATTGAATCTTATAACCACAATTTCTATAAAAACAATTAAGTTACACCAAACCATTCACCCGTCTCCCTTAACAACAATACTTGGAAGCTTAAGCTCCTCCCACCATTCCTACTCATAATATGTTTGGTCCCAACACATGGAGTATGAAATCTTCCATTTGATTCAAATAGGCTAGATGAATCCTTATGAACCTCCATACCAACAAGCATAGAATATTTTATCCATGAAATAATTTGGATAGATCATAATCACTCATGATACTTAGAAGCAGTGTAAGTGCACAAAGATGGGGGACCAAAAAGCAGCCACTCCACTTTTTAGTTCTGAAATAGAGAAAATGTGAGTACATTATAAATAAATTCACTCACATTATGGGTTGGTAGTGACCGAGCCTAGGACATCAATATATAATTATAAGATGAAATTTACATATGGACATTTACTTTCTTATACTTTAAGTTATATTTCATGTATATAGTTTTAGGATGTTTGAGAGTGGTTTTGGAACTCTAGGAGTTATAATGCAAATTCTAGTTTTTGGAAGATCATATAATTTTTAGACCTAGTCAAATTTCAATAATCAGAAGGTGAAATTTCAGAAATCAACTTGTATCATCTTTCTCTCTGTTTATCTCACTCATTGTTTAAACCTTATGATCTATACCTCTCTTGCTCTCTCACTATCTGCATCCCTCTATTTGACTCTCCCTCCCTTGAGATCAATAACTAACTCTCTACCTATCCATCCTTCTGTCTCTCACTCTCTCTCTCTCTCTCCTCTCTCCCCCTCTCTCTCCTTCTCTCTCTAATTATCTTTGTCTCACTTCTCTTTCCCTCTCTTCCTTCACCCTTTCCTCTCTACTTCTATCTATCTCCCTCCCTCCTATCTACTCTCTATCTCACCTCTCTCTAGTTCCATCTCTCTCTAATTTTCTCTCTCACTGAGAAGAGAGAGGTATTAAATAATAGAGGGATAGAGAGAGAGGTGAGAGAAAGAGAGAGAGGAAGGAAGTGAGATAGAGAGCAGAAGAGAGGGAAGGATGGAGGGAGGCTGAGAGAGATAATTGAGATAGAGGTAATGAAAGAGAGGGGGAGAAATAAGTCAGATAGAGATAATGAGATAGAGGGATATGGATATGGAGAGAGAGAGATGGATAGAGAGAATGATAAACATGTAGAGAGGTGAGAGAGAGAGAGGGTGAAGGAGAGAGGGGTAGGGAGGGAAAGAGAGATAGATAGAGATAGAGAGAAGGATAGACATGTAGAGAGGTTGGATTTTACCTCAAGAGAGAGAGTCAAATAAAGAGATGGATATAGTGAGAGATAGGTCTAGAGCATAAGGGATAAACAATGAGAGATAGTGAGAGAAATGATACAACTTCTTAATTACTGAAATTTGACATGTTTATTATTGAAACTTGACTAAGTTTGAGAAATTATATGATCTTCCAAAAACTAGAATTTGGATTATAACTCCTAGAGATCTGAAACCACTCTCAAACATCCTAAAACTATATAAATGAAATATAACTTAAAGTATAAGAAATTAAATATCCATATGTAATTGTCAAAGAGAAAGAGAAAGAGAAAGAAAAAAAGAAAGAGTAAAAATTAAATGCAAGAAAAAATATGAGTGTTATAACACACTTATAATTTGTAAATCACATAACATGAGCATGTTATAGCATGCTCAAATTTTGTGAAATTATTCAAATAATGTGAGGAAATTATAACATGCTCACTTTTTATTTTATTTGAAAAATTCTAGGCTTTTGGCTTAGATTTTCCTTGGTCTTCCAATCCAAAGGCTTGGACTGAGTTTCAAACATCTAAAGACATGTTTTTGTATATTGTGAGAAAATTGATATAATCTTGAGCATGCTCCCCATTAGGTTTTCACTTATTTCATTGTTACGTAAAAAAAACACCATGGTAATGATAAGGTATCTCTTAGCTATCTAACCATGCAATTTTTTTCGTATTTGACTATGTTAAAATTTTCATCTTTAACTTTCCTACTCCTGTGTTTTTCTGAATTTCCTAGCTTTCCACATCTGACTTGATTGATTGATTGATGGGTCAGTTTAGTGGGGCCATGCAAGGGCCCCATCCTAGGAATGTTGTTCCCAAGCATGGTCATGTGTCTTGGTTTATTGCTTCAAAAAATTTTGTTCCCCATAGTGGAATTCCTTATGGCACTATTGTCCCTTCTTCTATGGAACTGTCGACTTGTACTTCTGGCAAGTCACCTCTATCTCCTGCTCTTAGATTGGAATATTTTTTCTCTGAAGAAGACTCAATTTCACTCATGGATAAACTGGTTGGAAGAGGTTCACCAACTATGGATAGGCTAAACAAAAATTCTACTTCCTATTCAGTAGATGGGTGTGAAATTGATGTTCCTAAATCTCTTATGATTAAGGCAATGGATGACCTCAAGTTATCATTGGTGGGAAAGTTCTTGGCATACCGCCCAAATATAGACTAGGTTAGGCAATGGGATAACTCTCTTTGGAATTTAAAATACATAATTTCTATTAATGCTACGTCCAAAGGTATTTACCTTTTTACCTTTGTCATTTATGAGGATATGTTAAAGGTGTTGGAATTGAATGATTCAATCCACAACTCCCATGAAACACCTGCAAGCAATAGACCTATCACACTATGAAGAAATAAACAAGATATGATTGCCCTACAACTCGGATCTAATGAAAACACCAATTTTGCTTATGTAAACAACTGCCATGAATATGTTGTCATACAAAATTAAAAATAATTACAATGAATCAATCCTTATGAAAATGACGAAAACTAGCCCTACATTAGGGTTAGATTAGAACATGACAAGTGTCCTCATAGTAATGATTGATACAACATGTTCTAATTCTAGAGGCTCTAATTATGCAAAAAGCAACTAATTAATCAAAACAAATAATGAAATAAAAGCACTCCTAAGTTTAGCTTAAGTTTAATAAAGCATAAAGTGACCCAATTAATTAATGATTACTTAATTAATTAGGTGATGACTTTATTACTCTAACACCCCCCCTTAAGATGAACTAGGGAGAAACTAAACTATGATAAAGAAATACTTGAATGGGTGCATGAATGGGTCCCACCCTAATGGTTGATGAGGTACCCATGTACATAAATGAAACCCTCATAACTGTAGAAAAGGATAAAACCACATGGGAATAAAACTCCCCTCCAAAAGAGAGAAAAGAAAAGAATGTAATGCAACCCCCGAAAGACAACTATCACATAACTGCATATACAATGGTCTCCATAGGAGAGATATTAAGAGACTAGAAGTCCCCCCATAAAGAAGAAAATCTTGTTGCAATGATGTAAGCTTGATGTAGGATGTAGAAAATGATCCAAGAATGGAAAAAATTGTTCCTCCCATTGGGAAGAAACAAATCCAAAGGATGATGCTAAAGAACCTTGTTGTAGAGTGAAGGAATAAGAAGCTTGAAGATGGATGTCCTAAAAGGATGCTATTGAATCTTTGTATCTGAACCAAGATAAATGATACCACAAACAAATAAATATAAAGACTCCTGATATGAAACCTCTAAAGGCATGGATAATGGTGGGAAATGATTGGTATGAATAACTGAAATGTGTGGCTCAGCAAATAGTTGTGCAATATATGGAAAGTAGTCATTAGACAATATAGAAAATGAATGACCAGTGTCCTGCTCAATAGGTATGATCTCTGAATAAGCAAGAGGAGGAGAAAGAATCTTTGAAGGAGTCTTAGGAACTATGGTGGATGAATGCACATAGAAGTTCAAGTGACCAAACTTCTTCTCCATGTGTACTCTCAATGGTGGAGAGTGAATATTAGGTATAGGTAATGGTGGATCCTCAGAGGAAAAATGAGAAATTTCATAAAGCCTAGAAGCATGATCAATAGTGCCAACTACCACAATCTACCTAGTGTGTAAATCCCTGATGAGAACCGAGTCAGGAGCAAACTCCACTATCTTCCCTAATCCATTGTGAGTAATCTGATAGACGGAGAGGAGGTTGGTTGACAAAGATGGAATAGATAGTGCCTCCTAAAAGATACCATCATCAATGGCAAGTGTACCCTTCCCACTAACACTAACATATTTGTTGTTACCCAGTAAAATGTGTGGAGTGGTGCTTGCACCAAATGTAGAAAACATATCCTATGAATATTCCATATGATGGGAAGCTCTTGAATCAAGAAACCATTTATCTGACTGAAGACCTATGGATGCATGTAAGGCATGGGCTTACATCTTATCAGATCCATTAGTAATACCTGTTGTACCTGTATGTATAGATGGTGATGGGGATGGTGATGGTGATGTGGAAGAAGGTGATGGAATATGAGACATAGAAGATGGAAATTGTATATGGTTCTGCTATAGAATATGTGTCAAATGATCAATCTGCTTAGCAATAACAATGATGCTCATCATGTCCCTACTTCTAACAATAAGCACAAGTCGGTCTCTCCTTCCTATATGATCCCCCTTTGGGAGAGGGTGAGTACTCAGAAGATGCATGTGAATATGATTATTTTTCTTTCCCATGTTCTTTTTTCTATTTCTTTTCTTTTATAGGTGAAGCCTTCTCCTTAGTACTCTAAATGGAAACTAGAGCCTGTGAATTAGAAGACTTTAGAGTACCCATCTGAACCAATTTTTCTTTCTCTCAAGTGAAAGAAGAATAATAATCATCAAGTGAAGGAATGGTAAATCTTGAGCCAATTACATCTCGTGTAGCATAAAAAGTAGAAAGAAATACTGAATAATCAGGGACCAACTTGGCAAGGATGGAAAGAATCAATTGTGAATCTTACTTAGTAGTACCACACTATGAAAATTGCATTATGAGAGACTTAAGTTTTGTGAAAAAGTCTTGGATGTTGCTAAAATATCTAGGATTTAGACCTATAAGCTCATTCTCTAATTGAAAACCCCTCAAAGAATCTTTCTTACTAAACAAGGACTCCAATTGGGTCCAAATTTGGTTAGGTGTTGTGTAAGATTCAATGTGAAATAAGAGATCAGGAGACATAGACATGCATAATGTTCCAAAAGCTTCATCACATTTTCTAAACTATTTTCTCTTCTTTGTTGTTGTTGGTTCAAACTCTGTACCCATGGTTGCTCTAGATAACCCTAGTTTCTTCAAATTGATCTCTATGTTTTTCTTCCACTCATAATAGTTGTATGGTGTAAGGAGAATGTTTTGAGGTTTTTACATGTTTTGAAATTGAATTATATAGTAATGGGATGAAAAATATAGCAATATATAACTCACAATGCAAAAATTATTTTCTTTGTACTAAAAAATTTGATCCTTTGTGCACGTTTCCCAAGAAATACACCAATATTGGAAAATTTGACTTCTGATATAGAAATAAAGTACCTAGTGAATATTCTAGAAAAATGGATCACATATTTGTGTAGAGAACTAGAAGAGATTTCCAATGCCTATTTTTTTTAGAAAAATAGAGACCGTATGCAAAAGATATTCCCATAGAAGCATGAAAATGATGATCTAAATTTGACTAGAAAAAATGTAAGATAATAGAAAAACCAGAAGAAAAAAAAAACTGCACTACTAGATCGGGCTCAGAACCAGCTTTCCAGTGATATTTCATTTTCAAAAATTTGAGTTTGGATGCAAAAGTTATGGCCAAAATACCAAAAATGCTCCAAAAGGGTTTGGAGAAAACCTGGCGGTTAGACTAGCCACTAGCATTAAATGCTAGCATTAACTGCTAGTGGTTTACTGATAGTGGCACCCATTAAATATTTTTAAATTTTTTTTTTCTTGGATTGTGTGTCGTACCAGGCCATACAACCCAAAAATGAAAAAAATTGCCTCCTGGAGTCACTGTGTCCGATTTCGACGATTTGACAGTCAATTTTAGGGTTTTTGGGTGCTCTGAACATGATGGTGAGGTCCATTTGGGCTCAAAATTCTCCAAAATTGTAAGTACATTTTGGATCTAGAAACCCTCATCAACTTCAAATCCTCACAAATCTGACAAATGAAGGCCTTTTTTGACAAAACAAAAGGAAAACCTGACTATTTCAACAACTCTAGATTCAATGGAAAGCTTAGAATTTGACCACGGATCATGGTTATTAATCCATGAGTTGATTTCTTCAAAAAAAGTGGACAAGGCTGCTATAGATCTAGTGCTCTAATACCATGTTGGAATTGACTGATTCAATCCAGAGCTCCCATGAAACACCTGCAAGTGATATACCTATCACATTATGAAGAAATAAGTAAGATATGATTGCCCTACAACTCATATTTGATGAAAACACCAATTTTGGTTATGTGAACAACTGTCGTGAATATGTTTCCATACATAATTAAAAATAATTACAATGAATCAATCCTTATGAAAAGGATGAAATCTAACCCTAGATTAGGGTTAGATTAGAATATGACAAGTGTCCTCATAGTAATGAATGAGGCAACATGTTCTAATATTAGAGGCTCTAATTATGTAAAAAGCAACTAATTAATTAAAGAAAATAATGAAATAAAAGTACTCCTAAGTTTAGCTCAAGTGTAATAAAGCATAAAGTGAACCAATTAATTATTGATTAATTAATTAATTAGGTGACGAATTTATTACTCTAACAAAAGGTCCTCATAGGAGGCTCGTGGGCCTTTGGTGGTAGTTTTAAGAACTTTTTCCATTGTGTAAATGGAAACCTAGTTTGGCCCTTCTTTTGACCTGGGTTTTGTTGTTCCTACATGGGTATGCCTACCTAGGCTACCCTTAGAATTTTGGAAGTTAGGTATCTTCAAGGGGATTTCTAACTCATTTAGAAACCTTTTGGATGTTGATAAAATTACCCAAGAGAATTATTGTTTGGTATTTGCTTGGACATGTGTTAATGTGGTTGTTAACAATATTTTCCCAACTTGAATGGTTTTGAAGTCAAAGTTTGGAAATTGGTTTCAACCTCTAGAATATCAAAATTCTAGATTATTTTGTTAATCTTGCAATAGGAGGCCTCAAACTTTGGAAAGTGATGTCCCTAGCTCATTAGTAAAGTCTTCTATCCTAGTGCTAGTGACAGTTGTTGAAGCTCCCCCAATCCAAGAAGAGGAACAGAGTGGTGATACTATGGAGACCTTAAATTAATCCACCCATGGGTTTGGTATGAATTTAGAGGCATAGGAAAATACTCATGAAGGAATCCCTGATCAGTCTCTAGACTTGGGGAGAGAGGTAAGTTTGGAAAAGACCTCTAGTGGTGGTAGTAAACTTATTTCTAAAGAACAACAATTTTTTAAGGTAATGAATGAAGAGACCAACCCATTTGTTAAAAACCATGATGAATTTTAAGAAAATATAGGTTTTCCAGGAATTTCTACACATCCCCTTGAAGATATTTTTGAGTTTATTGAGGAAGGAGAAATTGTTTCTCAGATGGGTTTGGAAAAAGACTCCTCTTCCCCCTCTCCTCCTAAACCCCCTATTGATAGTTTACTCCCCCTCTATCAGAAAGAAGGAAATAATATCAAGGATTATATGGCTCTATTGGGTTTCCCTTCTTTACCCTTAGATGAAGTTGATGATGAAGACTAGGTTTAGGCTAACTATAAGTCAAAAAAGAAGAAGAAATCGAATGTAGGTGAAGGAAATAAGGTTGGTATACCTTCCTAGAAGGAAACAAGAAATAAAGAAACTCTTTATGATGTGGCTTTGGGTAGAAAAAAGACCTTGGACTCCATTATGGGGTCAAAGTCTAAAAAGAAAGGATCTTGTATCCCCTCCCTAATAGAATCAAGTTGATTATATTGTTTTTTTTCTTTTATATTGAAGATAATTTCTTAGAATATTAGGGTTCTCAATAGACCCTATAAACAATTTTTGGTTAAAACCCACTTGTTGGATAATAAAGTTGATGTTCTATTGCTTTAAGAAACCAAAATAAAGAAGGAAAACTTTGATAATATTATTATGAATATCTAGCTTAGTGATAATTATGTTTTGAGTGATGTTGAAGGTGCTTCTAGAGGTATTGCAACTTTGTGGAACCCCTCTAAACTTAAAGCTTCTTTTCGATTTTCTAGTAAAAACTATCTTATGGTCTTCTTTGAAGATCTTATTACCTTTGAAAAATAAAATTTGATAAATGTTTATGGTCCCAATTCTAGCAAGGAAATACTATTGCTTTCAAAATTCTTGGATGATAACATAAAGGAAAGAAAATAAGATTTTTGGATGCTTTGAGGAGATTTCAATTCTCTCCTTCTTCCATCAAAAAAGCTTGGCATCTTGGATGATTATTCAAATAATATGATGGAATTTTCTAGTTTCATTAACTCTACCGTTCTCTTTGATATTCCCTTACTTGGAAACTAGATTACCTATTCTAATAGGAGATTAGGAAATCAACTGATTCAAGTCAAATTGGATCGGTTCTTGGTCTCCTCTAATTGGAACATTTCACAGTACCTCTCCTAATATGCTCTGCCAAGAATTGGTTCTAATCACAATTCTATCTTGATAAAGAGGAATGTGATGTTTCCAGAGGACCATTTCCATTTAGATTTGAAATTATATGGAGCCTCCACCCTGATTTTGGTTCCTTAATTAAAAAAAGGTGGAATGAACCTTCAATTGGGACCCGTATGTTTTGTCTTGCTGATAAATTGAGAAGAATTAAAGAAAGAGTGAAAAGATGAAATAATTTCTCCTTCATTAATATTTTTGATACCAAAAAGTTCTTGGGAGACAAAATTAAGAAGGTGTGGGATAGGATGGAGCTATTTGTAACCATGAATGTTACCTGAGAGCTCAATGGTTTAAAGTTAACAAACATGAGGAGATCTTTTAGAAACAAAAATCTCATGTTCAATGGTTTTTGGAAGGTGATCATAACACTAAATTCTTCCATCAATCTACTATGAATCATAAAAGTAGGAATAGGATAAGACAATTTAAGAAGGAAGATGGTAGTATGGTGAGCAATGAAAAATAAATTGATGTTGAAGTTGTGGCCTCCTTCTCATACTAGAAGGAACCTATGGTTGCTCATGAGGATTTTGATGAAATAAATAGAGTTATTCCTAAGATGATTTCTGATTAGGACCTTTTGTTTTCTCTTTTGGAGCATACAAAGCCCCTAGCCCTGATGGGTTTCTCTTGGCCTTCTTCTAGCTCTATTTGTATATTTTGAATATAGATCTCTTAAATGTTGCTAGAGACTTCTTGAGATCTTGTAGGCTTCTCAATTAACTTAATGCTACTTTCATTTTCCTCATTCCTAAATTGGAAGATGTTTCCTTTATGAATTTTTTCCATCATATTATCCTATGTAATATTGTGTATAATTTTTTTCTAAGATTATTTTGTTTAGATTCAAAGTTATTCTAAATAAAATGATAGCTAGAAATACAAAGGGTTTTTTTAGGGTTCAAACACATTTTGGATGTTGTTATTACTACCCATGAAATTCTCCACTCAATGGACCTTAGTAAAAAATTGGGGATGGATTTGAAACTTGACATCTCTAAAGCCTATGATAGAGTCTCCTAGCCCTTCTTGTTTTTTTTTCTTAGGAATTTTTAGATCAATGGTAAGTTTCTCAAATTGATTACTTTTGTGTTACTACTCCAAAGTGTTTAGTCGTGGTGATTGGAGTTCCTCAAGGTTTCTTCTCCTGTGGTCATGGAATTAGGTAAGAGGACCCTATCTCCCCTTATCTCTTCATTATTGTTGTTGAATTCTTGGGTAGAAACATCCAAAAAATTCTAGACTGTAAGGTGCTAAAAGTTTTCAAGTTTGTGTCAACCCTCCTACCTACCTATCATCAATAGTTTGTTGATGATACAATCCTCTTTGGTAAAGATTTGATTGGGGAAGCTAGTCATTGTAAATCCATCTTTAATGAATATGCTCAATCCAAAGGTAAACATATAAACTACAATAAGAGTAAGCTATAGTTATTTAAGTTTGACTAGGTTTTGAAAGACAAAGTGACTTTCATATTGGGTTTCCATAAAAATTTTCTTCCTACTACCTATCTAGGCCTTCCCCTATTCATTAAAAAATCAAATAGCAATTATTGGAACCATATTATTGAAATATTCAAAAGTAGTTGGCTGGTTGGAAAGGAAAAATCTTAAGTCAAGCTAGGAAGCTCCAATTATTAAAAGCTTTGCTTCAAAATATTTTGGTCTACTACCTATTTATGTTTAATATTTCTACTTTTATAGTTGAAAATTTTGAATAAATTTAAAACAGATTTTTGTGGTCTAGAATAGAGGAAAGAAATAGAATGGAAATGGTAGGGTGGGAGAATTTTTTTCTCCTAAAAATGTTGGAGGCCAAGGGATAAGGAGAATTAAAATATTTAATAAAGTTCTTGTTACAAAGTTGGGGTGGAACTTGTTGGAAGGATCCAAGGACTAGGTTAGGATCCTTAAAGAAAAATATCTTAGAAATAGAGTCTAGGGTTTCTTCCTTATTGTCTTTGAGTTTCCTTATGGATCTATCTTCTAGAATCACCTTCTCTCAAAATTAGAATTCTATTAAAGTTGGGTGTTAGAAAGCACATGGGTAATGGTATGGAAACTAATTTTTGGAAAGACTCTTGGAACAATGGGCCTCCTTTCAAATCTATTGTCCACCTCAACCACTTAAAATAAAGACTAATAAGAACCTGTGGTAAGAAGGTAGCTAAGTATATTGATTGGGATGGACCAGAACCTAATTGGATCAAATTTAATAATATACTTGTGGGAGCTAATCTAAGGGGTGCTAGATAGAAAATTTGGGCTCTTGTTATGTAAAGGCTACACTATTTAATTGGTGAGGCTGCTTTCTTCTCTAAATATAGGAAGGATGAGTGGTTGTAGACCAAGATCCCCTCGGGCTATTTTTCTGTTAAAAATGCCTATGTGGAATTAGAAAATCCCTTTTTAGTTAACATGGGCTTCTAATGGAACAAGGTTTTGATTAAAAATTTGACTCCTAAGGTTAACTATTTTATGTTGGCATCTTCTCATGGAAAAATACTTACTATTGATAATGTATTAAGAAGGGGGTTCCAATTTTCTAATAGATGTGTTCGATGCAGAGAGGAGGAAGAGACTATTATGCACCTATTCTTCCATTGTTTGTTCTCTAGAGAAATTTGGTCCTTCTTCTCCCCGTATTGCTCACTAAATGGGTTTTCCCTCCTATGAAATTGTTCATTAATAGTTGGTCCTTCTTTCCATTCTCTCACAAGATTATCTTGGAAATTTGGAAGCAAGTTCCTCCCTTCTTAGCTTGGGGGATTTGGAAGGAGAGGAATTGTAGGATATTCAGAGAAACTAAGAGAAATAGTTGACTTATGTTTTGCTATTAAGGCTCAAATTTAGGAAAATGTGGAAGTGGGGGGATACAACTACTTTAAGGTTTTTCCTTCCTACTGTAAGGAGATAAAAGTCAAACAACTATGGGACCTCAAAAAGGATCCCACCAATTTCAATTGGTCTACTTACTTTTCAAGGAAGACTACTGTTTGGACTCCCCTTGAGAAGGACTAGGTCAAATGCAACTTTGATGGCTACTCTAAAGGAAACCCTATTTTGGTAGGAGTTGGAGGCCTAATTAGGAATCATAATGGGGATTGTATTGATGGATATGGTAAAAATCTTAGTTTTTTCTCTAATAACAAAGTGGAGGCCATGGCTGCTTGGGGTGGTATTAAACCTTAGAAATATTTAGGCTTCCAAAAAGTCATCCTAGAAGGACATTCTAAGCTCACTATTGATATTTTGAAATGGGAGAGTATTGTTACTTGGAAATTAAGAGACATAATGGATAATTGCAAGCTACACATACAATTTTTCACTTATTGTAGAGTTCAACATGTCTATAAGGAAGGGAACAAATCTATAGATATTGTTGCTAATGAGGCTCTTAAGTGTAACACTTGGACTCACTAGGAGTATGGTGTGTTTCCGAGGGAAATAAAAGATAGAGTTTGAAAATAAAAGTATGAAAATTCTTATATCTTATAAGTATTGGATAAGGGATCCTGGTTGTGTGATTATTAGACTTGGTGATAGGATGGAAACAAAGGTTAATAATCGCAAGATTGGTATGTTTCACATTATGGGAAATGCTAAGGAGATTTTCATTGGCCAAAAATGTGTGATAATTAGACTTTGCGATAGGATGGACATTAATGTTAATAATTGCAAAATTGGCATGTTTTGCATTATGGAAAATGTTGAGGATATTTTTCGTCGACCATAAATTTAATGAGTTCATCATTTCAAAGTACTCTTTGTATCACATGTTTGTTTCTAATAACAAATCCTTGGTCATTTCAAATATGTTTAATGTGCCATATATTTCTTCCAACCCCATTTTCAAGGCTCAACTTGATCTTGTTAATCTGGAAACATTTATTATTGTAACATTTAATCATTCCAATTATGTCTTGGGGATCATTTTCCCAACTCATTCATTTGATAGATTTGTTTAAGTAATTCAAACAATTTTATTTACTTCATTATCTTTGTTTTTCATCTTTATAAATTTGGTGTCTATTTTTGTAGAGTTGTTGGTTCTTTGGGTGGTATTGTAAGGAAAGAAAAGGTATAGAAACACCTTCCTAATGCTAATTCTAAGAGGAATAGTGTAGACTAAATGTTCAAAATCAATTACAGTTCATTAAAGATGCACATTACTGGAATAATAGAAAAGAAAATTAAAATCATACAATGAATTGAACACCAGTATTTAACGTGGGAAAACCCTTATAGGAGAAAAACCAACACACCAAGTAAAGTCTCCTTATATTACAATAAATGAATTACATACATAGATTCCAACATTTCCCTGATCAACCTTGCATAGAAAAAATCTTGATGTTTGTTATGTCTCACTAGAAACTGTCGATCTTACCAATCACTAGAAAGTCACTACCTACTCAACATAGTCCTCAAATGACCTTCGTACACCTCAGCAATTAACCCAAGTCAGCACCTATCCAACCATGGTCTGCCTTCAAGTCCATTGACATGACCAACACTATCAATGACTATCTAAGATGTCACAATGAAATTCCAAAAGAACATCAAGACCATGTGCATCGACAAGAGTCACACCGATGTTCAATTGGAACAGATCCACCGAAAAGAACAAAGGTTCCAGTCCAACATTCTTAGGTTTTACCAAAAATGAAAGTTACCCCTATGCAAACCCATGCACAATAATCTACAAGAGTCTCCCTGATAGAACTCTTCGGCCAGACTTCTATCATCATCGAGAGTTAGAAATATCACACCGAGGACTTCCCTCTACAAGATCAACCATTAGTATAATTGATATGATCACTTCGATCCTTTAGAACTAAGCTTCTCATCGGAAAAACATTTCAGGTATCTCACTGATTTTTTATCTTTCAAGAGATTCAAGTCAGTAAGTTTGAGGCACATGTCTCCAACAATCTCCCACTTGATGAAGATCTTACTGACACCTCCAGATCATTAAAAAACTATTGAGATTCATGGGCTCCAAGGCCCATCAAACTAGCATGCCACCTGCACTTTCCTATGCTCACTGGTTTCATCAATGCATCAACAAAATTTTCCAAAGTATCCACTTTTTCTAAATAGAACTTTCCATCCTCCACCATATCTCATACAAAATGATACTACACATCGATATGTTTCATCCTGGCATGAAATGTTGGATTTTTAGCCAAACAAATAGCACTCTAACTATCACAATAAATTGTTATTTTCCTTGCACTAAACCCAATGTCAGAACAAAAATGTCTAAGCCATATAGCTTCTTTGCAAGCATGTGTTTCTACCATGTACTCAACTTTAGTGTTGGATAGAGTGACTATAGCCTACTGCTTGCTCATCCAACTAACTGCACCACCATTCAACATGAAAATATATCCACTCATGGATCTTCGGCTATTAATGTCCCCTTCCCAATTAGAATCCACATATCCTAAAATGCTAAGTGATCTCTACGATCCAATCAAGTTACCATAATAGAACAAAGCATATTGATATGTACCTTTTAAATATCTAAAGACTCATTTCACAACATCCCAATGTGACCTTCCTGGATTCTCCATAAACTGGCTAAGTACTCCCACTACTTGGGCAATGTCTTGCCTTGTGCAGACCATTCCATACATTAAATCATTGAATGCACTTGCATAAGGAACTCTAGTCATGTCCTTCATCTTTGTAGGAGATTTTGGACAATTTTCAATAGATAGTTTCTTTCTGTGCAAAATTGGAACAACTAGCTTCTTGTAATTAGTCATACCAAATCTCTCTAGAATAGTGTTAATATACTTACTCTAGCTGAGCTAGAGCTTCCTACTCTTTCTATCCCTAGTTATTTCCATCCCTAGAATATACCTTGTTGCACCAAGATCCTTCATTCCAAACTTTGCAGACAATAAAGATTTTAGATCAGAAATCATATTCTTACTATTTCCTATGAACATGTCATCAACATATAGGGCAATAATAAGAAATCGATCATTTTCTATCTTGTAGTGCACACAATAATAAAATTTTGATCTTACAAATCCCAAAGAAAGTACAAATGTGTCAAAATTATGGTACCACATTCTAGGCAACTACTTCAAACCATATAGAAATTTCTTTAACTTGCAAACCATGTTTTCTTTACCTTTTTCCATGAAGCGCTCAGGCTGGAACATATAAATTTCTTCTTCAAGATCTCCATGAAGAAATTCTATCTTCACATCCATCTATTCAATCTCTAAGTCATATGCAACTGCAAGTGACAAAATAAATTTGATAGATGTCAACTTAGCTATAGTAGAAAATATTTCTCCATAATCAATTCCCTCTACCTAGGAATACCGTTTAGCAACCAACCTCACTTTATACTTTTCAACACTACCATCCAGACTAATTTTCTTTTTAAAAACCCATTTACAACCAACAACTTTTTTTCCTTTAGGCAAGGGCACCAAACTCCAAGTTTCATTCTTCTCTAATGATGACATTTCTTCATTCATGGCTTCCAACCAAGAGTTCGAATCAGGAATTTCAATTGCCTCTTTCATAGTCCTAGACTCATCAACATTTGTAATCAAAGCATAAGCATAGTTTGCATCCAACATGCAAAAACCATACCTTTTAGATTGTCACTTCTCACGTGTAGACCTCCTCACAGACAGCAGCTGAGGTTGTGGTTCTTCTTCTTGTTTAGAACTCTCAGAGCTGCTCGAGCTCTCCTCAGATTCAGGTACACTATCAATTTGTTGTTCCTCTTTTTTTTGTGTTAGAGGAATTTCCAAAACATCATTTTCACAAAATATTACACTTTTGTTGTATACAACCTTTTCAATCAAAGGATTACAAAGATTGTATCCTTTCACACGAATTCCATAGCCAATGAAGATACACTTAACCACTTTATTCTCCAACTTAGATCTCTTCTCATTTGGCACATAAACATATGCTTCACAACCAAAGACATGAATATGTCTCAGAGAGGGCTTCTTGCCAGACCAAGCTTCCATAGGAATTTTATCAACAAGTGTCAAAGAGGGAGATCAATTTACCAAGTAACAGGCTATAGCCACAACCTCAACCTAGAACTTCTGCTCCAGACTAGTATTTCTCAACATACTTCTTGCTCTCTCCATCAACATCTTGTTCAACCTTTCAGCAACTCCATTTTGTTGCAGAGTGTAAGGTGTTGTTTTATGTGTTTAATTCCATGGTTTTTGCAATACCTTTCAAAACTTGCAGAACAAAATTCACCACCATTATCTATCCTCAAGCATTTAATTTTCTTACTAGTCTAATTTTCAACCAAGTTCTTGAACTCTTTAAACTGATTGAACACTTTTGATTTACTTTTTAGAAAATATTCAAATACTCGAATAATCATCAATAAAAGAAACATAGTATCTTGATTTCAAAAATGAAGGAACATTTGCTAGACCAAAAAAATTAGAGTGAATATAATCCAAAACACTAGAAGATTTGTGAGGACTAGAGTAAAAAGAAACACGATGATGTTTTCCATATATAAAATGTTCACAAAATTCAAATTCCAGGTTACAATCTTCAAGCTCCTCAACCAGGTTTTTATTTTTCAAGGCTTTTAAACCTTTCTCACCAATGTGATCTAACCTTTGATGCCAAAGCATAGTCTTCTCTGTAGGAAGTTTGATTTCCAAATAATTTTCCCCTAGAGGGACTTTAGTCTCGTTCTCTACATGAGTAGCCTTCTGTGACTTTACAGAGACACTGTTACATTGAACAACAAGTGTGTCTAGCTTGTACAGAGTACCAATTCAAGCACCCCTAGCCAACACCATCGAGCCTCTAGTCATTTTGTAGGCATTTCTTAAGAATGAGACTTGCACTCCAACATCATTCAGCTTGCTTAAAGAAAGTAAATTCTAAACCAGGCCTAGTATATGCATTACATCATCAATTCCCTTTATTCTTCCATTAGGAAACTAAATTTTGAGTCTTCCACGACCAAAAATTTCTAGAGATGAATCGCTTGCTAAATACACCCTTCCACCATCATATTCTTCATACTTTTTGAACCAGTTTCTATGAGATTCCATGTGGAAAGATGCTCCAAAATCAATCAACCAAACATCATCTGATGTCTAGGTCACCAAAGCTACAATCAAGGCATCTCCTTCACTATGAGAAGAATCATTATCGGAAGTGTTCTTCTTTTTCTCCTCTTTGCAATCCTTTCTAACATGACTAGACTATCCATATTTCCAACAATTCACCTTGGACTTATTGCTAGGAGACTTTGATCTCCCTTCTCATTTTGATTTGGACTTCTTATCATTCTTCTTGCCTTTTTCTTTCTATCTACCTTGAACAATAAGAGCCTCCTTTGCCATCTCAGAAGATTTCCTTCACATCTCTTCTAACAACAAAGAAGAAACCACATCTTCCATCTTGAAAGTGGTTTTCGTGCTTCCAATCACCATCACTAAATGATCCCAAGAATTGGGAAAAGAACAAAACAATAGCATACAACGATCTTCATCATCTATTTTCAAACTCATATAAGTTAACTGAGCAATTAGCATGTTGAACGCATTCAAATGATCAACCATAGGCACCCCTTCCTCCATTTTCAAAGATTACAACTTCTTCCTTAAGAACAACTTATTCACCAAGGACTTTCCTTGATAAATATCTCCAAGCTTCTTCCACAAAGAAGATGCATATTTCTCTTCGTGAACATTCAATAGAATAGAGTCTACTAAACAGAGTCTTATCAACCCTTTTTCTTTTTTGTCTGCAAGGTCCCAATCTTCTTGCTTCATGCCAGAAGGTTTCATTCTAGACACAACAAGACAAAGATCACGATTCACCAATAGGTCTTCCATTTTGAATTTCCACAACTCAAAATTTCTACCATTGAATTTCTCAATTTCAATCTTTCCTGATGTGCTTGCCATCTTAATCTGCAATTGAGATTACCAAGTTTCTACAAAACTCCCACTTCATAATTGACATAAAAACCAACCCTTCACACAAGGATAAAAGAAATAGCTAGGCTTTGATACCACTTGTAAGGAAAGCAAAGGTGTGGAAATTCCTTCCTAATGCTAATTCTAAGAGGAACGATGTAGACTATATGTTCAAAATCAATTATAGTTCTTTAAAGATACACATTATTGGAATAACAAAATAGACAATTAAAATTATACAGTGAATTGAACACTAGTATTTAATGTGGGAAAACCCTTACGGGAGAAAAACTTGCACACCTAAAGTCTCCTTATATTGCAATAAATGAAATACATACATAGATTCCAACTTCACTTTCAGATGTCAATTTCATAGTAGCAACATTTCCATGATCAACCTTGCACAGAAAAAATCTTGATCTTCATTATGTCTCATTGTTACAATTCTTATAACACATACAATGAATAACTCTAACACATCATTCAACCATAAAAAAAAACATAACAGTTATAGTATGTTGCAATTTATAGCAACAACCATGATCAATTCATTCTCTATACAAATGGTTCAGTTTAGTTTCCTCTATTGAGCAACTGCCAATCTTACTAGTCATTGGACAATCACTACCTACTCAACATAGTCCTAAAATGAACATCATACACCTCAATAGTCAACCCAAGTTAGCACTTGTCCGACCACGGTTTGCCTTCAAGTCAATCGGCATGACCAACACTATTGATGATTGTCTAAGATGTCACAATGATAGTCCAAGTCTCCCTGATGTTACAAAAGAACATCAAGACCACACGCATTGCCAAGAGTCACACCAACGTTCAATTAGAATAGATCCATCGAAAAGAACAAAGGTGTCATTCTAACATTCTCAGGCCTTACTGAAAACCAAAGCTACCCCTATGCTGACCCATGCACGACCATCAACAAGAGTCTGCCCAACAGAACTCTTCAACTAGATTTCTATCATTGTCGAGAGTTAGAAATCTTGCATTGATAGTTTAGGTCATATCAATGACTTCCATTGGCAAGATTGACCATTAGTCTCACTGATCTGATCACTTCGAGCCTTCAGAACTAAGTTGCTCATTGACAAAAAATTCTAGGTATCTCATCGATTTTTGCTCTTTCAAGAGATTCAAGTCATTAAGTTTGAGGCACATGTCTCCAATAGGTATGAAGAAAGGAATTAACTAGAAGAAAAACCCAAAAAGTCTACAAAATTGAAAAATGGGAGGGATGAGGAAGACAATTAAACCCCCTAATTGTGTTTTCCTTAAGAAAAAATATGATCTTTGGCATATGTTTAGAGGGGCTGGTATGTCTTTGTTCTTTGAAGCTATGAGGGGGTATATTGCAATTCTGACTATTATATTTACCAACTCTTTGAAAAAAGGCCATGTATCCATTAATGTGATGAAATTTAAAGTTATGGCTCAGCTAATTGTTGATGCTACTAGTCTGGCTAATGAATGAAGAAAGGTGGAAAAGAAGAGTGGTGGTAACTACCAAAAGTTCATGGAGAAATTTTTACATGATGGAGAGGTGCTTACAAGGTTGTAGAATGGGTATGTCAAGCTTGACATCCCTACGTCATTTTCCATGGTGAGAATGCTTGTGATGTGCTACTTCATGTTAGAAGGTAGGTACATGACTATTCATGCCTACCATTTCCCTATCCTAAATCATATTTATCATTATGATAGGATAAATTTTCCCTTCTACTTGATTTCTTCCCTGCAATAAAAACTTGAAAATGGTGCCTCGCCTCCTTTGCACCAAGGTTTAATGGTGGATCTTTACATTTTTTCCCTTGTGAATAACCCCCATGGCAACGTGTTGATTGGTCGGTAGGATAATCACCACCTTAGTGATGATGAGAATGTTGGCTTACCCATGGTCGTGTAGCTTTCAAATGCAGTTCCTAACCCTAGGCCCCTAGCTCATTGTATTGAACCTTAGGATGGTAGTCCCTTGCATGTTACCCCTCTAGCTACCCCCACCTCTAAGTCTAACATACCTCTGTGGAGAATCCCCTTGAGCTATATTTTCTCAAAGCCACCCTAGAAAAAGAGAAAAAGTCCCTGCTGCTTCTGGAACCCCCCAAGGTTAAGAGTCTAATAAAAGACCAACAAACCTCAAAACAAGGAAATGTCAATACCATAGCTAAATAACCTAAAGGTCTTCAAAAGGATTAAATGGATGAAGGGTAGGTGGGAATATTGCATGGTGGTTAAAGATCAACAAGATTGGAAAATGTTGCTTCTTCGTACAACAAAGGTAAAATGAAAGAGATTGAAATAGAGGAAGAGGAATAGCTAAAAATGGAAGAATTCAAACCCAAAATGGAGGAGGAAAGTGATGGAATGGATTTTGATGACAAAGACTATGAGGTGGATGAAGAAGAACTGGAGGAGGAGGATGATGAAAAGGAGGAGGAAGAAATTGGTGGGGAAGAGGACCTAGAGGTTACTAAGAAAGAGGTTTGTGAAGTGGAAGACAATATCCAGGGTTCTATTCTTCTTGAAGAAACTAACACTTTTTTTGAAAAGTGCAATAACTTTTCTTTAGGTACAAGTTGAGGACATGGAGGAATTCATCATAACTTTGATGAATGTCACTAATGGTTTGATGCGGCGTGTTATGGTTGGAGTGGTGTGTAGTCAATCAAAGATCAAGAAGTAGTTAAAGAAAGTTGGGAAGTAGGAGGGCACAAAGGACCTAACCAATGAAGTTGGTATAGAATTGAGGAATTCATCTCTCAGATTGGTGAAAACTAGGAGTTGATTTCTAATGCCAAATAATAGCATTATTCTTGCTCTATTTTTTGATCTGGTATTATGTCTATCTTAAAACTTTGGTTCCTTCAGATGATATTACCAGACTGTTACTTTATGCTAGCTATGATTTGGTTTAGAACTTGTTGGACTATGGTTAATCTTTTATCTAGCCTACGTGCCATTTTTTGGGATAGTATGTGGTATTCTTATGTTTTTTTTATAACTATAATAATCTTCTAGATGCAAATACTAGTAAATTGGCCTACGAGCCCTAAATGGTTGCTTTATAGTATTTAGTTTGGTTGCTATTTTTTGTTGTGGCTAGTGTTGTTTCCTAGCCTATCTCATCTTTTGTTGTTTCAACTCCTTTTGCTACTACAAGATCAGGGCCCTTCCTTGCTTATATAATAAAAAAAATTCATCTTTATTTTCTTTTGTTGTCATATTCATTTTAAGTCAAAAACCAATGTTTAGTATTTTTCACTTTATTTTTTAACCATTCATCAAAATTTCAAATAATTTAAATTTTTAGAAACTAGACTCTATTTTACATGTGTATAAATAAAATAAAATAGATTAATTTTCAAAAAAATTAGGGTGGAGCATGTTCAAAATTCTAGTTTTTATGATGTATCGACTTTGAAAATTAGTAAAAAATTATATATTCATTAAAAAATTAGCAAAAAAATTAGACATAAACTACATGGTGTTAGCTAATTTCTCACTAAAGCAATTTTTAAAATACTAAAAAAATGTTAATCATTTTAGGATGGTCACACCAAAAGTTATGTTCTTTTTGAAAAAATAGGACCAAGTTGTGTGGCCCCCTTTTTGTACCCCATAATCTCTACCATTTTAAAAAACAATAATTTACATAGTAGATTTGGAGCACTATGACTCTTGTTTTAATTACATATTAAAAATTTCAGTGTAACTATCTTCGATTTCTCATCCAATGTTAGTCTTTCCCGATTTAAAAAAAATAGTGGTCACTTAAGACCCCTTTCTAGTCCCCCATCTTTGTGCACTTTTGCAACATTTTTTTGTCTCTTCATATTTTCTAAAAAGCATATACATTAATCATAAGCAACACCCATGCCTCTCTCAATAATATTGCAATTTTCAAATACATGAAATTGGAATCTTTTTATATATTTCCTTATTAAAATCATTCATTTTTAGAAAGAACAAGTAATTTTGATAGTCATTAGTTCATTAATTAATTGAAATTTTTATGTTATGTTTCTATATACACAGATCTTGTATTTTCAATTGCATATAAAGGAGGTGGAAATTGTT
The DNA here is from genome assembly GCA_007258455.2 of Sequoia sempervirens. Classification (NCBI taxonomy): domain Eukaryota; kingdom Viridiplantae; phylum Streptophyta; class Pinopsida; order Cupressales; family Cupressaceae; genus Sequoia; species Sequoia sempervirens. Next base: position 714,877,900 of record VDFB02270651.1, read on the forward strand.
GACTTAGAGGATGCAGTTTGAAACCACACTGTGAAATACCTAAAGATATATTACCCTCTAAAGAATATAAATATTGAAGATATATAGAGTGTGGTGGAGGCTCAATTCAATATTCTTTAATTTTTCAGTTAAACTATGAAAAAGAATTGTTCTTCAATCTATGCAAAACTATAAAGGGGGGCATAAAGTTGAGGGGAGAACATATCAGTGAGTATGCCAAATTTAAAAGATGAATTTGAGCTGGTCTCCCCCTCTTTCTAACTCTCACTCTCACTCTCTTTATTTATATTTCTCTCCTTCTACCTCTATCTCTTTATATGTATATATACATCAATACCTCTTTATATCTCACCCTCTTATCTCTCTATCTCCCCCACTCCCTCTCTATCGATTTATATCTCTCTCACTATTTCTTTATGTCTCTCCCTCTCTTTATATATCTCTCTATCCTCCCTTTCTCTATCTTTCTCCCTCCACCTCTCTCTCCCTTCACCTCATTCACCCTCTCTCCATCCATTCTATCTCCTTTTATCGCTCTCATGATCTATTTATGTTTGTTTTCCTCTCTCTTTATATTTCTATCTCTCTTCCATCTCTTTCTCTCAATATTATTCTCTCTATCTCTCCATCTCTTTATCTTTATCTATCCCCCTCTTTCTCTTCCTCTCCCTCTCCATCTATCTCTTTATGTCTCTCACCATTTCCTTATGTTTCTATCCCTTCCCCTCTTACACTCTCTCTCTCCTTGTATCTCTTTATCTTTATTGCCATCTCTCTATATATCCCTCTATCTCTATCTCTCTATCCTTCCTCTCTCCTTCCATTTGTCTCCTTATATCTCTTATTATCTCACTCTCTCCATCTCTTTATCTCACTCTCCCTCTCTCCCTCTACCTCTTTAACTATATATATCTCTCTCTATCTCCCTCACTATATCTCTCATGAATCCCTCATTTACCTCTTCCTCTCTATCTCCCCCTCTGTCTATCTCTCTCCTTGAATCTCTTTCTATCTCTCACTACATTTATATATCCCCCTCTCCCTCTATATTTTTCTATCTCTATCACTAGCTCATTATATATCTCTTAGTTTATCCCTCTCCATCTCCAAGTCTCTCTCACTCTCTATATCTCTATTTCTCTATCATTGTATCTCACTCTCTATCTCTATTTTTGTGTCATTTCTCTCCATCTCTCTTCCTCCCTATCATTATCACTCCCTCACACCATCTTTATCTCTCTATCTCTACCTCTACCTCTCTTCCTATATCTCCTCCCTCTTTTCCTCTCTCTCCATTTCTATATCTATATATCCTCCCTCTCTTTATCTCTTCACCATCTCCCTATCTATATCACTCTCTCTCCCTCTCTCTCTCCCTCTCTATCTCTATCTCTCTCCATCTCTCCCTCTCTATCTCTCACTCCCATTATTTATTTTTCTCTCTTTGTATCCCTCTATCTCTTTATATATCACTCTCACTATTTTGATATCTATCTCCCTCTCCCTCTCAATCTCTATATCTTTGTTTGTACCTCCTCCTCTCATTCTCTATCCATGTATCCTCCATTCCCCTTTCTCTCCCTCCTATGTCACCCCTTCATTGTTCTCTATCTCTTTATATCTCTTTCTCACCTTGCCCCCTCCATCACCTTCTACCTCTTTCTATCTGTCTCATGATTTATTTATATTTCTCTCTTTGAATAATAAAATAAGAACAGATCTACAAACCAACAATTGAAAACAAGAGTAAAAAGAAACCCAATAGGAAAATTAAGTTATACAAGATCTTATAATACATGTAACCTATCAGCTCCACAAATCACAAAGAGGTTAGTGGATTATCTCTCATTGTCATCATGTAACTGAGGAATTTAACCATGAAGCTAATGGAAGCACTCCATCTTGTACTCTAAATCGAGGGTGTTTCTCCATGTGACCAAGATGTACCTGCCCATCCAACATGAGTACCTTCTCATTGCACATGATGACAAGATAATGGAACAAATTCACCAAAAAATATGATAAACATATATTTTGCAACAAGAGTTCTAAGTTACCAACTCCATAAAGATCCAAAATCATGAGTTTACAATTCCCATAGATCACATTGATAATATCCATGGCTTCCAATCTCACAACTCTGTAAAACAAAGATAACTCATAGAACATTCATTATAGCTCAAAAGCCTTCCAACAACTTTCATATCCTTCTAAAAAATTCCCAAAAGCTTTCTAAGTTAGGAAATCAACAATGAAGGAATACCTAGAACCAAATTCACCTTAAGCTCTAATATAAAATGATGAGAAATAAAAATGTTTTTATACCAATTATTGGAAAATTTAATATCTATCCAAATATGAATTAAATGGATGAGATATGAGACTTTGACTATAATGACATGAAAATCTAAAATGTATATACAAATCTAACAATTAAGTTTCCTTAATATTGAATTACCATGATTAGATCTATCTTCTTTATGATGTCAAAAACCTGTCAGAATATGTTGTCATTGATGTCAAAAGGGGATCAAAGGAGAAGTGTGTTGCTCCTGTACTGAAGTGCATATAGATTTCATTGATGTCAAAAGGGAAAATTAGGTAAAGGAGTTTGTTGGCATGATGACCGTAGATGGATGAGAGAGCAGTGGTCCTGATGGAAAATTGAGTGGCATATTTGTGATGGGTTTTTTAGGAGAATTCTATTCATGTGCTTTGTAGGTCGAGAAAGTGATGGACGTCCCCAAAAATGAATTAATTCTATTCTCAGGTGATATTAGGGTTTACAAATAAACCCTAATGTGTTTGCAATCATGGCATTCTCAAAATGTTTTATTTTGATGTTGACCTAATATCGACAGTTGTCTATTGCATTAGTTGCAGCTTATGTCATTCATCTCATGGAGGTGATCAGCCCCTCTGCCTAGTGCTTTAAGGTTATACATTTCCATCAGTTTGACAAAAGTGAATGGAGTTGCAGAGTTCCAAGATTTTCTAACCTATGTCATGGGGTTATCAAGTTTCATAGCCTCTTGACTTAGCAACTTAGTGTTGTTGGTGATGTCACGGGTGTTCAAGTTTTTCTAACCTATCTTGTGGGGTTCTCAAGTTTCAAAACCTCCTGACTTGGTGACTTACCTAATGAAGTGTTAAGGAAGAAGGATTTCTTTGTTTTCTTTCTGCATATCGGGAAGAGCTGAATAAAGTTACAGTGATCAAAGATCCCAAAGATAACAGGTGTGCATAATTAGGAAGACAGTGCATAATGTTTCACCAATGAAAAACTCATTAGCAAAAGCAAGCTAGTCGAAGGGAAATTTTCAAATCATACTAAGCTCGTGTGTCATGCCGATGGAGACCTCATTGGGGAGAAACATACATACTTTCACTAATGAAACAAGAGAACAATTGTATTAGAGGGACATGTATGATCAGAGTGGGTTCCTCTGATCTCTCTGACCATGTGGATTACTCCGATGAGGGAAACTATAATTTTTTTAGGGAAAGTCTCACCGACTTATCCCAATGAGAAAAGTGGTAGAGGAAACATATTGGGGAGACCAAGTATATCAGAAAGGAATTTCATTCTCTTAGTGATAGTACGTGTCAACCCAATGGGTGAGTGTATATGCTTCATCAATGTTACAATGGTGTATTAGCAGGACATTGATGGAGTCCCAACGATGGGACAATATGATAGATCAACGATGGTGGTTTAAGTGACTGATTATCCAATGGTCATGGTTTAAAAGTCACAATAGTGAATGTTGATCATAGGATCAAGGTGCGAAGGAGTTGATCAATGGCCAGAGTTAAAATGAAGAGCTATGAAATGGCTATGACAAGTGTGAAGAGGGTTTCTTCTGGTAACCGACACAGAGGAAGGAGTTAATTGGTCTAGCTGCACCAAGTGACCAATTAAATGAAGATTTGATCTATTAAGTGGTAGCATAGTTTGTAAAAGATTTGAAGATCAAATCAAATTGAATGAACTGGAGAATGCATTGAATGCATAATCTGATTCTAGGGTTTGATAGAGAATGAATGAAGGAAAATTCTCTATATGAGAATTAAATGTTATTTTTCTTGATGAAGAGGTATGCTAATATTTGATAAACCTTATTAGATGTCTTTATAATGAGCTAGATGATGGTGTGTAGCTCGATGTATAGGTAGCTTGCTAGTGAAGTTAGCATATGAAGAAAACCCTAATAGTAAGTTGGAGATGATCTAGATGGTTGAGAGAATCTCAAGGTAGAGATTGCAGGTCGGTGGAGATAGAAGAAAATTGGATATTGTCAATGTTAGATGGTGGTAGTAAGTGTGCATGAATAGTGCAAACAACCTGCAATTGTAAGGAGTGTTGTATAGTGTAACATTTGAGAGAGAAGTATGCTACAGAGATAAGTGTGTTTTTGTGTGTCTGCAAGAAAGAGAGAGATGTGCAGTAGATAGAGATTGCCTTTCTAAAGTCCTAAACTATAAAGTAGATCATATAGGTTGGCATTCATGAGAGTGTAGATGTATGAGTTACTGTAGAAAGGGAAAGAAGAGCAGAGCAGCAAGATACAACAATGATTATTGTGTGTAGAGGAGAGTGCAGAGCAGAGGATGTGTGTTTCTAAGAGTGTAGCTTCAGTAGTAAGAAGTGAGTTGCAATATGCACAACTAAGAAAAAAATGTAATGATGCATCTTAGGTTTATGAAGAACAATTTATATGCATATATGAACTTGTAATCCTTTAGAAGTTGTAGCCTCATTGTACATAGTTGTGGCTAATATTAGGTGATTTTAGTCTCCTTGGAGTTGTGGCTCCTAAAACAAGGTGTTGTTGCATCCTTGAAGTTGCGGCTTCTAAATTAGGGTGTTGTTGCATCCTTGGTTTGTAGCCCTAAAAGATTTGTAATAGAGATTTGGATTGTGACCCTAGATTTGAGCAGTAGACTCAAGCAGGCTTTGTCATCGTGGTTTTTTCCATATCAGGTTTTTCATGTATATCTAGTGTTATGTGATTTTTCTATGTGCATGCATATTTTTGGATCACATGATTAATATCTACACAAGAAGGATTAAAGAAAGTTATCTACAGAAAAAGGTTTTAAGAGCTAAATTTTTAATATCTACTGATTCACACCCCTCTCAGTAGATCATTGTGTTCCAAAAAAACCATCCAACATAACATGCTTATAAAAACTACCTTATGTGAGATTGCAACAGTAATGGGTATGTGCAGGATCATGATGGGCCAAAAAGTGGCAATATTATGGGTGATTTAGAGGGTATGTGGCTGACAACTTTTTTACCCCAAATTGATGAAATGAAAAGGGCTTTTAGAGAAATTCTTATGAGCTTTCCACCACTTATAAATTACGGATTAATTTGAATTTAATTAATAATTATTATTATTCATTTTCTATTAGAATTACAAGTCCTAATTGATAGGCTGATTGAAGAACATCTATAACTTTCAAATGGTATCACATTTTTTGAATTTGAAACATATGTCACATTCTATGCTTCACATACTATGGGATTAAAAAAAGAAAAATTAAATTTCATAAAATTTTGACCAAGTTAAGGTGTTCAGACATACGAGTTTTTATATTTTTTAAAAGTTGTAATAAAAAATTCATAATTAATTATTTACTTGGAAAAAAATTACAAAAAACTATGCATCACATCCAAACATGAGTCCTCTACTTATATATAAAATCTTATAAAAAATATTATCATTTTATCATGGTTAGGGTGGTCAGACAGACTCCTACTTCTTATTTTTTCCCTGAAATTTAAATACTACTGCATTGAAATTTCAAATTTTCACCAAATAGATTTTATTTATTTTTAAATAAACCTAGTAGTTTAGAAACTACATTCAATTTTCTACAGATTCTATTCATACATATTCTTGAAATAATAAAGATAACTTATTCAAATTTTTACGTCAAATTGCGTAACACTGATTTTTTCTAAATTTTTTGCCACTTAAGGGCCTATTTTTTCCATGATGATCCTGCACATACCCTAATATATAAAGAATAAAATCACCATAAGTAGAAGAAATGAAGAAAAATCAGCAACACAAGAGCATCACATAACATAGGATTTACATGGAGAAATTCTTGCAAGAATGGTGCAACCAAGGATGGAGGGTCCAGGAATAGGACTGTCCAACCTTGTAGCAAGAGTAAGCACAATGAAAACTTAGCAATTGGATTAATAATTACACATGGAAATATAGAGAATGATCAATTATTCACTGGCAACTTGCTCTGCCTTCTAGCTTACAAAATTACAGAATTACATAATGATATGACGTTAAATCGTAAAAATATAATGTGGGTTGAAGCCCTTTTCTTTCACCTCTATCTCTATCATTGATTGATTACCTAATGCAACTACATGATGCCTATATATATCAATTCCTATCTCTAGAAAAAGTTTGTGTCAGCCTCAAGAGGTCTCAAACCCTGAAGTAGATGAATGTGTGAAGGTTGGCCAAAACACATGATTTTCCTTTTATCTTTGGAAAAACATGATGTGGGTCAAAAAGAAGGTTCCTCAATGAATGTACATCCTTATGGAAAGGTCTCCTAAGATCCATAAGTCACGGGATAGGTTTGAACAATTGAAAATCCAAGACTGGTCAGTGAATGCTCTCTATCCAAATACAATTGATATTTTGTTAGCGATAATTTCGTACTGGAATCTCCAAAACACTCAAATTTTGGATATGATGTAGATGTTGCAATGAGGATCATGTATCCTACTTTGCGAGCTCTAATGTTACAATGCAGTATAGTGTAGTATGAAATACTGAGACCAGGTCTTGACAGATAACTACTGGAATGCAAGAAAACATGAATGCATATATTTTTGGTTGATACAAGATTGCTTGAAAATTGGGATTCTCTTGCATCAAACACTCAAGGTTGAAGAAAAGTTAGCCTCTCAGTTTCCAAGGGCTAGAGGAAAACCAATGTGGTCCACCTTATCCTGAGAAATCCATGATGAATCTTTCTCTAGTCTTCCTTTCCATTTGACTAGATATTCTTTGTATTTCCTTCCTCTGGTAATACGACCAACTTTGTTGTCTAAAACTTCCTCAATTTCATTCAGATGATGTGCTATCTCATCTAGAAACCAACTTATCTATCCCTCAGTGACTCTCCTTCATGATACTGGTATAGGTCTACAATGTTGAATATAGGTGATATTCCAAATTCCTTCAGTAGTTCCACTTCATATGCATTTCTAGAATCAAACTTCCTGATGATCTTACAAGGTCTAAAATTCTTCATCTTCAACTTATTATATGTCCCAATTGGAAATATATATTTTCTCAGATATATCATTACTTTCTCTCCTATTGCAAACTCATTTTGTCTTCTCTTCTTATCTGTTGTCTCCTTGTAGGTATTCTTCATCCTCTCCAGATGTCTTGGACTTGAATATGCAATGTTTCCATGAATCCTACAAATTCTTCTTCCTCCACACTCCTTTTATTCTTCTTACTAATATCCCTTAATTCTACTACTCCTCTGGGTTGTTGTCCCTTCACAATTTCAAATGGTGTCTTCCCTGTGCTCCAATTTACTGAATTGTTGTATGCAAATTCTTCTTGTGATAGTATTAAGTCCCAATTTCCTACCTTACCTTCAATCAAAAACCTCAAAAAATTCCCCAAACTCTGATTTACCACTTCTGTTTGTCCATTTTTCTATGGATGAAATGTTCATCTATACTTCAAGTCTTTTTCATCTTCTTCCACAGTGTTCTCTAGAAATATCTAATAAATTTAGTGTCCCTTTCTAATACTATGCTCTTTGGTAGTCCATGTAATCTCACAATCTCCTTAAAAAGTAGGTCTGCAACATGCATTACACCACTAGTTTTCTTACAGGGTATGAAATGTTCCATCTTAGAAAATCTATCTGAAACCACAAATACATAATAAAATCCTCTCAGTGTCTTAGGTAATCCCAACATAAAATCCATGCTAATGTCCTCCCACGGTTTCTATGGTACTGTCAATTGTGTATACTTTCCAATGTTCTAATTGTTTCCCTTTGCAACTTGACAAATCCTACATTTCTAAACATACTTCCTGAAATCCTTATACAACTATGACAAAAAATAGTTCTCACTCACCAATGGTACGGTCTTATCAATTCCAAAATGTCCTACCAATCCTCTGCAATACTTTTCCTTGATCAAATTCTCCATCTTTGAACTTCTATGGATGCATAACTGATTGTTCTTGAATAACATACCTTCCTGAATGAAATAATCCAACCATTTACTTCTATCCATCTCCACAGGTTCCTTGCAAGCCTTCCATGCCTCTGTAAAATCAATGTCATCCTCACACATATGCTTCAATTCCTCAAAACCCAATACCTCAATGCTCATCTCTTTCAACAAAATCCTCCTGGTCAATGCATCTACAACCTTGAATTTCCACTTTGGTGTTTCAAGAAAAATGTGTAACTCTACAAGAACTCTACCAATATCATATGACTCTAATTCAAATTTTCCTAACTATTTAAATATTGTAAAGCTTGATGATCGATATACAACACAAATTCCTTAGGTAACAAATAATGTCTCCACTTCTTCAAGGCCTATATAATTGCATAGAATTCATAATGATAAACTGAATATCTTCTCCTACCATGATTCAATTTCTCACTGAAGTAGGCTACTGGTCTCCCTTCTTGACTTAACACAACTCCTATTGCACTTCCACTAGCATCAAAATCTACTTGGAATACCTTATCAATGTCCGATAATCGCAACACAAGTTGTTCTATCACCTTTTTCTTTAACAACTCAAAAGTACTTTTTAATCCAGATGTCCACTTGAGCTCCTTTCGGTCACCTCACATTGTCTCTATCATAGGTGTGAAAATAACATTGAAATTTTTGATGAACTTCTGGTAAAAAGTTGTTAGTCCATGAAATTATCTTACTTCTCCTACATTCATAGGTGTAGGACATTCAACTATTGCTCTAACCTTCTCAGGGTCCATCTTCAATCCATTCACACATATCACAAATCTCAAATATACTAGTTCTTTCTTCATGAAACTACACTTCTTGATGTTTATCAACAACTTCTCTTCTCTCAACCTCTAGAATACATGCCTGGTGTGCTCCAAATGTTCTTCCTTAGTCTTACTAAAAATCAAAATATCATCCAGATAAACAATGATAAACTTACCCAATAGTTTCTTTGAGACTTCATTCATCAACCTCATAAATGTACTAGGTGAATTAGTTAATCAAAATGGCATGACCAAACACTCATATAATCCCTCATTTTTCTTGAAAGAAGTCTTCCACTCATCTCCCTCTCTGATCCTGATCTAATGGTATCCACTCTTTAGATTGATCTTGGTGAAATACTTCACTCCACTCAGACTATCCATGATATCATCCATCCTAGGAAATGGGAATCTGTACTTCACTATGATCTTATTTATAGCTCTTGAATCTGTACTCATCCTTCATTTTCTATCTTTCTTAGGTGCAAGTATAGCTGGTACCACACATGGGATCATACATTCTCTAATCAATCCTTTCTTCATCAGTTCTTGTATCTGTCTATTTAGCTCTGCATTCTCTACTAATGTCCTCTGGTGTGCATCCTTGTTTGGAAAACTAGCTCCTAGAAAGAGATCTATATGATGAATGATACTCTAGATTGGTGGTAGTCCATCAGATACATTTTATGATACAAGATCTTGGTACTCTATTATCAATTTAGTAACTTCCTTCTTTGGTGATTCTTCTCCCTTTGTAACTCTTTCTGCATCTATTGCTCCACACTTCCTTGGAATCAAAGAAAAACACATGTTCTCATGTCTCAATCCATCCAAAAAATTTCTTCCATCTACCAAATTGATTCTAGTTGTTCCAAATAATTCACTTTCAAGTTCATCCTCCAACAGTGTCAAGGTAATTCTCTATCCATTGGATGTTAGGGTGTAAGTATTATTTCTCCCATCATGTATAGCCTTCTTATCATATTGCCAAGGTCTTCCCAGCAACATATGACATACATCCATTGACATGATATCACACAATACTTCATCATGATATGATCCTCTTTCGAATTTCACTAGATATTGCTTACTTACTATTATCTTGTTCTCATCATGAATCTAGACTATCCTATAAGGTTTCAAATGTTTCCTTTTTTTCCAAATTCAACTTTGTCACCATTTCAAAAACTAGGTTATCTATGCTACCACTATCAATGATAATTTTGCAACACTTACCTCATGCTTTGCATCTAGTCCAGAAAAAAAATTTCCTCTATGGTGCTTCCTTAGGTACTTCCTTCTCCTAGAAAAGTGCTCTCCTCATGAATAATGATTCTCCCTTCTTAAGAATTCCTTTGGAACTTAGTGATTTCACTAGTTCTTCCTCTGCATATCTGGTTGTTGCATGATTTTTATTCTTCTTACTTTCTTGGTGACACTCAAATGCTCTATGTCCTTCACCTCCACACTTAAAATAGGTTCCTCTGAAAGTTCTCTTTTCATATCCTTTCTCATCTCTACAGTATCCATCATTGCGGTAAGAATGTAGACTCCTCCATTGTGATGGTAAGGATTTTTTTCATCTCTTCCCTTATAGTATGAATTGGAATCCTTGTCTTCCTTGTGGTATGAATCTTTCTCCTTGTTTTGCTCTACACATGGTTTTTCTCCTCTGGAATGTGTCATTCCTCTTTGGAATCTATCTCCTCTTCCTTTCTGCCTTTGTTCATGTCTCTTGTTTAGCTTTTCCTCCACTTTTAATGCAAACTGATATGCTTCCTCTACTATTCTCATCCTTACCAAATTTAACTCTTCCTGAATGTTCATCCTCAGCCCATTGATATATCTTGCCACTTTCTCCTTGCTTGCTTCAATATGTCTAGTCCTGATGATGATCTTATGAAATTATTTAGTGTATTCTTTCATAGTATTTTCCTTGTATCTTAGGTTTTGCAATCTCTTCAGTAGCTCCAACTCATAGTCAGTCTTTTCCTTTTGTCTTAGGTTTTGCAATCTCTTCAACAACTCCAACTCATAGTTCACAAATATAAATTGGTTCTTCAATTTTTATCACCATTCTATCCCATTTCAAACTCTTTTCTTTTCCTTTTCTATTAATCTCTAATTGAACTTCCACCATATTGCAACATGTCCTTTCAATTTAGTTTTTGCAAATCTCACTCTCTTTGAATTTTCAATTTCTTCATATTCAAAGTATTCTTCCATGTCATTTATCCAATCAATCAACTCCTTTGGATTTAGGTTATTGTTATAGATCACAATCTCCATTCTAGGTTACTTTCCTATTTTCAAAATAGCCTTCAACATCTTCATCTGATTATATTCTTCCTCTTCGGAGGTCTCCTTAGCTCGATCTATAGCCTGAACCTCATCATCATCACTTTCATCATTAGGTCTAGGGTGTAATCCTTTTCTTCTATCTTCTTCAATAGAATCTAATCTCACTTTCATTATTTGCATCATTTCCATCATCTCATCCATATTCTACCTACATTGATAGTAGTAAGAATTCTCCTCAGCGACATCTCTTCCTAGGATCTGGTGCAATTGCCTCAAGTCAGCGATTTGGCTACAGGGTCACAACTACCTCATAATCAATAATTTGTTGACCAACACAAGTAGGCTGCCTAAAGTCGGTGATCTATCCACACAAAGATCTTACATAATACCTTGCTCAACTTCACAAACTCACTCAGGTGCAACTACCTCAAGTCATTGATCTGTCCACCTTCACTCTCCCAAAGTACACAAACTTTCTTTGATACCACTTGGTGCAGTCAAGGATGGAGGGTATATGAATAGGACTTTCCAACCTTGCAGCAAGAGTAAGCACAATGAAAACTAAACAATTGGATTAACAATCACACATGGAAATATAAAGAATGATTAATTATTCACTAGCAACATGCCCTACCTTCCAGCTTACAAAATTTCATAATCACAAAATTGCAGATTGATATGGCATTAAATCCTAGAAATACAATGTAGGTCGAAGCCCTTTTCTATCACCTTCATCTCTATCCTTGATTGAATACCTAATTTAACTACATGATGCCTATATATATCAATTCCCAGCTCTAGAAAAGATTAACATCTACCTCAAGAGGTCTCAAATCCCAAAGTAGATGAAACGTGTGAAGGTCGGCCAAAACACATGATTTTCCTTTTATCTTTGGGAAAACACGATGTGGGTTAGAATGAAGGTTCCTCAATGAATGTGCATCCTTATGGAAAGATCTCTTGAGCTTCACTAGTCACGGGATAGGTCTGCACACATGAAAATCAAGGGCTTGTTGATGAATATACGTATCCAAATACAACCAATATCTTAGTGATAAAATTTCTGCTGAGATCTCCAAAACACTTGAATTCTAGATATGAAATAGATGTTGCAATGAAGATCATATATCCTACTCCGCGAGCTCTAATGTTACAATGTAGTGTAATGCGGTATGAAATACTGAGACTAGGTCCTAGTAGTTAACTACTGAAATGCAAGAAAACATGAATGTAAATATTTTTGGTTGCTACGAGATTGCTTGAAATGTGGTTATCACCGCATCAAGAAAAAACTCCACCGAAAAGAGAGGCCAAGTATGCATTATCTTCAAATGAATGAGATTAAAATACAACTACTTCTATTCTCCTCTTTTCCTCCACCATGAAAGCACCTGTGCACCTATGACAACCTCCTTATGCCTCAATCTATCCTTCTACCTCCAACAAAACTTGACATCCAACTATTACTCAGATTTGTATATTCAAGAGGTTGAATTTATAGATATGTGAAGACATCTTAAGCCCCAAACATGGCTCCCAAAGATGAAAATTCATTTCAAACATCCCCAACCCTTGGAATACCTCCTAAATATGTGAAAGAACACCAATTTCAGCTCCAATACTTTCCCTCCAACTTGGGTGCCCAAACATGGAAGATAAGAATTAAATTAAATGAAATAAACTATGGAATACCAATAGACACTTTTTGCCTCATTCCAAGCTCCTATGTAGAGAGTCACAACTGTCCCTCAATTATCCCTTTCCTTATCATTTATTATCATATGGATGAGTGACCTCTGGCTTGGTATGGAAACTTTCGTGCATTGGTGAAGGTTAGGCCCCATATTGCATCAGTGAATCTAGGGGCGGGGAGGTATTGTAAAAAGGATTCGGTCAAGAGCTTGACATGTTGTTTCCATGATGGTTACACTACTTGAATAGGGAGTTGGATTAGTGCCCTAAGACACTTTCTTGATCATCGTGAAACTAATGGTAATGCCTTTTTTTTTTTTCCTTTTTCAACATCTTTGGAGAAGCCCAAGCTTTTTATTAATTGAAGGGTGCATATGTTCAATCCTACACCCCCATTTACCAGTACCCTCTTGACCTTGTTGTTATGAATGAAAGCCTCAAGGTGAAGTGCACGATTGTGAGATGGTTGTGTTGGAATATCTTGCTATGAAAATGTCAGAAGGTGAGGTGTAGTGAGGTACGTGACCATAGCTTGGAACTAATCTGCATCAAGATCAGTGGGGATGAAAGATGAGGCCAAGGCTTCTTCAAGGATCTTCTTGTGGGCTGGTGAGATCTTCAGCAACTCCATGATGGAGATATGAGCGAGGGTTCTTTTTCACTGATCAAGGAAATTGTAGCCACTAGGAATGGATCTTAGGTTGGAAGTGGGTGCTCTAATAGACTGAGATGATCCTACAATGGTAACTTTTTTTCCTCTTGTGGTGACTCCACAATTGTCTTGGGCTCCTTTGATGATGATGACAGTAGCCATTTATTCTAGGGATGCGACAACATGGTCATACACATGATTCACACTTTTGAAGGTACCCTTTCCTTTATCATTGTTATTATTTCCCTTATTGTGATTGGGCATCGGATTCTCATAAATCTTAAAATTTTGATTCCCAGCTGGTTGTTCCACATTTATGATTTTCTCGTCTATGAGGTCTTGGATCAAGTTTTTCAACCTCGTGCAACTAGCAATTATATGACCCTTGATTTTTTGGAAATCACAAAGGTGATTTTCATTGTACTATGGCAGTTTTACAAAGGGTTCTTGATAATTGTCATAGGTGGGAACTGTGATGAGGTTTTCTTGGACCAACCTTTTCATGATAGATTCAGCCGATTCCCCAAGGGGTGTGTACTTCTGCTTGGGGGAATTTTTGATTCGCTGAGGTGGTCTTCCTTGATTGTCCACATTGTTGACTATTTGGTTGTTTGACTATTGTGTCATAGTGTTGGCTTGTCGATTGTTCTAATTATTGGTTTTTGGTTGTTGAGGTTTTTGTGCATTTTGTTGAGGTGCACTTATGACAATTTTGGTGTTGACTACACCATCATTTATAATGTTTCTATTTTTCACCCATGTGTGAGGTTTATTGTTATAGCAGGTGGATGGATGGCTTTATTGATAATAAGGAACTCCCCCTTGTGAGATAAGGGCTCGTTCGATATTGAATTCCCTAGGAATCAATTGATCGTAGGTTGTGATGCCTTGCAACTTGAGATGGAAGGACAAGAATGTGTCTAGATTTGTGATGATGGTGCACACATATTGTTCCTTAGGCATGGCCCATTTACTTCTATTGTATTTTGATTGCCATCATTATAAGAATGAAGCATATGTCTCTCCCTTGGATTGTCTCATTGCTAACAGTTCTTCCAAGGTCACATCCCTAGCTATGTTGAAAGAATAGGTTTGTATGAATGCGTCCATGATTTCTTGGAATTTTTTTATTCCTGAGAGATGGGAGAACCAATCAATGGAATTTCCTACCAAGCTTCAAGGGAAAATTCACATCAGATAAGTTTCATCGTATGCAACCTCCATACAATGTACTTGAAGCTCCTTGATGTGATCTTAAGCATTTCCTGTTCCATGATATTCATCAAATTTTGGGGTCTCAAATCCCTTTGGGAACTGTTTCATGACAATGCTCCTATCAAATGGATATGGGCACAAGTTTTTTGGTGGCTTTGTGGTTTTCCCTAATTGAAGATCGAGCACTTGTTGTGAGAGAAATTTTAATTGTGCTGATACATCACCTCAAGGATCAGGGGGTGGGATGAAGGTGTTTTGTGGTGGTTCAATCTTTGGAGGGATGGGTGGATTGGTTGGTGTGTTGGTGGATGATGTTTGCACATTTTTTTGCACCAAGTATGCCTGTAATTACTGTTGTACAAAAAATGCTTGTTGTTGGTCTTGTTGTTGTTGCGCTAATAATGCATGTTGTTAAGCTTGTTGTTGCTATTGTGCCAGCAATGCTTGTTGTTGGGCTACTAGTTGAGCTGCTTCTTGCTACTCTTGGTATTGTTTCAGCGCTTGCTAGTATGCTTGTTGTTCGGTTGCTTATTGCTATGCGAGGTACTGTGCTTGCACCTGTGCATGTTCTTGCGCTTGTGCTTGTGCTTATGTTTACACTTGTGCTTTTTGGGTAGCTTGGGTAGCCTAAGCGACTTGAGCAGCTTGAGTGGCCTGTTGAGCTTCTTGTTGTTGCAACAACACTTGGGCTTGCACCTGGGTGGCTTGTTGCGCTTGTTGAGCTTATGTTGCTTGTTGTGTGATTTGCATTATTTGAGCGGCTTGCATGGCTTGAGCAACCTGAGTGGCTTGCGCTACTTGTTGAGCAGTTTGCGTTTATTGTGTAGCTTGGTATTGTTGGAGTGCCTTTTGGTAGGCTTGCTGAGTTTGTAGTGCTATGTTGTACTAGCTTGCCATATTTGGATTTGTTGGTGGTGGTTGTGGATTTACGATATTAGATGTGGTGGTGAGTGGTTGAGATGTGTTTTGAACGATTGTGGTAGACGATGTGATTGAGGTGTTGGGTCCTTTAGAGACCGTCTTTTGGGGTGTTGGGATGGATGTCATTGCTTGGATGGATACCACCTATTGTTGTGATATCGGTGGTATATTCAAAGGATTAGATGTGATGATTTGATTTGTGTTTGATGGATTGCCTTGGATTGATTGATTTGTGTTAGGTAAAGGGGGAAGTCCTAAACTAGGAATTGATATGGATGTTGATAGTGGAGGTAACGGTGGCGAAGGTGGTGGTGGGATTAGAACTAGAATTGGTGGAAGACTTCCTAGAATGAGTGATGATGAGGCCCCAAAGAGCCCGCTTTGTTCAAATAAGCTCACTTGTACCAATGGGAGTGAAACTTGTGAGTCAAGAGCATATGCGGGTGTTGCATGGAAAGATGTGTTGTTGGAATCATGGAATTTGAGTGGGACATATTGGTGGAGGGGATTTTGAGACATGGTACTTGATGTACTCATGATGGTATTGGTGTCCAAATTTTGATTATTGACAAGGGAATGTTGTTGATGGGCATGGAGTAATGCACTCCCCTTGTTGACAATGGGTTGTGTGGTGGCAATGGAAGATGTGGATTGCAAAATGGGTTGGACGATGCCTAGAGTGGGTGAGGTGAATGGTACAAGTGACATAAAAGGCTTCTCCACAATAGTGCTTACATCAAAATCAAAAGGGATTTTTTCTCCTTCTTTTTCCAATTCAATCATGTATTGGGAGGGATGTAGTTTCATCATGGCTCTAATAATTTGGTGGTTATCGTGGTTTTGAAGCATTTTGGTGATCTCATCTTGAGTCATCCTCATATTGGTAATGTCTTCCACTTTCCCTTCTTCTTGAGGATCTTGTGTTATGAGAGAAAGATCGGGTAGTGGGTTGCTAGGTCCAATAGGATTGATCTCGGCTACAGTTTGACTTAGGTCACTTGAAGTTGATGTTTCTTTCTTATATTCCATGTTGTTCTTGTGTTGCGATCTAGTTTGAACCATAAAATGAGGCTCAAAAAAGAAAATATGGGATGATTAAATATCAAAGGTGTAATGGTGAAAGGTGGATGATATGGATGATTTAAACTCTTAGAAGATCTTGAGGGGGATGCTAGACTTTTGGGACTTTTTTAGATTCTTGGATTTTTATTTTGTTCGATTTGATTCTTGGATTTTGATTTTAACCTTGATTTGGTTTTGGATTTGTTTTGATTTTGGAATTGGATAATGAAAAAAATATCCCAAGATGTTGGATGTTATCTATGGGATATACTTGCTCACAAGATAATTTGACTAAGTGTAGGGAGAAGGATGCATCTACCCACACCCAACCAAACAAAGATGATTTGATGATAATTTCAACTAAGCATATGGAGAAGGATACATCTACACATACCTAGCCAAACAAAATGATTTGATGTTTGATTCAAGGATTATGGTTGAAGGATTTTGATTCATGGATTAGCCAAAAGGTCTAGCATGAAGGATGGTTTCAAGATTTTCAAGAGTTGTTGGTGAAATGATTTTGGTTTTATGTTTGAAAGATGGATGAAGGTTGACTTTGATCCTATGTGTATCTAAAAGACTCTTGTTTACAAGACCCCAGTTTTGAAGAACACACTTTACTCTAAAAAAGATGTTCAAACCTTTGAAAAAGTGTTGGATTTTGACAATAATAAAATGATTACAAGTTGGGATTGTTTCTTGAAGATCTTCTGTAGAAGTTGAAGAACAATCTCTCTCTAAACTCGTAGAGTGTTGAGAGATGTTTTTGATGAGCTTTTGGACTAAGATCTTTGAATTTGGGTTTCCGGATTTTTATATTTTTTTAAATCATTTCATGAGGCACATTTGTGAGATTCAATTGTTCTTTAGCTTTGCTTAGTGATTTCCTTTTACTACAAACACTTTTTTATTAGATTTTTGAAAGTAGATGTCTAATGTATTAACTTGTTTTCATCCCACAAAGGGTATCATGTGGAAATCAAGGAAATCAAGGCAAGAGTTACCTAATGTTGACTTTAGTAGGAGAAAATTGAGATGAAATCCAAATTCCTAGAAACCTCTAAGGATACACATCCCAAGGGAAAGAAATAGCATGTGATTTTTTTTAAGGATATTTTCTTCTCCTAAAGGGTTTGAGCTTTGATGCCCATGTTAAGTGTTTGTTTTTCCAATGTTTTTGATCAAGCAAAGTGTTTTGATTTCAAGAACATGCACAACCCTATGGATTTTTGAGACAATATTTGTTGAATCCCCACTTGGACAAGTCCAGCTACGCCTACTTTTAGTGGATGGTTAGATGCTTGACCACACTGGCTCCACTCCACAACACTCACTTCTATGGGTCAACGAAGCATCAACACCCATGAATCTCCCATGGCATACTTTCCATCTCTACTAAAAGCCATAAAATTGTGGGGCGGCTTCAGAACGACTGTTCTTGCACCAATAAATAGATAAGGATTTTGGCCTTTTTAAACAAGGGGTTTTAATGCGAGCATTCCATTTGTGGGGGATCATCTATACAGTGAGAGACCATTGCTACCCTTATTTTTGGAACAATCCTCATGATACTTGCCTTTCCTCAAGTACCCACACTTATATCCCGAGTGGAAGTCGCTTGGCTTTAGCGTGTTCCCGGTTGGGTCGTTCCCTTGGGTGATTACTTTTTCCCACAAGGTAGGCCCTCTAAGATAACACAAAAGTGAGCAACTACATTCATAGTTTGATCAGTCTTTGTTGAGAAACAAAGAGAGAACACATGCAATATGTTCCACTCACACTTGCAAGACTTGTTCAATTTTAGGATCCAAATTGAAGTGTGTAAGTAATCACTTACACAACTTAATGTCACCAAAAATCCTTTTGATTCTCACGATCGCCATGAGGCACGAGAGAAGGGAATATGTCTTTGTGATGGTATTATTTTGGGTAAGTGATTACAAAAAAATGATGCACATATTCATTTTAAATCCTTAAAGAAATGATGTGATTCCTTTTAAAGCACCAAAATGAAAGATGAAGGTTGTTTTTTCAATTGTTAACCTTAAACAAAAACTAGTAAGTTTTTCTAAAGTTATTTTTAACCTTTTGCCTTGTTCACTTTAAACCCAAATTGAAATCTATTGAGTCCTAAAAAGCTTGAAAGAGTAAAATCATTAAACTTGGAATTATAATTGCTTGCAAAAGTGTCTAAAGACACTTGGGTAAATGATGTTTATACTTCAAACTCCTCCTTACTCCTTCCTTTCTTCCATCTACAAAACTAATTAATTCAAGGAAAACAAAGACAAAAAATAAGTTAATAGCTCCAAATGACCAAAAGTAAAAGAACACATGTCAAAAAAAGATTGAAATTTGATCTACTCCACCCTAGTAGAGAAACTTGCATATGCGATGTTGTTTGAGGAAATCAACAACGTTCTATAGCATTGTTAGGTTTACAAGTGGTGCTTTGCACCAGAAGAAAGAGCATGATTGCAATGTATTTTTGCTTAGTGACGTAGTTTGAAGTTTAAAGATCCCAGTGTCAGAAAATTTAACTAGCATTGTAGTTTAAAAAATTCAATTTTTGGGTGAGAACGTTTCAGTGTCATAGTTTGGAGTTTGTAGCATCATTGTATGGCACTGCTGGAAGGCTAACATCATTGTATGGCATTGCTAGACTGATAGCGATGTAGTTTCTCGTGGACACAAAAAAAGCATAAAAAAACATAAAATTTTGTCAAAAAATGTGTTAAGAACTTGAGATTGGCCTCCTTCTAGCACCATAATGGTGAACCCCAATCCTAGACCTGCACAAACCTAGCAAACAAACACAAGATTAGATCCAAATGCAAGTAAGAATTAAAATTCCCCATGAAATTTATCTACAATGTTCCAATAGGAAAGAAATTGAAGAAAAAAAAAAGGAAAGTAATAAAATCCTATTTAAACATGCAAACTCTCAATCCCATGTGGGAATTGGTGCCAATTTGATGTGGAAATTGGCCCTTTCCCAACTCCTATGCAAGATTGATGAAGATTTGATGATGGTTGAAGCTCCTTGATGAAATTTTGGTATAACCTAGCTATGAAATCATGCAAATGATGAACACTTGATATGAAATGGATAAAATTAGCTCTCAATGTGAAGAGAGTAACTTTTCTCTAAGTTGTGGATCCAAAATACAAAGGAAAGCCTTCTATTTATAGAAAGACAAGATGGAGGAATGAGAAAAATGGAGCAATGTGGGATCATTCAACATTCAATGACACAATGCCACTTGTCAAGATGTGAATGGAGGAAGCTTGAGCACATTTTGATGAATGTGCACAATAAATGTTATTAGGTGGAATTTCAAATTTGTGAAATGACTTGTTGGAGGGAGAAAGAAATGAATTAAATGCCACTTGGCTCAA
>VDFB02270651.1:714898292-715289180 GCA_007258455.2 Sequoia sempervirens
TTTATGGGAAACAATGACATGAATAGTGCCACTACCAGCCTCGTCCTTGTGTACACCTCACATGTGTCACATCTGAGGTTAGGTATAATCATGATTCATGAATCATAATTGTGATTCTTGCAAACCAAAAAAATGCTTAAATTTTAATTGATTCATGTAACTTAAGCCTTATAGTTATTTAAATGTTTAATTTGATTGATGTCTAGACTCTCACAGGCTGAAAATTGTCAAAAATTTTAGTGCCCCTCAAAGTTCAAATGATATGAAATCATTACAAATCTTGTTTCACTAGCCATTTAGTCTTGCATTGGCAACAAATTTTGAACTGTTGATCATTGTAAATCTAATGGTTAAAGGGTGATTTTCAAGGTTTAAGTTCACAAGTCTAGCACTTTGTGCATTTCATTCCCAAATGCAACTACAACCATACATCAAATGTTCATTGAACGATTGAGTAATTTATGAATTATGATATAAATTATAATAAACATGTGTTTTAAACTTTAATGCGCTAGGATTGACATCAAGGCCAAGGGGTCGGTAACTTGATGTTGCAAAGGACTTAATAAAATGAATAATGATATCATGAATTGGGGGAGAAGGTCAAAGCCATATTAGAAATCAACAACATTTTAATTTTTGGTAAACCCTAACAAGAATGACAACTTTCAACTTTTAGTGTTTATAATTTTTTTTGTCAATTTGACATAAATTTTCTTTTTTCATTTGTATTGCTTTATGTTTTACTTTTAAATCTACATGAAATTATTATTATTTTGCTAGGTAAAACACTACTAGGGGCAACACCATGTATTTCTTATCAAAAATGGATTACATGAGTTTATGTTTTTCAAAAAACCACCTTGAAGGCCTTTTCTATCAAGTGACCTTCCCTGATTAGCTAACCCACCCATAATCTATATTCCCTGTTGAAAACTAAATGATTGAGAAATTCAATTAAATGCAATGTAATATTTCAAGGCATTGAAAAGAGATAAATGAGCCTTGATCTCACCATGTGTCCCCATCTAACAGTTCTAGTGTTGGGTATGTGTAGGATCATTATGAGCCAAAAAGTGGCAATATGATGGGCATGTGGCTGATGACTTTTTCTTAGCCAAAACTAATGAAACGAAAAGGGTTTTTAAAGGAGATTCTTAGCTTTCCACCAATATAAATTATGCTTTACTTTGAATTTAATAACTAATTATTATTCATTTTCTATTAAAATTATGACTAAAGTCCTGATTGATAGACTAATTAAATTTTTTTTATAGCTTTCAAACAATATCACATTTTTTGAATCCAAAACATGAATCACATTCTATGTTTCCCATACTATAGGATTAAAAAAACAAAAATTGAATTTCATGAAGTTTTGACCAAGTTAAGGTGGTCAGACACACGAGTTTTTTATATTTTTTTAAATTTGTAATAAAAAATTCATAATTAATTAAACTTGAAAAAAAATTACAAAAAAATATGCATCACATGGGGACATGAGTCCTCTACTTATATCTAAAATATTACAAAAAATAATTATCATTTTATTGTGGTTAGGGTGGTCAAACAGACACCTACTTATTTGTTCACTAAAATTTAAGTACTACTGCATTGAAATTTCAAATTTTCACCAAATATATATATATTTTTAAAGAAACCGAGTAGTTTAGAAACTAAATTCAATTTGCTATAGATTCTAGTCTTACATGTTTTTTTCCATGATGATCCTACACATACCCTATTATTCCAAAGGTTTCAATTCACAAGTCTACTACTTCAGAGATTTACTTCTAGAATGCAACTACAACCGTCCATCAAAACTTCATCGAATTGTTATGGAGCTCATGGTTATATTTATTTTCCTTTACATACTTTTTGTAAAATGTTAAGTTTTCAAGCCTTGGTCTTATGTTCTTCGTTGTTGGTCCCTCTTTTAAAAAAAAAAATTTGCACATGCATATTTCTGCCACTTAATTTATTTTATCACTTATCACCAAAATCCAACCCATTCAGTTCATTCAAATCAAACAGTTCTAGTGTAATTCTGGAGGTTTCAATTCAAAAATCTACTGCTTGAGAGATATACTTCTGGAACGCAGCTATAGCCATCCATGAAAAATTCATCGAACGGTAGTGGTCCATAATGTCATGTGGTTGCTGAAACTTGGAAGTCTAATGTTTTGAAGTTTTTAAAACTTCAGACCCACCAACTACATAGATTACCAAGAAAGACTTGCAACTAAGGTTAGGAAAAACACCAAAACTTGATTTCCCCTAATCAGGTGTGAGACCAATTTATTAGGTGCAAAGGGGTAGCAACGAATGCAAAGGATGATTTCCCATTCATTTAAATTTTGTGATGGTTTTTTCATTTAAATCCCTTCCCCTTTAAATTTATCAATAGAACATACGTATTTCCAACACCGACAAAAAAATTCATAAATGCTTCACTTTTATGGAAACTTTTGGAGCTCCTTCACTTACTCAACAATTTTTAATTTTCCAATGTTTTTTTCTTAATTATTTGAAAATAGGTTTAATGTTCCAATAAATTTTATTTTTACTTTGAAAAAAAGTTTTAATCACCAACAAAATTATTTTTTCTAGTTTGAAAATAGGTTTAATTCACCAATTGAAATATTTTATTGGTTTGAAAGTAGATTTTAATTTCCAATGGAAAATTTTTAGTGGTCTTAAAAAAATTGCATTTTGCTAGGATTTTCCATAGACTTCTAACAATTAGTAAAGATTCACCAATGTACATTCTCTTTTTTTTTCATGAAAAATGAAAAAAATTGCCACTAAAATTAATATTTTAATCGGCAAGTATATAAGATTGGCAAAGATTTTACACCTTCACTGAGGTGGGAGGGGGGCTTTCTTAAAGTTTTTTTTTGTCTCCTTCTTGGTTAGAATGTTGATGTTTCCTTTCCCCATAACTAAAAATTTATTTTCATTTCCTAATGGGACATTTGATTTTACATTCTCATCTAAACTAGAAAAAATTTCTATGTTCCATGTCATGTGATTGCTAGAAATTGAGTATAAAAAAATAGACATCCTTTTTGTTTTCTTGTGCAACATTTCCAGCTAAGAAAATACTACCTTGTTTTTGGTTTTCCTTGGAAAAGTTTTCATTTTAATGCCTTTGATCATATTGTTTCATTCTACATTAATTTAAGTAATGCATCTGCATATTTTTTTACAATAATGACATTGAACTTGTGATTTATCATACCTTTGGCCTTTGGGTTGATTTTGAATGGACGTATGATGACTTATTTTACCACCTATATATCAATTTCTTCCTCTTCCTCTTGAATTTGATCTTCCTCTACCTCTACCATGGTTGATTGAGACTTGTGTCTTGAAACCATGCTCTGAAGATGATTTTTCTAACCTACTCAATCTATACTCACGAGAAATGAGATATGAATGAAAGTAATCCACTTAAAATTGTGAGAGATTGTTTCTTTCTTCTATCACCACAATAATGGACTCAAACATTCTATTTAAAATTATTAAAATACTTTCAGCCACTCTTATTTCTCCAAGTGTCTCAAGATGATACTTGATTTGATTTATTAGTACAATAATTTGTGTAAAAATTAATATATTGATTCAAACTCCATGAATATATTCTCAAAGTCTCTTCTTGACATTTGTAATTTTTTGTTTTTGACCTTGGCCATTCCTTGATATGTTGTTTTTAGAATCTCTCATTCTTGTCTTAATTTGGTTGTTGCTACAAATCTTGGAAAATTAATCTCCTACATTACTTGAAAGATATAAAAGAGATATTAATATTCCTCTTTTTTGTTAACCCTTATTATATCTTTCTCTGCTTTAGTAAGAGCATTGTATCTACAATTACATCTGCTAGTTCAGGGTAGCCATTTTCAACAATGTCTCATACATATTGAGAATAAAATAATTCCTTCATTGTTATTGACCACTAATCATATTTTTTTCCATTTAACTAAAGAACCTATGAATTTTTCAAACTTCTCGTTTGAGATTACATTGTTTTCTGTGAATGTCTATGATAAACAAACATTAATTCCTTAAAAAAATTCTTGAAAATATTAAACTATAATATCATGTGAAGGAAGAGACAAAGGATAAAATAAAACCAAAATAGAGTACAGAAGAAACAAAGATCAAATAGAGGAAAAAAAACTAAATTTATTCACATATATTTAAAAACATATAGAATTTGATGGCATAAGTAGAGTTACTTTTTTTTGATGTGTTCAAAAGTGTAAAGACAAGATCCCCTATTTATTGCTATTTTAAAAAGTTACTATTTCAAATTATTCTTACAGTAGTACTAGCTGCTCTGCTCTATTTTTTTTACCACATTGCATTTGAACATCGAAAAAGACTACCAAAAAGTGAACTATGTATATGCCCAAAAGAGGACAACAAATAAAGAACTATCTACATTAAATTCAATTACGTGGGAAAATATTACCAAGAACATTATGGATTCTCATTTAATTTTGTCCTATATCCAATAGAGAGTTAAGGAATCATTGAGATGGATTGAGTTGGATAAAAAAAACTTCACATGCTTGAATGAGTGGAGAGGATATGTTGGTAGTGAGGAGAATGAATGAAATATGATGCTAAATTAAATAAAAGGGGTTTTATTAATTCCAATAGTACTTATGTTTTCAAATTTAGTTGATTTTTTTTCCATAAATTCGAAATCAATTGGTAAAACAAAGGTATAGTTTTCAACTTATTTCTAATCACTCATGTTATCATAAAGTATATAGAGTTTTAATTGTATACTACTTAGGATGATAAATTCATGGTTGGATGTATTGTTGGTTAAGTATATGGATGTTATTATTTGGTTAAGACTAGAAGGGCCATTACTCATTATAGAGTAGTCATAGAGGCATAGAGAAGTGGCCCAAAAAAAGTGAGACCACAAAAAACAAGACTCACCAAAAGTAAGCCTATTAAATAGAACACCCAAACAATGCTTTCGACTGAAGCATAGAACCAAAAAACACATAAAAAATACAAAGAAACAAAGGAAACAAAAGTAAAGGAACCAACACAAAAACACCACCCTACAACAATAGGGTAAAACATGTGAAATCCTTTAGCTTATGACATTGAACTGAGACCTACAACCTCCAAGTAGCAACACCAAAAATTTGAAATGAAAACCTCCAGAGGGATTCGAACCATAACAAGAAAGTGGTAACTAGCACCATTTGAAGTAAAAGAAACTAGAAACTGAAGCTCCAACTGGTACCAAACCATACCAAAGCAGTAAAAAACCCCACTACTACACCATCAAACCCTTTAAACCAAACTACTCTCCACCTCGATAGGAGAGAGCTCCACCTCAATAGGAGAATCTATAAAGGGGATAGATTAAAGAAGATCCTTACTTTCAACTAAATTCTCCAGAACCACCTCAAAAAGGATATGAATCCACCTCAAAATAAGTCACCATAAGGTGGACCAAGAAGAAAGAAAGAATACAAGAATAGGCAACAATAGTACCCTTTAAACTCAAAACCACCTGGGTAGTCTAAAAATAGATTTACAAAGGAGTAAATAGGGAAAATCCCACCAAATACTCTTGCAGTATGGAACTAGTAGAAATGAACCCCAAGCACACACTAATATAATTCTCACAAGAAGAAAAACCCCACATCCCTAGATTAAAGAGAACACCTTTAAACCAACTAGAAAACTTGATCAAACAAATGGTTGAAGAAAAATAACCCTAAAAACCCTCCATCCAATGGAATAGCAACTAATGAAAAGGAGATCAAAAACTAATGTAGACAATCGTACAAAACCCCTCAACACCATCATTTCTTTATGGATTTCAATCCCAAATAGAATCAGGAGAAGATCAAATTTAAAAACTTTCACAATTCACTTTCATTTACAAAATTCATCAAGTTCTTAAACTCAGTGAATCACATCATTATTACATCTTTTTATCAGATTCAAGGGTTCTTATTCATCACCAAAACAATTTACTAGATCTCTATACATCTATAATGTTATTATTTTTTTAGATACAAAACAAGAACAAGTAACCACACCTCTATCTACTCAGACCTCCAAGACACTGTTCTATCAATTGCTTTACTATTTACCGTCAATCATCATTTTTCCTAGTCAAAGACACCATGATTCCATTGATTCAAGACATAAAAAATAAAATCATTTATCCAAGCTCTCTTCCAGACCATTGGTTCATCTTAACCACACGACTAGATAGATTCAAGACCAATTCCCATTAGTCACTACACTGTTCCCTCATAATATGAAATTCTAGCATACAAAACACCATTCACTACATAGGGGTTATTTTGTTTAATACATAAAATTATTCAACCTACCTTCAAAGCTTCTACCAAACACTGGAACACAATTTGTAACATCAATAAAGAAAAAATAGTTTATAATTCAAACACTATTATTAGAATATTAGATTCTATATTCATGTTACCACTTGCACAAAGGCAACCACCGTGCTCCAATAAAAAATTCCAAACAATAAAACTTGCAATCTTATTTGAAGAATTGTTACAACTCTAATACCATTTTGGAAACAATTTATTCACATATCTAAACACAAATATCATTGTTTTGAACAAACTTCAGTCTAACAGCCATCCCATTAAATTCCTTTGTAAGTTTCCAAACCCTTAATCAGGTAAATTCCACAAGCCAGACTCATATTCTAATAACCAAAGACATATTTGAAACCCCCTTAATGTCTAAATCAACATAGCAAAAGCTCAATATGACTTATATTGAAGAAACTAGCAGATCTCATATTGTACGCTCAACAAAGGCTACTAGAATAGGACTATTTTAGAAAGCATCCGCCCTTCATTCAACTTTAAATCACAAACCAACCATGAACATTCTTTAGTTGCACTATATAACACATGATTCATTCATTTTTAAGAGTGGAGGAACTTGAAAGCTCACAAATCTATGAAACCCTTGATTATAGGTTAAAAACACAAACAAACAATGGGGGTTTCATGAATATCACCCTTAAAAACCTCAAGACCTCCACACAATAGTTGAAGAATGTAAAAATATGTCTACTTATTCCTTTTAAATCATCTCCTTGGTCATGCATGTGTTATTTCTCCAAAACCTTGTTCGTAACCTCCATTCTTGAATGGAAAATTCAAAAATTTTGCCTTGAAACAACATCACAACTTCATGTTCTTGCCATTCCTGCAATCACACACTCGAAAAAACTAAAAAGGAATAAAAAATACCCATTCTACCAACCTACTAGCCCTACATCAGTGGAATTGCCATTAGATTCTTATTAGACTCTCAAAACTACATTGTAAAAGTACAATACTTAGGCATTGGAAGTCTCCTTTTTTTTCTTTTGTTTCTTAAAACTAACCTTCCAACAATTGGAATTGGAAACTAAATCCTCCTTACATGTATTTACACAAGAATTTAACTTTGTATGTTCCTAAATTACCAACACAAGAAAAAAAAATGGAGAAGTGCTACAAACATAGAAACAAGGAATTTTTATTTCAAAATCTGATTACAAGAATAGAAACTTCTCTTTTTATCACCTTTACATGGATTTTAAAGATATTTCCTCTTCCATAATTGACTTTCTAACTCATCCATCAGTTGAAACTACCCTTTAACTCTTAATCTTCCTAATTTAGGCCCCTTTTTGTCAACTCAATAACTTTGGACAATATTACAATGATGCAAGTTTTGTATTATTTTTCTATTTTGATCTCCTAGTGACTCATTACATGGATTAAATACATAAAATAGGATCTTCTATGACATTGAAAATGCTTTACATCATTTTTCCATGACCTTTTGTGATTGATTCAATACAAATTTGGACACTCATCTCTTTTTGCAAAAAAATAAATGTATTTGATGATGTAGGTGCTCCTGCACCATACAACCAACCAATAAAGATTTCCAAGTCTCTTTGAAACACATGTTGCATCATCTTCACTTGTACCTACAAAACACAATTAATTTTCCTTATTCTTTATCCTTTTCTTTTTCATTTACCTTTGCTTTCCATCTTCTTTCTACATCATCTCTATCTTCTCTTTACCTTTTTTCTTTTCCTTTCTCAGTATTCATCATTAGGTGCAAAAATTATTTTCTATTTCAAAAGGACATATGAATGTCCTTTTCATCTCTTCTCCAACTCTTTGCTTAACCAAGGACATATGACTATCCTTGCTCACTACTTCTCCTCAACAATCCTCCTTCACATTCTCAACTTCACATCTACTTCCATGAGTGGAGTATCCTTCAACAGGGTTGCAACTCTTTAGTGCTTCTTCAGATAGGAATCCATCATGTTCTAACTGCAACACAACTCAGCTTGCCTCACCTAGGTGTTTCACTTACTCTACCTAGTCTCTTGGAATTTCTCAATGCAGGTTAGATGGATAAGCACCTGCAACAAACCAACAATCTCAACCTACTATTAGCAACAACTTAATCATAAACAATTTTTATAGTGCATCTGGAGAATCTAATACCAATTTTATGTAGAGCATCATACCAAACCCCTCAACACCATCATTTCTTTAGGGATTTCAATCCCAAATAGAATCAGAAGAAGATCAAATTGAAAAACTTTCATAACTCACTTTCATTAAAAAATTCATCAAGTTCTCAAACTCAACGATTCACATCATTAGTACATATTTTTAGTAGATTCAAGGCTTCTTATTCATCACAAAAACCATTTACTATATCTTTATACATATCTAATGTTATTATTTTTTTAGATACAAAACAAGAACAAGTAACCACACCTCTATCTACTCAGACCTCGAAGACATTATTCTATCAATTGCTTTACTATTTACTATCAATCATCATTTTCCTTACTCAAAGACACCATGATCCCATATGATTCAAGACATCAAAAATAAAATCATTTATCCAAGCTCTCTTCTATACCATTGGTTCATCTTAACCACAATACTAGATAGATTCAAGACCAATTCCCATTAGTCACTACATTGTTCCCTCATAATATGAAATTCTAGCATACAAAACACCATTCACTACATAGGGTTTCTTTTGTTTAATACATAAAATCCTTCAACCTGCCTTCAAAGCTGCTACTAAAAACTTGAACACCATTTGTAACATAAATAAAGCAACATTAGTTCATAATTCAAAATTGTTATCAGAATATAATATTCTATATTCAAGTTACCACTTGCACAAAGGAAACCACCCTGCTCCAATCAAAAATTCGAAACAATCAAACTTCTGATCTTCTTTGAAGAATTGTTACAACTCTAATACCATTGTGGAAACAATTTATTCACAGATCTAAACAAAAAATTCATATTTTTGAACAAACTTTAGTCTAATAACCATCCCATTAAATTCCTTTGTAAGTTTCCAAACCCTTAATTGGGTAAATTCGACAAGCCAGACTCATATTCTAAGAACCAAAGACACATTTGAAACCCTCTTATTATAGGTTAGAAACACAAACAAACAATGGGGGTTTCATGAATATCACCCTTACAAACCTCAAGACCTCCACACAATAGTTGAAACATGTCAAAATATGTCTAATTATTCTTTTTAAATCATCTCCTTTGTCATGCATGTGTTATTTCTCCAAAACCTTGTTTGTAACCTCCATTCTTGAATGTAAAATTCAAGATTTTTTCCTTGAAACAACATCACAACTTCATGTTCTTGCCATGCCTACAATGACACACCCCACAAAATTGAAAAGGAATAAAAAAAATCCATTCCACAGACCTACTAGCCCTACATCAGTGGAATGGATATTAGATTCTTATTAGACTCTAAAAAAATGCATTGTAAAAGTACTCTACTCGGGCACTGAAAGTTTCCTTTTTATTCTTCTTTTTTTCTAAAAGTAACCTTCCAACTCTTGGAATTGGAAACTAAATCCTCCTTACCTGTATTCACACAATAATTTAACATTGGATGTTCCTAAATTACCAACACAAGAAAGAAAAAAATGGAGAAGTGTTGCAAACTTAGAAACAAGGAATTTTTATTTCAAAATTTTATTACAAGAACATAAACTTCTCCTTTTTATTGCCTTTACATGGATTTTAAAGATATTTCCTCTTCCATAATTGACTTTCTAACAAATCCATCAGTTGAAATTACCATTTAACTCCTAATCTTCCTAATTTATGCCCCTTTTTGTCAACTTAATAACTTTTGACAATATTACAATGATGCAAGTTTTGTATTATTTTCTATTTTGACCTCCTAGTGACTCATTACATGGATTAAATACATGAAATAGGATCTTCTATGACTTTGAACATGCTTTACATCATTTTCCATGACCTTTTGTGATTGATTCAATACAAATTTGGACACTCATCTATTTTTTGCAAAAAATAAAATATATTTGTTGACATAGGTGCTCCTACACCATACAACCAACCAATAAAGCTTTCCAAGTCCCTTTGAAACACATGCTATATAATCTTCACTTGTACCTAAAAAAAAATAAAAATTCCTTTTTCTTTGTCATTTTCTTCGTAATTTACCTTTGCTTTCCGTCTTCTTTCTGTATCATTTCTATCTTCTCTTTACTTTTTTTATTTTCCTTTCTTAGTATTCATCATTAGGTGCAAAAATTATTTTCTATTTCAAAAGCACACAAAACTGTCCTTTTCATCTCTTCTCCAACTCTTTGCTTAACCAAGGACATATCACTATCCTTGCTCACTACTTCTTCTCCTCAAAAATCCTCCTTCACATTCTCAACTTCACATCTACTCCCATGAGTGGAGTATCCTTCAACATGGTTGCAACTCTTTAGTGCTTCTTCAGATAGGAATCCATCGTGTTCTAACTGCAACACAACTGAGCTTGCCTAACCTAGGTGTTCTGCTTACTCTCCCTAGTCTCTTGGAATTTCTCAATGTAGTTTAGATGGATAAGCACCTCCAACAAACCAACAATCTCAACCTACTATTAGCAACAACTTAATCATAAACAACTTTCATAGAGAATCTGCAAGTTCTAATACCAATTTGATGTAGAGCATCATACCAAACCCCTCAACACCATCATTTATTGAGGGATTTCAATCCTAAATAGATTCTAAAGAATATCAAATTGAAAAAAAATCACAACTCACTTTCATTTACAAAATTCATTAAGTTCTCAAACTCAATAATTCACATCATTAGTACATATTTTTATTAGATTCAAGGCTTCTTATTCATCACCAAAACCATTTACCATATCTCTATACATCTCTAATGTTATTATTTTTTTAGACACAAAACAAGAACAAGTAACCATACCTCTATCCACACAAATCTCGAAGACATTGTTCTATCAATTACTTTACTATTTACCGTCAATCATCATTTTGCTTACTCAAAGACACCATGATTCCATATGATTCAAGACATCAAAAATAAAATCATTTATCCAAGCTCTCTTCTATACCATTGGTTCATCTTAACCACAATACTAGATAGATTCAAGACCAATTCCCATTATTCACTACACTATTCCCTCATAATATGAAATTTTAGCATACAAAACACCATTCACTACATAGGGTTTCTTTTATTCAATACATCAAATCCTTCAACCTTCCTTCAAAGCTTCTACTAAACACTTTAACACCATTTGTAACATCAATAAAGAAACAATAGTTTATAATTTAAACGTTGTTATCAGAATATTAGATTCTATATTGAAGTTACCACTTGCACAAAGGAAACCACCTTGCTCCAATAAAAAATTCCAAACAATCAAACTTCCAATCTTCTTTGAAGAATTGTTACAACTCTAATACCATTGTGGAAACAATATATTCATAGATCTAAACACAAATATAATTGTTTTGAACAAACTTCAGTCTAACAAGTATCCCATTAAATTCCTTTGTAAGTTTCCAAACCCTTAATCGGGTAAATTCCACAAGCCAGACTCATATTCTAAGAACCAAAGAAATATTTAAAAACCTCTTAACTTTCACATCAACATATCAAAAGCTTAGTATGACTTATATTGAAGAAACTAGCAGATCTCAGACTATGTACTTAAGAAAGGCTACTAGAATAGGACTATCCTAGAAAGCACCCACCCTTTATTCAACTTCAAATCACAAACCAACCATGAACAGTCTTTAGTTGCACCATATAACATAGGATTCATTCATTTTTAGTGTGGAAGAACTTAACAACTTAGTGATCTATCAAACCCTTGATTATAGGGTAAAAACACCAACAAATAATGAGGGTTTCATGAATATCACCTTTACAAACCTCAAGACCTCCATACAATAGTTGAAACATGTCAAAATATGTTTTCTTGTTGTTTTGAAATCATCTCCTTGGTCATGCATGTGTTATTTCTTATAAGCATTGTTTGTAACCTCCATTCTTGATTGGAAAACCTAGGATTTTTGGCTTGAAACAAGATCACAACTTCATGTTCTTTCCATGCCTGCCATCACACACTCCAAAAAATTGAAAAGGTATAAAAAAAAATCCATTCCACTTACCTACTATCCCTACATCAGTGGAATGGCCATCAGATTCCTATTAGACTCTCAAAACTGCATTGTAAAAGTACTCTGCTTGGGCACTGAAAGTTTCCTTTTTATTCTTTTGTTTCGTAAAACTAACCTTCCAACACTTGGAATTGGAAACTTACTTCTCATTACATGTATTCACACAATAATTTAACTTTGGATGTTCCTATACAAACACAAGAAAATAAAACAATGAATAAGTATTGCAAACTCAGAAATAGGGAATTTTTGTTTCAAAATCTGATTACAAGAACACAAAATTCTCCTTTTTCTCTCCTTTACATGCCTTTTAAAGATATTTCCTCTTCCATAATTTACTTTATAACTCTTACATCAATTGAAACTACCCTTTAACTCTTAATATTCTTGATTTATGCCCCTTTTTGTCAACCTAATAACTTTGGACAATAATAGAATGATGCAAGTTTTGTATTCTTTTTTCTATTTTGACCTCCTAGTGTCTCATTGCATGGATTAAATACATGAAATGGGACCTTAAATGACCTTGAACATGCTTTGCATCATTTTTCCATGACCTTTTGTGATTGATTTAATACAAATTTGGACACTCATCTCTTTTTGTAAAAATTGAAAAGTATTTGATAACCTAGGTGCTCCTGCACCAAAAACCAAATAGAAACTACAACAGTCAAAGGAACACAAAGGGAAATACCAATAGTAAAAGGGTTAGAAGCCTAAAAAACTCCAAATCATGAGCAAGAATTCCCACTCTAAGCTGAAATAAGGGACCCCAAAACAGGCCAAGGACAACCTAGCCAAAGAGGTAGATGGGGGAAGGTAGACAACTTAGAAACTTTCACAAAAGATCCAAAAAAATCAAGCCCCAATCAAATCATGACTAGTAAGAGGCAGGCAGTAGAATAGGTGCTAACTTGTAGACCACATGCCTTAGCAAAAAACCCAAACCAAAGCTCCATAGAGAGGAGGGAGAATTGAAGTGGGATCAAAATAAATAGAAAAAGTGGTGTAGAGGCACCCAAGAAATGAAACAAGAGAAGGACTGAGGCATAAGGAAAAGTCATGGAGCCTTCAAAAAAGAAGGACAAATATGAGCTAGGGAAAACCATGGTCAAAACAACAATATCCACCCCAGAAAAAAGGAGGAGCCTTGAGAGCACATTCTTCATAGAAGAACCAGCATCATCATCGCCATCATCTATTTTAGAGCCCCCATCACCATATTCAATAAAACATTTAAAAAACCCAACCTTTGATTCTTCTTTCGCAAAGTCTGCATCTCGCTTGAATTATTGTTGGGACTATGGGTGTTGAGAAAATAATAGATGTAGTAAATAACATAGTGTATGAGGTAAGTGCATTGGTGACTGACCCAATGCATGACTCTATAATAAAAGTTTAAAAACTATTAAAGTGAATTATTGAGATGGAATTCCAGTTGGTAGGTGCACAAATAAAACTAAGGGGTATACGGTTCCAAAATGATAATACTAACTTTTTGATGAGTTATATTACCCTTCTATATATGTGGAAAAAAATAATATATATATTTATAAAAGATAGTATTTAATTCTATACAAAATTAATATTTTTAGATAGTCATAGAGCTATCAATAACATAAGAAGAATACAAATTCAAGTAGGTTTCACAAAAAATATCAAATATAATAATCTTCTAACCAATGAAGATTCACAAATAATAGACTTGCAACAAGCTTTAAGAAGGAAAAAGTAACTTTGTGCACGGTGAATCAATTGTAGAATGATCTTGAAAGGGAAATGATCCCCACTTAAATACATTATAGAGCTACCAACATTTTAGTGTAGTAATGGAAATAATATCCCTTTTCCTAACTTAATTTAGAATAATTAACAATAAATGAACCTAATGTTGCCTTGATTTAATGTTGTAATGTATTTCACACATTCACATTAAGCCTAGGACACTTCTTAAAAAAGTGGACTTAATTATTCCTTATTTAGGGTGTTGTAAAGTGTATATTTCAACTTTCACACTAATTTAGGGCTTTATTAATTAATTGAGGCTGATTAGAGCTCAATTATCCCCTTAAATTCAAATCCATTCTTAATTTATTACATTTTATGAGGGATAAATCTCAAAACTCATTAATGATGTTACATAACACTTGATTTAGCAAGATTTGAGTCCTAGAATAGTGAGCTAAGACCCATTTTCCACCTGGTGAATGGATCCTTCCTAGGTCCTAGGACCCCCTTTTGGCATATTATTTTATATCCTTGAGGCAAGGTCCTAGTTAAGTATGCTAGGACCAATTCACCCCATGGTGAATGGGGTCTCCTTAACTTAGCACGCCCCTTTTCAAACATATTCTTGGTAGGTTTTTAATGATTTTGAATCCTTGATCTGATGTAAACTTGTGTTATTTGAATTTTGGGATTACATCTTAAGTTAAGTATAAATATAAGGTTATTTTTACATAGTTTCACCTAGAATTTTTATGTGACTTCATGAGATCAAAATCAAGAGCATTATAGAGAATTATAGAGAATTTTCAAACACATTTAAGGGTAGATTATCAATTTTTTATTGTAACAATTAAAGCTCATATCATCATGCCAAAGGAATAGTGCATCATGCATGTGTTTGAGATAATGTGTTGATGTATCATTTAAGACCCAATCCAAGCATTGTTTCACATCCAAATTCAAGATCAATATATACACTCCTTGCGGCCACTTCAAGCTACATTTTTTATTTTCATTCCAGGACTTCATCAAATGTATCACTATTTTATGTTTCATATTTCACGTTTCATTTTTTCATCACAAGGTTTGATTACCAAAATAGGGTTTGACCAAGGAAAACTTATATTCCCTAAAAAAATACAATTTTACTTCTCTATTGATGTGTTATTGTAGGTTTTAGATTGAAGATCAAGTGAAGAACAAAAGTTGCATTTTTTTTCAAGATTGAAAAGTTGAAAAAATTGTCATCTTTGTTGCAAGATCATGGAATGTTCTCTAAAAAATTAATTTTTTACTTTTAGGAGCTAAACACTTGGGAGCTGGGTATGTGCCGGATCATCATGGAAAAAATAGACCCTTAAGTGGTAGAAAATTCAGAAAAAATAGAGTTCGGAAACTTGACGTAAAAATTTAAATAAGTTTTCTATATTATTTCAAAAATATGTAAGAATAGAATTTGTAGAAAATTGAATGTAGTTTCTAAAATACTAGGTTTGTTTAAAAAAAAAAATCTATTTGGAAAAAATTTGAAATTTCAATGCAGTAGTACTTAAATATTAGGGAAAAAAGAAGTAGGTGTCTGTCTGACCACCCTAACCACAATAAAATAATAATATTTTTTTATAAGATTTTAGATATAAGTAGACGACTCATGTCCCAATGTGATGCATATTTTTTTGTAATTTTTTCCAACTAAATAATTAATTATGAATTTTTTATTACAAATTTTAAAAAAATATAGAAAACTCATATCCCTGACCACCTTAAGTTGGTCAAAACTTGATGAAATTCAATTTTTATTTTTTTAATCCTATAATATGTGAAGCATAGAATGTGATGCATATTTTGGATTAAAAAAAATTGATATCGTTTGAAAGCTATAGATGTTTTTCAATTAGCCTATCAATTAGAACTTTAGTCATAATTTGAATAGAAAATAAATAATAATTACTTATTAAATTAAAAGTAAGGCATAATTTATATTGGTGGAAAGATAAGAATCTTCTTTAAAAACCCTTTTCGTTTCATTAATTTTGGGTTAAAAAAAGTCATCAGCCACATACCCATCATATTGCCACTTTTTGGCCCATCATGATCCTACACATACCCAGCTAGGAGTGTATAAATTTAAGAACAGGTTTTGAAAGTCACTTTTCTAGAACCCTAGCATGAACCCATTCACCAATGGGCGAATGAGTCCTCAATGAGGCCTAAAATAACACTTTTTTAGCAAGGTACACATTATTTTAGCATCTTAAAACCTTCTTTATTACTATTATAACATTTAGGATTCATTTTTTATTATTTTTTATGCATTTTTCCCCTCATATTGAATGAAAAAACTAAGAAAAAATTACGTTCATTCATTTGGTCAATCCATTTAGGGTGAACATTTATTTTTCTTTGTTTCATTTTGGTGAATCTAACTTCTTGAGCATTGTAATTTTATTATTTTAGAAGTCTTTGTTTTCATCCTAGGTTAGATATTGCATTCATTTACATTGACTTTGATCTCATTTAGGGTGTCTTATTTTGCATTCAAATTTTCATCTCATCTAGGGTTTTAGGATTTCATTGTTTGCATTATTTAAATATGAAAAATACAAAAAAAATAGTCATTTTGCATATCATCTTACATCACATAAACTTGCATTTGAAAATTTAAAAAAAAATCATATCAAAGTAGGTCTTGTAATTCATCATTTTCTCTCATTTTCATCTTACATTTCACATTGCATTTACAAAAATATGAAATAAAAAATTACTATACCAGAGTTGAATCTAAAAACAATATTAGAAAAACATAAAAAAATTGTGAAAATCAATTTCAAAACCCTAATCAGGGACCCATTCACCCTAGGGAAAATAAGTCCTTGATTAGACCTAAATCTGCGTTTATAGAATTTCAAAACTTTTGTTTTTTGCTTTTGTTTGTTGTTGTTACATCTCAATTTTAGTTTATTGAATTTTTGTTTCATTCATTCTATTAAATCTCACTTCATTTACTTCATTGATTTCATTGTCAAAATTCAAAATTGTATAGTGTAATCAGTAAATTTCCTTGTTTATAATCTAAAAATTACATTCATCTAAGGTCATTGAATTGCCCCCTTCCATTTTTGGTTTGCATACTAAGTTTGTAAAAATTATATGAGCTTTACAGCTTGGTTTCCTATTAGCAATGCTATTTTTATACGTAGTTCAAGGCTCATGTCATCCTGTGATATACAATTCATTGTGGATCTTGAGTTGAAGGCTCATGTCATCCCATGACTACCGTGCGTACAACCAATGTTCTTAATGTTAGTGATACCATCCCTACCATTACTATTTTTACTCGATATTTAGGGTGTACCCAAAGTGAAGGTGGAACTTTAGTTCCATCTTCTACAATACCTATTTCCATTCCTACATAAACTATTACTCAACCTACCACAACAATTATTGACTTACTAGTAGTTTGAACACTTCCTTAGGCATTTCCAAGGGGAATCCTTCTAGCTTTGTGCAATCACATATAATATCTCCTCAACCATCCTCCCTCACAAAATTAAAATTCATGTAATACCCCCATGTTTCTGAAACTATTTGTTAATATTTGTTACTCTTATATGTTAGTGTGATGTTGATTTGTGATGGTGATTAATTCACCGACCTGGTGTGTGTAGATGCGTAGTTGAGTTGATTGCTACATGTGACATTATTATTATGATTTATGATACTTTATGTGGTGTTTGGATTTTTTTATTATGCAATGGTTTTTCATTAATATCATATATGTTGATGTTGTGATTATATGATGTTTAATTTGGTTTTAGTAATACATTATAATGCAATGGTTTATGTTGTGATCAGTAGTTAACAATGTTATTTCATATTTGATATTGTAATTGTTAGTATAGTTTTGGAGAGAGGACAGTGTAGCACCACTCATTTATGAGTGCCCTGCTATGTTGCAATTCCTTCTCACAATATGATGGTTTTGATTATATAGGTATACATGTTACTTAACGTTTATTGATATGCAAGATTGAAGGAATAAAGTCCCAATTCCACCTGCTTCAGCAAGACAGGGCGAGCATTAAATTAACCCAATGGGTAAAATGTTGAAAAAGGGAGTTGATTTGGAAGTGTCCCCATCCCAAGTCTGTCATCCTATTTCAAGTTTTGTTTTGTGATGATTGAGGTTTTGTCCTTTGATTGTTGAGTATTTATTTTATTTATGGTTAGTCCTTATTTAATTAATCTTATTTTATAAGATTAATTAAAGTTGTCTTTTCGTTTTAATTTATTGTAAGTTAGTTAAATGTTCAATTTTAAATATATTTTAAATTAAAAAATTATTAGTGAATTAATAGTGTAAGTAATTAAATTAAATGAATATTGATGGTGATAATTAAATATTATCTTTTTCTTATATTAAATTGGAAAATATTGTGAGGATAATATCTTGAGGAAAATAATTAATTTTTAATTAAAAAATTCTAGATAAGTGTGTGCTTTTAAAAGCAGAAAAAGGACCAATGAATGAAGGAGATTTTTGTGGAAAAAGATGATGAGATTTATTTAATTTGATATTATTTTATTTGGAAGGAGATTTTTACACACAAAAGGTTTTCATGAATATTGTCTATAAAAAGAAAAGAAAATTAGTTTGTTTTGTGCTTCTGGGTAAAAGAATAGTTTGCAGAAAGATAGATTTAAAAGAGAGTTGCACGAAGGAAATCGAGAAGAGGCTATAGAAGGGATTCTACATCGAACGAAGGACTCCAGGTTTTCTTCTTTTAAGTTATTATTGTTTTATTGTTCCATAAAAAAAATCTAGTTGTCTTTTTGAAAATAAATTGCTCTACTTTTGAAAGAGGATCTATGATCAAAAGTTGTTTATTTTAAACCCTTGAATTCCTTGGTAGGAAAACTATAGTTAAATCTTCTGAAGTTTTTCAATATAATTGTGAAATTTATTGTTTTGAAATAAAAATCATGCTTATAATGGATTGAATTATTTGCCTGATTTATTTTATATCTGGTATGAAAATCTGATTGTTCATATTACTTATGTTATAAATTTTGCATAAATATATGAATATATATATATATATATATATATATATATATGTATATTTATATGTATATATATATGTATTTATATATATATGTATGTATGTATTTATATATATGTATGTATGTTTATACAAAATAAATAAATAAATATATGCTTTATTTCTATATAGTTTTTCTTATTTTAAAATCTACATAGTTGTAGACTTGTGTATCTATGTACTCTGCATATTTTTGAAAAATAAACTAATATATATATATATATATATTTCATTATCCATGATTAGGAGGTATTTTCGAAATAAAAATAAATATATGTATAAAAATATTTATATTCATCTTTTTTAAAAAAAATTTGAAATCTTCTTTTGAAATTTTTTAATTTATAAAATAAATAAATAAATAAATAAATTATAAATAAAAAATAAATTTATAAAATAAATTTTCTATGTTAAAAAATTATAGGGGAGGGGGAGTGTTCGGGAGGTGTCGTACCGCCCCCGCCGACC
Organism: Sequoia sempervirens; assembly: GCA_007258455.2. NCBI lineage: Eukaryota > Viridiplantae > Streptophyta > Pinopsida > Cupressales > Cupressaceae > Sequoia > Sequoia sempervirens. The sequence continues at coordinate 714,918,153 of VDFB02270651.1, forward strand.
CCAAGGTACTGCGCAGTGCAATAGCCACTAGGCTATGCACAATAGCCGAAGGCTGTTGTACGCAGCCTTGTGGGGGTTGCGGCCTCCCTTGGGAGGTACACAGTACCTCCTACTATGGTAATCAGACCTTAAATTCATTTTTATTTTTATTTTTAATTTGGGTTCAATTTTATTAATTCAAATTTTGTTTAATAATATATATATATATATGTACAATTGTAAATTGTTTAGCATAACATTTATTGATTTAATAATATATTTTTATAAAATGATTTTTAATTTATAGGTTTTATTTTATATATATATAGTGAGAAGTCATATGTTGTGTTTATGAATTTTAAATAATAGCTTTGAGAAAATTGCAATTTGATAATGTGATTGTGCAAACTATAAATAAATTATGTGTTCGAATTGAATCGAATCTTCTCGAATAATTGATTTATTCAATTGGTGATTTTTTTTTTTATTTAAAAGAGTTTTATGGTATTGATTATGTAATTGCTTAATCTCAAGATTATTCCTTTTATTTAATTTTATTTTCTTTAATTTGGGTTTAGGTCATGCAAGAAACCATAGAGTTAATGTATTCTATTTTAGGAACTTGAGTTGTTGTTTAGGACTTCTAGAGGTGGGGATTCAGATGTCATTGTTGATTTTGCAATTTGACACTTGGCATATGTCTTGGTTGTGGGTGTGGTTTTAGTTTGCACTAGAATTGTACCATTTTGTGAATGTAATTCAGAACATTTTGGCGAGATGGTTTTCCCTTGTGAATGTTTCATTTGTTGGTTTAGTATTCTTGTTGGTATAATCATTTTTGTGTTGGATATTTGTGTTTGAGTGGCTAGATAGAGTGGCTTTAGGTGGGGACCGGCGCACAAAGGGGTTGTCAGGGTAACCCACATAGAGTTAGAGTAATGTGTGATAACCTAAGTAATAAATCATAGGTGGGGATTAAACATTAATAAGATAATTGTGATGCCTCGTCTGCTTGTTAGTGTTGCAATAGACTAAAGGGGACTGAGAAGGCCGTGGTTTGCAAGATTGTTGCCTTGTCTTCATGAAAGGTTAACGATTCTGCATGACTAACCCTATGGGTGGCGCCTTGAGATAGGTTGTCAAGAGAACCATAGATGGAGGTGGAACCTTGAATTAGGTTCTCTAGATAATCCATGTAGAGATGGAGGTGGCACCTTGTGATAGGTTGTCTGGATAATCCATGTTAAGCCATGCGATGACACTCTCCTTTAACATTCCATGTGTGATATTTTATTGAAGTCCTCTCTAGAATTAGTCTCTAATTTTGTGACTTGAGATTTATTGATGATGTGTTTTCATGGATTTTTGTGGTATCATCTGTAGAGTGATTTATTGTTATGTTTCAAAAGTGGTCTATTGTTATGTCTTTGATGAATTGTTGTTGTTTAGTTTTTATGTGTGGTCTAGTGGCATTATATGTTATCTTGTCTAGAGCTATTATTGAGTTATTGTTGATGTGCTTGGTCAGGGATCCTTCCTTGTCTACTCCCAACACAAGGGTGGTTGGGTGGAATGTGCTTCGCACCCAGTTGGGTTCCCTTTGGATGTAGTTGTATCTTTCATTGCAGGGGGGTTTTGGCAGGTGTTGTTGATCTAGGATTCATATGCTCTAGATGTGCATTGTACTATTGATGTATTTCATTTATTGATGTATCGTCTCCCATGCGTATTGGGAGGATCTTGATGTAATTTTTTATATGTTCATTATGTTGTACTATCATATTGATGTAATGTATATTTAGACCATGTAATCCTTCAGGATCTATCATTTGTAATTACTGATTATGTTGTGTTGTATCTATCAAAATATATATACTTTATATCTTGATGATTCATTTATTGTCATATGTATGTATGGTATTAATTGATATATTTACATCTTTTTTGATATCATGAATGAATGTTTAATTGATGTCTGAATGATGTTGTGTATGAAAGGTGTTTACATTATTGGGTATATATTATTTCATTTATTACCTTGTTATGGATTAGTTTTGTAATGTCCTCGTGTACCCTAAGGGATTTAGTTGTGAAACTTAGAAAATTATTATGTTGGAATACTTATGTACATTTAATATGTTCTTTAAAAAAATAAAATTGTTGAGTCTTTATTAGTTCCTTTGGGGTTTGCGCGGTGGGGCGTTACAACTTGGTATTAGAGCCAGGTTCCTAACGACTGGTCCTCTGGGTAGTTTGTGTCTATTAGGCAACCTTTGTGTTAACTCTTGATCTTACATAATATTAATCATTATGAAGGATCATGCCTCAAGGTAAAGGTCATGGCCAAAGAAGAGGTCAAGGTGGTGGCCGTAGAGCTAATCGCTGAAGTCCATCACTGCCAAGTGTCCATGGTTCAGTGCATGACGAACGACTGAGTCCTCAACACAATCCATCAGGTAGTGATCAAAATCCAGGACAACCTGGTTTGGATGGACAATTGCAGCACATTATTGGAGAGATTCTTGGTTGATTGGGACCCAAGCCAGAGGAGGTGCAACAGATTGAGAGAGACAGAGAAAGGTCACCAAGGTGAAGGGAAATAATTGTAGATTAGGATGCGGTGATAGCAGGCCATATGAGAGATTTTATGAGAGCACACCCTCCCACTTTTGATGGTTCTAGAGGAGGTTTGGAAGCTGATACATGGTTAATTGACTTGGATCGTTGCTTCACAATGCACCCCTATGGTAGAAATACCAAAGCTCGGTGTGCAGTTATGCATTTGCGAGGTTTCGCATCTACTTTGTGGCGGCTTGAAGAACAAAAGTTACACCTTGATATTAGTATGGTCACATGGGAGTTATTTCTAGATAGGTTCAGGGCTCACTTCCTTTCAGATCATTGGAGGCAACGCAGGGCTAATGAGTTTCATGACCTCAGGCATATGTCGATGTTTGTGGAATAGTATGAGCGATGATTCTATGAATTGTAGCAGTATGCAAGAATCAATCACAATGAAGGGATGTTAGTGCAACATTTTGTTCAGGGCTTGAATGCCCGAATTAGTGGTGGCATGAGGGTCTTCGAGCTAAAGACCATGGAGGTAGCGGTTGAGAAGGCTCGGTTGATAGAAGAAAATCTGGCTATGGCATTCAGAGGACACATAGGAGTTCAGATCATTAGTGCACCATCATCAGGTGTTGTTTCTCATGGAGGTCTGGTCCTAGCTGCAGGGCCCTCTAAAGGCCATCAAGAACTCACTAAGGGTGAGCAGCAACAATGCTCTCAGTCAAGACTTAAGAACTCTCAGTCTCAGCAGGGAGATAGATCTCAGCACAGGAAGATCCGAAGTTGGTAGTGTAATAGACCCAATTGTTTTGTGCAACCAAAACAAAGTACACAGTCGGCACCATCATGAGGCAACTTTTAGCAATTGAGTGCACTGACTGGAGTTAGAGGTTTTGGGCGAGGCACAGGTTGCTTCTCATGTGGGTAGCAGGGACATATTGTGAGGCAGTGTCCACAAGGGAATACTACAGGTTATAGTCAGGGACCAGCCATTTCTGAGCCGACGGTAGGTGATGCAGGTAGAGCATATCGGGTGTTTGTGGGTTCAGTAGGACCCAAATGATGAGACTTCAGCGACGTGGGAGAATGTGTTCCATATTAGAGAGGATTACCAATTTTTTTTAGTTATTGGCTTCCAAGAGTAAGCCATATTCTAGGGGGGAGGATGTAATACCCCCATGTTGCAGATACTATTTGCTACTATTTGTTACTCTTATATGTTAGTGTGATACTGATTTGTGATGGTGATTAATTCACCAATCTGGTGTGTGTAGATCCGTAGTTGAGTTATTAATGAATTAAGAGTGTAAGTAATTAAATTAAATAAAAATTGATAATGCTAATTAAATATTATCTTTTTCTTATATTAAATTGGAAAATATTGTGAGGATAATATCTTTAGGAAAATAATTAATTTTTAATTAAAAATTGTAGATAAGTGTGTACTTTTAAAAGTAGAAAAAGGACCAATGAATGAAGGAGATTTTTGTGGAAAAAGATGATGAGCTTTATTTAATTTGATATTATTTTATTTGGAAGGGGATTTTTTACACACATAAGGTTTTCCTAAATATTATCTATAAAAAGAAAAGAAAATTAGTTTGTTTTGTGCTTCTGGGTAAAAGAATTGTTTGAAGAAAGATAGATTTAAAAGAGAGCTGCAGGCAGGAAATCGAGAAGAGGCTACAAAAGGGATTCTACACTGAATGAAGGACTCCAGGTTTTCTTATTTTAAATTATTATTGTTTTATTGTTCCATAAACAAAATCTAGTTGTTGTGTTTTTGAAAATCAATTTCTCTACTTTTGAAAGAGGATCTGTGATTGAAAAGTTTTTTATTTAAACCCTTGAATTCTTTGGTAGGAAAACTATAGTAAAATATTTTGAAGTTCTTCAATATAATTGTGAAAGTTATTGTTTTGAAATAAAAAACATGCTTATTATAGATTGAATTATTTGCCCGATTGATTTTATATCTAGTATGAAAATCTGATTGTTCATATTACTTATGTTATAAATTTTGCATAAATATATCTATATATATATATGTTTATACATAATAAATAAATAAATAAATATATGCTTTATTTCTATATAGTTTGTCTTATTTTAAAATCTACATAGTTGCAAACCTTTGTACGTGTGTACTCTGCATATTTAAAAAAGAAAACTAAAATAAATAAATATATATATATATATATATATATATATATATATATATATATATATATATATTTATCGTTATCCATGATTAGGAGGTATTTTTGAAATAAAAATAAATAAATATATATATATATAAATATTTATATTCATCTATTTTTTGAAATTCAAAATCTTCTTTTGAAAGTTTTTAATTTATAAAATAAAATAAATAAATAAGTAAATTATAAATAAAAATAAAATTTATAAAAGAAATTTTCTATGTTAAAAAATTATGGGGGAGGGGGAGTGGTCAGTGGGCGCCGTACTGTGCCCCCCCGACCCCAAGGTACTGCACAGTGGAACAACCATTAGGTTGCGCACAACAGCCGAAGGCTGTTGTACGTAGCCTTGTGGGGGCTGTGGCCTCCCTTGGGAGGTACACAGTACCTCCTACTGTGGTGGTCAGACCTTAAATTCATTTTTGTTATTTTTGTTATATTCTTTGGGTTTGATTTTATTTATTATATATATATTTATATATATATTGAGAATTCATATGTTGTGTTTATGAATTTTAAATCATAACTTTGAGAAAATTGCAATGTGATAATGTAATTGTGCAAACTATAAATAAATTATGTGTTTGAATAGAATAGAATCTTCTCGAGTAATTGATTTATTCAATTGGTGAAAATTGTTGTTTATTTAAAAGAGTTTTATGGTATTGATTATGTAATTTCTTACTCTCGAGATTATTCATTTTATTTAATTTTATTTTCTTTAATTTGGGTTTAGGTCATGCAGGAAACCCTAGAGTTAATGTATCCTATTTTAGGAACTTGAGTTGTTTAGGAATTCCAGAGGTGGGAATATAGATGTCATTGTTGATTTTGCAATTTGATACTTGGCTTATGTATTAGCTATGGTTGTGGTTTTAGTTTGCACTGGGATTGTATTGTTTTGTGAATGTAATTTAGAAGATGTTGGTGAGATGGTTTTCCCTCATGAATGTTCCATTTGTTGGTTTATTTTTCTTTGAGTGGCTAGAGAGAGTGGCTCTAGGTGGGGACCAGTGCAGAAAGGGGCTATCAGGGTAACCCACATAGAGTTAGAGTAATGAGTGATAACCTAAGTAATAAATCATGGGTGGGGATTAAATTTTAATAAGATAATTGTGATTCCTTGTCTTCCTGTAAGTGTTGTCACAGACTAAAGGGGACCAACAAGGCTGTGGCTGGCAAGATTGTTGCCTTGTCTTCATGAAAGGTTAACAATTCTACATGAGTAACCCTATGGAGTGGTGCCTTGAGATAGGCTATCATGAGAACCATAGATGGAGGCAGCACCTTGAACTAGGTTGTTTGGATAATCCATGTAGAGATGGAGGCAGCATCTTGTGATAGGTTGTCTAGATAATCCATGTTAAGCCATGTGATGACACTCTCCTCTAACATTCCATGCGTGTTATTTTATTGAAGTCCTCTGGAAGTAGCCTCTGATTTATGACTTGAGATTTATTGATGGTGTGTTTATATGATTTTCTATGGTATCATTTGTAGAGTGATTTATTTTTATGTTTCGAAAGTGGTATATTGTTATGTCTTTGATGAATTGTTGTTGTTTAGTTTTCTATGTGGTCTAGTGGCATTATGTTATCTTGTCTCGAGTTAGTATTGATTTATTGTTGATGTGCTTGGTCGGGGACCTTTCCTTGTCTACTCCCAGCATGGGGGTGGTTGGGTGGAATGTGCTTTGCATCCCGTTCGGTTCCCTTTGGATGCAGTTGTATCTTTCATTGCAGGGTTTTGGCAGGTGTTGTTGATCCGAGATTTATATGCTTCAGATGTGCATTGTACTACTGATGTATTTCATTTATTGATGTATTGTCTCCCACGTGTGTTGGGAGGATCTTGATGTAATTTTTTATAAGTTCATTATGTTGTACTATCATATTGATGTAATGTATATTTAGGCGATGTAATCCTTCATGAGCTATAATTTGTAATTACTGATTATGTTGTGTTGTATCTATCGAAATATATATATATGCTTTATATCTTGATGATTCATTTATTTTCATATGTATGTATCATATTAATTGGTATATTTACATCTTTCTTGATATCGTGAATGAATGTTTAATTGATGTCTGAATGATGTTTTGTATGAAAGGTGTTTATGTTATTTGTTATATATTATTTCATTTATTACCTTGTTATGGATTAGTTTTGTAATGTCCTCGTGTACCCCAAGGGATTTAGTTGTGGAACTTAGAACATTGTTATGTCAGAATACTTAAGTACATTTATTATGTTCTTTAAAAAGAAGAAGTTGTTGCGTCTTTATTAGTTCCTTTGAGGGTTGCAGGGCAAGGCATTACAATTCACTTTCCCTCTGCATATGTGCACCACTCCACCCTATTCCCCTCCACCTTACAATAAAAATAATGTTTTCCTTAACAAACTGATGCAAACCATGTCATCCATTCAACAAGTTGCAACCCTACATCAGTGTAACAATGGTCAACTTCATAAAATATCAAAACCAATCCCTTATCCTTAGAGATATTTATATCAAAAATTCCACAAGGTATAGAAGTTCCTTGATTTGAGGAATATGGTGGGAAAGGAGATCTTGTTAAGCATGTTTCTACTTTTACATCTTTATGTAGTCATTTCATCTTTGAAGATAAACTCTTGGCTAAACTATTCCCTAGATCCTTGAAGAATACTACTTTAGAGTGGTTCTATTCCTTAATAATTCAATTTGTTCATTCAATGAAATTTTTGATGCCTTTTATAACCACTTCCACATTCATATGGGTCCCAAGATGACTCTCACTGATTTAACGACATGCAAAATAAAGGATGACGAGAAAATAATTGATTTCATGAAAAATACCAAACACTTTATTTACAAGTAAACATTAAGATTTCTAATGTTGACCTTCACTAAATGTTTATTGCCAACTTACAAAAACAACTCCAAAAAAAACTTGAGATGTTGAGATTCCCATCCTTTACACAAGTATGTACAACTCTTCATGATTATTAGAATATGACTTATGGTCATGATGTGAAAAATCTCCCTAGTCATCCTCAAAAGTTTTAATCTACAAATCAAAATAATTACCAACCTTTCAAGAAGGAAAATAGGGCCTTTTTGAAACTAAACTCCCCTAATCCAAGTCAACAAACTAATAACCAGGTGGCTACTATAAAGATTACAAGTCCTTTTTCCTTTTGGGATAGGAATATAAATTTTACTCCTCTACCTAATACCCTTTAGATATTATGTTGTAGCTTATTGAAAAGAATATTCTTTCCTTACCTCATATTAAAGAGAACCATCCTAATCTACCATTGAATGTAGGCTTTCAATTAAACTCTTATTTGCATTATCATTGACAAAATGGACATGGTATGGAATATTGTAAGAATATTAAACATCTTTTGTATGACCTTATTGATAATAATCTTCTCATTGTAGGTGTGAATGATCAATGCAATAATTCTACAACTCCTATCCAAAATATACAAATATTTACAAAACCCATGTCAAACCACACTATTTCATTTGTTAAAGCTAGTGAAAAAAAGAATGATGTGATGAATGTTGGCATGAGTAATGAAAACATAAAAGATGAAAATATTGATGAATTGGTACCATTTATCAAAGATAAACCTAATAAAGGCTCATGAAAATGCCTCTTGATATTGATTATTCATGAAAATACATACTTAAACATGCACCTGATGGTCCTCTTTACATAGCCAAAAGAATCAATAACAAGCCCACTAATGGGATATTAACTGATGATCCCATTTGTGGAGAGAATGTGATCACTAAAGAATTACTATTTGTGCATGAACTCTATCAGGATGCATATGATAAATTGAAAGCATGGATCAAGACACATAATGATTTTACTTTTCCTATGATTGGCTTGATAAATCTCCCTTTAAAAGTTGGACCAAAAAAAATAAATGTCTCATTCACCATCATCCAACAATTAAACCAATTTTATGTGAAGTTAGGCTATTGATGGCTTGACTCCATGAATTTCACCCCCTAAGTTGTGCATAAATGTTTAAATTTTTCCTTTGGAAATGATATCTTTATTGTGCATCATAGTGGGTTGAATCCTATATCTTCCTGAGCTAACTTTTCATTGGATTTCTTTTGGCCTGAGACTATTGAACATATTAGACCTTGAGAGGAATTGTTTTTCAAATCCTATCAAAAGTTCAAGGAAAAGTGTAGAGCATCCATTAGAAATATGACTCAACTCATGATTGAGCCACCTATCCTTAAAGAAACAATGATTAAACCAAAAGTCCTTCTGACCATCCAAGAGCAACCTATGATAAAAAAATCCTACCATTTCCTACAGGAGACCATGAGATAACCAAAACAATCTTGTTGTGCCTCCTAAGATAAAAACAAGTTTACAAAGCTAAATAGAAAGTGGTTGAAAAATCTCCTATGGTTCCCTCTATTCCTACCCTAAAGGAATAGAAGAAACGTATTATTGAGAAACCTACTCCTACACAAACACAAATTAAAACTAGATTGAAATGAAACTAAAATGCTAGAGAATGTAGGCATATATGTCGTGATATTGTTTGTATGTTACAAAATAAAGAAGTCAAGAACAACATATAGAAAATAAAAATCCAAACTTACCTAAAGCAATGCATGATGATTCTACACCCTTGCCACAACATAAACAAGTTACCTTGAAGAGAAATTATCTATACCCTTACAAAGATTGATGAGCAACTGCATAATGAATTGAATACATTGTTTTCCTCTTCCATGAGATTAAATGACAAATATCCTGTGTTGAATGTTGAACTTGTGTCACCACTTTTAGGCAATTTGTTGTTGCTCACTTTGTCTAGTTTTTATTCTTCCATTTATACTAACTGGGATGATACTGACCTACTATGGGTTGAATCACATAAAGCCTTACTACTATTTCCTTTTCTTTGTTTTCTTTTTCATGTTTCTTTTATGTGATTGCATGCATACGTGATGACATTTTTGAAAAATTTCTCTCTTTGTGCATTCCTCTTAGTATGTACTCCACATTCTCTATGTCAGAGTCATTTTCAATCTTTTCATTTTATTTTTTTCCTTTGGGGATGATGCAGGTTTGAACTCTTTAATTCATGTTGGACCCAAAATATTTTCCTTTTATCTTTCCTCTTTGTCTTGCAAGCTTTTCTTTTGGGGATAACGCAAGGTGTTGAGACATTTAGGGACCTCTTCCATGTTGACCCAAATGATTTTTTTTCTTTTTTTTTTCACTCTCTTTGTGTCATTCTTCGAATTCTATGAATATTTGGAGAATGATGACATTTTCGAGCTCTAAAATAACATTGTAGCAAAGACATACTAATCCCAAATCCATAGATCTCTTATGTAATTTTGGGGGCAACCCCTCTTTACTCTTTTCATGAAATTGTTTTATTTTGAAACATATGATCTAAGTATAGGGTTTTCTACAAAGTTATCAAGTGTCTTAGGGAGAAAATATTGGATACTTTTAAAGAAGTTTCACAAAAAATGGTGTTAGAAGCAACCACTTTAAAGTGAAAAGCACACCAGCTTTACATCTTTTATTACTTAACATATTTCACGATGTGATTTTCTTTCTTGTGAAGAATCCTTTTATAGGTAGTGTGAATGGATTTGATGTCCTCCAAAAGTTTGATATTTTTAAGCATACAACCTTCCCTTAGTGGCATGATGTGAAACAACACATCCCATTAGTGGTAATATGATATTCTTGACTTTTCCTCTCTTGGATATATTAGACATGATGTTCCCTAAGAAGACCTTACATGAAGTGAAATCCCTTTGAAAAAAAGCCTATAGACATAACATTCAAAAGTATTTAGCATTGTGGTGCCTTATCAAAGTTGTTAGGAGGATAACTTCAATATGGTATGGGAGGTTAATAGGATTCTCTCATTTTCCACCTTGTTGGGATACTCACCTGGTTGAAAACTTGAGGTTCCACTACCCTAGAGTTAGTGCACATGTGTTGTTTGCATAGTGGACATCGTGATTTTGTTTTGAACATTTTTTTGGGAAAAACAAGTAAGAAGTGGTCCACATTTTGTTGGAAAGACTATTGAAGCTTGATCCTTGTTTTAGAAAAACACCCACATTCCAAATCATGTTCGAACAGTTGATCCTTGATCCTTTATTTTCCCTCTTTCTCATGGTCTTTGATAGGGTATGATTGCATATCTTTGTCATTGTTGAATACATAAGTGTCCTAGATCTCTACTTTAATGTGATTTTTTCATGGGGAAAAACTCTCACTAAACTGGGGGAAAAATGTAGTAATGCAAAAATTATCCCCTTTCCTTACTTAATTTAGAATAATTAACAATTAAATGAACATAATGTTGGCTTGATTTAATGTTGTGATGTGTTTTGCACATTCACATTAATTCTAGGATTATTTTTAATAAAATGGACTTAGTGATGCCTTATTTAGGGTGTTGTAAAGTGTATCTTTACACTTTCACATTAATCTAGGGATTTATTAATTAATTGAGGCTAATTAGAGCTTTATTTTCCCCTTAAATTCAAATCCAAGACTAATTTATTGATTTTTTTTAGGGATAAATCCTAACACTCATTCATGATGTTACATAACACTTGATCTGGAAATTTTTGATTCCTAGTTTAGTGAGCTATGACAAATTTACCAGCTAGAGAATGGGTCCTTCCTAGGTCCTAGGATCCCCTTGTGGCATATTATTTCATATCCCTAAATCAAGGTCCTTGTTAAGTGTGCTAGAAACCATTCACCCTATGGAAAATGGGTCCTCCTTAACTTATGCCACCCCTTTTTGAACATATTAGTGATAGTATTCTAATGATTTTGAATCCCAGAGCTATTATTGGCTTGTTTTATTTGAATTTTAGGATTAAATCTTAAGTATAAATATAAGGTTATTTTATATAGTTTCACCTAGAATTTTTATATGACTTCATGAGATCAAAAGTAAGAGCATTATAGTGAATTCAAGAGACTTTTCAAAGACATTCAAGGGAATATTACCAACATTTTATTGCAGCAATCGAAGGTCATATCATCATGTCAAAGGCATAGTGCATCATGCATGTGGTTGGGATAATGTGTTGATGTAGCATTGAAGATCCAATCCAAGCATTGTTTCACATGCATATTCAAGATAATGATCATCTACATTTGTCGTGGCCTCTTCATGCTAGATTATTGATTTACATTCTGAGACTTCATCCAAAGTATCATAGTTTCATGTTTCATGTTCTTGTTTCACTATTTTATCACAAGGTTTGATTACCAAAATGGGGTCTTACCAAAGAAAACCCCTAATCACTCACAAAAAATAAATTTTCTTCTTTCTTAATGTGTGATTGTAGGTTTTAGATTAAACATCAAGTAGAGAATAAAAGTTTCAAAAGTTTTCATCTTTGTTACAAGATCAAGAAAAGTACTCTAGAAAATTTATTTACAAAATTTGGGAGCTAAACACTTGGGAGCTGCCCAAGAGTGCATACATTGAAGAGTAGAACCCAAAATTCACTTTTCTAAAACCCTAGGGGGGACCTATTTTTCACTAGGAGAATGAGTCCTCAGTGAGGCCCAAAACAACAATTTTTAAACAAGGTACACATTACTTCAACATCTTAAAACCTTCCTTATTGCTCAATTATAATAGTTAGGATTGACTTCTAATTGTTATCTATGCATTTTTCCTCTCATAATTGAATGAAACAACTTCGAAAAAATTAGGTTCATCCCTTTGGTGAATCCATTCAGGGTGAACCCATTTCTTTTTCTTTATTTCATTTAGAAGTCTATTTATCCTAACAATTATCCAACATTTTCAATTCCCTAGGAATATGAATAAGTTATTAGGAGAAAAACATAAAATTTGTTGAATTAGAATATCCAAATATCAACAAAATTTACTAGATATTCCTTTAACTAAGCAATTGACCAACAATTTTATATTCTATGTCCTTTTTTTTTCAATTTTAGATTTGCTTATTACAATTTTAAAAGTTATTATAATGTATAATTTGACTTTTTATAATTATATGACACTTTAAATTATTAATAAATAATAATAATAACATTTTAGATTATAATGATATTATGTTTTAATCTATAATATTACTATATAGCATTTTACAATATTTATTATTGAAATATATTAATTTATAACATTTTCAAAATGATTGAATATAATTTTTTTAAAAACTTAGAAAATTTTCATAAAGATTATTTATAATACATATTAAATATCAATTTAGAAACTTAATTTTAATAGAGATAATAAATTTAACTTTTATTTCAAGCCTAAAGTTTAAAAGTATTCATTTTTATCATTGTTTTATAATTTTACTTTAAATTTTATACATACATTTCCTACTAATATAAAGTTACAATTAGAGAAATCATGAAAATTATTGACATTACATAGAGTTAAAGGCTATTATTGACTTTAAGAAGAAGAGGAAGAGGAAGAGGAAGAGAAAGAAGAAGAGGAAGATGAAGAAGACAAAGAGGAAGATGAAGACAAAGATGAAGAGGAAGACGAAGAGAAAGAAGAAGAGGAAGATGAAGAAGACAAAGAGGAAGATGAAGACAAAGATGAAGAGGAAGACGAAGACGAAGAAGAAACTAGCCTAGTGAGGTACTAACACTAGTGGGAAAAAACTATCCTCCAAAATGAGAGAAGATAAGGAGAAGACTAGAAATCCCCCTCAAGGATGATGATGCTATTTTAGATCACATGTCAAGAAAATCTAGTGGATAAATGAACTTTCTCTTATTAAAGGGTTTGGTGAAGAAGTCAAAAAACTTCTCTAAAGACTAGAAAAACACTAAGTTGATGACTTTTCCATGAATGAACTATCAAATATCATGCACATGAATCTCTGACATGTTTGGTTTACTAATGTTGAACCAAATCCCTCTATATCTAATTTTTCTCTAGTTGTCACAATAGATGTGTGTCAGTTTCTTGAAAAAAATACCAAACTCAAATAGAATGTCTTGAAGCTATATAGAATCATTATCTAAATTAATATCCCCCCTTAACTATGCCTATGTGGATGATATATATCAATAGCATTTTTCTTCTTGCTAAAATAATTGATAGAACCTACCAAGTAAAAAATTGTAACCTAAAGTGGACTTGTGATGCTCAGTGTCACCAACCCATTCTAAATATGTAAAACCAACCAAGATAACTGTTGAACCATATTTGTAATGAATCCAAAACCAAAGAGCACAATGAACGTAATGAAGGATCCTCTTAGCTGATTTCCAATGTATCTCTTGAGGTTCCTCCATAAATATCAAAACCATGCCTACTACATAAACATTGTTTGGCTTGCTATGAGTCAAGTATATAATACTACCATAAATTTTTTGATACAATGTAGAATAAACCAATGACATGGTATAGGAAGACATAAGCTTAACTCCATATAGAAAGGGACTTAGAGATGGTTTGCAAATAGTGATATGAAACCATGCAAATAGATCAAGAGTAATCCCTAAAGTGGATAGTAAAATATTAATTCCAAGGAAGTAGTGCAATAAACTAATGTCTATCATATTAAATCTGTCCTAAAGTGATGTCTTCACTATTGCAAAGGCAAATGAAGTACTCTTGGTGACAAAAATATCATCAAAATATAGAATTAGTGTCAAAGGTGAATCATCCTACTGTAATAGATACACATTAGGATCAAAATGACATCCAGTAAAACTAGAAGATAGGTTGTAGGAATCCTTCTTGGAATACCAAGCCTCAGGAGCTTGTTTAAGGACATAGTGAGATTTTCTATGTTTGCAAACTATGAATGAATCTTGAACAAACCCTAGTGGTTTTTCTTTGTATATTTCTCCTCAAGGTCTTCATGAAGAAATTCACTCTTCATATCCATCTTATGTACATCCCATCCATGTGCTATGGTTATAGCTAGTATGACTAAAATAGAACTCATCTTAGCAATTGGTGCAAATGTTTTTGTATAGTCAATTCCTATAACTTGTGAAAAACCATGTCAACCAATATTGCTTTATAATTATCAACTAACCCATCTACTATATATTTAGTTCAATATATCTACCTAAATCAAACTGTCCTCCTTCCCTTATTAAGTGAAGTCAAATCCCATGCATTATTTCTAATGAGGGAATCATAATCCTCATCTATAGTAATATTCCACTCCAGTGTACTTGATGCCTCTTTGAATATATCTAGATCAGAAATAGAAGCAAAGAAGTCATGCACCCCCCTAAAAATCTAATTGAATCTATTTGTCATGTATTGAATCCCGTTTCCATCTATCTTCCCATTGTAGAGTGTGAGATGTGGGTGAGTTTGTTGTAAAAATATCAAATTCCTATGAAATCCCTAAACTAGATGAAGATGAACCCTCACCACTGCCGTTACTATGAGAATTGGTAGAGGAAGATGATACTACACTAGGAATTTACTAAGAATGATCTAAATCATCAATACTATAATTAGGATCTCGAGTTTCCACAATATGTTGAGAAGTGTTGAGTATATTTTCAAGAGATGTTTCCTAAAACTTAACACTTCTCTCATGAAACAACTCATTATTTTTAGAGTGCAGTAGGAAAAAACCTTTTACACCATTTGGATATTGAAAAGAGATGCAATGTTTGGATTGTGGATCCATAACCTTGTTCATTTTAAATATTTTTCCTCCACTATTGTTACCAAATTATTTCTTTGCAAATCTCTTATCTCAAATGAATTTGGAGAGAAGTGTACTCTAATGCCCTTCCCTAAATGAGTTAGTTGATACATTGATAGCATATTACTTGAGAGTGAAGGTACACTTAGTGAAACATTAGAAAATGAGGTGAATCGATAATGATAGTAAAGGGGGGTATGATGTACCTATTTCCCTTAAGTAGTTCATTAGGAAAAAGAGATCCATTAGGGAAATATCAACTTTCAACCCTTAGGTGAGTCAACCTTGATGGAGATCTTTTTGTTTTCCTTTTGACCTATATGGGGTAAATAAACAAGAACAACATTCTTGGGAGAAAAAAAATATTAAGAAAATCTAATCATGTAGATTAACACTTGAAACATCAAGTTTAAACATTAATCTAATAGAACCTAATTTGTTTTTTGTAGATCTGCAAAAGTTATGATTTTATGCACATGTGCCAAAAACCTCCTGTTAAATGTCTTACTAAGAATCATTTTCCCTATGGTGAATGGGTCTTGCTAGGGATTTATAAGAATTCAAAATTATAATTTGTAGCTCCCAATCTACTCTTCCAGCTTGTACCTTGAGATACTTGCTTTTGGATATATACTTGCATCAAAATCTAAAATTTTTGGATTGATTGTATGGAGGTTTTCCTCACTTTATCCCCATGTGTGTGAGCCATAATATTAAGTGTTTCTAATATTTTTAAGAGATAACATGAAAATAAACCCTATTGAGGTGTTTTAGAATATGATCCCTAAATGTACTTAAATGATGAACACAAGACCTAGTTAGGGAGAATTCAAATTCCTTATTATACATGGCTTTAGGTGGCTAGTAGAAGATACAAGATGGGATCACTAGGAAACAAGTCATTAGATCAAGGGAAATGGCTAGTTGCATGTCCCCAAACCTACAATCCATCATAATCCACCATAGGCATCAATCTTCAATCATGAACAATGCTTGATCAATATTCACAAAATGACCATGAAGACTTGTAAAAAAAATTGAAATGCTACTCCAAGACTTCAAATTTTCTTGCTTGAATGTTGTCCTTGACCTTGAGTGCAAATCTTGTGAATAAATTCCCAATCTCATTTTCAACCTAGCGTAAAATGGTGAAAAAACTAGGCTTTATAGGTTTCCTTTCTAATTTCCCATTTATGAAATCCCAAAAATCGACACCTAAAACATGAATTTAGGACTTTCATATGCCACCAAATAGATTTTTATAATTTTAATTTGTGATCTTAAAGGGGACCCATTTACCCAAGGGCAAAGGGTCCTAACCTAAATTGTCAAGATTCATTAATTTTGGGGCATTAGTTTAATTTAATGCATTTGATAAATGCATGTTGCAATATTAGAAAATGCTTAAAATAGGCCCTGGGATAGATAATAAATGGGTTTAGGGGCCTATTTATGAAGAGTAAAATGCATAAAATTGAGGTCACTAAAATAGGTAAAAAATAACTATTAAATTGTACTATCACATAGAAAGGAGTACAATTTTCTACACTACATTTAGCCCCCATTTTAGTGGCCATATGATACTATGTGCATATGCAAGCTAAAGGATTAAGATTTTACTATAAATATGATATTCTTATCTATTTTTTTGCAAACCTAGAGAATAAAGCCCCTAATGTAGTCATCTGTAAACCACAATGTTAGGAACCACTCTTGTAAAATCAATTTGTTAGTCGTCAAAAGTAAAACTTCTACAAAGAATCAAATTCAAGCAGAGATGTATGCTTCCTGATTCTACTTACTTTATGGATGTGGAATCAAGGTTGCAATATAATTGCATCAAATTTATTTTATTTATGATTTAATGCTTCATATAGGGTATTGATTCTATAACACCACATATTGATAGGCATTGAATAAGATTGACAATGTAACTATGAATCCAATGCAACAAATGGCATAAAAAATTGAGTTATATAGCCCCCACTATGTTGATTTCAATGAAATGTACTTATTATAAAATATACCTATTTTAATAAAATATACTTCTTTTAATATATATGAGTGAAAATGACATTTCTAACTATCATTTTGACATTTACATTTTAAGAATTTACCTTGTTGCTGATTAACTAAAAATGTTGAGATGACGACCATATGAGCCTCCTAGGTAGATTGTTTGGAGAGATGAGGTGACATCCATTATGCTTAAGATACTATGACTCCATTGTTTTCTACTTTATCTTCACAATTTTACTTTTATTTAAAAAAAATCACATTTCTAGGAGATATTATTACCCCATTCAAAAATGTCGCAAAGCATCTTGTTTTTCGAAAAGTGTCCCTAAATGGCTAAAGTGTCAAGGACCACCCATCTAAAATTATCCCAACTGTCTAGTTTTGAAAACTCAAGTGTCCTAGACCAACTTTAGCTTATTTTTAATTACTTTATTATTATTTGTATGCTTCTTATTCATGATTTATTTCTTCTTTTCTAGGTTCCACCTCACACATGCCAACAGCTAAGGGGTAGACTATTTTCATTTCTCTTGGAGTAGGTTACCCAACTGATCATGAAGGAGATATATACCTTACATGAGGGGATTATTTTGGATCTATAATATGCCACAGATGAGATACCATGAAGCCATTCTAATGGAATTAGTGGAGAGATGGCATGCAGATACCTACATATTCCATCATCTAGAGAGATGACAGTGACACTTGAGGATATTCATCGAATCTTCAAACAATCCATTTTGGGTGAGACTATCCACATTTAGGAGGACCATTCACATTGTAGTTTAGGATAAAATAACCATTTTTCACACTTAATTTGGAAATATTATTAAATAAAAGGACTAAATAATGCCTTAATTTAGTGCTATAATATGTATTTTACATATTTGCATTAAGTTTAGGGTCTTGTTAATAAAATGGAAATAATTATGCCTTATTTTTGGTGTTGTAAATTTTATCTTTACAATTTCACACTAATCTAGGGATTTATTAATTAATTGAGGTTAATTTTCCTTAATTTTTCTCTTTAATTCAAATCCAAGCATAATTAATTGTAATTTATGAAGGATAAAACCAGAAATTCATCAAGGCCATAACATAACACATAAAAAATTTGCAAATGTGTCCTAGGTTAGTGACTTAGTATCCACTCACCCAAGGGTGAATGGGTCCTCACTTAGGCCTAGGATCTAAATTTCAAATATGTTTTTTGCAACTTTTGAATGATGTCCAATGTCTATTCACATGTGACTTTGTGTTATTTGAATTTTGAGAATTCATGTTAGCATGTTTATAAATAAGAGGTAATTTCACTAAGTTTCATTCTAGAGTTTTCATGCAAGCATTCCTAAAGTGAACTTGATGATCAAGGAGCAATTCAAGAACATTTCAAGAGAATTTTCAAGGCATTCAAGAGAAGATTTGTTGAATAATTATTGCAGCAATCAAAATCCATTATTATGTCAAAGCTTTCTTGCATCATGCGTTTTATTTGACCAAATATTTTGATGTAGTGTTCAAGATCCATTCAAGAATTTAAAGGAATTGTTTCAAATCAAGATTCATAATCAAGATCCACATCCATTAAATCCATTTCATGTAAGCTACAAATCTACATTTCAAGGTTCAAACAAGGGTATGCTGAGTTGTGACATTACTTGTTCATTCATCATTACTTCATGCTATCTCATTTCATTAAAAGGTTTAATTACCAAAATGGGGTTTGACAAGGGAAAACCCCCATTCACCTAACAAAATAACATTGTAAAAGTTGTTAAAGTTGTCACCATTCATGTAATTTAACAGAAATTGACCTAAAAAAATTATTTTTGGCTTTTTAACAACAATATTTGAAAATTTTGGAGTGTAGACACAAGCAAACAAAGCACACAAACTATTTTTTAAGATCCATAGCCAAGGACCATTTTCCATAAGGAAAATTAGTCCTCTATGAGATTTCAAAAGGAACTTTTGGTGATTGGTACACTTCACATTCCCCTTCTAAGATTTTCAATTTGATTGTTCATTCCATAATTATTGAGATTAAACTTCACAATGCATTTTATAGCTTGCATTTGGGGTTCATTTTCTCTTTCTATTATTTCTCCCCAAAGTGTTGTTTGAATCATACACCCTTGCATAAAAAGGAAATTTGCAAATTCACACCTTGATTTGACTCACCTTTTGGTTTTTAGTCTTTTTAGGGTTTGGATCTGATTTCCTTGAATGAATTAAGGAAAAATAGGTCCATCATACCTCCTTTGTTATCAATTCATTGTGGTGAATCCATTTTAACAACTATATTTTTTCCTCCTTTTCATTTTGGTGAACCTGAGTTTGAGCATTGTAATTTTTTTAATTTTGGAGTCCATATTCACCCTAGATTTAGATCTTGTATTCATTTTCATTTCAATGCATTTAATTGAGTCTCATTTTGGGTTTTTAGTTTGCATTCAACTTTTCATTTTATTTAAGGGTTTTAGGATTGCATATTTTCATTCTTTAAATCTAAAAAGTATAAATTTTTTTGTCATTTTTCCTATCATTTACATAGCATTTCATCATATTTATTTTTGATTGGTGGAAAAATGGATATAGGAATATCACTAATTCTCAAGCAAATCATTGAATAATGTCCTAGGAGTCCTAATTGGATTGACTAACAACCTCGCAAGGTGAGTCAATTCACAATGAGGAGGATGTAGGAGGGGGATTTATCATCTTTAAAGGGGTTCACCACCAAGAAAATGTTGGAAATAACATTGTGATATGCAAATGAATGCTAAATGAATTAGCAAGATAAACAAAATGCAATAGAAAAATATGAAACTAAACTTGTGCACTTGGAAAGTTTGGATATGTTGTGAGGATTCTAGAAATGTAAAGAAGCTACCAAAAAGTTCTATAGAGGACTAAGAAACCCAAGATGGCATATTAGTCCCTCTACTATTTTTTGGGGTAGATGAAGAGTCTTCAGATGTTGAAACTAGATTTGAAGGAACCACTAAAAAATATTCTTGGTAGGACTAAGATTCCCAAGGTGGTGAATTAGTCCCATTCTAAATTTCTACAAACTCCAAATGTGATCTTGAGCTCAAAGGTCTACACTTGCTTCCTTTCTGATCTTAGGTTTTAAAAATTCTAAATTAAACCTATAAGTGAGTTTCTGTGAAGATGAAAAATTTAAGATACAACTTTGAAAATTTTACAACTTTGAACTCCAATTGATCTTCAAGACTTCAATCTAAATCTACAATCAAAAATATGGAAGATGGGAAAAACTTGTTGTTGTTAGTGAATGGGGGTTTTCCTTTGTTAAACCCCTTGTTGGTAATTAAACCTTGAAATGAAGGGTATTTTTAGGATCATCATCAAAAAGACAGGCCCTTAAGTGGTGATGAAAATTTAGAAAAATCAGAGTTAGCCAACTTGACATAAAAGCTTGAATAAGTTATCTATATTGTTTGAAAAATTTGTAAGAATAGAATCTATAGAAAATTGAATGTAGTTTCTAAACTACTTATAATATCCCTCTATGCAACCCTAAAAGGTAAGAGCCAAAGTAGGACAAGATAATTTATTTTTTGAAAACATAAAGAATAATTTACACATAAAGCAGTTGTGAATACAATATATAAACAACAAACAAGGACAACAATGGTTGAGTGCACAACCAAGAGGGGAGGACCAAGTAACCTTCCAAAGAAAATATGAATATGAGAAAATAGGAGAACTGTTGAAATTTATACTCTGGTGCTCCAAAATTACTCTATGTCGATGCTCTAGAATTACTCTGTGCTAATGCTCCATAATTATTATGTGTCGATGCTCTGAAATTACTCTGCGGTGATGCTTTGGAATTAATCTACACCAATGCTCTGAAAACCTTAGCAACCAAAAAACTAACCAAAACAACAAGTTGTGTTGCACTGGAAACCTTTGCAACAACAAGAATGGGGGAATATACAACAATAACTCTGATTTTTCCATTAATTTTTTTGTAGAAAAATCCATAAAGATCATCATAATATAGGTGACTCTGATACCAACACCAGAACTCATAAGCCAAATATAAACCATCACATTTGTTCTCATTAATTTATATGGTTACATTTTAACTCTTAGGTGAGTACAATATACATAAAGGAATATACAATAGTACAAAGTCATAGCCATGAATAAGATATACCAAATGATAAAATAGAACAAGAGAGAAACACCTCCAATTGATGCTCCAATAACCTATACACTGGTCCCCAATGGTTGTGGCAAAGCCTCTCTACCATGTGGACTAAAAAGAGACCAACCCACCATGCTTAGAGGTAGTCACAAGGCCCAAGAAAAAATTAAAAGAAAAGGGTAACATATGGCCAACACTCACATTATACATGGAGAAAACATGGAATACAATGCATTAAATCCAATATCACAACATGAAGATGCTCATACAATAACATGTCAGCTACTACTCATGACTATTGAGGTGTAAGGTACTAAAGTGCTCACTAAATGGAATTTCATCATGTGTGCTCGAAGGAATGACACCACACATAATCAATTATGCCTCTCATATGGACGGGGAAAATCAATCATTCCCAAATCAACACCGTGAAGATAAATAACTTAGCACCCTATAGACAAATAGGCCTTCTTGAGTGCATCCTTATCCTTTACAAGTGCTCAAGGCCATACATGAGGACTCATTATCTTATAATTGTTCTACCCCGTCTCGTTTAACCAAAAAAGTAACCAAAAGAAAATATGAAACAATGAAAAAGCCACTAAAACCCATCATAAAAGCAATTTAAAATAGCTAAGCAAACATTGTTGCTAAATCATTCAAATAACTAATCACATACTCCAATGAGTAGCTCAAATACCATTCAGCATTCATCATTACCTTAATAAAAGAACCAAATCACATAATCAATATTAGTCTCATTAAATCATCTAAAAAAAAGCCACTTTTAAATAGTTAAAACCACTAAGTGACGGTGGCAAAAAACACAATTTCAACTGTTGTTCAAATGCATCAGAAAAAAGGCATAGAAATTTCATAAAATTTCAAAGTGCCCAGATTAAAAATTGGAAAATGACCAGGTTCATATTTGAACATTTCCAGTTGGATTCGACCTTTAATTTTTCATTTTATGACATGAAATAAGGTGTTATTAAGAAAAATGTCATTTTATGCATGGTTGGACAAAAACATGAAAAATGAAAGTACTTGGATTAAAAATCAGAAAATGACCCAGTTGAGATATGGAAATTTCTACATGAAATACAATTATATTTTACATTTTTAACTGGTGGTTAAAGAGCAGCAAATAAAAACATCATTTTAACAAGTAGGCACAAATTTGAGCAAAAATGAAAGGGCCCAAAATTAAAATTTTCCAAAGACCCAATTGATATTTCAGAATTTCTACATGGAATCCACCATTGTTTTTAACAAGTGGATAAGGAGAAGCAAGGGAAAACATTTTTTAACAAGTTGCACAAATTTTGGCCAAAAAGAAAGTATTCCAATTTCGATTTAGACTCCAACCCAGTTCAAATTTGAGCATTATTAGGTAAATCTCATAGTTGGATTTGATTTTAAACAAAGATATTTGTACAAATTTTGGAAAGACTCATACTTTCCCCAAAAACAAATACCATAACTAGGCTAAAAATAAAATGCAACAACCAAAATTCCATAACACCTAGAGTAACTATGACTTCCAAAACAGTTAAAAACACACTCATGCATACATTTATAACTCAAACATTCAAGGAAAACACAAAAGAATACCTCAAATCTGCCCCAAATGTGAAATGAAGAAATGATCTATTAGCAAAGCATGGCAAGATTCCAAAATGGAGCAGCAAGACAACAAAACTATGATGAGCCTCCAGTGCCACTACCCACAAATTTCTTCTAAGAAATTCTCCATGTTTCTTCCCCAACTCAGCTACCCAAATCATGGGGTTTTCTCCTTCCCAAAACAAAAGTTTTATTTTCCTCCCGAAAAGAATGACTCTCCCCTCAAAACAAAAATGAATATAAGTATCTATATCCAAGACAAGGCTGCCCCATTTTTTGAACTAACTTCTCAACACAATAAAAATGAAATAAATCATTTTATTAAACAAAATATTAATGCTCTCCAAAGCAATTAATTAAAATCTCTAAATATACAATGTTCTCTATTTCATATAAAGGTAATAATTTAAATCCAACATTAAATACACACAAGCTCCCCAAGAATATTTAAATAAAACTATGAGGGTTCACATAAAGGATTAATAAGTTCATTTAAAAATTTCCAAATTAAATATATCATTCTCTCAAATGATCAGTAAAAATAATTTAAAGCAACGTATTTAAACTTTCATGGATGAAACCATCCAAATCTCAAATCAATTAAACACAATGAAATACCATATATGAAACCACGAACAAATGCCAATGAAAACACATCATAACACTGACAACCAAAATATATAACCACATAATAGATTCATGAAAACTATAACAAAATACCTCAATGAGACATATTGGTAAACCACATACAATTGAAAGGTGCTCCAGACATACGACTGAAAGGTAGTTGTATGGTAAGAGATCAACAAGGGAACACTACACTAACAGGTTATAATGGGCTAGGGGATGTTTGATTGATGACTACCTCTGGTAACCACCATTGAGGAATATGAGTACGCTCAAGCCTATGGATCCAGGAGGAGTCAATACTTGGTATCTACACTCAAATTACCTATAAAAGTACATGTGAATATAACATATATAATATAGTCAAAGCAACATCAATCAGTAGGAAGAGGGACATGATACCGTAAGCCTCTTGGATATGAGTGTTACGACATCATCCCTTTCTTGTCCATAATTATATAAGCATATAATCTAGAATAATAGATAAACATGATAACCTTTCACATAACCATCAATGTCTAATCTCATTATGATAATGTTTAACATTTAAAATATCAAATCAAAATAAAAATACCATCTTACTGAGGATGGAGTTAGAGAGGTGTCACATCCTCCCTCCCTAAGATTTGACTTACTCCTTGAATTCACGTAAACTCAACATGCAACCATGTCACCCATTAGTACTCAAAATCTATTAATCAACATTAAAATATTGTACTTCATTCCAAGGATTCAAAATGTAATATACATCATTCATCACTAAATGAAATAGAAAGGACATCCATCCAGTATTAACCCTTTTAAGGATCATTATCAATATATTGACATATGGCTTACTCATAAGGTCTCAACATGAATCAAAATAACATGGTTAATCTTGCTAACATCACATGTGCTACAATTCTAAACATAAGCATTTATTTTAACTTCGACATTCATCAAAAAATAGGTTAAAATACACATTAATTTCCACTGAGAAAAGGAGAACGATGCATAAACACTCAATCATTTCCAAAACATCCTTGTAAGCAACAATTTCTTTTTTTCTAAACACTTCCAATATCACATAATAGGAAATATTTGGCATCATTTGAACAAAATATAACAATTTACACTTTCTAAGGCATAATAAGCCAACTTTTGAACTTTCCATATGAAACTATATCTAAGATGAAACATACATTTATACATACATACATACTTACTTACATCACTAGGAATCACATCACAAGGCTACAAAAGGGTCTATCTACAAACTAGGAAGTAGAATAATAAACCATGATACATAATCCATGATCCAAGAGCCAATATCCATCTCACATAGTCCATACCTCACACTTAGTGGTTTGATGGTGTTAGGACACACACACATGGTGGGGCCATCCAATGAAGACCACAATGACCCATCTCTTGTTGAATAAAGTGGTTAGCCTCCAAGATATAGTCATCACACATAGGTGGGTAGTGGATCCTAGTTGTGAAACAACCTCAAGGTTCCCTACATCTACTTCCTCATATACACTAAATCGAGTCCGACTCTCCAGTTCTCAATGAGGAATCACATTACAAGACAAGACCAACATTTGAAAACAATAAATACAAAAATAGTTTAGCCACCAAGATGATAAATAAATATAAAATTAGGATTCAATTGCAGCAATAAAGCGAGAAATGTGCACAATTACAACACTAAATCATATGTAACGACTAGGGATATGTGCAAATAAGATCACAAGGTGTGGCTAAACCATCACAAACAAGATAAATAAAGTTTTTTCTAGTCCTTAAATTCAAAGTAAAACTCATCAATAACCAAAAGAAGATTCACAATCTTTGAAATGGCACAATACATAAATATGTGACTAAAATAGTCACCCAACAAGGAAGGAGGGAACAACATTTGACTATTGAAATAGCCCCTCATGTGTGGTAGAGTGAGCATGCAAACCACATGGCATGAGGTGTACTCGGCTACACCCCATATTGTGTCATCACATGACAAGGACTTGCTTTAGTGGCCCACATAATACTTGGCTATCTGCATGGAATGTGCACCTCAGCCACATCCCACATCACATCTTAGTGCAACATGGTCATACACTAGCTGAAGAAGGCACCTACTGGTTGTATGCCACATGGTAGTGTGTTTGTGGCTCAGTGGAAGTAGGGACACGTAGAACATAGCCTGCATAGCGATACCTCATGGAAAGGGAACATGCAAGTACTCGTCGTAGCTAGAGGTATACATGGCTAGGACATACCCATTTTCTAACTAACCCAAACATTGTCGAGACAAAACATGAGTTTTCCTCCACAAGTGTATGAGGCCCCAATACACTCATCACACAAGTAGGCTATCATAACACAATCTCATAATGCCCCTGTACACATCTATGCATGTGCCATTGTGCCCTCAATCTTGGCTCGCTACCATCAACAACAAGGCATCATCACTAGCACCATGTTAGAACATTAGTGTGGTGTGGAATCATATCTATGGCATTGTGGTGGAACATGTGAAGATATGGAATAAATAATGCATATATGAGTATAACAATATGGGGCTACTCAAACCTCACCTCCCATGTGGATGAGGTTGACTCACTAATGCTAGCTCAACACCCTTGCAGGTGGCCAGGCAATTTCAGCTTAATGTCCCTATGAATGGCCAGGCAATACTAACAAACCAAAGTTGTATACAAAATTTTGGGGATTAGGCTAACACATATGGATCAAGTACCCTAATCCATCATAAGGGGAAGTAGTGAGTATTTTCCTTGGGATCAGTTGAGTGAGACCACTCTATGTCACAAGAAGTGTATGTTGCACACTCTCTCCGAGGAACTTTTTGGATGCTAATACCCCTTCAAGGATTGAGGGACTAGAGAACCAAAAGAAGAGATTCTACAAAACTAACTTTTCACAACTCTTAAATAGATATATAAGTTTCAACCACACATGAATTGTCCCTCAATCAGGTAACAAGCACACAAGCACACATAATGGTATGGTTAATGCCACACCTAAAATACAACATATTCCCCATGTATGGGTACATAGTCTCATCATCCCATGGGCACACAAAGAAAGTATGAGGTATTCACAAAACTCAACATGTGCACTAACACAAGATGTTCACACAATAGGGAATAGCTTTTTCCAATTTCCTCTTACCAAAATAAAACCACCATCCATGTCTAATTATTAAAGATCAATACAAACTTCTAAGAACATGTACTCCCAACATCCATACAATATATCATAGTGCTACATGGAGTAAATTATAAATGCCATGATAACTCTCACATTCACATTCACTATTATTAATTGGTAAATCACCTTACTATAGACTTGTGTTAGTCACATTTTTTTTCCTATACATAGTGCAATATCATTACAATGTTTACTCAACACAAGGTATGCAACATTATCACTTCAACATTCATTTAACATTTTGTATTTTGAATCTAGGTACAATAATTTAACATCTACATGATTTATGAAGACTTAACAATAAATTTGGGGACTATAGACCTCACCAACAAGATGCACCTATTATGAAATTATCATTAACATGCAAATGTTTCACTATTCCCTTTTCATATAAAATTTTACTTAATGAAAAATGATTTCTTATTTGAATTCCTACATGTTCCATAATTATGAATGCAACTTCGGCCTGAATTAGGTCCTTCACCCAAGGTTGATCTAATAAAACAAACCTTCATGAATGTATAAGCAATTTCTCATAAGAGACAAGCATACGATGGATTTTAATGCACCACACATGCAAACATAGTAATCTTCGTTAAACCAATGAGAAGAGAGAGAAAGAGATAAAGGGGTTTACAATTCTAACATAGGCATGAAGGCAAACATGGTTTCATCATCACACAATCACTTTCACACAAATGTATCAATCATATTAGAGAATGCAATAATCTCTATGGGCTAACAACATGACCATTCATTTTCTATTACCATATTTTATAATCTCAATACAATATAACATGCAAAAGAAACTCCCAAAACCACATAGGTTCAATCTAGAAATCATTAACACAAGGAGGTAAAGCACAAGAAGACATGTGCTAGAAAATTTGCATGGTGATGAAAAACAACAAGACTCAAGAGGAGAATACACACAAATGGAACTTCTTGGCACCCTCAAGGCCAATCAGACCTTTTAACAACATGAACAAAGAAACTAGACAAGGGTAATTTTAGGCAACACATGTCACCTACAACCCACCAATGAGCTAAGGTCCAACATGCCCACTTGAAACATAAGATACAGGAAAGTAATCAATCTCAACATAGGGAATCACTCCAATCCTATAGGGTAAGGAAAGACCTAGGAGGCATCATTCCTCCACAACACAAGACAGGGTTGGGAAACTCAACCCTCTAAAACACCATACTAAAACACTCAAATCAAGAGGTCCTATGACTGCCTCATCACAAAAAGCACTTGAAACACACAAAAAACACACTGCAACCACATGGGCTACAACCACACTCAGGGACTAGTCAAGGGTCACAACCCTTACACAAAAAAAGAGCCACACATTAAGAAAGAGACCAATCAAAACACACTTCTTGGTAGGCTCAAGGGTCTAACTAACCCTCACACAAAATAATTCCTCTACAAGATATGCAAGGGGTAGGAAAGAAAAACAACACTTGTTGCCATCCACCACACACAACACACCAGGAATGAATCAACCATAAGAAGGGATCCCAATGTTGCAACATGGGCTCTGCCTCTAACTCTACCTATGGCTTTTACCCTAGGGGCATCCTAAAGGAACAAGGAACACATAAAAATAGATTGTCAGAAGCATGATCTATACATCATACTAAGGCATGAATGCAAAACAACAAAACTATGAAAAAAAATAACAAGCTTACACCACACACACCAAACACAACAAAACATAGAAGGATCAAGTACACTAGAGCTCCCAGTGTGTGAACATGGGATTTGATACCAAATGCAACATCTCACTATGCAACCCTAAAGGGTAAGAGCCAAAAGAGGACAATATAATTTTTTCTTGAAAACATAAATAATAACTTATACATAAAGCAGTTTCCAAAACAATATATCGACAATAAACAAGACCAAGAATGGTTGAGTGCAAAACCAAGAGGGGAGGACTGATTAAGCCTCCAAAAAAAATATGAACAAGAGAAAATAAGAGAGCTCTAGAAATTTCTACTCTGGTGCTCTAGAATTACTCTACGCCGATGCTCCAAAATTACTCTATGTCGATGCTCTAGAATTATTCTACGGCGATGCTCCATAATTACTCTGTGTTGATGCTCCAGAAACCTTAGCAGCAACAAAAAGGGGGGAATATACAATAATAACTCATATTTTTCCATGAAATTTTTTAAAGGAAAATCCATAAATATAATCATAATACAAATGAGTCTAATACCAACACTAGAACTCATAAAACAAATATAAACCATCACATTTCTTCTCATTAATTGACATGGTTACATTTTCACTCTCAGGTGAGTACACTATACATAAAGGAATATCCAAGAGTACAAAAGAATTGCCATGAATAAGACATACCAACCGATAAAATAGAACAAGAGAGAAACACCTCCAACTGATGCTCTAATAACCTATACACTGGTCCCCAATAGTGGTGGCAATGCCTCCCTACCATGTGTACTCAAAAGAGACCACCCCACAATGCTCAGAAGTAGTCACAAGGCCTAATCAAAAATTACAAGGAAAGGGTAACATACAGCTAATTCTCACATTAGACATGGAGAAAACATGGAATGCAATGCATTAAAGCCAATGTCACAACATGAAGATGTTCATACAATAACATGTTAGGTACTACTCATGACTACTAAGGTATAAGGTACTAGAGTGTTGACTGGATGGAATGCCATCATGCATGCTCAAAGGGATGGCACCACATGGAATCAATTACACCTCTCATTTGGATGAAGAAACTCAATCATGCCTAAATCAATTCCCTATAGATGGATAACTTAATGCCCTACATATAGATAGGCCTTCTTGAGTGCATCCTTAGGCCTTACAAGCGCTCAAGGCCATGCACGAGGACTCATTATCTTATAATTGTTTTACCCCATATCATTTAACCAAATGGGGAACTAAAAGAAAATATGTAGCAATGAAAAAGTCACTAAAATCCATCATAAAATCCATTTAAAACAACTAAGAAAACATTGATTCTAAATCATGCAAATAGTTGAGCACATACGCCAACAAGCAGCTCAAATACCATTCACCATTCATCAATTACTTAATAAAAGAACCAAATCACTTAATCAGTATTAGCCTCATTAAATCATAAAAAAAGAACTTTTAAACAATTAAAACCACTAAGTGACGGTGGCACAAGGCATGGTTTTAGTTGTTATTCAAATGCATGAGAAAAAGGCATAGAAATTTCATAAAAATTCAAAGTGCCCAGATTAAAAATTAGACAACAACCCAGCTTAGATTATGATGTTTCTAGTTGGATTCCACCTTTAATTTTTAATTTTAAGACTTGAAATAAGATGTTTAGAAAAACATTGTTTTATGCATGGCTGGACAAAAACATGAAAAATGAAAGTGCCTAAATTAAAAATTAGACAACGACGTAGTTGAGATTTGAGAATTTCTACATGGAATCTAATTTTATTTTAAATTTTGAACAAGTGGTTAAAGAGCATCAAAGAAAAACGTCATTTTAACAAGTAGGTACAAATATGACAAAAAATGAAAGTGCCTAGAATTAAAATTTGCCAAAGACACAGTTGGGATTTCAGCTTTTTTACATGGAATCCACCTTTATTTTTCATTTTTGATAAGTGGATAAAGAGGAGAAAGGAAAATAATTTTTTTAGCAAGTTGCACAAATTTTGGCCAAAAAGAAAGTATTCCAAATTCATTTTAGACTCCAACCCAGTTGAGATTTGAGCATTATTAGGTGAATCTGATAGCTGGATTCGAATTTAAACAAAGATATTTGTATAGATTTAGGGAAGACTCATACTTTCCCCAAAAATGAATACCATAACTGGGCTGAAAGAAAAATACAATAACCAAAATACCATAACACCCAGAGCAACCAAGACTTCCAAAACATTTAAAAACACACTCATGCATACATTTATAACTCAAAAACTCAAGGAAAACATAGAAGAATACCTCAAATCTACTTGGAATGTGAAATGAAGAAATACTTTGTTAGAAAAGCATGAGGAGATTCCAAAATAGAGTAGCAAGACAACAAAACTATGATGAGCCTTCGGTGCCACTACCGACAAATTTCTTCTAAAAAATTCTCCATGTTTCTTCCCCAAATCAGCTACCCAAATCATGGGGTTTTCTCCTTCCCAAAAGAAAAGTTTTATTCTCCTCCCCAAAAGAATGACTCTCCCCCCAAAACAAAAAATGAATATAAGTATCTATATCCAAGACAAGGCTGCCCCATTTTTTTAACTAACTCCTCAACACAATAAAAATGAAATAAATCATTTTATTAAACAAAATATTAATTCTCTCCAAAGCAATTAAATAAAATCACTAATTATACAATATTCTCTATTTCATATAAAAGTAATAATTTAAATCAAGCATTAAATACACACAAGCTACCCAGGAAGATTTAAATAAAACTATGAGGGCTCACATAAAGGATTAATAAAATTATTTAAAAATTTCCAAATGAAATATATCATTCTCTCAAATGATTAATAAAAATAATTTAAAATAACATATTTAAAATCTCATGGATAAAAACATCCAAATCTTAAATCAATTAAACACAATGAAATACCATATATGAAACCATGAAAAGATGCCAATGAAAATGCATCATAACACTGACAACCAAAATATAGTCACATAATAGATTTAATAAAACCATAACAAAATATCTCAATGAGACATACCGTTAAACCACATACAACTGAAAGGTGCTTTGGACATACAACTTAAAGGTAAACAGATGTTAAGACATCAACAAGGAAACACTACACTAATAGGGTATAGTGGGTTAGGGGACATTTGACCTATGACTACATCTAGAAACCACCATTGCAGATTATAAGTATGCTGAGGCCTGTGGATCTAGGTGGACTTGATACACAGTACCTGCATCACTCCAATTACATGTCAAAGTATGTGTGCATATAACATATATCATATACTCAAAGAAACATCAATCAACAAGAAGAGGGTCATGATATCATAAGCCTCTTGGATACAAGTGTTACAACATCATCCCTGTCCTTTCCATAATTGTATAAGCATGTAATCCTGAATAATAGCTAAACATGATAACCTTTCACATAACCATCAATGTATAAACTCATTATGATAATGTTTAACGTTTAAAATATCAAATCCAAATCAAAATACTATCTTACCTAGGCTAGAGTTAGAGATGTGTTACACTACTAGTTTTTTTTTTTTTTAAATCTATTTGGTGAAAATTTGAAATTTCAATGTAGTAGTACTTAAATTTTAGGGAAAAAATAAGAAGTAGGTGTGTATCTAACCACCCTAACCACAATAAAATGATAGTATTTTTTTATAAGATTTTAGATATAAGTAGAGGACTCATGTCTTGATGTGATGCATATTTTTTGTAATTGTTTTCCATGTAAATAATGAATTATTAATTTTTTTATTAAATTTTTTTAAAAATATAAAAACACATATGTCTAACCACCTTAACTTGTTCAAAACTTCATAAAATTCATTTTTTTTCAATCCTATGATTTGTGAAGTATAGAGTGTGATGCATGTTTCAGATTCAAAAAATGTGATACCATTTGAAAGCTATAGATGTTTTTCAATTAGTCTATCAATCAGGACTTTAGTCATAATTCAAATAGAAAATGAATAATAAATATTTATTAAATTTAAATTAAAGCATATTTTATATTGGTCGAAAGTTAAAAATATCCTTTAAAAACCTTTTTCATTTCATCAATTTTGGGTAAAAAATAGTCGCCAGCCACATACCCATCATATCGCCACTTTTTGGCCCATCATGATCTTGCATATACCCTGAAATAGAAATAATGATGGAAATGGTGAATGAACAACATGCAATGCTACAAATAACCAAAATACTTGTTCTAAAGTTTGCAAACTTGTGTGCAATGGCTGCAATGGATATGGATCTTGACCAAATGAATGATCTTGAATTCCTTTGCTTGAATCAAAACCCTACATCACAAATGTTAGCACAACAATACACATGATGTAAGAAGCTCTTTGATATGATGATTAAATCCTTATAATGGCTCCAAATGCTTGATAAATATTCTCTTGAATGCTCCTATGAACTCAATTATACTATGATAAATGTTCTCATAAAAGACTTGGACTGAAATGAATGAATGAGCCTTGTATTTATACTTATCTATGCTTAATATCTCAAAATTACATCACACCAAGCCAGCATATGAATTCATTAAATAAAGGAGGATAAATCCCACCAAAATTTGAAATTAAATCTCAAAAATGACTCAAGGAGGACTAAGATTCCCTAGGTGGCATCTTAGTCCCAAGCCATGAAATTTGGGGCACATACACCAAAAAGGGGCACAATTAAGATACTGCAAAATCAAGGTCTCAAGACCTTTAGGGGACAAAGATGCCCTAGGTGGCATTTTAGTCTTAACCCAAAAATAGGTACGCATAGATGGAGTCATTAAATTATCATTTATGCTTTGGAGAATGTTGAGACTAACCAAAAAAGGATGTAATTCATAGTGCTTGTGGACATAAAATAGGACCAATTAAGACATAAAGAAACATAAATAAAGCAAGGAAAGCCCAAAAAAGTGTGAAAATGCAAGGGTATGCATTCTACTACACTACATTTAGCCCCCACTTTAGTGAGAGGATGAACTTGCTTCAAACTCACACTAAAGTAGCCAAACACACAATCAAGAGGGGTTGAAATGTAAAAATTCTAGTAAGGTAGGATGATAATAATCAAGAGCGCGTCCAATCCCCCAAGATCAAGATCCTATGGAAAACCAACATAGGCACAAAGGAACACACTTGAAGAGGATATATGAAGCCATAACCAGATTGAAAACATAAATCATCAAAGAAAAGAAAAAGACAAAAAAAAGGAAAACAACAATGGATCAAGCTTCAACTAGTCATCCAATGAGGTAGACTGGGTCTATTATTCTTGTCCAGAAAGAAAATTTACAAGTGAAACACATTGTCCACTATGCAAACAAAACATGCTCACAAGGGCTAGTGAAGATAGGTCTCCACTAGGTGATCCCCAAGGGACCATCTCAAAGCCATACCTCCATGACTTTAATGAGGTACAAAAATGCATGCTCACAAGGGCTAGTGAAGCTAGGTGTCCACTAGGTGATCGTCAAGGGACTATATCAAAGTCATACCTCCATGACATTAATAGGGTACAAAAATGCATGCTCAGAAGGGCTAGTGAACCTAGGTGTTTACTAGGTGAGCCCCATGGGACCATATCAAAGCCATACCTTCATAACTTTAATAAGGCACAAAATGCATGCTCACAAGGGCTAGTGAAACTAGGTGTTCACTAGGTGAGCCCTAGGGATTCCATATCAAAGCCATACATCCATGATTTAATAAGTACAAAAGGAAAATGAAACAAGAAAGAGGGATGCTCAAAGGTATTTTTCTTTGTTCATGTGAGGTCTTACACTTAGGGGACATCATTCCTAATGTCTCCAAGAGAGGACCGATCAAAGGATAAAAGTTTCACAACTTAAGGTTCAATGAAGTGTGTCACATCACCACTAAGGGGAGTATAATATTATAAGGTAGATCACATTCTTGAAGGACATTACTCCCAATGTCACCACAAAGAGAAAAACATCATGTGAAATAAGAAAATCACATCAAAGACCATGAAAATGAAAAAAAATGCAAGTAAAATCATTCCAAAATAATGCTAATGTATTCCCGCACTTTAAATAAATTTCTAACACCATGTTTTGAGTAATTACTTTAAAGTAACCAAAATATGAAAAAGGAAAAGAGGGTTTCCCCCATGATGCATAATGGATCTATGGATTTTGGTTCAGTGTCTATCTTTGCTGCAATAATATTAGAGAGCTCAAAACTATCATCATTCTCCAAATACACATAGAACTAGAAGAATGACACAAAGAGAGTGAAAACAAACAAAAAAAAGTATTTTGGGTCAACATGAAAGAGAAATAGGGTGTCTCAATGCCTTGCATCATCCCCAAAAGGAAAACACAAGAAAAAAAAAGAAAACTAAAAGACAAATAAAATATAATGAAAAAGTTTTTGGGTCAACATGAAGGAGACATGAATGTCTCAATGCCTTGCATCATCCCCAAAAGGAAAACACAAAATAAAATATGAAAAGAAAAAAAAGATAAAAGATCAAGGAAAAGGCCAAAGTATACAACATATAGAAGAATGAAGGTACAAATAGAGGAATGCACATAGAGAGAAACATTAAAAAAAACATCACAAGGGATCACATTACACACATGCAAGAAAATAAAAAGAAAATGAAAAAGACTAGTAAGGCATAGGAAAGTAAACCTAAACAAGTCACCTACCTCCCAATCTCAGTCTGCATAAGTAGAAGGTAGATAACAAACATAAGGGACAACAACAAATGTGTTACTAGGAAAAGGCCATTTACTTCTTGCCTCCATTAAGTACAAGATAAGAATGGTTCAAGGTAGATGATGAGAAGGATCATGTAATAGTGAGAATAGAGTATTATACAACTATTACATGACAAGAAATGTGGAGAAGGATAAGCTATGAAATCACTTGATGGAAATCATTGCCACAAAATTGAAATTTTTGCAATACTTACTTGAATGCATGACACTCATCAGTATTTTTCCTGAGATTTTGATGATATGTGTAATGTGGTACTTTTACATCTTTAGGATAAAGAACTAATCTATTCATAGGTGGTAATGTTACAAGTCCTTTGTTGAGAAGTAATTTTAGTTTCCTTTCATTTTTAGGTGGTAAACAAAGAGGTTGTAAATTTTTTAATTTGTAAGGCCTCTGGAACTTGCTAGATTCACCAACTTTTCTAGATGGGATTAGGGCAGGAGGTCCTAAGATTATCCTATCTTTATTTGTCTTATTGTTATGATCTATTGGTTTCTCTTTAGGAAGAAGTATATTCAAAATAGGAGGAGAATCTAAAATCATTGTACCATCACTTCAGATCCTTAGCTATTCTCTAGGAGGCTTGTCATTATGAGAGGGATCTTGATATTCTAATCCCTTTGTGTTTTCATTGGTTGGTTGTTGCTCTAGGATTTGATGAATCCCATGTTAACTTGTTGTATCACATCCTTTTTTTCTTGAGATTGTGAAGCCTTTTCCATATGTTTCTTCTAGGTTGATTGGAGTGTTTTTTACTTTGTGATCATAAAAGGGTTGGGTATTTGTTTGTTTAGAGGAACTAGGTTCACCTTTTGTAGGGAACTTAGGTTCAACTTTTTTTTTGATTTCAAGATGTAAGTAACCAAAAATCTCAAGAGGTTTTATTGTGAGAGGATCTATTTGATTCATGGAGGGATAAAAATAGGCATTAACAATATGCCTCAACCCATGATTGAGCCACCTATCCTTGATGAAACCATGATTGAACCAAAAGACCTTATAAATACCCAAGAGAATCCTATTACAAATCCTTTACCCACTTCATATAAGAGACCATGAGATAAGAAAAAAAATCCCATAGTGCCTCCTAATGCCCAACCAATTTACATAGACAAAGAGAAAGTCATTGGAAAACATCCCATGGTTCCTTCCCTTCCTCCCTTAAGGGAAGAAAAGAAACCTCTAGTTGATAAAATAGCCCCTACACAAATACAAACTGAAAATTGTGTGAAAATAAATTGAAATGCTAGAGAGAATATGCATGGATGTCATGCTATTGCCCATTTACTCGAATAGAAAGAAGGAATGAATAACATAGAGAATGAAAACCAAAACTTGTCTCCAACAAGGCATGATGCCTCTTCACCCTCAAAACAACAAATTCCTATGGATATTGTCATTAGACCTCCTATTGTGATTAATATGGATGATGACATTAAATTTTCTAAGATTGATGAGGAAGTGCACAATGAATAAAATCTAATGTTTTCCTTTTCTACGAGCTTAAAAGATGATTTTCCTAATAATAGTATTTAACTTGGTGTGTGTCCTAGTTCTACACTTGATGTTTTCCCTTTAGCTAATTTTCCTCTTGCATATACTAAACAAGAATGGAATTCAAATGACCTACTTTAGGTTCACTCACATTTTCCTTACAATATTTTTCTTTGTTTTCTTTTGCATGTTTCTTTGTGTGATGGCATGTGTGTAATGTGATCCATCATACTATTATGTTTGATTTATCTCTCTTCATGTGCATTCCTCTATTTGTACCTACATTTTTCTCTTTGTCATAAACATTTTATCTTGTCATTTTTGTTGTGTTTTCCTTTTGGAGAAGATGAAAGGCAGTTGGACATTTAGGTCTCTTCCATGTTGATGAGAAAAATATTTTTCCTTTTTTTCACTCTCTACTTGTCATTCATATTGTTCTACAAGTATTTGGGGAATGATGACATTTTTTAGCTTTATAACAATATTGTAGCAAATATATACTGAGCCTAAATCAGTAGATCTCTTATGTGTTTTTGGGGGAAACCCCTTCCCCTTTCATGATGGAGCTTCATTTTGAAACATATGGCTTTGCATAAGGATTTATGAGCAAGCTCCCATGTCCCTCTGATCATTACCATTTAATATCTACTACTTTAGATTTATTTCTCACAATAATGGTGTTAGAAATTTCTTTAAAGTGGGGACATACATCAACACTCATGTTTCATTGTGTGATTTTATTTATTCTTTTGATGCATCATTTTATTTGTGGTGTAATTTGGTTTGGCATCCTTTGACAACATGATATTTCATATTATACAACTTTCCTCTTAGTGGTGATGCAACGCAATGCATTCCATAAGTTGAAAATATTTTATCTTTGATTTCTCCTCTCTTGGAGAAAATAAGCACAATGAACACTAAGAAGAAGACCTTACATGAACTAAGATATATGCCTTTAAACAAAATCCATATATATAAGTACAATGTACATAAGAGTTTTGCATAATGCAACTTGTTACCCTTGTGAAGCTCAAACCCATAAATTCAAGTCCAACAAGTATAACACACCTTGCTTGATAGTGGAGCCTTCACCATGTTCATAGGTGCTTAGCATAATGTATCTTTTTAAGTCTTATGGAGCAAAAAATTTAAATGTGTGTGGTACCTTATTGAAGTTTTTAGGATGATAGATTTGATATGGTATGGGAGCCTAATATGATTCTCTCATTTGCCACTTCCCTGGGGGCTAACCTATTGGATGGTCCAAGGTTCCATTAGCCCATGTGAGTATACGTGTCATTTAAATAGTGGACATAAACTTCTAATAGTGAGTGATAAGGGAAAATATTGATGTTTCACATTGCATTTGAATAGTCATATCTTGATCCACCCCTTTCCTAGACAAACAACTATGTTCTGCATTGTGTTGGAATAGTCATAGATTGATTTTCCCTTATCTTCTCCTAGAATTTGATAGTTTATGATTAAATATCTTATTCATTCTTGCATACATAAGTGTCTTTAATGTCTAATTTAGTGTGATTTTTACATGAGGTCATACTCTCACTAAAGTGGGGGCTAAATATAGTGTAGAAAAAAGTATCACTTTTTCACACTTAATTTGGGAATAATATTAAATAAAAGGACCAAATGATGTCTCAATTTATTGTTGTAATATGTATTTTACATATTCACATTAATTCTAGGGGCTTGTTAATTAAACAAATTTAATTGTAACTTATTTTTTGTGTTGTAAGGTGTACCTTTGCACTGTCACACTAATATAGGGCTTTATTAATTAATTGAGCTTAATTTTCCTTAATTGGCCCCTTTAATTCAAATCCAATCCTAATTAATTGTAAATTTCAAAGGGTAAAACTTTACTTGCATCAATTCCATAACATAATGCTTAAACATTGGAGAATGTGTGTCCTAGGTAATTAACCAAGGACCCATTCACCCAAGGGTGAATGTGTCCTCACTTAGGCCTCATAATTAGATTTAAATATATTTTTGGTATTTTTTCAATGATTTCAAATGTGTATTCACATGTTGGCTTGTGTTATTTTAATTTGAAGAATTCATTTTAGCATATGTATAAATAAGAGGTCATTTAACTAAGTTTCATCCTATAATTTTTAGAAAAGAATTCCTAAAGTGAACTTGATAATCAAAGAGCAATTCAACAAAATTTCAAGATTATTTTAATGGAATTCAAGAGAAGATTCATTGTAGAATTATTGTACTAGTCAAGATCCATTATCATGTTGAAGCTTTCTTGCATGATGCATGCTATTTGAGCTAATATGTAGATGTAGTGTTCAAGATCCATTAAAGCATTCAAAAGGATTATTTCAAATCAAGATTCATGATCAAGATCCACATCCATTGCAACCCATTCATTTAATTTGTAGATCTACATTCCAAGGTTCAAATAGGGGTTTGGTGAGTTGTGACATTGCTTGTTCATTCATCATTCCTTCATGCTATTTCATTTCAATGCAAGGCTTAATTACCAAAATAGGGTTTGACCAAGGAAATCCCCCACTCATCTTGTTGAAAATATGCATCAATCAATATAGGCTAAAACCTCCATTGGAGCCAAGTTGGTGTGATAGCTTCAATGTATGGCCAACAAGCAGTTTGTATCATCATGTTTTGTACAAGTCGTTGTGACCTAGCTTTTGTCTCACCAAACAGTTACAGTCTAGAGCCCATCACTATGAAAAGAAGTATTTGGCGTGACCTCTTATCATGTGGAAATCTTTGGCTGATAGGCCATTCATAATGAGCATCAGGGAGACTCATGGAGATCATAGGCTTTAGGATAACCTATAGTGGCTCGGTGAGAAGTCCTAACAAATTGTCAAAGTCTTGCCAATAGTGTTTGGTTTGTAGTCATCAAAGAGACTTGGCTGAAAGAAATGATATTGGTAAGAAGTCCTACCGATGTGGAAATGTCTCACCGACAGAGGCTCAAGTGTTGGTCATTGGAGTAACACAAAGGATCTCGAAGAGAGTTCTTAGTGATTAGAGGATGTCTTGCTAATAACCTATGGCTATTGGGGTAACTCAATGGTCTTGGGAAGAAGTCCCGACGAAGGATGGAATGTATTGCAGATGATGTTGATGTCTTTGGTATAGCTCTTGGCGAATGGTGGACATTAGTGTAACTTATATGTGTTCAAGAGGATCTCTCGATAAAAGACATATGTCTTGGCAACAGTGGATGGCTTCAAAGTAACATTTGTGATCTCATAGAAACCTCTTAGTGATAGAAAAAAGTCTTTCTGACTATTCTTTGGAGCTCGATATGACTTGTGATCTCATTGGTATAATCTTTAATGACTCGACATGAGGTTGTAGTGAGAATGATATGTCCTACCGACAAAATATTTCTTTGGTGTGACTTGTGACATCGATATGAAGTCTCACTGAAGCACGATACTCTTGCCAAATGGTAAACTCATATCTATGAGACTTTTGGACCTCGCTATGATCTCTTGGCGAAAGCGATAGGTCTCGCCAACTGATTGGTGCCTCGGTGTAACACATGAAAGCTCGTTGAAACATCTTGGTGAAATTGATATGAAGTCTATGTGGCATCGGTGAGACATTGTCAGTGTCTCACCGAGATGCCAACAAAGCTTGAATCTCTTTTGACCATTTGACCATCCTATGTGGAGTCTCATGGACCAATAGGAGAAGCCGAATCTAAATAGTTGGAAGTTTGTTCATTGTGATAGTTCTATGAGGAATCTCGACAGACATGGAACAACATGGATATACTCTAGGATTATAAATAGTGATCGGTTGGTTGGTTGCATCGACGGATTTTTGTGTGGGTGTATGATTAGTGAATGAATTATATTCTGTAATAACTGAATTTGAAGGTTCCTATACTAGATTTTTCATGGTGAATGTTGCTGTAAACAAACACCAAAAAGATAAGTCTGAATTTTGTATGTAATCTCCATTACTGTAATACAAAGTGATTTCTCTTGGTGTGGTGGGTTTTTCTCTGGTAAGGGTTTTCCCACGTATATCTAGTGTTCATGTGTGATTGTCAAATTCTCTATTTCTGTTATATGTTTCAAAGTACATCTTAATTGGACTGTAATTGTAAATTTTAAAGAGAATTTGCATTCTTCCCTAAGATTTTTGTGTTAGGAGAGTTGTTTCTGCACCTTGAATTTCCTTACAAGTGGTATCAAATCCTAGCCAACTGTGTTATCCTTGTGGGTATGTTGGGTTTTCTAAGTCAAATTTTTTTAGTGGGAGTCTTGTAGAGTTTGTTGTTTTTTATTACACATTGAGATGTCTAGCACATCAGGAAAGATTGAAATAGAGAAGTTCAATGCCAGTAACTTTGAGTTGTGGAAACTCAAGATGGAAGACCTTCTTGTTGATCGTGATCTGTGGCTTGTAGTGTCTGGAATGAAACCTTAGACCATGAAGCAATAGGATTGGGAATTGGCAGATAGAAAGGAAAAAGGGCTAATAAGGCTCTATCTTGCAGACTCTATTCTTCTGAATGTGCATGAAGAAAAGACTGCAGCCTCTTTGTGGACAAAACTGGCATCTATATATCAGGGGAAGTCCTTGGTGAATAAATTGTTCCTAAGGAAGAAGCTATATTCTTTGAGAATGTAGGAAGAAGGGTTTGTAGTTGATCATTTGAATGCATTTAATATGATAATTGCTCAATTGACATATGTTGGTGTAAAAATTGAAGGAGAGGATCATTGTATGCTTATGTTGTGTTCTTTTCCACACTCTTGGGATCATCTGGTGATGGCTATTGGGAGTACAACATCAAAGTTCAAGATGGATGATGTTACATCTTTGCTGTCAGAAGAGATGAGAAGGAAATCTTCTGAGATGGCCAAGAAAGCTCTTGCTGTCAGAGGAAGGTCAAAAGAGAAAGGCAAGAAGAAGGACAAGAAATCAAAATCAAAATTAGAGGGGAGATCAAAGTCTCCTGGCAAGAAGTACAAGGTGAAGTGTTGGAACTGTGGGAAACCTGGTCATGTCTGAAAGGACTATAAAGAGGAGAAAAAGAAGAAGAAGAAATACTCTTCCAATAATGATTCTTCTAAGGATGATTCAGATGCCTTCATTGCTGCCTTGGCTACACAGGCATCAGATGATGTCTAGTTGATTGATTCTGGAGCATCTTTTCACATGACATCTCATAGATACTAGTTCACAAAGTATGAAGAATATCATGGTGGAAAGGTGTACTTGGCAAGTGATTCTACTTTGGAAATTGTTGGTCATGGAAGAGTCAAAATCCAATTTCCTAATGGCAGAATAAAGGGAATTAATGATGTAATGCACATACAAGGTCTGGCTCAAAATCTACTATCTATCAATAAGCTGAATGATATTGCAGTGCAAGTCTCATTCTTTGGAAATGCTGCAAGATGACAAGAGGTTCAATGGTGCTGGCTGGAGGTACTAGAATTGGTACCCTGTACAAGCTAGATGCACATGCTGTTCAATGTAACAGTGTCTTTGGAAAGTCATTGAAAGCTATTCATGGAGGTAAAGAGGAGATTGTTCCTAATTATGTAAACTCTATGGAAGTAAAACTTCCAGCAGAGAATACTATGCTCTGGCATCATAGGTTAGGCCACATAGGAGAAAAGGGTTTAAAAAACTTGAAGAATAAAAACCTGGTTGAGGGGCTTGATGATTGTAATCTTGAATTTGATTTTTCTGAACATTGTATATATAGAAAGCAACACCATGTTTCATTTTATGACAGTCCTCACAAATCTCCTGGTTTGCTAGATTATATTCATTCATATGTGTTTGGTCATGTGAATGTTCCTTCTTTGTCTAAATCAAGATTCTATGTGTCGTTTATTGATGATTATTCAAGAAGAGCATTTCTATATTTTCTAAAAAGTAAATCAAAAGTGTTCAGTCAAATTAAGGAATTTAAGAACCTTGTAGAAAATTAGACTGGTAGAAAAATCAAATGCTTAAGGACTGATAATGGCAGTGAATTTTGTTTTGATGAATTTGAAAGTTACTATAAAGACCATGGGATTAAAAGACATAAGACTACACCTTATACTCCATAGTAGAATGGAGTTACAGAAAGGTTCAATAGGATGGTGATGGAGAGAGCATGAAGTATGCTTAGTAATGTTGGCTTGGAGGAGAAGTTTTGGGCTGAGGATACTGCTACTACATGTTACTTGATTAATCGGTCTCCAAACTTTGCTCTTGTTGATAAAACACTTTTGGAAGCGTGGTCTGGTAAGAAGCCCTCTCTTAGACATATTCGAGTCTTTGGCTATGAAGCATATGCATATGTGTCAGATGTGAAAAGATCTAATTTGGAGAACAATGTTGTTAAATGTATTTTTATTGGCTATAGTGCTAAAATTAAAGGATACAAGCTTTGGAATCCTATTACAAAGAAGGTTGTATATAGTAGAAGTGTAATATTTCATGAACTGAAACCTTCCACCTTGGATCTGCAGTTAGAGACACAGTCAAAAAATAATAAGGATGTAGTAGTAATTCCTCCTACTCTAGAGAAAGAGGAATTGAAAATTCAAAATGTACCTAAAACTGAGGAGAGCTCAAGAAGTTCTGAAAGTTTTGAAGAAGAAGAACCTCAGCCTCAGCCAGTGAGGAGGTCAACCCATGAAAGAAAACAACTAGATAGGTATGGTTTCTCTTTGATTTATTTTACTTGTGCCTATGCTTTGATTTATAGCATTGATGAGCCGAGGACTATAAAAGAGGCAATTAAAATGCTTGATTCAGATTCTTGGTTGGAAGCCATGGAAGAAGAGATCACATCATTAGAAAAGAATAATACTTGGATCCTGGTGCCCTTGCCTAAAGGAAGAAAACCTGTGGTCTGCAAATGGGTATTTAAGAAGAAGATTTGTCTGGATGGAAATTTAGAAAAGTACAAGGCAAGACTGGTTGCAAAGGGTTATTCCTAGGTAGAGGGAATTGATTATGGGGAGATTTTCTCTCTTGTAGCAAAGCTGACATCTATCAAATTTCTTTTGTCACTTGCAGTAGCATACGACTTAGAGGTCAAATAGATGGATGTGAAGACAACATTTCTTCATGGTGATCTTGAAGAAGAAATCTATATGTCCTAGCCTGAGCACTTTGTTGAAAAAGGTAAAGAAAAACTGGTATGCAAATTAAAGAATTCTCTGTATGGGTTAAAGTAGTCACCTAGAATGCGGTACCAAAAATTTGATACTTTTGTATTGTCTTTGGGATTTGTGAGATCAAAATCAGATCACTGTGTATATTATAAAGCTGAAGGTGATCGA
The DNA here is from genome assembly GCA_007258455.2 of Sequoia sempervirens. Classification (NCBI taxonomy): domain Eukaryota; kingdom Viridiplantae; phylum Streptophyta; class Pinopsida; order Cupressales; family Cupressaceae; genus Sequoia; species Sequoia sempervirens. The sequence goes on from VDFB02270651.1 coordinate 714,962,536, forward strand.
GTTCTTATTATTCCTCTCTATGTTGATGATATGTTGTTCATAGGCAATAGTAAGCTAATGATTTCTGATCTTAAGTCTCAGTTGTTTGCTAAGTTTGAAATGAAATATCTTGGTGCAGCCAGGTATATTATGGGGATGGAGATAACTAGGGACAGGAAGAATAGAAAACTATGGCTCAGTCAAAGTAAGTATATCAGGACTATTCTTGAGATATTATGTATGAATGATTGCAAATAGCTAGTTGTTCTAGTCTTACAGGGAATGAAGCTATCTGTTGAAGATTGTCCAAAATATCCTACTGAGATGGAGGACATGACTAGTGTGCCCTATGCTAGTGTGGTTGGAAGTCTCATGTATGGAATGGTCTGTACAAGGCCAAACATTGCCCAAGCAATAGGAGTTCTTAGTCGGTTTATGGCTAATCCTAGAAGGACACATTGGGATGTTATAAAGAGAGTTTTCAAATATTTGAAGGACACTTCAAATTTTTCTTTGTGTTACCATGGGAACTTGGTTGAATCACAGAGGACTCTTAGTATTTGAGGCTATGTGGATTTTGATTGGGCAGGGACATTCGCAGTAGGAGATCCACCAGTGGAGACATTTTCATGATGAATGGTGGTGCAGTGAGCTGGATGAGCAAGTGATAGGCTGTAGTCACTTTATCCACTACGGAGGATGAATACATGGTAGCTACCCATTCTTTTAAAGAATTAGTATGGTTAAAACGTTTGTGTTCTAACATTGGTTTTGATGTAGGGGAGATAACTATTTTCTATGATAGTTAGAGTGGAATTTGTCTAGCAAAGAACCCTACTTTTCATGCTAGGATGAAACATATTGATGTGCAGTATCAATTTGTATGAGATATGGTTGAGGATGGAAAGGTCAGTTTGGAAAAGGTTGATACTCTGGAGAATGTTGTAGATGCATTGGTGAAGCCAGTGAGCACAAACAAGTTGAGGTGGTGTGCTAGTTCAATGGGCCTTAGTGCCCATGATTTTCAGTAAGTGTTTTGTAGAGTTCTAGAGGTTCCTGTGTGATCTTCGTCAAGTTGGAGATTTTTGGAAATATTCCTCAATCAATACAAGTTGAAACCTCCATTGGAGCCAATTTGGTGTGATAGCTTCAATGTCTAGCCGACAAGCAGTTTGTATCATCATGTTTTGTATAGGTTGTTGTGACCTAGCTTTTGTCTCACTGAACGGTTACAGTCTAGGGCCTATCATTGTGACAAGAAGTATTCGGCGTGACCTCTTATCACATGGAAATATTTGGGTGATAGGCCATTCATATCGAGCGTCGGGGAGACTCATGGTGACCACAGGCTACGGGATAACCTATAGTGGCTCGGTGAGAAGTCCCAGTGAATTGTTAAAGTCTCGATGACAGTGTTTGGTTTGTAGTCATCGGGGAGACTTGGCCAAAATAAAAGCTATCAGTAAGAAGTCCTACTAATGTGGAAATGTCTCAACAATGGAGGTTCAAGTGTTGGTCATTGGAGTAACACAAAGGATCTTAGAGAGAGTTCTTAGCGATTAGAGGATGTCTTGTCGATAGCCTATGGCTATTGGGGTAACTCAATGGTCTCAGGAAGAAGTCCCGGCAAAGGATGGAATGTATCGCCGATGATGTTGATGTCTTTAGTATAGCTCTTGGCGAACGGTGGACATCAGTGTAACTTATATGTATTTGATAAGATCTCTTAGTGAAAGAGATATGTCTTCATGACAGTTAATGGCTTTAGAGTAACATTTGTGATCTTGGAAAAACCTCTTAGCGATAGACAAAAGTCTTGCTAACTATTCTTTGGAGCTCGATATGACTTGTGATCTCATCGGTATAATCTTTAATGACTCAGCGTGAGATCAGTGGTGAGAATAATATGTCCTACCGACAGAATATTTCTTCGGTGTGACTTGTGACATCGATATGAAGTCTCGTCAAAGCACAATACTCTTGCCAAATGGTAAAATCATATCTATGAGACTTTTGGACCTCACTATGATCTCCTAGCGAAAGCGATAGGTCTCACCAATTGATTGGTACCTCGGTGTAACACATGGAAGCTCATTGAAACATCTTGCCAATAAGAATATCTCTTGGTGAGATCGATATGAAGTTTATGTGGCATCGGTGAGCACTGTTAGTGTCTCACAGAGATTCCAACAAAGCTTGAATCTCTTTTGACCATTTGACCATCCTATGTGGAGTCTTGTGGACCAATAAGAGAAGTCGAATCTAAATAGTTGGAAGTTTGTTCATTGTGACAGTTTTTTGAGGAAGCTCGGTAGACATGGAACAACATGGATATACTCTGTGATTACAGATAGTGATCGGTTGGTTGGTTGCATCGACGGATTGTTGTGTGGGTTTATGATCAATGAATGAATTCTATTCTATAATAACTATAATTTGAAGGTTCTTGTACTTGATTATTCTTGGTGAATGCTGTTGCAAATAGACACCAGAAAGATAAGTCTAACTTTTGTATGTAATCTCCATTACTGTAATACAATGTGATTTCTCTTGGTGTGGTAGGTTTTTCTCCCGTAATGGTTTTCCCACGTATATCTGGTGTTCATGTGTGATTGTCAAATTCTCTGTTTCTGTTATCTATTGCAAAGTGCATCTTAATTGGACTGTAATTGTAAATTTTAAAGAGCATTTTCATTTTTCCTTGAGGTTTTGGCATTGGAGATTTGTTTCTGCACCTTGACTTTCCTTACACACCTAACAAAACAATGTTTTTGTCTCTTGATGTGTGATTGCAGAGTTTAGGTGGAAGATCTAATGAAAAGAAAAATTACAAAGTTGTCAAAGTTGTCACCATTCTTGCAATTTTGTAAAAAAATACCTATAGAATTTATTTCTAACTTTTTGACAATGAGATTCTAAAATTTGGGAGTGTAGAAATAGAAAAACAAAACCTAGAAACTAATTTTTAGGAGCCCTAGTGAGGACCCATTCAACATAGGTAAAGTAATTCCTTAGTGAGCTTTGAAAAGGAACTTTTGGTGGCTATTAAACTTCACTTTCCCCTTCTTAGACCTACAATTTGATTGTTGGTTCCATTGATATTGAGTTTAATCTTCTAGATACACTTTATAGATTGCATTTTTGGTTTTCTATTTTTATTCTTTCTCCCCAAAGTGTTGTTTGACTCATATCCTTGTCCTTGCATAAATAGGGAATTTTAAAATTCACACCCTGATTTGACTCACTTGTTATTCATTTCATGGTTTGGATCTCATTCTCTTGAATGAATTTAGGAAAAATAGATCCATCATACCTCATTTGTTATCAATTCATTTTTGTGAGCCCCTTTTCACACCTATATTTTTATTTTTTTTCACACGCATGTAGATTCATCAATACATCAAGTAGTTTACTAATTGTCCCATTATGCCAACCAGTATTAGTCCATGCATGGAGCTGAAATGGTACCTACACACACACTCTCTATTGATCTAGAAGATCATGGTTGTTACTATGGAATTGGCTCTTGTTCTCAATGGGTAAGGCACACACCTAGAAGGTGGCCTCATTTAGAATATGCAAGAGAGGGATTTTCAATGGACCATGTATGCAAGAGGTCTTATTATGCTATCTCACCTTTACTATGATCTCAAGTGGTTCATGTCTAGAGAGTTACATAGTATAGTACATTATACATTCATATAGGTGTGGGCCTTTGAGCATATCAAATGTACCAAGCCTATACATTATCCCATAGTAGTGGTGTTAGGGTACCCATGAGCTTTCAACTATAATTTGAGATGGGATTGGGAGGTTGGACACTTACTACATTAGTGGATTTAGATTGATTATCTAGAGGATGAAGAAGTAGTATGGAGACCCTACCTCACTATACCCCAATGGCTAGATCTCATGCAACAACTTATCAAGATGTAGTAGGACATACTCTAATTGGGTCAACGTGACTATATAGTTATGCCATTTTACTATAATCATGTGATGAGATAGTTTAGATAGATCCACATACCAGCAAGGCCTCAACCCACCTACTTGAGATCAACATGCATTGGGTCTAGATTTGGAGACATTTGACATCCCATGATGAAAGATGTGGACTTCAACAAGTTGATTGATAAGGGCCATGATGTGCCATTGGCATCAAACCTGCATGATGTAGGCACCATTATATCCTACAAGCAGTTTTGGGTGAGAGATTGAACAACACACATCTTCACTTATGAGCATCTTGTAGGAAATGTTCGACCTCTTCCAAGTCATAGAGATGAGAGAGAGGAGGTGGTTGATGGAGACACAAAGGAGAAGGATAGAGTAGATGACTTTGAGGGAGAGGCTAAGGAGGATCTAGATCAAATGATCAAATATTTTCATGACCTAGATGATGCCATAGATACCCATGAGGAGAGATATGTACCTCATTCATGAGTCACTCAAGCATAGATAGTAGCTGCTAGAGGCATTAGTATTCATGAGTGTGGGGAAGCTAGTGGTACTACACCTTCCACACTTCCAATACATGAGGGGCCCATTGCCCCACATCAAGACTCCAAGTGGTAGGCTAGAGATCTAAGTGATGATATGTTATCTTTTTGTTATGCTTTTAAGGTTACATATACATATATATATCATGGAATTTTCTGATATTCTTTATTGTTTTCTTCATGCAGTATGTACACAAGACTATTGATACCTCTTTTGTCAAGTCACTACAAATATGGCCCCTTCCTTGCCCCAAGATCTATACATACAAATGGAGCATATGCCACCACCTAGCATGGGTATACATGCTAAAATTTCAAGCCTCTAGGAAGATGGAGGAATGCATATGAGGTGGCCACAAGGTGCACTAATCTATCCACTATTGGGGAGGAGAGAGCAAGAGACAAGTTTGCACAACTATAGACTACATAAGAGGAGCTCTGATCTTCTTAGGTTCTAGCAGATAGTGAGGCATAGGCCTTGATGTGGTCAAAACTCATGGGTGAGTTCATGATCGTGGGGGTCCAAAAAGTGGAGATATGACAAAAAAGTAGCTAATGACCATTTTTTAATCCAAATTTGATGAAATGAAAAGGGTTTATTGATAAAATTGCCATTTTTCCAAAAATATAAATGTAGACACATAAAATTGACATAGGCTTGCAAACTTTATTTTTCTCCATATTTGTTCTCAACATATTTAAAATATTTAAATTATGTCTATTGATGCCAAAAATTAGGAAGGTAATAGCCTTATTTGAAACTCAATTAATGGGGGAACCAATTGTGCTAAACTGAGTGACATCTAGGTTTTTAAATAAGTCAACTTCTTTTGTATTTGGGGTTTTGGAATGGGAAAAGGAAGAAAATATAAAAATAATTATCTAACTAAGGTGATGTGCCAAGATTTAGAAATAAGGCATGATAAATCTATCTTTTGGATGTGATTTAAGGGCTCGTTCAACAATATGCTATGTCCCAGAATTAAAAAAATGAAAGGTGAAAACTTGAATAATTTATCCAATAACATAAAATAATTCCCATACACATTTACTGAAAAGAAGAGTCAAATACATGGTCTAAACTAGCAAACTTGTACTTAAATCATAGAAATTCATCAAATAAACAATTCAAGACAATTCCCAATTTTTTTGTATATTTTGAATTTTTTTCCAAAATGAAGAAGCAGTATATGTAGATAAAAATCCACCACCTAGTATGCTAGTAACATAAAATATTTCATCATCATTAACAATGATTTCCTTAAGCCCTTGCAACAAAAAAGATTCGGGCCATGGAACATGGTCATCCTCAAGCCTGATGCATCCCCTATGAATGATGGTAGTTGTCCTAGAAAACCCTTGTGTAGACATGTGTCACTCACCCATGAAGCAAGTTAAAATGTGTGGCAATCTTCCAGGGCACATTGCTTGCTCTCTCCTTCCCTTCAATAGAATCCCCACAAAGGAGACATGTGGTGGTAGGGGATGAAGTTATTCAAAAAGGGTCCTAATAATATTCAAATAGATGGGGCATGGGTTGGTATTTATCAAAAATAAAAACCACCTAGAGGGAGCTGAAGGAATTTTATGTTTATAGCTTTTGGTGACTACCAGGGGCATTTCTCCAGTGCAATGAGGAACCCAAAACTTTTTTGGTTCACATACTAGAGTCCTATCCATCATGCAACACAATTAAAGCTTGGAGAGAGTAGTCTATAAAGGTAGCCAAATGACCTTAGATGGTTTCAATATGTCACATAGATTCTCTTGCACTCCGTGCAAATCAATCATTTTTTTGTATGCTAGCATCGTGGATATACTCACCCGATATTCTTGGTTTTTTTTCTACAACTAAACAACTAAGTTAGAATCATTGGATTGGAACTTTGCATGTTCCTCTTGGAGTTAAGCTTTCTTTTTCTACACCTTATCTAATAAGTGCACAAATTTGGTATCTCTCACCTTGTCCTTTCCAGCAGGAGCTCGACTTTCTCCTTGATATTTTTTATCTCTTCTTTCTTCTTTAGTTGGAAACCAGACTTGAGGAAGTTAGTGGTCACCACCCATTATGTCTCTTCCATGATCTCAAATTTTTCTTGCGGTTGGGCTATACTTAGATCAATTCCTATGGCATACATTTTGTAATGATTAGGATGCATTTCCTCCTATGGTTTGATGATGGTAGGATACATTGTTACAAAATGAAACAATTGTTGAGACTCATTTAAAATAGTTTGTACTTTTGGCTCTACTGGATTCTTAGCATCCTTGTTCTTTTGCTTTTGGATCTTGATAACCCCTACTTTTTTTTCTTAATCACTCTCCAACAAAAAAATTTCTAGCAATATGATGAGTCTACCTACGAAGGGTGCATCGAGAGGAAGGGAAAATGGGAAGGAGAGTGTAGTGGTTCCAGGATATTTTTTCCTTGGAAGAGGGATTATTTGCAGGGAAAATTGAGTAATATACCAAAGCCCAGTTTGTGACCCAATGGGAGGACTTAGGGGAAGTGGTGGTGGTAGCAGAGTCATGGTAGACTCCATCTGCAGGGGTATCAGTGGCAACCATAGATGAAAAAGGTGAAGTGATAGAAGATGTAGACTAGGCTCCGATAAAAAGTAGAAAGGTTTGCGGATGAGTTAAGGAAAATGGTCTCACCTAGGAAAACTTGGAGAAACCCCCCCAACACCATTGCAAAAAAAGTAGAAGGAGAAGGGCCAACACTTGAAGTGATGGGTAATGTAGAGATAGTATGGGACACCAAATATTGTGAAGCAAGAGAAGAGGGAGTGAATGCTACATCATGCTCAAATGATTTCAATCCCTAGCTCACAATGGGATCTTGGCTTGCTATGGGCTCTTGTGAGCTCTCTTCAGAAGTTGCTTCTATGTGTTGCCTTTTTTTGGGTGGATATTCATTCACCTCTATGGTCTCCAACTATTTTTGTGAAGTTGCTCTAGTTCTTTTAGCAATCCAAGTGTGAGTTAGCAAGGCCCTCTCACACAATATGTTCACTTGCAAATTTGAAGAAATTTTGCTAGGATACTCTATCACCTATTCTTTTTGCTATGCTAGGGCCATCTATACTTTTGTTTCCTTCTCCTTTCCCTTCCCTCTATATTTTTTCGGCCTCCTCCAGGTCGACATCTTCATCATGACTTGTGTCGAAATAAGTATGCATGTCATTCCACAATTTATCAAATATTTCATCTATTTGTATGCTCTAATAAGGGACATCACGACATTGGATTTATTGTCAGTAAATATGGAAATCCTTAATTATTTCCTCACTCTAGTTGAAATTACTCATCAAATTATGTGAAGAGTGGCCCCAATTTCATGCTTCTCATTATACTTTGTTCAACAAAATTAGAACTTGAGCCATGACAACCTACTATCCTCAGTTGGAATATGAGCTAGCTCCACCAACAAATCATCTTGATCCTTCAGTGGGTTCCATCACTTCTATTAGTAATGCCATGGGATGTGCATTACCTTGACATGTTCATTTGGTAAGTTATTTCTAGGGTTGTAATGCCATTTGTTTCAAATCCATACTAGCCCTTGATGAGCCAGCTTTGCCTCTAGTAGCCTATGCATCTACTTCTTGGCCATAACCATCATTTTAAAGCTTAGCAGGTAGATGAAAAATCCTTTCTTCTTGGTTTGTCCTCTTTAAAAGATATAGTCAATAATTGATACTTTTTGGAGCATTTCAAGGGCCAATACCCAATTTGTGAGACATGCCAGAAGCTTGAATGGCTTCCCGATAAAGTTGCTCATCCAAATGAATGTGAAATATTCTCTAAGAAATTAGTCACATTTTGGAATGAAATTCTGCATATACTCTATTTGGTCTAAGGAAATCCAGTAAATACCACCATCCACTCTCAAATATTGTAGAATCAAAGTCAGGAAATAATCCAAAAATGCATAATAATTATAGATTGAGAGGGGAGGAGTCCATACAGAAACTGGCCTTCTTCTTCTTCCTTTTCATCAAAATAACCAACCTCACATGTTTTTTGAAGAAGTTAGGGTTTTGATGCAAAAACATATGGGAAATGAAAGAAGGGAACCTAAACCTCTACTACATTTTTTATTTCCTAATTTGGCTCAATATCTCCTTGATGATGAATTCTTCAAATTCATACCAGAAAAATGAATGTTTCCTATGCAACTAGAACTGTAGAACCAATTGAAACTCTTGAACATACCTATCAGTGTCCGTGCCACAAAAAAAATCCATTATTAAGAAGGAAAGGTCCACAAAGAAAGCATTGTGCACCACCGAAATCTATGGTGGTGTTTTATGATCATCCCTATGCCTTTTGGTTTCTTTGTTGTAAAAATCTAGAGAAAAATCTCTAGTTTTCCATATTTTCTCCCCCTTTACTAGAGTGAATGACTCAATCTATTCAACTTTGGAGCTTTGTTTAGGGATTCATAGCATGTTCCAGATAGCTTCTACGTAGATATCAACTCCCAGCTCCCAACACTAGATGGTGTTAGTATCCTGGTTGAAATGATTAATGGCCTCATCAACTACCTCTGGGTAGTAGTGCACTAATGGGGCCATATATTGTGCAATCTTGCTAAACCATTGCTTATATGCCAAAGAGTCTAGGTCACTAATTTTCTTCATCCTCTCGTAGGTTTCCTCCCTAAGATTCTTAGGGTTTTTTTTGAGGATGAGATCATGAATGTTATCCCATTCCTCCTTTATTTGGCTATGTTCTCTATGGGTTGTTTTCTTTTATGAGGCTCACATGTTTACCAACTCTAGCTTCTCTGGTATATGAGGTGAAATTTAAGAGATTTCTTCAAATATATAGGTGGTTGGTGTTGCATGCATGGCATCAAACAAGATTTAAGTTACCTCTCCTTGTGTTTCTATTTGAGAACTTTCAGCCATTTTCCTTTTGTTGTAGATTTTTGCTATGCTCATTTTTTTTACAATTCACTTTGGCTTTGTCCATGCTCAAAACTCTGTGCTCTAGGTATTGTACTCAAGAATATTTCACAATGTTAGCTTCTTGCATGCAATATTTATCTATTTCTTTCTTGGGGTAGCCAACAATGGTTTCCTTTTAGCATTAAGTTAGGCATGTATCGCCAACTCTTTTTCTTGTGTGAAATGAATTTCTTGTCATTTTGAAATGACAAGAATTCATGGTGACATTTGGTAATGATGTCCTATAGAATAATTTTCTTGGGAAATTGACCTGTGACTTGAAAGAAGTTTAGGCTTTCGCATGCTTTGGCAATTAATATCCCAAAAGGAATGATTAAGAAAAAATATGCAATAAGTACTTGAAAAGATTTTTGTTCTACCTTGTATTTTGAAAAATTCTTTCGATGTGACACCCCAACACTTGGTCATGTAGACTACCACCAAAGACTATCACAAGTTTATGCTAATTAACTATCTCTTATTAATTTTGTACACAAAAAATCATACCTAGTAGATGCACCTAGGTGGAAAATTCGAGCAAGCTCTAGTGGTATTTTTGAGATGGTACTCAATTAGCATCATGCTTATGGCACATGAATTACCTTGCATATCCTAGCCATTTCTATAAATAGGCACTTAGACAATAGAAAAATCACACTTAGCAATTTGAGAAGGATTGGTAATAGGTAGTTAGGTAGAATCTAGCATTAATAGTTTTGTAGAGCTAGACTTCGGTAGTTGCATAGATATTAGCACCAAGAACACTCCCATTAGGCTATTTTGTAACAAGTCCTAGACAACATTCCTAGGTGAAATCCCGAATAGGCAACTGAAGAGAACAACCCAAAATAATCATTCACTAGCTATCATAACCATGAAGTGGGTTCTAGGGAGGGACTGCATTGAGTACAAGGATAAATACAGAGTCAATACCGAGATTTGTTCTCATTTTTTTTCATCTCTACTCAATATATAGGTTCCCAAGATAATGATCCTTTTCCTAGTGCTTGAAATATTTGTGAAGCACTAATTCAGTGGCCTCTGAGAGGTGGTGGTGAATATTGCATATAGTTTGGGCCTTTCAATAGAAAGTGACCTTCAAAAGTATATTAAAGAAGATGAGGTAGTGCCATGGGTACCGTTCTCGAGTGGGTTTCGCATCTTGTCGCATGAAGAGCATCATCAAAGGGTAACTCGCCCCTACCACTTCTTATTTCATTACTACAATGTGGTTCCCTTCTACGATGTTGATTTGTATACTAACTTTAGGAACCTAGTGTTCCCTCGACCACTCACCATTACTTTGATTGATGTCATTGTTTCTCCCAATGCTCCTATTTCCATTCCCACTAATGATTTTATTCCATATATTATTGATGATGCTTCCACTCCTAGTGCTCGAGACTCGAAGCTTTCCATATGTTTTTTGTATATATTCCTGAAAAAAGGCCTCGAGGTATATATATATATATATATGAAGAAAATTGTATACTGTATAGATATAATTTAAAAGTATGGCCACAGAGCCATTTTAAAATGTATTACTAAAGTATATATTTTGGTATATAATGAATATGTAGCTTATATTAAATGCCTATCTTTTTTTCTTGTGATTCTTCAATATGGGCTCTCTTAATTTCATTTCTTGAGTACCTTCTCAATTTTGCACATATGGGTTTATTTCAATTCTCTACACTTGAGTTCATTTTTCTACTTCATGGGATGCAAGTTACTTCTTGCATAGATTAATTAAGTTGAAAGACCAGAAAAGAAAAGAAGAAAGAAAAATAATAATTACACTACATATTTACACTTGCAAAATAATTGTGAAGCTTAATTAAACAATCTAAGGTGGATTACATTAACTGGAATCCCCAATGATTCCTTCTCCATGTTTTCTAATTCAAATGTGTTGTGTTGCTTGCATTGAATTATTTTGAAATGGCCTTTGCACAGATTGCTTAACTTTCCATTTTGCCTAGGCTTTGCGACCCTTTTGTTGAATTTTAATAATAAGTCCCTGCATTTTAGACCTTGGTTTGAGGCTTTCGTGTCGAACCATCTCTTAACCACCTATTGGTATTTAGCCATGGCTATTAGGGCCTTTCTCATTTTTTCTCATACTTCCAAAAACTCCACCAATCGTACCTCCATGGCTCCATTTTTTCAACTTCAAGATATTTGAGCAACTGTAGTGCTTGAATCTCCATAGATATGGGCAATATCACTTCTTTCCCATACACTAGCTCATACAACAATGTCTTGAGGACTTTCTTGGGAGTTATGGATTCAACCCAGATCACTATCTAAAGGTTCTTATGCCATTCTCTTTAATGTTCCAACTAGATTCTTTTAATGAGTTAGACTAAACTTTTGCTAGTTGACTCGGCTAGGCCTTTCCCTTGTGGGTAGTAATTCAAATATTTTTTCAAGAATGTGCCATGCACAAGTTCAAATTGACATACGTTAGATCCTAGGAAATCCTTCGTATTGTTAGATATGATGATCTTTGGTGGGCTAAATCTCATCAGCAGTTCCTCAAGGAAGTCGACAATCTATGCCTCTATTACACTCTTCAGGGACATTGCCTCAGTCCATCTAGTGAAGTAGTATGTGGTTGTTAGAATCCATTTTTTTCTAGCACTGGGGGTAGGATTGATCATCCTGATTAAATCAAGGCCCCATTGTAGTATTTTACAAGATTATAAGTTGTTGAATAGCATAGGCCATAAATACCTTGCACACATGATTATGATGGTAGTTATCTTCGTGAAGAAGTGTCCACTCACAAGACTGTAGTGGAAAGTGTTGAGGATCTTATTTAGTTTCTCAATGGTGACACACCACAATAGAATGTCGTTGAAGCTCCTTTTGAAAATGATCCCTTCGATGAGTGCCTATTTTCTATTATGTATTCTGAAGAATCTTCTCTTATGAGAGAGAAGGCATGATGGATATTTTACACTATACATAAACCTTACTCTATCCACTAGCTAGTAGCCTTTGGACTCTGACACATTTGTTAGAACTAGCTCTAGTTGCTCTTCTTCAGCTACCATTTCCTTGTCATGTGCTAGATACTCGCATAGTCCTCTCCCTTGGATGATCTTTTGTAGGCTTGACCTCAATGTCATATTTAGGGATCTTAGTGATCCAATTGGCCCTTTTTCGGTGATTTCTCCTTCCATGATGTATTCACACACACTAGAATGTGTAACATAAAAAATAACCTTGTTGCAAGATATGAGGTGTTGGAACTTCTTGAGTCCCTTACCAATAGCAAACAATTGCCTCTTGATGAAGTTGTACTTCATCTCATATTCCTTTAGGGTCTAGGAGTGAAATTCTATAAGATGTTCTCCCTTTCCTTCATCATCTTTTTGAGTTAACACAATAGCAATGCTTGACTTGCTACTAAATACATTCATTATTAAGTCCTTCAACAAGTCTTGATTTAATAGCACAAGAGTTGATGAAATAGAATCCTTAACCTTCTCGAAGGATTCTCTATCTTATTTTCTCCATTTGAATAATTGATCCTTTTTAGCATCAAGGTGATTGGTCTAATTATTCCTACAAAATTTGAAATGAATTTGCTCACAAAATTTACCTTTCTCGGGAAAGAATAGACTCCTTTCTTGTTGACTAGTAGGGGAAGCTCTCTATTTTCCTTCTTCCACTCAAGATCAGTTGTGATTCCTTCTTTGGGCACTACATGTCCCAATAATTTTCCTTGTGACACTCTAAAAACACATTTTTTTGGGTTCATGGATACCTATACTCTTGACATTTTTTGAAAACCATTTTTAGGTGATCAAAATCATCATCCTTAGACTTAGAGAATACAGTCATATCATTCAAAAAGATTAGGATAATCTTGTTGATCAATTCACTGGAAGCGATATCCATTTCCCACTAGAAAGTGGCTCCCACATTTGAGAGGCTAAAAGGCATCTTATCATATGCGAACATTCCCCAGTTAGTAGTGCATGTTGTTTTTTGTTGTTCATCTTCTTTAAATTAGATCTAGTTGTACTTGGAGAAGCCATCCTATAGAGAAAACATTTTTTATCCTACCATTGTTTTCAAGATTGAATACATAGAAAGAAATGGTTAGTGGTCCTTCTAGGATTCTTTGTTTAGGTCCCAAAAGTGAACACATAGGGAAATATATTTTTTCTTCTTTTGGACTGGAACTAGGTTAGATACCCATGTGCCATGTTTGATCAAGAAGACAATTTGGGACTAAATAAGCTTGATCAGTTCTTGTGCCATCAAGGCTTCAATCTTTAAATTTATTGGCCTATGCTTTTGGCGGATATGTTTAGCACGTTCCACCAACTCTATTATATGTTAGATGATGTCGAGATCATATCCCTTGAGGTCATCATATGACTAAGCCACTAGTCCTTTATACATCTCATAGAAGTTGATGAGCCTTTCTTTATCATGATGCAAAACATCCTTCCTAACTTTAAGCTTTCTTCCATCTACAACCTAAAGGTCTGCATAGTTTATTTTTTCCACTACAAACTTCCTCTTGTAATTTATCACATCATCATAATTGAATAGGTTTTTGATAGTGACCAACCCCTTTGGAATCTTGTTAGACCTCAGTTGAATGATTTATCCTTCGTAGGCCTTGACAATCTTCAGTTGGAGTTGGTTGGTGAACTCTCCTGACTACTAGATGAATGATTCAATGTGTTCATCACTTTCAAACACTTGTCAGCTATGATATTTATTTAGAATTTTTTGTTAGAATACCACTCATACAAAATGTTTGTTATGAATTATGTTAGAGGTGAGATCAAATTGAGATTTGATTACTACCAAGTGATCTGCCTCTATAGTTTTCTCTTTGTGCATACTGTTTGGATATTGAAGGCTTTGAGACCCTCAATCAGGTCCCAGACTCAATGCCTATAGGATCTCATGTAGACATTCTCTATGCCTATAGGATCTCATGTAGACATTCTTGGATGTAGAGAGCCCTCAAACTTTATTGACCACTAGTTTAAAATCTCTGAACACCATTAATTACTTGATTCCCATCCACTCTACAAGGCTTAGACCTTGCACTAGGCCTTCATATTTAGCTTCATTATTTGAACAAGCATACTAGAAGTGGAAGGATCTCAATATCTTTTCATTTAATGGGGATATCAAAGATATCATGGCTCCTGCACCAACCTGCATCTTGCTCCATTGGAGTATAGTGTCTATAGCTCTAAAGCTTGGTCACTTCCAGATTCCTTCATGACCTTTAGAATCTCTTGATCTTCATCATAGATTAAATAGGTGCCTAATCTTGTAGCATGATAGTTTCTAAACAGATCAATGTCTATATATTGACTCAAGAGGACCAATTCTTGGTTGTTTCGATCTTTGGTCACTTTTTCATCATCTAGTAACTCGGTCCAATACATTTCTTCTTTGGTTAAAGAGGTATGGGAAACCTAAAAGTTAATCATGGCTTCATCGACCACATGTTTTGAATGCATAGGTTTGGATATTATCTTCATTTTAGCTTTGTGCTTGGTCTTGAGGATCAAGTATGACCAATATAAAGAGAGATATCCACCTATCCTTGAAGTAAATTCTTGGGATAAGCAAGGGTTGAACATGGGGGAATGTCTATGATCATAATTTCTTGCAAAACTATGATGCTAGGGAAAGAGAAAAAAGTGAAGTGGAGGTCTTTGATGACACAGTTTCAACTTTGTTCCCATCCAGCTACATAACTCCCCTTTTTAAATGTTCATAGCTAAGTCCTAAAGCTTCAACTATCTACTTAGGCATGATTATGGTGCTAGCACTTGAGTTAATCATGGAATTATGTTGTAGTTTCTTCCTCACAATAAGAGCTAAGAAAAATGGTTTCAATTTTGGCTTCTCTTCAACCTTGATAGAGGTTTCCTTTGTGTTATTTGAGAAAAATTTGGTAGCAATTGGTGGGAAAATGGCCTTTCCCTTGAGCAATTACTCTATTCGCTTGATGATTGGATCTTCCTAGAGAGCCTTCTGCAACAATTTCTTCTACTACGAAATAGCTAAGATATCCCAAAGGGAGACATTAGTATAGGATTTCTTCAATTCTTCCACCACATTGAATGGTGGAAGATTTAAAGGGTTATGTTGCTTAGCTCTAGTTATAACAATTTCCCTTTGCAACTGAAGTTGTTGTGCCACTACAGAAGTACAAGGTGTCTAGTCGGACGAAATTTTAGGTTGTGAGATGGCTGGTCCACCTATGAATCTCCTCCTTGAGAAAGTGTTGTAATTAGACTACACTTGCAAGGTTTTTGATGTGGATGCATCATTGGAAAATGCTGCCTCTTCTTCTTCCATCCATGAGAAGAGTGTGTGATATAGAGCTATATACATTTCTTACTCCAGGGACATCCCTTGCATTTGTGTGGTGAGTACCACATTTTCCATTTGTGGAGAGGCATAGACATAACCTCCAAAATCTATTGTTGCACCTTTGTATGTTGTTCTACTACCTTTTGTTTTAAATTTCTGTGTGGGTAGTTTTGGGGCATATGTGCATCACCATAGGGGAAGCACCAAGGGTTGATGTCATCAACTAAATTGTTTTTCCCTACCGTTAGTTCTCTACTTGAGCTTGGGTTAGCACTTTGTAATGGATAAGGAATTCATACTATTTGATTAGTTGTTTGCGCCTACGAATTTTTGTGTTAGCCTCCTTGGAATTGGTTTTACTGGTAATTATATCTTATACCTTGATAATTTTGATAGGTTGGCTTCAGAGGCATAGAATGGGTCCATTTGATGACAATTATTTCATTGGTGATACTCCACAACATTTCCCTGATATCACTCATCTCATCTTTTGAAGAGTTAGATGTAGAAGCAATGTTTTGTGTTGTGTCTGAATATGTGAACATGGATTGAGGAGTAGCGGGCGCACTAATAGATGTAATCTTCTGGGCGGGAAATAATATTTTAGGAAATATATGCATGATGAGCCGAGGTGGCAATTTCTCAATGTCTATCAAATTGATCTTTGTCTTGATTGTGACACTGTATGCATCCAGAAGAGTGGTTCTGCCAAGAGACTAGATCATCATCAAGATGTCCAAATTGATGGATTTCAAATAGAACATGAATCCTAACTCAGCTGATGGGTGGATAGCAGCTTGAATTCTCTACCAAGTTATATGGAGTCAGGCATTGAAGTTAGTCATGGCTTCATGTGGAGCCTTCTTTATGACTAACAACTAATGATGTTGCAAAGAGTTGTTTCCATCGTTTGATAATCTTTCATAGAAAGGATCTCTAAGCTGATCCTAGGTACCAATTGTGTTAGCTTGCAAAGTGTGTTACCAATCTAGTACTTTACCCCTAAAAGAGGCTGCAAGTAGCCTTAGTGCTATATTTTTGTTGATAACTTCGTGTACCAAACACACATTTGCCACATCTTGAAAATGTTTTGATGGTGTTCTTAAGCCATCCCTAGTAAATTTAGGTATAGCTTTTAAAGAAAATACTAGGATAAGGGCCCAAATGGTGGTTGCTACTAGTGCTACAAGGGGACTTCTGACATCCCATGCCACATAATTTCTATTATCTATAGGCAATATGACCAGTAGAGGGGGAAAAGCATTCACTATATGGGTTCTAACTTGTACTATTCCTAGTGGTGGCACTAAGAAACTAAGCTTATTCACTATTTGGGATATAGTAATAGGTTGATGGCTCATACACCCATTTTAGATTTAGGTACATTTAAGCAATGCTATTGGGTGTGCCAAAAAAGACCAAATTTTGATGCCAAAAATTGGCAAGGTAATAGCCTTATGCGAAACTCAATTAATGGGGTGACCAATTGCACTAAATTGAGTGACCTACATGTTTTTAAAGAAACTAACCTCTTCTATATTTGTGGTTTTGAAATGGGAAAATGAAGAAAATATAAAAAATAAAGATCTAACTAAAGTGAAGCGCCAAGATTTAGATAGAAGGCACAATAAATCTATCTTTTGGATGTGATTTAAGGGTCCATTCAACAATATGCTATGTTCTAGAATAATAGAAATCAAAGATGAAAACTTGAATAATTTATCCAATAGCATAAAATATTTCCAATACACATTTACTGAAAAGAAGAGTCAAAGACATAGTCTAAACCAACAAACTTGTATTCAAATCATAGAAGTTCTACTAATAAACAATTAAGGACAATAATGGCATAGTATATCAAATAGCTTAAGAAAATAGAAAGGACAAACAATGACACAGTCTAAGAGTCCTATATAATAATCTAAAAAAAATACAAAAGGCATGGTGTCTTTCCCAATTTTTTTGTATTTTCTAAACTCATTTTTGGAAGGAATAAGTAGTATATATAGATAAAAATCCCACCACCTAGCAGGCCAGTAAACGAAAAGATTTCATCATCATGAACAATGATTCCTAGAGCAATGATTTCCTTAATCTATTGCAACAAAAAATATTTGAGCCATGGAACATGATCGTTCTCAATCTAGATGCATCCCCTACGAATGATGGCAGTGGTCCTAGAAAAACCTTGTGCAGACATGTGTCACTCACCCATGAAGGTAGTTAGAACATGTGGTATTCTGGCAGGGCACACTGCTAGCTTTCTGTTTACCTTCAATAGAATCCCCGTAGAGGAGACACATGGCGGTAGGGGATGAAGCTCTTCAAAAAGAGTTTGGATGATGTTCAAATAAATGGGGCACATGTAGGTACTTAGCAAAAATAGAAACCACTTGGAGGGAGATCAAGGAGTTTTATGTCCATAATGTCCTATGGTCTAAATTCAACTATTAATTAAATAATTCTCAATTATTTAATTAATTCATATTTTTTATTCCTCCTAACTATTTAAATGAATAAATTACAATTATTTTATTTAAATATGTCGCTAATTTCTTATGTCTATAATTAAATAAGTTCCTAATTTTTTTTAATTATTATTTGTCTAGTATTTCCTCTTGATTATTTAAATAAATAAACTTTATTTATTTATTTAAATAAATCATTAATTCCTTATGTCTTCTTATAATTAAATAAATTCCTATGATTTATTCAATTATTATCCACCTTATCCATTTTCTCCATAATTAAATAATTATTATTAATTATTAAATTGTCTTATTGATTTTTCTTTAAATTTAAAAAAATTCATTTATTTAAATTCCCCACTTTCTATTTTCCCACCAAGTAAATAATTTGAAATAATTATTTATTGTCACATGACTCCACCACTCTTGAATTAAATTAATTTTTAATTCAAAAGGTCAACATCACCTCTTGAATCAAATAATTTTAAATTCTTATTTTATTCTCCAACAACTTCTCTTTTTGTGCCCAATATCTTCTTTTCACATGCATTCTTGACCTTTGATTTTATTTTGCTAACATCAAATCTAGGTATGTGCAGGATCATGATGGGACAAAAAGTGGCACTATGATGGGTATGTGGCCGATGACCTTTTTTTTACACAAAATTGATGAAATGAAAAAGGGTTTTTAAAGAAGATTCCTAGTTTTCCCCCAATATAAATTATGCTTTAATTTGAATTTAATAAGTAATTATTATTCATTTTCTATTCAAATTACAACTAAAGTCCTAATTGATAGTCTAATTGAAAAACATCTATAGCTTTCAAATGGTATCAAAGTTTTTCAATCCAAAAAATGTCACATTCTATACTTTGCATACTATAGGATTAAAAAAAGAAAAATTCAATTTCATGAAGTTTTGATCAAGTTAAGGTGGTTAGACATACAAGCTTTTTATATTTTTAAATTTTTAATAAAAAAATCATAATTAATTATTTACTTGGAAAAAATTACAAAAAAATATGCATCACATCGGGACATGAGTCCTCTACTTATATATAAAATATTATAAACAAATATTATCATTTTATTGTGGTTAAGGTGTTTAGATAGAAACCTAATTCTTATTTTTTCTATAAAATTTAACTACTACTACATTGAAATTTCAAATTTTCACAAAATAGATTTTTTTCTTTTTTTAAACAAACCTAGTAGTTTAGAAACTACATTCAATTTTCTACGAATTCTATTCTTACATAGTTTTGAAATAAAATAGATAACTTATTCAAATTTTTACGTGAAATTTCCTAATTCTGATTTTTCTAATATTTTTGCCACTTAAGGGCCCATTTTTTCCATAATGATCCTGCACATACCCATCTCAACCCTTCAATTCATGATTTCCTTAACCCTAATTGTTATTTTTCACATGCAATTTCAACCTTTTATCTCAGAGTTTTTTCAAACTTTCAATCCTCACCGTTTATCCAAAATTTACTTTTCTATAAAAAGGAAATTTCAACCTCATTTGACGCATCATGCTTGCACATTCATACTTCATGCTTGAAATTTTTGAGTATACTTGCAATTTTTAGTCAAATCCTACAATATTTGTTTGAGTCTTTATCATAGGTCTTTGTTGCTCCTTAAAATCTAACAAAAAATATCATTCTACAGAAAATGGAGAAGGGAAATGAAGGTTAATCATGGAGAGCATGAAGGTTTGTTTGGTGAAATTGTTTGTTTTTTTTATGCTATTTTCCTCCTTTGTGCTTCATTATTTAGCTAGGGTTTCTTTTATGCATTTTATTTCATGATAACCTAGATTTTTACCCTATTTACAATAAGATATTCCTTATTTAGAATTAAATTGATAATTATTATTAATTTTCTACTTACATTTTGACTAAAGTCTTGATTTATAGGCTGATTGAAAATGATCTAAAACTCTTAAATGATTTCATAGTTGTTTAATCTAAAAGATGTGTCACATTCTATGCTTCCCATACTATATGATTTAAAAAGAAAAATTGAATTTCAAAAATATTTGACCAAGTTATGTTGTTTAGACAAACACATTTTAATACTTAAAAAACAATAATAAAAAAATCATAAATGATTATTTACTTTCAAAACAATTACAAAAATAATGTGGCACATTTTGGCACATGTCCTCTACTTATTTTGAAAGTTTCAAAAAATAATCTTTTTTTCTTGTACTTAGGTTGGTTAGAAATACACCTTTTTATTTTTTCTTGAAAATTTTGTACTATTGCATTGAAATTTCAAAATTTCACCAAATAGATTTACCTTTTTCCAAAAAAGGAATAGTATCTTAGAAGCTACATTTAATTTGCTACAAATTTTGTTAATACATATTTTACAAAGTTCCTAACTCTATGTGAATTTTCCTAACTCTATTTTTTTTAAATTTTATTTCCACATAAGGGCCTAGTTTGGACCCCCATGATCCTTCACTAGCCCTCATTAAGTTTTAGTAGGGGGTAACTAGACTACAAGTTGAGAGAGATTGCATTGATCAAGAACGTGTGGTGGCCATGGTACAAGAGGGGATTGTATTGAGTGAAGCATGGGCCTATGGGAGAAGATGAGCTATATTAGCATATCACGGTCCACCATCTCACGATGGGCACTACTCTGAGGCCTTCAGTATGGGAGCCATAGGCCTTAATAGCATTATTTTATCTAAGATGGATGTACATAAAACTTTCATGATATATATATATATATATATAAGAATTTTATGTTTGTTTTAATTTAGATGACAATGTGATCTATTAAATAATTTTTGGCATGAGGATTTAATCTAAATATTTCCATGATCTAAGTTTTATTGTGATCTAACCTAAACATTTAAGTTTATATTATATACTACATTTTGATTAAGTGTTATGTGTTAAACTAAAATGAAATTATGATCTAATTAAGGTCTTAAATACATTTAATTATCTAATTTAACAAAACACACATGATATTTGAATAGTATGTATAATAAAGTAATAATTCATTATAATGAACAATTACTCTATATAATTTAAGACACATAAGGAATGTTTGTCAAGAAGGAAGCAATGTGAGATAAAATAGAAAGCTATCTACTAAATCTAACAACATGCTTTAATACACATACTATTGAAAGATAGTGCTAAATGTAATATTTGCACAAATGTGCAGTGTTGATAGGTTATTTGAGAGGTGTTCCATCCATTTTAATTAATGTATAGGCACCGTACGCATAGCTTTCATCGATCATAAGGTCTTAGCCAATTTGGAATAAATTTTTCTTTTTCACCCATGACGACATTAACATTACATTGTTTTTCATATAACACCAAAACACCTTTATTGAATGAGTGGGGAATGACATTATTATTGGAACTACATTGAATTATTTTAGAATGGTCTTGAAGATTCTCAAGAGTGTTTATGTGTTATTCATCAAGCATTTCAAGTTGTTGTAATCATTTTTCATTATACATAGTGTCATCAATAATACCTCTAAGATCCATCCTTAGTAAAGGGATTTCTAATTCTAAAGGAATTATTGCATTGACACCATAAACAAGGTTATAAGGTGTGTTTACTATAGGTGTTCAAATAATAGTGCAATAAGCCCATAATGCATAAGATAACTAAGTGTATCAGTCCTTCTTATGTTTTTTACTATTTTTCTTAGGATTTTTTCAAGAGTTTTATTAGTTTATTTGGCTTGGTCATTAGGTTGCAAGTAGTAAGGTGTTAAGAAATAGTGTTGGATGTGGAATGTTTGTGAAAATTTCTTCACACAATTATTTTTAAACGGGGTTCCATTGTTTGAAACCAATGTGGAAGGAAGACCAAAGTGAGAAATAATGTGTTCCAATATGAAATTACATAGCATCAGTTGTTGTTGAGTGAAGAGGAATAACCTCTACCCATTTCATGAAATAATCTATTGTGATAATTATGAACATGTGTCTTGAAGAAGATTGAGGAGATATATTCCCAATTAATATCCAAACCTAAAACCAAAAAAATGGCCAAATAGGAACTTGGGCATGAATTTTGGAAGTAGGAGCATGGATAAAACTATTATTTTCTTGACATTTGTGACATTTCTAAACATACTCGAAACAATATTTTTCCTTATGTCTCCAACAATATCCCATGGAAATTAATTTTTAAACTAATGATCTTCCTTGAAAAATGTCTCTTGCAAGGACTAGCATAAGCTTCCTCAAGGTCTATAGGGATTTTTGATTAATTGATATATCTAAGAAAATGACCATCAAAGGATCATCTATATAAAACATCTACTAGGATGACATATGGAGTATCAAGTTTTTGAATTTGATCTCTAATGTTCTTAGAGGTTGGTGCAAGAAAGTTACCTTCTTTTAAGTAGATTATTTTTGCGTACCATCAAGGGAGTCTTCAATAGTTGTCACTTAAACTTTTTTCACTTTGCCATATATTGATGGTCTTAGAATTGTGTGGATTATAATATGTAAAATCTATAGAAGGATCATCAAGAGTTACAAGGGAAGTACCACTTTCCATTCCATCTAAATTTTTACTATCCTTTTGAGGAATATTATCAATAGTATATGATTCAAAGTATTCCAACAATATCATCGTGAGGTTTTTATATTAAACAAATTTGTCATGTTTTACTTGATAGGACCCATTTATTTGTTTAATTACTAGTTGAGAATCACCAAATATGAAAATGTGTTGAACACCTTAGGATAATATTGCATGTATTCCAACAATTAAGGCTTCATACTTTATAGTTTTATTCATACATAGGAAGTTTGGATGGTAATATAAGGGAATATGCTTTCCTGAAGGAAGAATTATTATAACCCCTACTTTGGAGCCAGTTTGATACTTAAAACCAACAAAGTACAATTTCATCAAAGAATGAGTCCATATTAGGTAACATTAATGAAGAAGAGCATTAGCAAAATTGCTCAATTAAGGATTGTCCTCTAATTTCCTTTTGAGAGACAAATTTAAGATCAAACTTAGTTAAGAACATAACCCATTTACTGAAAGATCCTAATAAGTCTATTTTAGAAAAAAGATATTTTAGAGGATCAAAATTTGTAACCACATGAATTTTTGTGTTTAGTAGAAGATGTTTTAATTTTCTAGTAGAAAAAACAATAGCCAAATATTTTTTTTTTCTATCCTTGTGTATCAAGTTTCATAATCAATTAGAGTTTTGCTAATGTAATAAATAGGATGTTCTGTATCATTGCCATCTTTTTTAGACAACAATGTTGCTAAAGGATGGGTTGATGCTGATATATAAAGGATAAATGGTTTGTATTGTATGTGGGTTGTAAAATAGGAGGGGTAGTGATGTATTCTTTTAAACTTTCAAAATCTTGTTTACAATCATCATTACATTTAAATTGTGACTCCTTAAGAAGTTGTGTAAAGGGTAATGTCTAATATTCCAAAGATGCCACAAAATGGTGGATAGCTTGAACCCTTCCTTATAAAGTACGTGACTTAGAAATGTTCTTCAGAGGTGGAATGTTAATGATAGCATAAATTTTATTCATTTCCACCTCAATATCATTCTGAGATATGATAAAGGCTAAGAATTTTCCACTATCCACACCAAAGACCATGTTTTTAGATTCAATCTCATTTTGTACTTGAAAATTATTTTCAAGATCTTTCAAAGGATTTGAACATTATCTTGGTGAGTTAAGGATTTGGCTAGAACATCATCAACATAATATTCCAATATTTTTTGTATATAATCATCATATATCAATTTCATATCTATTTGATATGTTGTGCTCACATTCTTTAATCTGAAAGGCATGATAACCCAACAAAATGTTCCAAAATGTGTAGTAAAGTCTATCTTGTATTGATCTTGAGGGTTGATAAATATTTTATTATATCCTGGAAAACCATCCATGAATGATAAGAAACCATGTCTTGTAGTCGAATCCACTATCATGTCTATATTAGGAAGGGTAAAATCATCTTTTAAATATGCTTTATTAAGGTCACAAAATTACATACACATCCAAATATGATTATCATGTTTTGTGACTATGAAAAACTTTGACATCCATTTATAAATCATCAATAGGATGAATATGACCAGCTTCTAGGATCTTTTAAATTTCAACTTTAACCAATAAAGCTATCATAGGATTCATCTCATGTATCTTTTATCTGACTAGTTTGGCATTTTGCTCAAGGAAAATGTTGTGTAACTATCTTAGCATCAATACATGACCTATCCAAATAATTCCAAGAAAAAGTTCACGAAATTCATGTAATAGTGTTGCATGCTCTTCTTTCTCATCCTTATCAAGGAAATTTCCTATTTGAATTACTTTATCTTCATTAGATGTATCCATTTTTGTATTACTTGTATCTCCCATAAATAGTGCACATTGACTTGGAACTTTGGGAATATGTTTTTTTGGTATGTGGTGACTGATCATGCAAATACTATACACTAAATGGGTCAATAGTTCTTTTTGTTAACCGACAAATGAAAAATGACTTTGGGTATGTGCAGGATCATCATGGAAAAAATAGGCCCTTAAGTGGCAAAAAATTTAGAAAAATCAGTGTTAGGAAACTTGACGTAAAAATTTGAATAAGTTATCTATATTATTTCAAAAATATGTAAGAATAGAATCTATAGAAAATTGAATGTAGTTTATAAACTACTAGGTTTATTTAAAAATAAATAAAATCTATTTGCTGAAAATTTAAAATTTCAATGCAATAGTACATAAATTTTAGGGAAAAAATAAGTAGGTGTTTGTCTAACCACCCTAACCATAATAAAATGATAATATTTTTTATAATATTTAATATATAAGTAGAGGACTCATGTCTAGATGTGATGCATATGTTTTTGTAATTTTTTTCCATGTAAATAATTAATTATCATTTTTTTATTACAACTTTTAAAGAATATAAAAACTCATATGTCTGACCACCTTAACTTGGTCAAAACTTCATGAAATTTAGTTTTTATTTTTTTAATCCTATAGTATGTGAAGCATAGAATGTGACACATGTTTCGGATTCAAAAAATGTGATACCATTTGAAAGTTATAGATGTTTTTCATTCAGCCTATCAATCGGGACGTTAGTCATAATTCTAATAGAAAATGAATAATAATTATTTATTGCATTCAAATTAAATAATAATTTATATTGGTAGAAAGCTGAGAATTTCCTCTAAAAACACTTTTAGTTTCATCAATTTTGGGTAAAAATGAAGTCATCAACAACATACCCTACAAATACCCATAATATTACCACTTTTTGGCCCATCATGATCCTACACATACCCCTTTGTAAAACCCTAATTATATAAGCTTCCAAAAAGTTGGTTATAAGTGGTTTGGATGTAAGTTGTAGGATTTTATTATCAAGATTGTAATTTTTTTTGCATTGGATAAAAAAATCATTGGATGGCTAAGTTTCTATGGATGTAGCCCATTTTGATTGAACCACATTAATATTTTGTGTTGATCTCTTTTGTGTTATTCTTCATTGTCAACCGACAAATGAAAAATGACTTTGTAAACCCCTAATTCTAAAAGCTTCCAAAAATCTTGTTATAAGTGATTGGATTGTAAGTTGTAGGATTGTATTCATGAGATTGTAATCTATTTTGCACTAGATACTAAAATCATTGGATGGCTGAGTTTCTATGGATGTAGCTCATATTGGGTGAACCACATTAAAATTTTGTATTGATCTCTTCTTTTTTTTAATAAAAAGAGGGGTTAAAATTTTTATTAATCAACAATAGAAGTAAAAATCACTAAGAAAAGGAGAGCCCGAATGGGCCAAGAAACACCAAATAAGATATCAAGAATTATTAATGTAGCATTTCACATCCTCGATAACCCAACCCTCCAAATCCTGGGTAAGGTCCGTCAGTAAACTATCCCAATCATCCACCAACCAGGTCCCATTATTTTTAGAAGCCCATTTATCCAACCCATCAACCACCTTATTCCATTCCTCAGGGATATGGGAGAAGGTGACATAATCCAGTAAATCTCCAAGGCTAGTAATTTGTTTGGCCACCATCACAATTTTCCAACTAACCTCATCAAAATGTCATATATTTATCTAGTCTACCACCACTTGAGAATCAGATTCATAAATAATCTATTTATAGAAAAGAACATATGCCCTCTTCAAGGCCAAAAGAATTTTCAGGGCCTCTATGAAGTTGCTAGAGTGTTGCCCCTTATACTCCAAGAAATAGAACACAACCACCCTAGAACTATCTCTTCCCACCCCACCAACACCAACGTGCCTAGGGTTACCTCTTGTAGACCCATTAGTGTTTATTTTCAATACCCTGGTGGAAGGAAGCATCCAATGCCCTCCCCTAAAGAGCTTCCCTCTAGAGCACTTTCCCCACCCAACCTTGGGCCTTCTAGTACTACAAACATAAATCCCTAGATTAAAAATTTCTCCAATACCCCTAGGGTCCACCAGTACTGATAAATAACATTTATCATGCACAATCTCTTGTAGAGCCCCAATAATGCGAGCGCAAACTTGTTCCACAAGTAACTTCCCGTCCTAGAAAATCCTTTGGTTGTGCTCCAACCAAATCTGCCAAATAATTAGACTAGGACCAATATGCCAAACTATGTGCAAAAATGAAGTCCTTGTCATAATAGGTCCAATATTCTTCCAAATCTCACTAAGAGAAGAAGGATGCCTACACTGCAAATTCCATTCCCCCCACCAAAAATTCCAAATATTCCTACCAAAGGGGCACTAAAAGAAAAGATGAGAAATGGTCTCAACATCTTTGAAACAAAGGAAGAAAAATGAGGGACCTTGGAAACCCCGCTTGTAGAGGTTGTCCCAAGTCAAATACTTACCATACAATACAAGCCAAGAGAAAAAATTGCATTTTGGCAAAAAGAATTTATTCCAAATTTTTTTCCACCAAGGAACCTCAACACTTCCTAATGCATGTTTTTCCAAAGCACAATACCATGAAGCAATAGAGTACTTCCCCTTAGGATCTAGACCCCAATCAAACATGTTCCTCTCTGGAAGAGAAGAACACACTCTATCAGCTAAAATTAAGGAAAAATCTCTCCTATCCTCCAAAGATCGACCCATGGGCCACTCCTGCATATCCTTCAGTAATAAAAAATATTCTTCCCCAATGCCTGAGGGAATTTGAAATCCATTACTCTATTCCAACCATCCCTAAGAAAAATTCTACCTAAATTATCCAAGTGAGAATGTGAGGAAAGGATAGGTGGGTAGCCATCCCAAGAGTCATGCCAAAAGATAGCATCAGACCCTTTGTTGTAGATCTAGAACATGCCTTGCTTAACCAATTGAGCTCCCCTCTTGAGAGTTTTCTAGATCATAGAACCTTTCCCCAAAAGATTAAAGTGAGGAACCTTAGTGCCATCCACCTCCCCAAGATACTTGAAGGTAAGGATCTTAGCCTAGGTCTAATGCTGATGTGAACACCACCTCCAATACAACTTAGCAGCCAAAGATTTCCAATTCCAATTTGCTTTGTGCAATCCCCAACCACCATCTTGTTTTTGAAAAAAAACAACTTCCCACTTAATTAAGCTCCACTTCCTCAAGAGGAGATTACTCAAATAGAGAAACTACCTACAAAGCCCCTCAAAATCCTTGATGAGGCTTGAGGGGGTTGTAATCACAAAACTTTTGTATATAGGTAAATCCTACACTACAGACTTCAACAAAGTGATTCTACTTGTTGTAGATCACCATATATAGGTCCAATAATAGAATAGTACTCATAATATATCAATCACCTCCTACGAAAAATGCTTGGGAGGTGGGTGCACATCAAGAGGGATATCTAGATAGGTAAAGGGGAGCTTCCCCACCTGAAACCTTAAGATCCTAGAAATACATTGTTGTATAAGCCTGGGGGTATTAAAGAAATAATGAAAGACTTACTTCCATTAATGATTTTTCTTGGGGTAGCTAGATAACAATCCGAAGACTGACGAAAAGCAATTGCTTCAGCCACCTTAGCAACACCCATCAAGGCTGAGTCATCCATGAACTAAAGATGGGTTTGAGGAGAGAGGGAGTTGTTCCATTTCCATCCTTGAATGAGCTCGGCCACAACACAAGACTTAATGAGCCTCCCAAAACCCTCAACCATCAAAATGAATAAATATGGGGATAAGAGGTCCCCCTACTGAAGACCTCTAGAAGCACCAAAGAAAGCAAAGAACTCTCCATTTATGATAACATAAAATGAGGGAATATTCACACAAATCATCACCCAATCAATCTACTCAGTATAGAACCCAAAATATCCAAGAACTTTGATCAAAAAACCCCATTTAACTCTATCATAAGCCTTAGCCATGTCCAACTTTATGAACATATCATTCTCCCTCAAAGAGGCCTTGGAGTGAATACTCTCTGTCACAATAACAAATCCATCTAGAATCTATCTACCCACTACAAATCCCCCTTGTTCCTTTGAGATTAACTTATCCAACCAAGGCTTCAGGTTCTTAACAATTTGTTTAGTAATGATTTTATAAGCTACATTATACAAAGCAATTGTTCAAAAAAAATCTAGAGAATCGACACCCACACACTTTGTAATAAGGGCAAGGAATGTGGCATTCATGGCTCTCAACATTTTCTTATTCCTTAAATATTCATGCTCAACCTCCAACAAGTCACGATTGATCACTTCCCAAAATTATTCAAAGAACTCCGTCAAGAACCAATTTGGAGTAGGAGCCTCCCCCTTTTTAAGTTGAAACACCACATCCTCTATCTCCTTCAAAGAGATAGGATGGAGAAGAGAGGAATTCATTTCCACAGTCACCAAAGGAGGATGCAAGCCAAAATAGAGTCTTCCTCCTCATTGGCAAGTGATGTATCTACAAAAAAGAGATCAGAGAAGTAACAAACTGGCTCATTAGAGATTTTCAAAGAGGAAGAGAATAGATCCCTCAAGAGAGCAAAGAGAAGAGATAGTGTTACCCTATCTTCTAGCCTTTACTGAGTTAGGGAAGGACATATATTGTGTCCCCTTATTGAAGTCAATCAATATGAGCCTTTTGTTTCCAAAAAATTTCCTAATGAAGCTCCCATTCCTCGAGATCTTTGGCTACATCATCCCCTAACCTACTCAAGGCTACATCAAAACCATGCTCCCTAATCTACCTAGTAATAGAATCCAAGCATTCCTAGGCGGCCCTTTTCTATTGAAACACATTGCCAAATTGATACTTATTCCAATGCTCTAGTTTATACTTCACATATTGAAGCCTCTTCATAAAGGTGTACATAGTAGTACCAAAATTTGGGTGACCTTTAGCCCACAATTTAAAAACCAAGTCAAAAATACCCTCCTTGAGCCACATAAGCTGAAATTTAAAAGTATATTTCTTAGAGCCACTAGCTAGATAGGTAGAGAATTTGATCCACCAATGATCTGAGCCCCACCAATGTAAGATTTCAAAGCTTGTTAGCCACTTCTCACTAACCCAAAATCTAGACACGAGAAACCTGTCTAACCTTTCAGAAATAGCTTCTTACCACAATCTCTTTTTATTCCAAGTAAACATTTCATTCAAGGGTTTTATATTGACAAGATAAAGCCAAGCTAGATTATCCCTGGGAAGATTAGAAGAGAGATCTAGACAAGGCACTCTTCCCCTTTTCACCTCAAGAGAGACAATTTCATTGAAATCGCCTGCCATAATCCAAGGAATAAAGGGATCCAATGATTTCAAAAAAATTATATGAGATCACAAAAGAATCTTACTAGGGAAATCCATTAGAGCATAAATATTGGATAGAAAGACTCTTTTCCCCATCTCTAAACTCATAGCGACAAGAGAAATGGAGAACCTACTAGAGATCCACCAAACTAGAGAGATTCATCAAGAATCTAGAAGAAACAAGCAAGACCTCCAGAGCTCCCCTGTGCACCCACACACTAACATAAACCTCTATATAAAAACTTAGAAGCACTCTGTATCATGCTATCAATAGATAAATTCATGTCTTGGAGAAAAAAAAAATCCAAAGAATGAGCATGAACCAAGTCCCAAATAGCCTTTTTCTAGGGATTCTATTCATACCCATCACATTCCATGAAAGCACAATCATTGTGAAGGGTGAGATAAGTGAGTATCAAAGGTATTCACCAACCCAAATTCAACCAACATCTCACTAGCCAACATAACTTTCTCTTGATCCTCCTTCCTACCCACCTTTTCGATCTTTTTAGGAGCACTCTTTTTCATGGATTTTTTATGCACACTGAAAATATGAGTAGTAGGAGCTTTACTCTTGCCAGAGCCTCCAAAACCCAAACATCTGGTAGGTCATGCACCTACATTAGCAAAGACCAAAGAAATATCAGCTACCACACATGAGTTCCCAAGCTCAACTTCAAGGGAAGGAACAAAAGAATCCTTTACATCCCCAGGAGCTTCCGTGGCTCCAAAATCCAAAGAAATAAGAGCCATAGGCTCAATATTATGGTAAGCAATGGAAGTAGCATCCACATGCATGTGAGGAGAGACCACCTCCTTATGAACTAAATAATTCAACACATCAAACCTATTGAATATCCCCTCCTCCTAGTGATCCCAAAAACTCCTCTTCTTCCCTCGGCCTTTATTTTGTGGCCTAATGGGCACGAACCCATCTTTATATTGAGTCACCCCATTCATGGTTTGTTTGCCCGTTTCAGATCCTAAATTTGATGTAGCCATCTAACTCCTTGAATTACCCACATGAGTAGCATGCACAAACCTTCTCTAAAGATGACCATACTCTCAACATAAACAACATCTAAATGATAGAGTTTCATAATCAAGCTATTGCATCCATGAACTAGTTCCCACTATCAAATCAATAGAATCGGGAAAAGGTTGGCTCAAGTCAATCTCCACACAAACACAAGCATAGGAAAATATCCTCTTCTCTAGAGTCTACTGAGAGGGACCAATCATCCTAGTACCATGGAAATAGACTACAGTATGTCACTCCTCCAGCATTCAAGCGGCAACTAAGGAAGGCACACCGACATCGGGACCTTGGACGAAAGCTCATCTTCTAAAATAAAACTTGCATGCCATCATTTAATGAGCAGTCCAAATTTATTGTAAAATTATAGGCCACCCTCAAAAGCCATATTTCAATTTGAGATGCATGAGAAATCCACCAAGAAGAAATTATTTGTAGCTAACAAAATCTTGATATCCCCCTTTGGGTTCCAAGTCTTCTAAATCTAAGGCTCAAGAAAAGGGAGAGAAACCCTCATCCCCAAAAACTTGCATATTAAGACATGTTTGCTATAGTATTCTATATCTTCTACAACTTCTTCCATTTGGATCACTACCACTGGGCATGTGCTTGAGACCTTTCTAAGCATCCATTAACATTGAACTGTACTTTCAAACAACTGATCCTAGATAGACCCACATTAGGAGAAGGAAAAATGGGAGCCTCATCCCCTACCTTCATCATAGTATTGTGTCTCAACACCTCATCCAACCCATCATTAGCCATGAGAGCCACACCTGACAACCCTACCAAAACACCATCACTCACCAAATCCTCAACACTTCAAACCCTACTCCACTGATCATGCAAATCATAAACACATTATCTACATCACACTCCAATCCACACACAACAACCCACATTTCCAAGGAAAATTCAATACCAAAGGAAATCGTGGCACCCAAAACACAATAGACAAGAGAAAATTCTACAGAAAAAGGATCTCCCCCTCGTACGCAGGGAAAATGTGGCACCCATAATGTCGATCTCTTTTGTGTTATTCTACATTGTTAATTGACAAATAAAAAATGACTTTGTAGACCCCTAAATCTAGAAGCCTCTTAAAAGCTTGGTATAAGTGCTTGGGATGTAAGTTGTAGGATTGTAATATGTTTTGCAATAGATAATAAAATCATTGGATGTTTGAGTTTCTATGGATGTAGCCCATATCGGGTGAACCACATTAAAATTTTGCATTGGTCTCTTTTGTGTTATTCTTCATTGTTATTCAGTGTTATTTAATTTGCATATAATTTTTAATGTTTATTGCTTCAATTTGCTCGAATCCTATCATTTTTTTTTTTCTTGTTTAACATCACTTTTTTTCTTTTCTTCATCAACACATTTTGTGGTTACTACAACGCAAGTGCATCCTTGTTTGTGAAGGGGATTTGGTGACTTATAATAAAATCCTAAGACCTTTGCCAAGGCTTCATCATGTTCAAATTATTCTAATGATCCATCACTTGTTATATCAATTAATTCAAGATTATTTATAGTAAGAGGTGTCTTAGAAGAACCACATATAATGGTGTTGATATTAAGTGAAATCCTTTTTGCTACTTTTTTTTTTATCTTAGAAGGGAAATATCCAAGACCATTTTTTTTTTCTTGTATGTTAGCCTCTATAGGGACATATATTCCTTGTTCTTTCACACCACATCCTTTTCTAGTATAATCAAGTTATTTCAAGAGCTCAAAACCTCTTTCATAAAGCTTTTCCATTTCTTTTGGATTTTGTGGTTATTCATAATCAACTTTATCAAATCTCATAGTGAAACTTGTGACCTCTTTTAAAGTAGTTAAAGTAGATGCTTTCAAATATTACTCCAATTTTTTTGTTGTCATTATCATTGTTTGTTTTCCCTTTTCAATTTTTTTTTATGATCTTACATTCTCCCATGAACATAGGTGTAAAATCAAATGAACCCCAATCATCTTCTAATAATGTTGTGACTTCTTGAATATGTTTTTAATTTTTCCTCGTATTGCATGGGCTCTATTTTTGAAGTTGGTATCAATGTTTTTAAAGGAATTTCATTGTCTTTCTTAGTGTGCAAACAACTTTTTAGGTGAGGGTCAGCCTTGATTGTATAGACCTTGTTGTTGTAGACATGCTTCATTAAATGATGAAGATTTTAAGGTACCCCATTCATCTCATGGATCAATGGTCTACCCAAAAGAAGATTGTATGAGAGATTTTGAGGTAACAAATAAATAGGAGTTTATAATGGGACCTTTCCCACCTTAATAGGTAATGTTATCACACCTAAAGTTTTTTTACTACGTTTTTAAGTGCAAAAATTACTAAATAACTAGGTTCAATCATAGCCTTGTCTACTACAATCTTATCTAAGAGTTTCACACTACACACATTAAGAGTTGAACCATTGTCAATGTGAGTCATTTTTGTTTCACATTTACTAATTTTATCCATTACCATGAAGGATTCTTTTTTTTTTTGTAATTCCTTTAGAGGTAACTCATCTTGTGAAAGATAATTTCAATGTTAACCAAATTCATACCATGAATAAGGGTTACTACATTGTTTGGTTGCACACTATGAGGGATAACTACTTCTTTCAATGAATTTCAAAGCTTGTTATGGTAATTAGGTGAACTTGAATAAGGTCCCATAGAGAAATCTTAGCAAGAGTGTTCTTAAGTTTTTCTGAAAGATCACACTCTTTTCCATTGTGCAAAGGGAATCAAGGAACACTAGGCAAGATTGGTTGAGTAAATGGTAATGAAGTAGGTATGGTTTGTGGTTTCCTATTGTTCCTTGTGTTATATGTATGAGTAATGGTGTTGTAACTTGGTTTCTATGAAACATTGTTTTTAGTAAGTTGTCTTGCATAATTCAAATTTTTTTATTAAGACAATGGTTTATTTTTAGGTGGTTTTATGATAAGCATGGGTTTGGTTTGAACTTATGTTTGTTGATGTGATGGTGGGTAAATGATAAGTTGAGGCGTGATTGCATTAAATTATCTTTGTTTTGGTTTGTTATAAAAATCCTTATGGACGATCCTTGTGAGATGAAGTCCTCAACTTGGGATTCATCTAACACATCAAACTCATCACTAGTAATGAACTTGAGGGATATGTTAACTTATAGAAAGAGATATGACATTGTCAAATAACTTTGATTTCTCCAAGATTGACCATTTAATGTGTAGTTTCGTGTTTAATGTTTTGAGATAGTTTATGGTTTATAATGTTTACAAATTGAAAAATAACTTAGCTAATGCAATGCAATGATGAAGTAAACAACCAAAGATCTGCAATAATCTACTACTAAAACATAAAATAACTTTTTCAATTTTCCCCAAATTTGCACTAAAAGAATAGCTTTTTCAATATTCAAATCAAACTATTCCATGTATTTAAAATGCATATGTAATAGCAAAAAAAATGGATAAATAAACCTAAAAAATGTAACCAAAAAATTGGCAAGCCACTTGTACACGAATAAATTCACCTTATGCCAATTGGGTCTCAACATGGGGGTTTTAAAAGTTCAAATATAATTCTAAATTGTACAACTAGGGTTTTGTGTTTTTGGTTGAAAACTATGGTTTCCATGGCAGAATTTTCTAGATTTTGATATTTAAATGCAATCACAAAGAATGAAAAATTATGAACAATGTGATACCTTTTTAAATGCAATTTTGACTCAATTTGTGAATATGTATGAATTAACATACACTAATGTAGTGTAGAAAATTGCATGCTCTTGAAGATGGTATAATTTCACACTTAATTTGGACCTATTTTACTATCATTTCATTCATAACCCTTTAAGTCATCATTAATAGGCCCTTAAGACCCTTTATTTTGGACCTCAAGGGTTATTTCAACTAAAATCCAAACAAAATCAACCAAAGCATTAAATTTTATAACAACCCATCATTGGCCTTGTTCATGGGTGATTTTGCATCTCCCAACACAGATAAAACATAAATGCTTTACCTCTCCTAAAAGGTAGAAATATACAAACAAGTTCTTGATTACTACCCCAAGTCTCTCAGGTGTCAAGTTGCGACAATGCTTGGAATAGATCAATTGGTTGATGTGATTTGTTGTTAATCACAAGGAGACCTTTATGGTTTACAAAATATAGGAAGTTTGGTCTAAAAATGGAGTTTCAAAGTGTTATAAGTGAATGAACAATGGCTTTCCAATCATAACAGCAAGCTAAAACTCACTATGTTCAGCAAGTTTAGCATTGTTCTGATGCTTGGAATCCTACTCTAACAAAGAATTGAAAGAAATAGAAAAATATGAAAGGGTTGGGAGAGTTGTTCTAAATATGAGCTATGAATGAATACTAATAATGGAGGATGCTATAGTATATAGACTCCCCTAAACTAGGTTTTTCTTGACCAAGAGAAACCTATAGGTACACAAAACTAGTGCAATCTTCTAAGGTCTACAAATTTTTAGATTGTGCATTCACTTCATGAACATACAATTGAACTAAAGTGTAGCATATGAATTAGATTAGAATAGATTTGGAAAGTAATTCATCATCAACAATCCATAAAAATCATGAGCTGGAAGTGCATCTCATACTATATTAACAACCACCATTAAAGAAATTCAAGAAACTAACAAACTAAAGCTAACATTGAAGTTGAATCATGCTTGCAAAATGAGCAATCTTAAATAAAATATCTAAAATAATGCAATGCTTCCTTCTATTGATATAAAATTCCTCTTACAAATGAGGAGCAAGCCCCTATTTATAGTTTTTCAAAAGTAAAATGAATGGCCAGGATTTAATTACAATGTGTGACCCAGATTTGTTACAGCTTAGGGTTTCACCTATCCCTAATATTTCATAATTTAAAATTTAATTTTTGTCCTTTTCCCTATTTTTTCCTCTAGTCTATTTTGTCTTTTAGCTACCTCTTTCATTGTAGCTGGAAACTATTGAAATTTTCCTCTTTGTTGATGTGTTCACAATATTTCTTCATCCAATTAGGAAAATCTTGTTGTAAATTGGCGTTACTAAGAAGAATATGTGTTGCTTCTAATCTTGGAGGAAAAATCCTAGCAATCATCATCATTATTTGGTGAAAGCATATGTGTAAGATCATGATGGGCCAAAAAGTGGCAATATGATGGGTATGTGGCTGAAGACTTTTTTTTTACCCAAAATTCATGAAATGAAAAGGATTTTTAAAGGAGATTCTCAGCTTTCCACCAATATAAATTATGCTTTACAATGAATTTAATAAGTAATTATTATTTATTTTGTATTCAAATTATGACTAAAGTCCTTATTGATAAACTGATTGAAAAACATCTATAGCTTTCAAATGTTATCCCATTTTTTGAATCCAAAACATGTGTCACATTCTATTCTTTGCATACTATAGGATTAAAAATAAATAAATTGAATTTCTTGAATTTTTGACCAAGTTAAGGTGGTCAGACATACAAGTTTTTTATATTTTTTAAAAGCTATAATAAAAATAATAATAATTAATTGATTACTTGGAAAAATATTACAAAAAAATATCCATCACATCGGGAGATGAGTCCTCTACTTATATCTAAAATACTATAAAAGAATACTATCATTTTATTGTGGTTAGGGTGGTTAGACAGACACCTACTTCTTATTTTTTCCCTGAAATTTAAGTACTACTACATTGAAATTTCAAATTTTCACCAAATAGATTTTTTGTTTTTTTAAACAAACCTAGTAGTTTAGAAACTAGATTCAATTTTCTACATATTCTATTCTTACATATTTTTGAAATAATATACATAACTTATTCATTTTTTTACGTCAAGTTGCCTAACTCTTATTTTCTATTTTTTTTCCCACTTAAGGGCCTATTTTTTCCATGATGATCCTGCACATACCCGAAAAATAAAAAAACTCCTTCTTATTCCTTTCAAGGTCACCTTTTGCAATTTTTTCACTGACTTCCTTGGCATGCATTCATATGTTGGTCAGTACTTCTTTGGAAAACTATCCATTATTTATGTAGGAATCCTTTTCCTCTTTTCCTCTAGGGGATCTTATGGGCTTCTTTCATGGCCCTTTAGAAGGTTCTTGTAGTGCCCCCCTGAATTGGTCTTTTTGGACATTTGTGTAAGTGTTTATTTGTGGTTCATTTTTGTTCAGGTAATGTTTTGGGTTATGTTGCTCATATTTGTAACATTGATTTAATTAAAGTATTAATTAAAATTATTAATTAATTATTAAATTAATTCAAAATGGATAATAATTTAAGAACTTATATTATTATTTTATTAAAGATGAAAACATAAATAAAACATAAATTTGTAGTTATAAATAATGTTATTTTAAATTTAACTAAATAATGGATTGATAATCCACTTGCTAATAAAGTTTATTTTTAAATTTAAAATATTTCAAAAATAAAGTATCAAATAAAATAGCAAAGTGGATAATTTATTTAATATTATAATTGGATTAATAAATGTCAAAAAGTAATTAAAAGGAATTGCTAAATAGTATGAATTATTAAATTTAAATAATGTGACCTAAAGTGAAACAACAAAGTAATTAAATTAAAGATGAAAATTATTATCGAAAGTTTCAATCACCTTAGTGGAGCTAGGTTTATAAATTAATTAAAATGCAAGGAATTTCCTACTAGTGGTAAAACATGAAAAAATATAATTTGATGAGTGTACTCTCAAAAACAAGTATGTGACCATAGTTCTGCATTGCAGTTTAATTTAAAAATAAAAAATATATATAAATAAATTGAGTAACTTAAATTAGAGCTTAAATCAAAGTCATATATGTTTTCTTTTATCAAATTGAAAATTAGGAAATCTTGAATATGCACCAGTAAAACAAAATCTTGCATTCTCTTACCTAGTACATTCACACTGTATAACATAATTATTTATTTACTGTATCAAATAGAATAAGTCTTGAATATATGAAGGCACATACAATGGTAAACTAATGTTAGAGTTATAAATCAAATAGCTTAGATATATGTAGGAGGTAAATAAAAAGATAGTCCAAACTTACAATAGAACAAAATCAAGAAAGAAAAGCATAGATGCCAAAGGATATCGTGAATATAAGTAGGTAAAAATAAAAAGAAATAGAAATGCACAACTTTGTTTCTCACTTGATAAATAAACTACATGCAAGTAAATGATCAATTTTCTTGGTTTCCATATTTATGCAAAATTGTATTATTTTTTGAATTATCAAACTCCCACAGTTAGAAATAATTAATCTAAATTGATCTTTTCTGATGGTCATTACTATCAAATAAGTCTTTAGTGTTTTGAAGAAGTGAATGAGGAGAATACATACATTTCTGGTAGTGTTTTCTCTTACTGCTTACTCACACAACTTGTAAGGGATAATTATTTTATTATCTGAAAGAGAGTTGAGCCATATTTCTCATACTTAAATATTCGTGTTGATTATAATATATATCATTTCACTTTATTCTCACCCCACCGTTAAAATTCAACCAAAGTATGAATAAATCCATATTGTTACTGGAATTTTTAATACTGCCTCATTAACTGTAATCTTGAAGTGACAAATAATAATAACAATTGGTATATACATAAATATTAAATATATAAATAGAAAGAGAATGGACTTATTTCTTATATATTGATAGGAGAAAAAAATTACTACTGTCATTTATAATAATTAATATAATCTTATAATAACCTTGGTATAAAAAAAGGGGGGAAAACAAAAATTATAAGTTGTGATTTTATGATCATTATCATTCAAGTGTTATCTAATCATTATCTTTGCATAATAATATCAATCTATGATGATGGATTTTGTATACACTTGCATAGTATAGTTATAATGATTGATATAAATTTTTTCAATATATCTAGTGTATTGTGGTAAAGACTAGGAAATTGTTAAATCTTCTAAAAATTAGTCTATTTCAGAAAACAAAATGCTCTTACACATTTAGGATTCATGCTAAACTAAATTTTGGGTTTTATTCATTGATCTTTCCCCTTTCTTAAACATATTATATTTTTAAATTTGGCCAAGGGATGATAAAGTTATGTCTATTTTAGTTCAGCCTTGTTTTGTTTAAAATTAGTATATTAAAGGAATCTATTAAGCTTAGTTGTAGAACAAACTAATTTTGATTGATGATGTTTTATGAAAAGGAATTTATGGGTTTTTCCCACCATTCCTTCCCATTTCCAGATCATATTGATGTTTAAATTTTTATTTAGCATTGTGAGAGTTATAACCATTCTAACATTTCCTCTTTTTTTGCAGTAATTAATGAACTTGTAGTTATAGAATAATTATATGGTTAAGTAGATATGCATAGTGGAAACTAATTTAGAAATGAAATAAAATTTAGGGTAATAATTAATTACGTTCTATAAAGGATAGGTATTATAGTTATGGGAATATAAGAAGGTTATTTAATAAGAAATTTTAATTAGGCATGTATATATTTTAGGGTGATATAAAAAAGTGTATGTATATATAGTTCTCCTTGTAAGAAAAAACAATTGATTGTTTAAGTAAAATGGAAAAGAAAATATATAATAAAAGGGTTGATATATCTATATTGAAATAATTGGTAATTTAATTGAAAGGAAAGGAAAATTGAATAAATCCTATTTAGATAATTGAGAGATTGATTTCAGGAATGAATTAGAAGTTCTTTTAAAAGATTTGTTTCTTTAATATTTAGTTATTGTAGATTTTTAAATTCCTTATGTAAATAGTTATTGAGACTATGTTTTATTGTGTTAGATTTTGGGAAATGATATTGAATATAATAGTTTAAATTGATTTATAATTTGTATATGGAAATTTGACAAGGTCGTTTAAGTAAATTGAGTAGATTATTCTTCGTCAAATATTTAATGCCTCTCATGATCTATTGTAATATTCATTACATAGTTAGTTATTTGGAGCATGGTTATTGTATTATATTAAGTTGAAAATGTTATATTAGGAGGGGTTCATATTTTCTTGATAGAAATAATTGTTTTGTCAATGAAATAGTCAACCTTAAGATAGCTATTTGGAGGATACGAACTAATGATTGAATGGAATGGTTAATTATAGAGAATGTTATTCAATGTGGAAATGATTTTGTTCTATAGAGGAATCATGTTCATGATGTAAGGGTTGCTTGATTGAATACTATATTTTTTATTGGGGATTATATAAATTTTTGGAATATATTTTGATTTTGGTTATGGTTGTAAGTGGCATCCCATTTATGCCTATTGGTCATTAAGAGGATTTGATCTTGAGTTTGGTTTTGCATTGAGGGGATTATATCAATTTTGTTGAGTTTGAAGGTCTTGCTACGATGTTAACCCTCATTCTTCTACACTATTGATTTAGAAATTGTGGATTGTATTTTAGTCTTCTGAGATCATGAGATTGTAGCCAATTCGATGGGAAACTATTGTGTTAGCAATTTGACAGTCTTCCATAGGTTTGAGGGGAGTATGGTTTTGACTTGCAGAAGTTGGTATGGGGGTCTGGGATTTGGTGAGGCTACCTCGGTAACCCAGGATGGGGGCCAACAACCTAGGAGGAGGATACGCATTGGGTAACCCATATCAAGCCTAGAGTGTTTTCATGAGTTTTATTTTGCTTCACTTGAAAGTGGGTGGTTACATGAGTTTGTCATTTTGGGTAATGGTTGAGCTTTATACTTGGATTGTGTTTCTAGGGGTTTAGCCTTTCATTCAAAAGTTGTTTACTTTGAAGTACTAGTGTGAGATAGTACATGCCACTCTTGGTGTATTTACTTATTTGGATTTGATTATTTGTGTAAGTGGGCTTACCTAGTCTATGTATTTGAGATTTTTTGTTAGTAAGGGCAGTGACTATCAATGGGGGTTGGCACACAAAGTGGCATATGGGTAACTCATTGAGAATTTCTTTAATCAATGATAAAATAATAATTAATTAGGGGGTTTAGGTAGTTTCTCACTTTAATTTAGATAATGTAGCCTCACTTATGGCACAAGTGCTCCTTTAGGCTTGGGATGAGTGAGAAGTCCTAGAATGGAAAAGATCAATTGCCTTGTCCTCTTGAAAGGTATGTTGATCCTGCATGAGTGACAATGGGGGTTGGGGATCAATTGAGGTTGTCAGGGTTTAACTAGGTAGGGGCCCAGTAACCTATGAAGATCCACATTGGGTAAACCATGTCGATCTTATGTGATGACACTCCACCCTCTAGCAACCTTGTGTGGTTGTTGTTTCCCCTTATTGTTCTTGTACCTTTGGAAGCTGTTGTATCTTATGTATATTGAGGTGGTTTTTTCTTTATATTTATTGTTGAAGCCTCCTATCAGTTATTTAATGTTGCATATATTCCTTATGGGAACTTTATTGATGCTAATGAAAGGTGCTCATTGATATTTATTGTTGGATGATATCTCAATCTCATTTGAGGGCTTTTGGGTATTATTGTTGTTGGAACCTCTTTGGTTATTTAATGTTGATCTACTAAATTGGGAATTAGTTCCTATTGGTTTTATTTGATTTTCTTGTATTTATGTGTTGATGATGTGAGATGTTTCTTATATTTATTGTTGCCTTGCTTAAACTTTGTACACCTTACTATTTTGGTTTAGGGCCTTTCTTGTCATCTCCTAGCATGGGGTTGGATCTTCAGGTCCATGTGGTGTGGTGGAATATGCTATGCACCCCATTGGGTTCCTTGTTTGCATTTGTGCTATGGAAGAAGATGCAGAGTTTATAGAGCTTCACTTGGTTGAAGATTTTTCTTCACTTGTACCTTATTCTTCCTTGATGTACTATTCTTGTACTTGATGTACTCTTCCCATTGATATAAGGGAAGCATTATGTAATGCACTATTGTATCCATGATGTGTTGTGTCTATGGAAATATGTACCAAAATTGTAATATTGAACTATGAATTGAATTGCAATAGAATAATGTATCTCTTTCATCTGTAATGATCATGGATGGTTGTATGTTATTTTCGTGAAATATTGGTCTTCATTCGCTATCATTTTCATTAGAGTTTAGGTTTCGTAATGTCATCCTATGTACCCCAAAGGACGTAGTTGATATTGTAGATGTTTAATCACATTATGTGTATTGTATGTTAATGTACTTCTCATGTTAGTTTAATTTTTTTTAAAAAGTGTGTGGTAATTTATCTTTTGTACTTGTCCTTTGGGGTTCGCACGACGGGACGTTATAGCTTGGTATCAAAGCATAGGTTCATACACTAGGAATTATGAGCCCATTACATTGACCTAGTTGCTTGAACTCTCAAGGGTATGTCTTTCTTTTTTGTCAATCTCACTTAGAAATTTGAGTTACTTTTGTAGGTCCAGTGTCGATCCAATGGTGCAGAAAAGATGGTGGAAAAGGATAGGACCCTCAGTGTAGTGTGCAATGCATCAATTTTCTTCCTACCAGGGATGCATTATGGAACTTTATGTTGTCTTGTGATGTGTTCCATCATGATGTTAATTTATGTGTGTATGTGATAAATTATGTTTTCTTGGTTCTAAAAAGGTGTAAAATTATGGTTTTTTGATACTTATGAGATGAATTTTTTTGTTGAATAATGAATTAAGTAGAATTCCTTGTGTATAAATGATGATATTTAATGAAAATGTGTGCTCTATATGTACGAGTATGTGGTGTTTTTATGAAATGTAGCATTATGAAGCAATGAATTAGCTTGAATGACTAGTACTAATGTGTTATGTTTCCACCTTATTTTGTGAATTCCTAGGTAGTCAACTTTGAATCTCGATAATGAAGGTAAATCAATTGAGATATTTAGATGTAGATAGTAATAGTGCCAACTAGTGATTCATTTTTTATATAAAACATGAGATAGATGCATGACTATGGTCATTATGAGATTATTATCCTGATTATTAAGTAGGGGATTGTATACAAGTAAATTTGATTATTAGGGTTGTTCTAACTAATGTGGTTACTATTTGTTGTCTTTGTGAGAGGGAAGATGTACCATCACTCACTTGTGAGTGCCTTGCTACACTATGATTTCCTCTCATAGTGTGTTTATTATTGGATCTATATATATATGCTTGACATTTTGTTTGATGCAAGATGTAGGTACCAGGTATCGACTCCACCTGCATTGTCAGGTCTAAGCATTCCTTATAAAACCCAATGGGTATGATGGGGAAAGCAGAGTTGACAAGAAATTTCACCATCCTTTTCTATCACCCTGTCATTATGTTTGACGATGTGGTTCATTTGCAACCGCATTTCTATTTTTTGTATCGTCTATTTTGAGTCATTTAATTTTAATTTCCTAATTAATGCAATTTCAATTGTTGATAGAGTTGTAACTAAGTTTATTGTGTTGTTGTGCATATGATTGTGTGTGTTTTATGTCACCCTGAGACTTCCAAGAGTAAGTAGATGCTAAGGGGGGAGGATTTAGTACCCCTCTAAATTGGTCTTTCTAGACATTTTTGTAAGTGTTTATTGGTAGTTCACTGTCATTCAAGTAATATTTTGGGTTATGTTGCTTGTATTTGTAATGTTGATTTAATTCAATTATTAAATTAAATTATCAAATTATTAAATTAAATTATCAAATTATTAATTAATTATTAAATTAATTTAAAAGGGATAATAATTTAATAACTTATATTATTATTTTATTAAAGATGAAAATGTAAATAAATGTAAATTTGTAGATATAAATAACATTAATTTAAATCTAAATAAATAATGGATTGATAATCCACTTGCTAATAAAGTTTATTTTGCAATTTAAAATATTTGAAGGTATTGAATAAAATAGCAAAGTGGATAATTTATTTAATATTATAATTGGATTAATAAATGCCAAAGAGTAATTAAAAGGAATTGTGAAACAGTATGAATTGTTAAATTTAAATATTGTGACCTAAAGTGAAATGAAAAAGTAATTAAATTAAGGGTGAAAATTATTATCAAAAGTTTCAATCACCTTAGTGGAGTTAGGTTTCTAAATTAATTAAAATGAAAGGAATTTCCTATAGGTGGTAAAACATGAAAACAAAGAATTTGATGGATGTACTCTCAAAAATAGAGAAGTGATTTAGAAAATTGTCACCTATCTTGGTTTTATTTTTTAGGACTATGGAGAAAAATTCAAGAATTATGGCGAGTAAAAGAAATGGATTCAGAATTTTCAAACAACTTCTAACTATGTAGTGTGCTCTGGTAAAAGTAAGAAAATTTCACAACCGAGAAAATTTTGGAAGTAGCTTAGCTCTCCATTACCTTATGCAAATGTTGAATTCAGGTTGGTCAATTATTATTACTTATTTATATATTTTTCATTTTATTTCTCCAAAAATTATATCATCTCCATGCTCACTATTTGATTCACCTTGAGTTGTATGTGCTCTCATACCTATTTTTCTGTCATATTTTTGCATTGTAGTTTAATTTAAAAATTAAAAAATATATAAATAAATTGAGTAACTTAAATTATAGCTTAAATCAAAGTTATATATGTTTTCTTCTATAATATTGAAAATTAGGAAACCTTGAATATGTGTTAGTAAAACAAAATACTACGTTATCTTACCTAGTAAGTTCACACTGTAGAACATAATTATTTATTTATGGTGTTAAATAGATTAATTATTTACTATATGAAGGTACATACAATGGTAAACTGATCTTAGAGTTATAATTTAAATAGCTTAAATATTTGTAACAGGTAAATAAAAAGATAGTCCAAACTTACAATAGAACAAAATAAAGAAATAAAAACATAGTTGCCAA
Organism: Sequoia sempervirens; assembly: GCA_007258455.2. Lineage (NCBI taxonomy): Eukaryota > Viridiplantae > Streptophyta > Pinopsida > Cupressales > Cupressaceae > Sequoia > Sequoia sempervirens. Next base: position 715,007,434 of record VDFB02270651.1, read on the forward strand.
ATGATATCATGAATAAAAGTAGGTAAAAACAAAAAGAAATAGAAATGCACAACTTTTTTTCTCACTTGATAAATAAACTGCATTTTAGTAAATGATCAATTTTCTCAGTTTCCAGATTTATGCAAAATTGTATTATTTTTTGAATTATCAAATTCCCATAGTTAGAAATAATTAATCTAAATTAATCTTTTCTTATGGTCATTACTATCAAATAAGTCTTTAGTTTTTTGAAGTGAATGGGGAGAATATGTACATTTTTGGTAGTGTTTTCTGTTATTGTTTGCTCACACAACTTGTAAGGGATATTTATTTTATTGGTTGGAAGAGAGTTGAGTCATATTTCTCATACTTAATTCTTGTTCTTGATTATAATATATTTCATTGCACTTTATTCTCACTCTACCACTAAAATTCACCCCAAGTATGAATAACTATAGTTGGTTGTTGTAATTTTTAATACTATCTCATTAACTGTAATCTTGAAGTAACTAAAACAATAATAACAATTGGTATACCCAAAAATATTAAATATATAAATAGAAAGAGAATGGACTTATTTCTTATATATTGATAGGAGAAAGAAATCACTAGTTTCATTTATAATGATTAATATTATCTTATAATAATAGTGGTATAAAAAAAAGCAGGAAAACAAAAAATATAAGTTGTGATTTGATGATCATTAGGATTCAAGTGTTATTTAATCATTATCTTTGCATAAGAATATCAATTTATGATGATGGATTTGGTAGAAATTGGAATAGTACAATTATAATTATTGATATAATTGTTTTGAGTATATCTAGTGTATTGTGTTAAAGACTAGCAAATTATTAAATCTTCTAAAAATTAGTTTGTTTCATAAAACAATGCTCTTACACATTTAGGATTCTTGCTAAACTAAATTCAAGATTTTACTCCTTGATCTTTCCCCTCTCTAAAAAATATTAAAGTTTTAAATATGGCCAAGGGATGATAAAGTTATGCCTATTTTAGTTAAGCCTTGTTTTTTTTAAAATCTTCATGTTACAAGAATCTAGTGAGTTTAGTTGTAGAAAAAACTACTTTTGATTGATGGGGTTTTATGAAAAAGAATTTATGGGTTTTGTTCACCATTCCTTCCCCTTTCTAGATCATATTGATGTTTAAATTTTGGTTTAGCATTGTGAGAGCTATCTCCATTTTAACATTGCCTCTTTTTTTTTTACGTAATCAACAGACTTGTAGTTGTAGAATAATTATATGGTTAGATAGATATGCATAGTGGAAACTAATTTAGAAATGAAATAAAATTTAAGATAAAAATTAATTATGTTTTATAAAGGATAGGTATTGTAGTTATGTGAATATAAGAAGGTTATTTAATACGTTCTTTTAATTGGGTATATATATATTTTAGGGTGATAAAAAAAAGTGTATATATATAGTTTTGCTTGTAGGTAAAAACAATTGATTGTTTAAGTAAAATGGAAAAGAAAATATATAAGAAAAGGGTTGATATATCTATATTGAAATAATTGGTAATTTAATTGAAACAAAAAAAAAAATGAATAAATCATATTTAGATAATTGCAAGATTGATTTAAGGAATGAATTAGATGTTCTTTTAAAATATTGGTTTCTTTTATATCCAGTTCTTGCAGATTTCTAAATTCCTTGTGTAAATAGTTATCAAGAATATGTGTTATTGTGATAAATTTTAGGAAATGTTATTGATTATAATAGTTAAAATTGATTTATTTGTATTTATAAATTTCTCAAGGTCATTTAAGTAAATGGAGTAGATTATTCTTCATCAAATATTTAATGTCTCTCATGATCTATTGTAACTTCATTGTACGGTTAGTTATTTGGAGGATCATTATTGTATTATATTAAGTTGTAAGTGTTATATTAGGGGGGTGTTCATATTTTCTTGATAAAAATGATTCTTTTCTCAATGAAAGAGTTAACCTTAAGATAGCTCTTTGGAGGATACAGACTAATGATTGAACAAAATGGTTAAGTCTAGAGAATGTTGTTCAATGTGGAAATGATTTTGTTCTATGGAGTAATCATGTTTGTGATGTAAGGGTTGCTTGATTGAATTCTATATTATTTAATTGGAGTTGTATAAAATTTTGGAATATATGTTGATTTTGGTTATGGTTGTAAGTGGGAGCACATTTGTTTCTATTCATCATTGAGAGGATTTCATCTTGAGTTTGGTTTTGTATTGAGGGGATTTTTTCAGTTTTGTTGAGTTTGAAAGTCTTGCTATGATGTTAACCCTTGCTCTTCTACACTGTTGATTTGTAAATTGTGGATTGTATTTTAGTCTTCTGAGATCATGGGATTTTCGCCAATTCGATGGGAAACTATTATGTTAGCAATTTGAGAGTCTTTGAGAGGTTTGAGGGGAGTATGGTTTTGACTTGTATAAGTTGGTATGGGGGTCGGGGATCCAGTGAGACTACTTGGGTAACCTAGGATGGGGGCCAACAACCTAGGAGGATCTACATTGGGTAACCCATATCAAGCCTTGAGTATTTTCATGAGTTTTATTTTGCTTCACCTGAAAGTGGGTGGTTACATGATTTTTTCATTTTGGGTAATGGTTGAGCTTTATACTTGGATTGTGTTTTTGGGGGTTTATCATTGCACTAGGAAGTATTTTACTTTGAAGTACTAGCGAGAGATAGTACATGCCTCTCTTGGTGTATTTACTGATTTGGGCTTGATTATTTGTGCAAGTGGGCTTACCCAGTGTATGAATTTGAGATTTTTTGTTAGTAGGGGGAGTGGATATCAATGGGGGCTAGTGCACAAATTGGCGTACATGTAACTCATTGAGAGTTTCATTAATTAGTGATAACCTAATAATTAATTAGGGGGTTTGGGTAGTTTCTCACTTTAATTCAGATAATGTAGCCTCTCTCATGGCCCAAGAGCTTGTTTAGGCTTGAGATGAGTGGGAAGGCTTAGAATGGAAAAGATCAACTGCCTTGTCCTCTTGAAAGGTATGGTTATCCCACATGAGTGAGAATGGGGATCAAGGTTTAGTTGAGGTTGCAAGGGTTTAACCAGGTAGGGGGCTAGTAACCTATGAAAATCTGCATTGGGTAACCCATGTCGAGCTTATGTGATGACACTACACCCTCTATCAACCTTGTTTGGTTGTTGTTTCCCCTTGCTTTTCTTGTACCTCTGGAACACATTATATCTTATGTATATGTAGGTGAATGTTTCTTTATGTTTATTGTTGAAGCCTCCTTTTAGTTATTTGGTGTTGCATATATGCCTCATGGAAACATTATTGATGCTAATGAAAGGTTCCCATTGTTATTTATTTTGGGATGATATCACGATCTCATTTGAGGGATTTTGGGTCTTATTGTTGTTGGAACCTCTTTAGTTATTTAGTGTTAATCTATGAAATTGGGAATTGGTTCTTGTTGGTTTTCCTTTATTTTGTTATAGCTATGTGTTGATGATGTGAGATGTTTCTTGTGTTTATTGTTTCCTTGGTTAAACCTTATACACCTAACTATTTTGGTTGAGGGTCTTTCTTGTCATCTCCTAGCAAAGGGGATGGACTTTCAGGTCCACGTGGTCAGGTGGAATGTGCTATGCACCCATTGGGTTCCTAGGTTGTGTTTGTGATGTGGAAGTAGACACAAAGTTTCCAGACCTTCAATTGGTTTAAGACTGTTCTTCGCTTGTACCTTATTCTTCTTTGATGTACTATTGTTGTACTTGATGTACCCTTCCTAATGATATAAGGGAAGAATTATGTAATTTACTATTGTATCCATGATGTGTTGTGTCTATGGAAATGTGCTCCATAATTATAATATTGAACTATGAATTGAATTGTAATAGAATGATGTATCTTTTTCATCTTGAATGATCATGGATAGTTGTATGTTATTTTCATGAAATCTTCATTTTCATTCACTATCATTTTGGGTAGAGTCTAGGTTTCATAATATCATCTTGTGTACCCTAGAGGATGTAGTTGATATTGTATATGTATAATTGCATTATGTGTATTGTGTGTTAATGTACTTTTCATGTTAGTTTACTTTCAAAAAAAAGTTGCACAGTAATTTGTTTATTGTAGTTGTCCTTTGGGGTTTGCACAGTGGGACATTACAGTTCAATAAATCCTACATCCAAAGATACAGTAAGTGCATCAACAAGCTAAAAATAATTTAAATCTTGAAAAATCAATGTTCGATGCATCCATATACCTTCAAAATATCATAATATGCATTCTATTTGAAGCTTATTTGGGTGATTTGCAAGAATGTGGGCCTGATAGTGTGGGTTTCCCTTCTGTGGAAGCTATTATGGAAAAAGACATTAAGGAATGAGAAAGGAAAAGGGGAAGCCTATAGGCAGCCACCCACATGGAGATTTTTGTATGGTACTATTGTGAGGAAAAACCAATTCAAATTCACTTGGCATGTGTGAAATTTTGGCTAGAAGCATCTTCAGCCTTTTCCCCTTTGTTAGATTAGTCTCTTCAGCTTATGTGGGAGTGAAGAGTGTGAGTTCCATGGGGTAGAACTTAGACATCGAGGTTTGTCTACTATGTAGCAGTATTGGGTAGATGGAGTTCCGCATGTAGAGTTCCACATCATAGAACCCACATGACAATTTTCCTTCTTAGGCTTGTTCAAATTCTCTAAGTTGTAGCATAATGACTCAGATAGTGTGGGAACCAATGTGGGGATGGACGTTGGGGTTCTACCACTAAAAAATGGCTTTGGACATGTGAAGTCAAGACCATGGTGGCTTGCATGGGTGGACCCACCAAAGTGGCTCAACAAAAGGCTTGTGACTTGTTTATTTTAGTGTTGATGATGTTAGTGACCTTAGAGTATGCACGGTGGAAAGGCATGTTGGTCACACCATTGGAGAATGGCCTTGAGGTGATGACCACCCACAAGGAGTAGTCCACATAGGTGAACACATAAAGGGTACCCAGACAAGGGATTTGGTACTTGGGACTTAAGTGTTTGACTCATGAAAGCATGTGATGTTAGTACTACAATGTGGGAAGCTAAACATGTTTGCATTGTAAAAACAACATTGGGGACCACAACACTTGCAAGGTAGCTTCTTGCATGAAAAGTTCCACAAAGCCATAATTCTTAGCAATTTTGAGTTTCTTAAAATTAAGCATAAGAAAGATAAATTAGAAGGGTGCCTACATCTATTCCTCAATGATTTGACCCCTTTCAAAAAATGTAGAAATTTGGAATGCGAAAGTCGTAGGGTCTAGCACTATAATAAAATCACATTCCACACATGATGACCAGCACACAGAATCCCATGGATGATAACCCATAGATAGAATCTCGTGGATGGTGACCCACACATAAAACCCGTGGATGAAAACCTATAGAGAGTGACTTGCATACAAAATCCCATAGATGGTGACCCACAAAGGGAAATCGACATATGACAACCTACACACAGAATCCTACAAATGGCAATCTATAGTGAAATTTATGCAACATCACAAAACTTAGTAATTTTGAGATTTTGAATTTTAGCATATGGGAAAGGGGGTAGAAAGAGTTCCAAGACATATCTTGTTAAGATTTGAATTATTTTGAAAAATATAGAAATTTGGGATGAGGAAGTCGAAGGGTCTGGTGCTGTAAAAAATGTCAATTAACAAATAGACTTTCGTGAATTGAAACCCACAAGTGGAATTCTACAGTGAAATTTCCACAATGTCTAAACACTTGGTGAATTTGAATCAAGCCTCTTTGAGCATGTGGAAACATTCATTTTATGGGCCCTAAATGTTGAAAACTCAAAATTTGCACCCATTTTGAAATGGAAAGATTTGGAATGTGAAAGCCATAGTATCTAGTAGCATAAAAAAAATGTCATTCCAAACATGGTGACTCACACACAGAAACCCATGGATGGTGACCTACATATGGAATCTTGCAGATAGTGAACCAAAGTGAAATTACTGCAACTTCTCGAAACTGAATGAAACCTTAGAATTTCACTTAGGCATCATAGAAACATTCTAAATCCATAAGAAACTTGTCCCCAAAGTGAAAAAATGAAGGAAAAATTGAAGCATGTGATAAGGGACCAAGTCAAAAAAAGCAAGAAAAAAGTGAAAAAAATGGGGGGGCGGTCCTTGCCTGAGGTGGGGCATGTGTGCAAAACATGAAAAACAAGCCTATTGGTGTTTTTTAAAATAGAACTTTGAAGTTATATAAAGGGTAGCCAACCATTATGCTTAGGAACCTTCAAAGCTCGTTGCTAACAAATGAGTAAAGTATTATAAGATCTTCACTCCTACTTTTTAGGCTTTGTAATACCTAGGAGGATGTTCCTTATTGTGATCAAGTGATTACAGTCTAATTGAGAACACATTTACTCATATATCACTTCTTATTAATTACAATGAACGTAATTCATTGAAGATTTAGAAGACCTTCAAGTAAACTATTACCTACTTGCTAGAAATCAACAAATACTTCAAACTCATACTTCACAATTGAAATATTTTTAATTAATTTTGTTCTCATTTCAAATCCATAGCTATGTGTATCACTAGTTCATTTACTTGCTAGATTTCCTAACAAATAGACCGGTGCTTCATCAATTGGGATAATGGAGTCAAATATACAACAACTTGTAATACATCAGCCATTTAATTTAGATATTGATGGAATATTGTCATACTACTTTGTAGTATTCATCTCACTGTATCTAGAATGCTACTTTTTACCAAATCATGTACTCATCATTCACAGACTTGTGATTTTATCTAAGTATTTAACCAATTACTTGAATTGAAGTAAAAACAAATCTATACATCCAATTAAAAGAATTGGAGATTAACAAAAGGATCATTCATCATTTTCATTTATAATCTAAAAGGAATTACATAGGAGAGTACATGCTCTAGAACAAAAAAATTATTTTATATATGTAGCTTCTATAAAACTAATTTAATATTCATACGTACATGACCCATAACCAAGACAATTTTTTGTTCTATTTATTGATATTTTCTAGAGGATATTCCTTCTTGAACTTAGCTTTTCACCTAGACTATTATGAGACCTAAAATTCAACCCTTTGTAATGAGCACTGAAATCCCTTTTATAGAACAAGGGAGCAAAAAGCATCGGACTCAATTGCTGTTACATTTCATTTCATTTGAAGATTATTTGCACGCAAGTTTGAGACGTTCCCAAGTTAGTTATAAGTAATCATTACAGAGTATGGAAGAGTAAAAGAATAAAATCCACACCAATTGAATGAAGACCATATAATCTTCCAAAAGTTATAGTTTTTTATGGCAGTAGCATCAAATCACCTTGTCCTTATAGACCAAATAATATTCTTCATTCATATCCACAACAAAATTTTGTATACCACCTAGAAAAAAAATACCTGCCACCAAAGTTAGGAAGTTTGGCACTTCTCCAACACACCAGCCCTAAATATTTCCACATCAACATTAAAAAGAAAAAAACCACAAATACATTGAAGAGGATGATCTTGATGCGGTGGCTATGGTGTCATAAAAAAAGAAAAGTGGTGGAGACACTAATGTAAGTCATCATCATCAGAGTATCCTTCCCAACACCCTATTCATGATGAAATTTGAGGAACCATCATAGCTTCCTCATCAGAATCTTCAAAAGGCACCTAGGAAAGTGGATAATGGCCACACTCTAGATTAGTGTCACCTCCTCTATTTGAAGGGCTATCAAAAACCTCAATGGGAGAATTATTTATCCATAGGTAAGCTTTATGATACTTGCATTTTTTCTTTTCCTTCTTTTCATACTCAATAATATCCCTTCCCTTAAACTTGACCATTTCTTCTAAAATGATCCAGATTCTTAGGTGGTAATTGTATACACCTAAAAAAGGTCTAGAAAATATAATTAATTAAATATGATTTATTTGATTAATTAGCCTTTGATTCCACTACTATTAAATAAATAGAAATATTTATTTATATAGTTCACATTTAATTCTTCTATCTTTATTATATTATTTCCTCTTAACTAAATAAACAAGTTTCATGCTTTGTTATTTGATTATCATTATCGAATTCTTCTATAATTATCTTTCATCTTAATCACATATTTTATTTAATAAACATAGACTTCTATAGTTTTTTTATTAAATTAAATATTTTCTTTTTGGGTATGTGTAGGATCATCATGGAGAAAAATAGGCCGTTAAATGGCAAAAAAAAAAAGAGTTAGGGAACTTGACATAAAAATTTGAATAAGTTATCTATATTATTTCAAAAATATGCAAGAATAGAATTTGTAGAAAATTGAATGTAGTTTCTAAAATACTAGGTTTGTTTAAAAAAAAAATCTATTTGGTGAAAATTTGAAATTTCAATGTAGTAGTACTTAAATTTTAGGGAAAAAATAAGTAGGTGCCTATCTGAACACCCTAACTACAATAAAATGATAATATTTTGTTATAAGATTTTAGATATAAGTAGAGGACTCATCTCCAAATGTGATGCATATATTTTTGTAATTTTTTTCCAAGTAAATAATTAATTATGATTTTTTTATTACAACTTTTTAAAAATATTAAAAACTCGTATGTCTGACCACCTTAACTTTGTCAAAACTTCATGAAATTCAATTTTTCTTTTTTTAATCTTATATTATGCAAATAATAGAATGTGACACATGTTTTGGATTCAAAAAATGTGATACCATTTGAAAGCTATATTTTTTTTTCAATCAGTCTATCTGGTGCAGGAGCACCTTGCTCACAAATGCCTTCAAAAGGATAAATTTCAAAAATTGAATCTTTGAATGTAAAATGTATGTAAAAGCATTGTAAAAGTTCTTGGGTGGTTATATTTTAATATATTTAAATTCACTAATGGGTAGGTTGAGTCATTTTGTTGCAAAAGTTGCAAAACATGTAAAATTGCAAAAGTGCAAAATGTGAACAAAAGCAAGAATATGAAGGGTCAATTGGTTGTAAAGGGTAGTTAATTAGTTGGAAATTAAGAGGTAGTCATTATTTATGTTTTAATCATCTATTCAATTCTTGGAGAGGCGAGCCAAAGGAAGGCAATGTAAATTGGAATCAATTTTGTCAATTTCAATACCTTGTTTTGAAGTTTTAACAGTTTTCTCCCTGTTTCCAGGCCTTGTACGGCTTATTACGGCCTGGAAAATTTGTAAAATTAGTTTTATGGTGTATTTTATTGAATAATATTTTCATTTGTTCAAGTCTCACTCATTTTCATTGAGTAATAAGAAAGTTATGATGATTTTTGTGTAGGCAGGCAGTTCAGAAAATGTTTTTCAGAAATTACAGTTCAGAAAACATGTTAGTACAAACAAGTAAGGAATGGTACGACCTAAAACTTGGATATATGGACAGATATTGATGTTTTGGACAAAATATATTTTTACCAGTAATTTTTATAATGCTATTTAAGGGGTCAAACAAGTCATTTCCTAAAAACTATTCTGAACATAGGGTTTTTGGGGTTGCAGACAAAAAAAATGTGATTTCTTCTAATTTGTATAGTGGAAACCTCTAAAAATTTGTGGAAAGATTCATTTTGTGGTTTTCTTACTATATCCAGGGTTTCAGATAATTTGACTAAGGTTTTCTATGTTTTTGGTGATGCCCTAGGCTGCCCTAGTTGTTAAAATTGCATGTTTTGGGTGAATTTGAGAGGTTCAAGGATGGAAAAGTGTGAAATCTTCTAGGGAAACAATTTTTGATGATTGTTTGAGTTTGTGCAGAAATATTCCAGTATGATTGAAGGTGTGACAAGTTGGTATGAGGTTTAGAAAACATACTTTCTACTAACCCTCATTGAATGGAGCTTTGTTCAAGCCTTGAGTATGCGTTTTTGTATTTGTTGCTTTAATAGATGATTTTTCTTGAGAAAGATGATTGAATTGATAGTTTTATGATTTGATTCAATGTTTCCTCTAGTTATTTGAGGTTTTGGAGTTGATTTTAAGGTACATTATTTGTTATATTGGCCTATTTGGAGCCTTATTTCTCAAGAATGAGTAGTTGAAATTGCCTCAAAGAAAGAGTATTCTATTTCATGAACTAAGTTCGATGTTGAGAACCTTTGTCTCTATATCACTATAAATCAAGATTTTATTCATAATTTGAATAGAAAATGAATAATAATTACTTATTAAATTCAAAGTAAAGCATAATTTATATTGGTGGAAATCTAAAAATCTCCTTTAAAAACCTTTTTTGTTTCATCAATTTTGGGTTAAAAAAAAATTCGTCGGTCACATACCCATCATATTGCCACTTTTTGACCCGTCATGATCTTGCACATACCCTTTTCCTAAATTGAAAAAATCTAAATATTCAATTGGAATATATTCTATAGCTAATCATATCCTCCTACCAAATTAGATATTAAATGTATAATTTAATTCATCTCAACCTTCACAAGAAAATTTAGAGACAAATTGGAGACAAATTTGCAGCCAAAATTCTTCATCTTTCTCCAATGATTCTTCCTATATTTTGGCTAAGTTTTTTTCTGGGGAGGAAAAATCTCCATAATTAGCTCAGGCTTCTTCATCCTTAACCATTCAATTATTCATATCAAATCCAAACCTTTGCTATGTTTCCCCTTTGTGAATGTGCTATCAAGAATCTACAAATACAACCTCCTATAGGAAATGGATCCAAATTTTGTGAAAAATTATTTTGCAGAAATACCAATTGAGCTATCAAACATATTAGCAATAGCAATTATCATTTAACAATAGAAATCATAGAATTTTAGAATAGAATCAATATCATGGCTTTTCATTTAGCTGCATCATAGTGTACTGTAGCTTCTTTTATCAAGTTTCATGTCAATTTAGATTACAGTAGTTTCATCATTATCATTTGGATATCATCATATATGATTATATTATTGAATTTAGCAACATCTCATTCTCTAGATTGGAATTTTAACAGTCATAATGTTTATGAAATATGAGAGCCCTGTGCTTTAATAAATCTTTGGAGATAGAGAGAAATATGATGCTTTCAAGATTTTTCTTATGTTAATTAGATTGATTATTGTTGATTCTCTTGATGTAATATCTTATTAGGAAGTGTTGTTTGTTATTTTACTCGTTACTTATTCCACACTTACATTTTGGCACCCATTGTGGGGCCTCTAACCCCATTATTTTACATCTTTTTTTTAAAGCATGCATGCAAGCTTCTAATGTGTTTCTTTTAGCACAATTGAGAGATTTAATGATGCATACGATAGATACTTTAGCACATTCGATGACTGTTCCAGTGTATCAATAAAATACTTTGGCACATATGAATACTATTCTAGTGCATCCATATTTATTTTCACCAGTCATAATTTTTCTTTTGGTGCATTAATCTAATATTTTAGCGCATCCACTAGTTTATTTAGTGCATTGAACAATTAATTTAGTGCATTTACTAGCTGTTTTGGTGCATCTAAGAATTGTTGTGGTGCATCTAATTACTTATACAAAATTTCAAAAATCTGAAATATAATCTTTGTCTTTTGTGTTCTAGGTGCAATTTCATATGTTTGTCAAAGATAGTTGCTTGAAAACACATGCTGGTCAAAGATAAAATTCTCATAAATTACTAATGGTGCTTATAGGGATTTAATTTCAATTATTTTTTTTCCTTTGTTTTAAATGGTGCATCTAGATTATGTAAAGGATTAATTGAACACCTTGTCTATTGTGGTTGAAGTGATAGGCCTATGATCTCCCCTTCATTGGGTGATCAAATGCTAGACTCAATTTTTTATGCTTTATTAAATCTTTTAGAAGGCCTTTTGTAGTGGGAAAAAGTACTCACCCTAAAGGAACAACCTGAGTGTGAACATCAAAAGCTAGGTTTTCCAACCCACTATAAAACAAAAGTGAATCTGGGCAAACCTACATTCAATGGAAGTGTGCAAGATAACCATACACAAAATCTTTTTTTTAAAGATTGGGAGGTCTCTTGAGGGAGTTTATCATTTTCCACTCCAAACAGATACCCTATCTATGAACTTCAAGTTAGTATCTCACTAAAGCCAATTTTTGAACACTTTTTATATGTTGGTCCAAGGGGAGGGAAGAATCTACCCCCAAGACACTCACCATATAACTATCAGAGGCCTTGGCCAAAAGTGGAGGATTTGACTTTGGTTAATACTCGGGAAAGGAAAAAAAATGAGAACCGTAGAGGGGGTGAGAGAGTTGTGTGAGCTGACATAGTTGCAAGCCATGGGTTGTGATATTCTACATGACCTACTTGAGATAGAAAAGTGCTTGAACTATTTTTTTTTTTGTCAAAACCTATGGAAATTGAAAGAATTAGACGAGATTCTAGAACACTCACTACATGTTTAATACATAGAATCTGAAACAACTGTTTACAATCTAGATTTTGTGTGTGAAGTTATTTTTCAAAGGTATCATCCAATTAGATCACAAATTCCAAAATACTCACTGGTTAGAAAATTACAACCTAGAGTTAGTATTTTTACTGAGAAAATCTAGAAAAAATGGAAAAAACACTAAACATACTAACAAATCCCAATTATGTGCATCCACGATCTATTTTAGCACATACGCCTAATCTTTTAGTGCATTTTCTATCCAAATAACGCATACGACCACTGTTTTAGCACATTTTCCTTATCTTACAACACATATGCATAGTCTGTCATATAATTTACTAGTATCTTGGTGCATCCACAGTCTGTTTTAGTACATATACCATGTCTTACAACACATTGAAAATATCTTTTAGCACATACACATTCTTTTTCAGCACATCCACCCTCTATTATAGCACATCCATAGAACAAGAAAACATAGAGTTATTTGAAACTCCTATCAAACTGTTGACATCAGAACCTAGGTTTTTGTCAGAAAAGAAACATTTTTGCAATCCAAAAAATGTCTTAAACTTGAAACAAATAAGATCTTACAAGTCAAACTTTATCAAATTAAACCAAGATCTTACAACTTTAAAGTTCCTAAATCACCAAACCAACTCTAGATTATTACATTAAAGTTTCATTATCAATATTTAATCATCCTACGATCACGAAACGAAACACAATAATCTGATTTTTAACTTGGTCTCATGAATAGGATTTATCATGCTATTCGACTTATGTTAATACTATTAACACTTCTCCAAACAAAAAGATTAAAATTTAGTAAAAATAACAACATTTTCATGCCAATTTTGACAATATTACAAAGAAAAGCTTAGAGAAAAAGAAATTGAAACACCAAATATCATGGCTAAAGAAAATCCCTTTCATAGATTCCACCAAATTGACACTAATAAAATAACTTGGGAGGATATTCAAACTGCAAAACAACATCCTAATTTCCATAAATTTATGGAATTTTTTTTGGAACAAGATATGGAAAAATACCTTTTGATGCTAGTTAAATTAGGAGAGAAAAACTTCCAAAATACTTTCACATTAATCAACCAAAAGAAGCACCTAAAGTAGCTGAAAAGGTACTCATTACAGGACATTTTTCCTTATCCTTTTGATCCAAGTTTTGAAATGATACCATTTCCTAGACATTGTGAATTCCCAAAATGTGAAAAATACAATGGTAAAATAGATCCAGTTGATCATACATAAGGTAATTTAGAACCATGAGTTTAGAATTTTCACAAGAGGAAACTTATCTAATGAGGTTATTTCCAAGTAGCTTAGGAGGTGAATGTATGGAATGGTTCTCTAAACTATAACTAGGAATTCAATTCAATATTTTTAAGAACTAGTCAATAGTTTTATCTCACAATTCTCCTATAATATTCAATATGAGGTAACAATAAAGGATATTTACAATACGAAACAAAGGAAAGGTGAAACATTCATCTCATTTCTACAATGAAGGTGGAGGATGTTCACTAGGTATCCACATTCCATACCTAAAGAGGAAAATATGGAACTATTCATTGACAATCTAATTAATGAAATGAGCTACAGGCTTGATCTACAATGTCCACCAACATTTGAGAAAGTCGTTTAAAATGGGCTCAAGATTGAAGAAGCCTTGGTCAAAAGAGGGGTAATAAAACATTACAATGAAGGACCAAACAAAAGAGATTCCTCAAATCACTATGGTAACAATGATAAACCTGAGTTTTGAAAAAAAAATAGAAATACTAGAAACAATGATGTTGCAAATGAAACACAAAATGAAAAGATAGTATTTAATTTGATGGAAACTACTGCAAAGACTAATCAAAACTATGACCAAAACCTTAATCAAAGTGTCAATCAAAATAACAATTTGAACAATGGAGAATCTAAACCACAATCATATCCAAAACAGTCAAATTGAAGAAGATTCACACCATTGGGACAAACACTAGAATCAGCAATGAGAGATCTTCTTGCACGTGGACTTATTACATTACCTAAAGCATGAAATTGGGAACCAAAAGTAAAAAAACCTTGGTGGAATGATGTTGATTTCTATGAATTTCATAAAAACAAGGGGCATAAAACAAATGATTGTATGCAGTTAAAACATCTAGTACAAGATTTTATTGATAATAGGAAGGTATTTGTAGAAGGACATCAAATAGAAAATGATCATGGTGAATTTAAAAATACTTTACCAAATTGTCAAAAGTGAGAATATTCTTCTGTAAACTGTAAAGGTAAAAATGTAAACTACATTTATGACAACACTATTCATTGTATTTCTACAATTGACAATAATGATGTTGCTAACAATCAAATTTATAATGTTTAAATCAATGAAATCATACCCATAGATTTGATTCCAAACATCGATACATCCAACGATCAGATCAATGCTATAAAAAATTAGGGAAAACCAAGATTATCAATTAGTCAATGTGACAACAAAAGGGTAATCCAACATAATATTGAAAGGAGTTTCATCTAAAACCACTAGTACCACAAGCTAATACAACATAGTCGATCAACTATAAAAAATACCAACAAAAATATAATTTTTGGAACTCCTTAAAATCTCACCATCTCATAAGGAGGTTTTGGAACAAGCTCTTGTGGCCACAATAGTACCCAATAATCTGGATGTTTGTTAATTCTAGGCTATGGTGGGACATCTAACCATGCCTCACTTCCTATCATTTTTAGAACAATATGATGTGTCACTCATCCGAACAATACCATTCTTCATATTGAAGTCTTAATCCACAAACACTGAGTAAAATGTATCTTAATAGATAGTGGAGCTAGTTTAAGCATTTTCACTTTAAAATTGATCCATGCACTAGGTTATTCTAATGATATTATTGATACCAGAAGGAAGATCACAATAAAAGCCTATGATGAAGAAGATAGATCCTCCAAGGGGTTGATCGTGTTGCCTATTCAAGTAGGACCAATTGTCAAGAATATAGTTTTCCAAGTGTTGGAAAAAGAACTGACATATAATATACTCTTCGGATATCTGTGGATTCACAAAATATAGGTAGTTCCTTTGACCTATCATCAATGCTTAAAATTTCCTATCAATGGACAAGAAGTCACTATTTCAGTTGATTACAATAATCCTCAAACTTTTAACACACTTAAAACAACTCAAGACACTTTGGTACCCCATAATAGGGAAGCAAACACTTCTAGCTCATCCAATGGTTAAAGGAAACTAAACATTGTATCTAAATGGGTTGATAAAAAGGACCAGTCAAAAGAGACAAGCATTGCTAACTCCACTACATTAAAAAATGAAGCTTGATTGGATTCTCTATCACAATAATTCAAAGACAAGATCCAGTTAAAAGACAAGGGCATGGGAGAGTATTCCATTGAACAATATTTTTGTTTTTCATAGTTGTTGCCATCTCTAAGATCATATGGGAAACCATCAATATCAACACAACCATCATCACGACCTTCTATGGTTTTAGATAATACATTTGTAAAGGCGGGTACTTTAAAGGATGAATCTAAAGATAAGTCCATCCTCAATTGGCTCTACAAATATGAGGAAGCATCTACATTGGCAACTATTAGTATAAAGATAGATCAATATGGAAAGGGAAAATAAATATTAGAGAAAATAGGATATGAAAGACAAGGACCTATTGGAAAAATAAAACGCATTGTAGAACCCATCCAACCTCTCATGCTTCAACCAAAGGACAAGATAGGAATGGGTTATATAGGTGAAACAAAAGAAGAAAACACTCATAGAGTTGTACAAAGAATCCTTCAAATGTGAGATAGTTCAAATATAGATTCTAATGAGTACGAGTGGGATTCATTATCAAAAACATAATGTATGGACATACTAATTTATTTCATAAAATATTATGCACCCACAACAAGGATGTACAAAGCTCAAGGACTACACCCCTTCTATTTGGATCATAAAATATTGATGACTCAAGTGAGGATGGATAGATATCGAAAGAGATAGATGAATTGGAGGAGAGTAATATCATATACCTTGACATTACCACTAAAGTTTTTGAAAAAATTGCTATCAAAACCTTTATTGTTATTAACCTTAGTCGATCTGATGACTTTCTATCCTTACTGCATCCTAAACTTATTGATTGGGAACCAACTAAACCTATCAATGTACCTATCTTTGTGAATGATGATGCTATCATAAATTTTCATTTTTGTGATGAACCTGACACAAGTTCTACTCATAAATATCATAATGATGCTTTGAGATAGGAGGGTGTCAAATCTTTCAATTGCAAAATTGAAAACATGAGTAATGGATCTAATGGTGAAAACCATTCAATGGAAGCATTAGATCGCAAAAAAGTAAAAATAAAGAACATATTAGATGGTGAAAACCTCTTTGAGGAACCAAAGGATGGGAGATTTGAGACCCTTCCATAAGATTATCATTAAATATCATCAGTACTGGTGGATCCTACACAGTCTTTTAATATTTGCATAGTAGAAAAAGAAAAGACTTTACATCTGGCAACATCTATGACTAAACAAGAAAAGCTAGAATTCATCAAGTTCTTTTAGGAAAGAAGCATTAAATTTAGTTGGTCATACTCTAATATGCTAGATTTAGATCTAGATCTTCTAATGCACCATTTATCTCTACCATCTAGGATAAAACCTATAAAGCAAAAACTAAGGAAAATGCATCTGCATATCACCTTGATGGTAAAGGCTAAGCTGAAAAAGTTGTTAGATGTAGGATTCATCAGGTCTATCGATTATGCTAAATGGATTTCTAATATTGTACCTATATCTAAACTAGATAATAGTATTAGAATATGCATATATTTTAGAGATCTAAATAAGGCATGTCCAAAGGATGATTTTCCTTTACCAAACATTGGCATTATTGTAGAATTAACAGTAGGACATGCCATGTTGTCACTAATATATGGCTTCTTAGGGTATAACCAAATCAAGATAGTACCTGAAGATCAGGAAAATAAAACATTCACATATCCATGGGAAACATTCTATTGTAATTTCATGCCCATTGGGTTGAAAAATGTAGGTACAACATATAAGTGGGAAATGATCACTATTTTTCATGACATGATGCATACTTTTATGGAAGATTATGTGGATGATATATTAGAAAAATCATATACCAAAGAAGGACATTTGGAGATCCTTAGATAAATATTAGCAAAAATAGAGAAGTTCAATGTTAGATTAAATCCTAAGAAATGTGTGTTTGGTGTTACACTAGAAAAGCTTCTAGGTTACATAGTTTTAGAAAAGAGAATTGAAGTGGATCCTACCAAGGTCAAGGCAATAATGCAAATTCTTCCACCAAATAATATTATTCAACTAAGATCTCTACAAGGTAGACTACAATAAATCAAGAGGTTTATCAACCAATTAGTAGAAAAAATTCATCCCTTAAATCATTTGCTACATAAGAATGTCTCTTTCAAATGGGATCAAGGATGTGAAATAACTTTCAATCAAATAAAGCAATATCTGATGTCACCTCCCATATTAATGCCACCTACAAAAGAGATACCATTGCTACTATACATTACAACAACATAGATTTCTTTAGGAGCTCTATTACCACAAGAAGATCCTAAGGGAAGGGAACACACCATTTATTATATTAGAAGGACTTTGAATGGTTGTGAGATAAATTAAACATTCATCAAGAAAGCTTGTTTGGTAGTGGTATTTGCTACCCAATAGTTGTGCCATTATATGTTAACACACACAGTCAGACTCATAACAAAGATTGATCCATTAAAGTACTTACTCAACAAGACTGCTCTAATAGGGGGACTAGCCAAGTGGATCATTATATTTAGTGAATTTGTTATCCAGTATGTGGATACGAGATTTATCAAAGATCAAGTGATTTTCAACCAATTAGCTAAAGCTCCGCTGTTAGATGATCATCCAATGAACATTGAGTTTCATAATGTAGACATTCTTACTATGACAACACAATAATGGAGGCTTTATTTTGATAGGTTATACACACAACGTGGGTCTAGTGTGGGAATTCTATTTGTGACACCTCAAGGAAACACCATCCTAAAGTACTATACACTCATGTTTCCATTTACAAAAAATGTAGCTAAGAATGGGGTGCTAATTATTGGCATTAGAGTGGCAGTTGAATGGAAGATCCCATAACTACAAGTATATGAAGATTCACAACTAATCATTTATCAGGCAAATGATGAATAGAAACCAAAAGATGAGAACTTCATGTTGTATAAGAATATGATAGATGATCTAAAAAATTACTTTGTGGATATCAAGTTTGAACATATTCCAAGGGAAGAAAACAAAGTTTTAGATGTTATGGCGACAATTGCTTCTCTATTGTAGTTGCCAGAAAAACAAGGTCATTATGAGTTTATGATGGAACAAGTGTCTAATCCTGGTTATAATAATCCAGAATATTAGATATATGCCATTTAGTTGATGTTGAATCCTCCATTTATGGAAAGAAATACAATAAACTAAAAGACAATATCCTTCCTCCTGATCTTTCCAGAAACTAGAAACACAACTTCATTCACTAAATTGCACAACATACATTAATTATTGACATACTTTACTATCGAGGTCTAGATGGTACTCTTCTTCGGTGTCTAGAACATAATGAGTCTAATACATCTTTACATGAGGTTCATGAAGGTATTTGTGGAACTCATTCAAGTAGACTAACCTTAGCAAAGAAACTCCTTCATTTAGGGTATTACTGGCCGAGCATGGAGAGGGAGTCTTTTCAGTTTGTGAAGAAGTGTGAAAATATCAAATACATAGTAATCTTATTCATGCATCAGCACAAGAATTGCAACCATTCACTTCAACATGGCCTTTTTTTCAATGGAGACTAGACCTGGTAGGAAAAATTAGTCCATCTTCATCCAATAGACACAAATTTACAATCAAAACAATGAAATACTTTATAAAATGGATAGAAGTGGTTCCCTTAACAACCATGACTAGAAAAATTATTTCTTCTTTCATACTAAATTACCTCATATGTAGCTATGAAATTACTTAGTACATTGTCACAAACAATGGTCAAACTTTTAAGAATCAGGATGTGTAGGAACTATGTGAGAATTTTTATATCCAACATCATTTTTCAACACCATACTATCCTCAAGGAAATGGCTAAGAAGAGGCCTCAAATAAAACTATCCTAAAAATCTTGAAGAAGATTGTCAACGAGAATTGACATGATTAACACGCTCAATTGAATCGTACTCTCTAGGAATTATAAAATAGTATCAAAACACCTATAGGAGCTACACCATATGCCTTGGTATATGGATTAGAGGCCATACTACCCATTGAGGTTGAGATTCCATCACTCTATGTGTCACTGAAAGAAATTATTCCAGATGAGGATTATAGATTGTCGAGACTTCAAGAGTTGGAATTGTTGGGTGAAAATCATCAACAACTTGTAAACCATTTGAAGGAATACCAATAGAGAATGTCCACAAGCTTCAATCATAGGGTAAATCCTAGAATCTTTCAAGTGGGTGACTTGGTCCTAAAGCAAAACCTCAAAAATCAACAAGATAGAGAAAAGAAAGGGATGTTTGAACCCAAGTCATTAGGTCCCTTTGTAGTCATATTATTCTATGGATTTGGATCCTATCGACTATCTACACCTGAAGGGGATTTGTTTGATGAACTTGGATGATCCCACAAAGTTGGTTTACAATTTCAGGGAGGAAGTAATTTTTTCTAAAATGACATATTTTTAGAAAATATAATGATTTAATCCTTAAAAGGTTTCATTTAAAGAATTCCAATTGAAGAGGGTTTGATCAAACTACCTTAAATCAAACCCCCTTGGATAGAAATCCGCTAGTTTTAAGCCATACCAATAACAGAGTCTCATTTACACCTATCAAAATGTTCATAAAAAAACCATTTTTGATTTACCTTTTGGGGGATCAAATGAATTCATTTAAAATTTATTTTTTGTAAGTATGTAGTCCTTATTATAAGCTTCCCAAAAAGTATAATTTTAAATAAATTTAATTTAATTATTATATTTATTTTTTATTTCTCGTGAATGTAGGTTTTTCACCAAAAATCAAGCTCATTGTTCTACATGTGGAAAAATAGAAAATTATTAAAAAAAATTTAGTGCACTAGATATTGAAATCCTTGATCCAACAAAGAAAAAAAAATTGAATTTTGATGCATACAAAAAAAGTTACGTGTTATACATCTGCGCTATGTCTGAATTATAATTTTCTTGAATTCAAAAATTGATTAAATAAAAAATATTCAATAAAAAAACTATCTGAACCAAGTGGAAGCACTATATATAAGAGTTATGAATCTAAATTCAAAAGAATTATAATTTTATCCTTGATGGAAAAAAAGTTGTGTTAGACGGTGAGCATCACTTTTTAAAAATATTGTTTTCTGAAAAAAACTAGTTTTCGAGGGAGATGGAAAAAGAAGTGCAATCTTATTCCAAAAAAATTGAAAAAAATATATTTAGAATCCATAGGCAAAATTTCACAAAACTCTAGTTTGCATCATCTTCAAACTCCTCATGGTTTAGCGGCTATAGGTGCCCGAAAGTGAAGATTTAGTTAAAAAAAATTATTTTAGTGTCTAGTTTGGTCAAAAATTGTAAACCACTATTGTGGGATCACCCACCTATCAATAGTATCCATCTCAGGAAATTCTATACCTAATTCATCTAGTGGATGGTTGAAAAGGTCACCTTGATGAAAACCTAGCAAATAGGCATCCTGGTGATGAACCATAAAAAAAATCAGAAAAAGAGAAAATACAAAAAAATAAGAAAAGAAAAAAAGAAAAAAATCATAAAATATGAAAAAGTGCAATAAAAACACAGTGAAAACCTAGAAATAGTTGCTACTTTTGATTTTAAAAAAAAAATCCATCTATTGGATGCATCACTTGGCCATTCACTTTTTCCATCACCTTTCTGCCTATCATTTGAAAAGATAGCATCATGTACATATCTTGGAAAAGTGATCGTGTCACACCCTAGCTTGGGGGAAAAGTTCTAAACTCACTAGGGGAAGTAAGCTTGAGCTTAAACAAAGAGACAAACAATAGTATGAAAAAGAAGAAAACACAATGATCATTGGAAAAATCAACATGGAACATACATCAAACATCAGATCACTTTATAAAATCAACCATCCACATCAAGACAGTTGGAATCAAACCAATTAGATCAACTCTAGATGGATGATACTCTTTTGAATTATGATTTTATCGCTTTAGCTTGAATGTTCTCAATGTTGTGCTTTGATTATTTATTATCATTTATTTGGAATAACTTGATGATGTATTGAACTAGAGAAGCTAGGAAGGAGAATGGTATTTTCTTTGTATGTTGTATGTGAATCGGTCATTATTATTGTGTGAATAGTCACGAGACATGCTCTACAAAGTATCACTAATGCCATTCTAAATTCACATAGTAAAATGATTGAATCTTGTCTATTTATGCAAGAAACACTTAGGTCATCTTAGTTTAATTATACCTAGATGCTTGTGTTAACTTGCAATATCAAAAATCATGAAAGTAGTACTTAGGTCATCATTGGTCTAAATTATAGCATTGATGCTTGTACTCACTTTCAACATTTTAAAAGCTCAATGATGATTAAAAGCACAATAAATGGTCTGTTAAGATTCCAATTCTTCGATGTAGATTTGCATGGTAAATTAGATTGCATTCATTTTAGTTTTACATCTGTAGAGTATTTGTTACAAAGATTGGTGAAAGAATTAAAAAATGATGTTGTCTTTTCTCATTAATGGATTGAGTATACTTCACATAAACAAAAACATCTTCATTATCATATAAGGAATAATCATTTTCATTTGCATACATAGAAAGAATTATTATATAACTTGAATCATTCAAACATTCCATCATATATTTTGCATCATATCATATATTCCATAACATCACATCGTCTAAATTGCATAAGGAAAAAAAAAAATCAACTACATAATTGCATTTTCATTAACACTATCATATAATACATCGAGCATTTGAGGTATCATCATATTGATCATTCATTCATCCATTGATTGCATCATATATTTTCATTTGAAAAATAAAAAATATAGTGAATTATATTTCATCTTCATCATTATGTCATATATTATTAAAAATGATGTCCAGAAATCATACATATAGAGGAATTTTCATATCATTTACATATATCCATTATCATACAAATATCATCATGCATCCATACATCATCATTCTTCATAAATCACATTTAACCATCATAGATAAAAAATCATATGTAAATCATAATGTTTCATCATGATCATAAATTTTATTCATAACATCATAACAAAAATCATCACATGGAATATAGAAATAAATAATTAAATGTATCCATCATAGAATGATATAACACATACAGATCAATCAATCTACTGTATATCATAAATCTCAAAAATCATAATGTCAAGTATACAATGTTGTGTGAAATATAAGAGGTATACAACATCAAAATGGTTGTGAATCAAAACATGAGAGTATACATAAGGTATCAAAATATATCAGAGAATCCAATCAAGGAGCTATATAGTACTAGCCCTAGATGGTGCCAACAACTTAGGACTGGTACCTCCTCCACCAGACCTACCAGGATCACTCAGATCTCTCCATAGAGGTCGTGTCACACCTACACTAACAGTCCTAGAATGAGTGTTTCCTAATTGAGTTTTGGCATAATTGACTCTCTACTAAGAGGGAACAACATCATGGTAATGGCCCCCATAATACTCTACCTCTATACCTACACAGAGAACCTCTCTCATGTAATCATCTATAGAGGTATCATCAGCTAGTTTCTGCAATCTCTTAGCTATCAATTGTGCATGCTCCACAGCCAATCTAGCTACATCTCTTGGATATCAATGAGGCTCTATGTGTCTCAGTAACAATCAACTATGCCTATACCCATGAAACAACTTGTGCATGAGACTAGGCCTATGTCTACATCTGCATCTATGTCGACACTAATAAAGCAAGAGCCTAAACCAAATGATCTTGTAAGGTCTTCACCTACACTTGTAGGATCAAAATATGAGTTTACTAATACTAAGAAGGTATCCCAATCTAAACATGCTACTCTACAGGGGCTATCAGTTATCACCTCTTATGAGACACCATGATGTCTCTAACATCCAAAACTGGCATTGATCCACTAGCTCCACCTGATCCACTGGCCCCACCAGATCCTCCATCTCCTTCACCACCATCTCCTCCATCATCTCCACTCTTGTCTCCACTACCTCTGTATCCTTGATCATCATCACTACTCTCATCCTCCTCCTCACCACCCTCCTCTCTCCTCTATCAATTATTGTGTGCAACAACAACCTCCTCCTCACTAGGTAGTGGCACTGGCTCATTAAGAACAAAAATATAGAGAAAAGGATGTAGGGCTAGGTACTCTACATAATCAGTTGTGATAGGTGCCTTGGTAATCATAAGACGAATCTCCCAAACAAAAGGTTGTAGACCAAAGTACTCCTTAACTATATCATTATATGATAGGTTGGGTCCCCTCTTAGTAGAATCAATCTAACATCAGGTGTAATGTGCAACACCCTAGGGCATGCTCTGTATGATTCCATATTGTCTAAGAACCCTCTAAAACAAAAATCTCTTGATCACAAAATGAGTCCTACCAATCAGAAACATAGACTGACAGAGGTATGGAATATTTGTATCATCATCATCCCAATGTTCACAATCTAGATAGGGACGCCATGTAATGACCTCTACATAATCCAAAACTCTCCTCCAATGCTCCAACTTACCTAGTCTAGGCTGTGTAAAATGACCTGCATATCTATGAACATACGACCTCATGGACGGTCTTTGTTTGACTGTCACTAGATGTGTAACAACTATATGCTCCCATGACCACACCTAAAGTAATGTAACCCTAGAAGAAAAACTACAACCTTAGAGGTAGACCACTTGAAAATTATGGTAAAGATGAGCGAGCATACACATACCCCATGCACATTTGGTACCCTAAACAATCATGCTCTCCAAAATGTGGCCCCACCAAATAGAGAGTCCCTTTCACCTATGATCAAGACAAAGGAACCCTCCAATGAAACCAACAAGTATTGATGGAAGGGTAGCATAGGAGTCCACCATCTCTTGCCATGGGGTCTTGTATCCATAAATCAAATCATCCTGGAAAAATCGTCATAGAGCGTCAGTCTTTCCATCCTCTAAAGAATCATAAACTACAACCTCCCCGACAATGGGTATCCTCAAAATCCACCATACATCCTCAAGAGTTACTTTCTTCTTGTCGATAGGAAGGTAGAAGGTCTTATGCTTGCTATACCATATCTTTGCTAAGGCTATTAGGAGACCTTGATTAATCCTAATCTAGGGCATATCTAAGAGGGAGGAAAAACCACAACATGTGATGACTATTGTCTCAGGCTTCGCTAGCTGCGGTATCAAATCAAATGTCCTAGGAAATTGCTCTCTATTTTTTAAGTTCATAAATGAATCCTATCATCACAAAAAACAAAAAGTTAGAAATATTTGTCAATCATCAACATCAATCAACCTATCAAATCTAATGAGCTCTCGTGAGACTTCACTAAAATCTCATGAGAATTATCATTGAGCCTCACCTATCATGAGGTCAATCATCAATCTAAAATTGAACCTTTCATATCATGAGGTCAATCATTAACCCAAAATTGAACCTCACCTATCATGACGTCAATCATCAATCTAAAATTGTTCCTTGCCTATCATGAGGTTGATTAATCAAATCAACCTCACCTATCATAAGGTCAATCATCAATCTAAAATTGTACCTCACTAATCATGAGGTTAATTAATTAAATCAACCTCACATATCATTAGGTTTATCAGTCGAACTATAATTATTCCTCATCTACCACGAGGATAGTTATTATCAATCAATCATCAAAGGTCGCCTATCATGAGGTTTATCAATCCAACTATAATTATTCATCTCTTATCATGAGGATAATTATTATCAATCAATCATTAAACCTCACCTATCATGAGGTTGACCATCATCTAAATTATTAGGATCATCAATCAACAACAACTCAAAGGTTGATGTGATAAAAAATCATTAAAACTAGTGGATGCACTAAAATAGGCGGTCAATGCGCTAAAACATTGTATGTGCCATTTCAGGAGGCCAATGAACCACTTTAGACAATCTATTCATTGAACTAATAGATGTGCCACTTAATCCTATGGATGCACTATAGAATCTGACCTATGGGATAAAAATACGAATGCACTATTTTATCCTATCTATGCGTTACAAAATTGAACAATGTGCTAAAACAAGTTGATGCACTACATCAGGTGATGTATGTGTTAAAATAATTTAAAACATTTAAAACTGAAATAAACATGTGAAAATATGAAAAATATGAAAAACAAGGAGGTTCACGGGCACATATCGGAGGTCCATAGGTGGTTGGGTGGTTGTGTTGACGCATGCACTCAAAATGGTGAGTGTGGTAAGGGATTGACATTATGGCTCCGAATCACTCTCTCTAAAATTTCAAAAATAAATATGCACAAATGAATTCAAAATCAAACTTTTTAGCCTTTTAAGAGTGATTAAAGGGATTTTAGTGGGATTTATTTAAATTCTTTTCTAAGGAGCTTAATTAAAAATTCATCATAGGTTCATTTTACACAACTATTTTTTGGGAGATAAATTGATTTTGTATCATTTAAAATAAAAATATTTATCAAATCATAAAAAAATCATGAAAATTTTGAAAACAATCTAAAAATTCTAAAAAATAAAAAAATTCATTGATTTATCTCCCGAGGGAGCATATATCCATCATCACAGCAAAATCAACATCTTGGGCATACTAGAAATTTTTCCTCAATACTAACAGCAACAACAAAATTTTCTTTGGAGTAATATGTAAACACATCACTTCAAAGAGGGAAAAAATATATACATCTAAAAATGGTCTAGATAATATAATTCATTAAATACTATTTATTTGATTAATTAACCTTTAATTCCTCTACTATTAAATAAATAGAAATATTTATTTATAAAGTTCACATTTAATTCTTCTATCTTTATTATATTATTTCTTCTTAATTAAATAAACAAGTTTCATATTTTATTTTATTTAATTATCATTATCAAATTCTTCTATAATTATCTTTCATCTTAATCACATCTTTTATTTAATAAACATAGACTTCTATAGTTTTTTTTATTAAATTAAATATCTTCCTTTTCCTAAATTGAATAAATATAAATATGTAATTGGAATATATTCTAAAACTAATCCTATCCACCTACCAAATTAGATAAGAAATTTCTAATTTAATTCATCTAAACCTTCACGAGCAAATTTGGAGACAAATTGGAGACAAATTTATAGCCAAAATTCTTCATCTTTCTCCAATGATTCTTCCTATCTTCTAGCTGAGTGTTTTACTAGGGAGGAACAATCTCCATAATCAGCTAAGGCTTCTTCATCCTTGACCAATCAATTTTTCAGAACAAATCCAAACCTTTTCTTTGCTTCCCCTTTCTAAATGTGCTACCAGGAATTTATAAATATAGCTTCCTTCTACAGGAAATCCATCTGAATTTTGTGAAAACTTACTTTGCAGAAATACCAATTGAGTAATCAAACATATTAGCAATAGAAATCATAGCATTTTAGAATAGAATAAATATTATTGCTTTTTATTTAGCTACATCATAGTTTACTATAGCTTCTTTTATAGAGTTTCATGTCAATTTATATTACAGTAGTTTCATCATTATCATTTGGATATCATCATATATGATTAGATTATTGCATTTAACAGAATCTTATTCTCTAGATTGTCATTTTAAGAATCATAATGTTTACCAAATTTGAGAGCCCTGTGACTTAGTAAATATTTAGAGATAGAGAGCAATATGACACTTTCAAGATTTTTCCTATGTTAATTAGATTAATTATTGTTGATTCTCTTGATGTAATGTCTTATTAAGAAGTGTTGTTTGTTATTTTACTCATTACTTATTCCACACTTATAGTAATTACCCTTTGCACCATATTTCTTAAATTTCTTGTGTGCTCTTCTACCCTTGGGTGTTTTAGGAGCTCCTTATGTTTCAACTTCATCTTTAGGAGCATTGTCCTTGGAGTCAAGAAAATCCAGTCTCTTGGACCTTCAGACTCACTTAACATACTCGCCTGACTTACTCATTTTTAGAACTAGACAAAAAAAAAGAAGATTCCTAATTTTTAGAAAACCCTCACCACCCTAGGATTTTGAGACCCACAAACTGATATAACAATAATTGACAAGAGAGAGTATAAGTAGCTACTTACCTAGGAAAAGGTTTATCACAATATCTCTAAAATTCCTCACCAACCCGCTCTCAAACTTAACTTAATTTTCAACTTCTAAATGCAAACTCTGAATAAAAAATATGGCCATTGACTCCTCATTATATTAAGTCATGCAAGTGTGCCAGCCATTAATTCTCAGGAAAAATATTGTTCAAGTGAGCTAACAATAGGATGCTCGATTTTTTGAACCTTAGTCATTGATCACACATTAAGATAAATAAAATAATAATGAAAAAGCTTAAAACATATGTGATTAATTCCTTTTCCTAATAAAAAAATCCCATGGATCTAGACAACCACTCTATCAACACATTTAATCATATACTTAGTTTTAAATAAATCCTATTGTGTCACATTTAGCCGCTCACCTATAGGAATTTATATACTTGCACTTCATCACAATAGGACAGTGGGGAGCGATCTTGATTAAATCTTAGAATATTATTTCGTACCTTTCCTCACTTTATTTTCACCTTCCCATGTATAGCAACATATGATAGATTTGATGGTCAAAATCTCAAACACATGCCAAAAGAAAAGTTCTAATATGGCATTCCATATCATAGTGCCATGTTGGAAAAATTTAGTAGCATTCCATCTCCAATAGAATCCATCTGGGCCTTTAAAATGTTCCATGCGGTAGTAGACAACTTTCTCACTGAGAAGATGGAGATGCAAGTGGATCCCTCATGGAATGGTAGGGAGCGGTGGAGATTTGACCACGTCACCCAACAACTGCCATATATTCCCTTTAATATTGTTCACTTATAATAGGAAGATATTGGCCCCACCATATAAAGGAAACATGTGTCCAATTCCCTCCATCCCATGTGACTAATCATCCTTAATGCATAAAATAGATTAGCACACAAGGAACAATCTAGATGAAGATGCGTGTCAAAACATCTATCATTGATCTTTCTCCAAGCTCTTCCTATTGACCTCGTGGAAGTACTTGTCCCACCACCTGAGATGACACATGGAAACTAGAGACTAAGAGCATTAGGTCAATGTAGAAATGGAATTCCCAAGGGTGTTTCGAATTGAAGGTCAATTTTGAAGGGTTTTGGCAATGCAAACCCTAAAACAATGATCAAGAGCATAACCCTAAGCCAAAAACAAAGGTCCAAACCAAGTATTGCAAGTAAAAACATAGAACCAAAGAATTTTTTTTGAAGGTTTCCATCCATGGATCATGTTGGGGACACATGGCTCACATAGGCATGGTGAGATCCCAAAAGCTCAGGTGAAGTAGACCAAGCACTAAAAAAAATACTATGACCTGCTTGAACTAGGCAATAGGAACATACCCAAAAAATCAACGCATGTACAATTTTTACATAGGCCACAAAAACCTAAACCAGGAGATCCAATCTACATATTGTATGAAGCCTTCTTTTGAGGTACAAGCTTTCAATATGCACCTTACAATTTTACCCAGCTTTAATTTTATTTGGTGGCCCCAAGCCACTAAACTTAGGACTAATACTTTCCTCTGTCAAAAACCAATCTCTTGAAGGAACTGATCTCCCTCAACCCACATTTACCTCTACCATACAACTACAATGAGTATATCACTCCTCTTATAAGTAGAAAAATCTGGTTACCACTGCAATATGCATGACTACAAACACTACCACTGACATCTCTCACAACATTTTTGAATATACCATTGCTAGTGTATTGTTTGTCATTTTGTACTATATAATCAGGCCTAAACTAAAATTTCTCATCATTACATGATGCATATGTGTTATATTGATCACATGAAACATGTTCATATTGAAAATAATATTCCATTCTCTTCATCTTATTGTCATGGTTGATCAAAATACCTTCCAACTATACTAGAAATTGAAAGTGTTCATAATATTCCAAGTAGCTAACATCATAATACTCAACCTTGTCTACAACATTTGTATCAAATGTTAAAATTTCATAGGAAATTCCCTCGGGGAGCTCACCAATATGTTTCTCTATTTTCTCAAGACCACACTCTAACCCTGTTTTAGATGCATCATCAAAATTCTCAACAAAAGGTGGATTGTCTTTGCACTAATGATGATCATCATTTCTATTAACTGATAAAGATGGAGGCTGATAAAATAAAATATTTTCCAATACATTCATCATTGTGATAAAAGCCTCTACCACCTTAGCATGAAGGTCCAAATATTCCATAACATCATTGTATTGAAAATATTTACAATCATTATGATAGAAGTCCTAAACATTTTGCAAAATTATGAGAAAATCATGACTTGGATCATGATCATTGCACTCTATAATCAAGGATGGGCTAAAGGTCTTGTTATAAACCCTAACTTCATAAATGTCCTATCCTTAAACCCTTCAATGTTGTAAGATTGTAGTGGTTTGTTCTCACTAGTTGCTAGTTGAGTAAATTGTCACTTAAGTCCTTAAAAGCATTTGATCACCAGCCCCTTCAGTTAGGAGAGTTGATCACCCCGTGTATTAACCTGTGCCAATCCTTTCTAAAGTTGGGAAAAATATTTTTAAGGGACTTAAGTCATCACCTTCAAGGATCTTCTTACCATCGGCCTAGTCATGGCTCCACCTTTAAACTAACATGTGGTTTGTGTAGGAATGTGGTGCATTGGATTTGAAGATCTAATCCTTGCCACCAATTGCACACCATGCAAGAATTTGTGGGTAGTCATCAAATAGCATTCACGGTCCACGATATGATGAAACATGTCCTTGTCATTTAGGGCTTGTCCCATGTACATGTGTCTAGTGAATGATAGAGGAAAGATCAATGGTTGTGATACTAGATTCAAATTTAATCTGAGTCCTTCATCAAACACCCCGTGGTACTTGATTGATGCCTACTAGACACCTTGCAATGTGTGCAAAAAGGTGACACATGGAGCTTCTTGACAACCATGTAGAGTGTGGCAAGGCCCATGGAGTAGGTGACCTAGCTCCTAGTCAACATTTTCTCATTGTGCGGGAGATGATGAGCCATGGTATTGGGTTTTCAAACTTGATTTGACTATGTCTTGGTCAATCAATCTTCCATCTCATTCTAATATCAACAAATGATATTCAAAATCTAAAACATGCATGTGATAGCAATTTTGTTATATAACTAGTGAAGCATTAATGGCATGCTCTC
Organism: Sequoia sempervirens; assembly: GCA_007258455.2. NCBI lineage: Eukaryota > Viridiplantae > Streptophyta > Pinopsida > Cupressales > Cupressaceae > Sequoia > Sequoia sempervirens. The sequence goes on from VDFB02270651.1 coordinate 715,038,468, forward strand.
TTTAGGAATGATCAAATTGAGTCCTTGTGCATGCAAGAAATTAATTCTCAACTATTATGAGGAATGATATGCAAATCTCTAAGTACCTAGGTGATTAATGGTGAACTAATCAATGCTAATGATAAATTTCTTCCTCAAGCGTGTGACACAAAAATTAATGAGAAAACACCACAAACTTGCTGAATAAATATAGATGGATTTATTTCCATTCGTACCATTATATTCAATAGTTAGCATCTTTCTAAATTTGTGCAGAGTAAAAAATGTTGAATTGTGAGCTTGAGGATTTATGAGGTAGTGAGAATGAGTAAGCCAATCACGTCCATAGTACCTATAAGAAGGTCACCTAGAATTAAATTGTAGAAGCCTTGGAGCAAGGTTTCTACGCATGAGCACAAGGAACTTGAATGTGTCCCATCTATAGAGGAGAAAGCCCCTATGGAGAATCCTTCATCTGATCCTATTAGATGTAGTGGAAGATTGTGACAACGGGGCATTGCCATTGAGAATTAGGAAGAAAAGGGAAAGGATCCCGAACCATTTTCCTCTGGAGTTCACAAGAAGATAAGATATGGGCACAGGTCTTATAGGAGACATAGCTCACCAACTCCTATCATAGATAACCCTTTAGAAAGTGCAATGAATATGAACTCATGATACCAACAATACCTCATGATGTTGAATCAAGCTACAGTCCTAGGAATGGAGGTGCTATTGGTACCACTGTTATCCTTCAAAACTCCAAGTGGGTGTGATGGCTCTGTACCAAGAAAACATAAAGACGAGGAGGGTGTTGAATTTTATTCTCCACCTCCTACTAGGATGTAAACTGGCCATGTGTATCATGGGTTGGGTTCTAGTGTTTTTCAATCTTCTAGTTGAGAAAGAATTGGTTTGTGGGTTTACAAATTTTGTGCTAATTGATAAGGTTGTCTTGGTGGTTTACTTTGTTCCTCACATGTGATGCTAGTTTTTTGGGTTTTTATGTTGATTGTGGACATTCATGGAGATGTGGACATGAGATGCTTGGCTTATCTAGCGATTAAAGGAAATTTTGATAGTATATGTATTTCCCTTTTGATGATGGTTACAAATTTTTCCTCCTTGTTTTCAATGAATGATTGAAAATCACCATTTGGGGAATTTTGAGATAAAATTAAAAATAATTTTGAAATGAAATATCTGAAATGTAATTGCATTTGAGTTGGATAATTTTTGCTCCATTGCACTATAAAAGGGATTTCATTGCTCATTCGTACGGGGTTCTGATTTCTCAAATTTTGAGTTCAGTACATTCAAGGTAGAAATTAGGTATAGGAAGGATACCAATGAATATAATACTTGAATTATCTTTTTATTAGTTTTGTATATGTTAATCCTAAAATAGTCTTATATAAATTACTTATATCGAAACAAATCTTGTGTCTAAAACATTTACTCTCCTTCTATAAGTTTTTTGCAAATTATGAATGAAATATCAAGGATACCTTTGTTCATCGTCAAATGCTTATTTGAATGTATTTCTTTGTTTCTTCCTTCATTCAAAGAATAAATTAAATGCTTAAATAAGGTCATAAATTTGTGTTAATTTAGAAAGGATCTGGAAAGAAGTATTGTTTTAGGAGTTGTGTTTTTTATAAATGTAAGGCATTATGAAAATATTCTGTGATTGTTAGGGTTAAAGAATTTATGTATGACAAATTCTCATATATTTGACTCCACTGCCCAATCAATGAGACATTGGTCTATTTACTAAAGATATTTACATTTGATGGAGAATGATGGTGTAGTTGACCATGGGCTTAGCATCAAAGCATAAATCATTTAAAATTGTTAACCACAAGGCATGTATTTAAAATACTTTCTTGTTCCTAGTGAATGAACACTTATTTTCTGAAAGATTAGCCAATATTTTAGTGAATTGTGTTTCTTTACCCTTGATAGGAACCCATCTACGAATTTATGTGTTCTTTAAAAAACATATCAAAATGAACATAATTAGGAGCATCCTCCTAGGTCCCACAAATCCTAAAGTGAAGGAGTAAAGTCTTCAAAGCTATTCACTCGTTAAGCTGGCCATTCCTCTTAGGGATTCTTGACAATAGGAGTGGGCTACTCTTTAGAGAGTTCCAAGGGTGTATTGGAAAAGGAACCAATAGAATGGTGACTTTTCTAGGGATAATTCTCATTCTCCATGCATAGATCTTTGCATCACAGAGTCAAAGGGTGAGAGAATTCTAATCATCTTATTCAGATATTGATCAATTCTTGAACCTGGTAGGAGATTGGATTGTAGCTATGTTTGAAGAACCTAAAAGTGACTCTACTGTGGAAGCCAACCCAGAGGCTATATTATTTTGAAGAAAATTCATCTCATTTGAAGTTTAATCCTCCATGTTAGAAGGTGGTGACTCTAACAAAGTATATATAAAATTTTCAGATTTGTAGATTTAAAGACAAAGGATAAGAGGTTGCTGCAAAATTCTAGGTATTCATAGAATTGGTGATAATCAAATCATGTAATGAGAAAATTATGATAAATCTTCTATGTTCAAAGTATAAATTATTTTGTATTAAGTGAATTAGCACTAGATCAGGAAATAATAATGAAAATTTAGCATGCCTTTTGAAATGTAAATTGAAATTAGTTCATTATCATAAATAAGCATGCTTTATTGAAAGATCTTAAGCAAAATTCATAGGATATATGCATTGTTAAGGCTCACGGTTTTAATTTTTGAAAAGAACTAGTATAATATTGTATAATTGAAAATAAAAAATTATAATTCTCTTTCAAGGAGTGAGAATGCATAGTCGAGTTGCACATTTTAGTGTAGACATGATTGCACCCATGCATGATGGACAACCTTGGTTGGGTTAGAGGAATTTATTTTTTGAGAGATACAAGACCATTTTCTTTTACAATATTTTTGGGTATCCAAATGTTATTCCACCTAAGATCTAAGATAAGCAACCAAAGTTCAATGGTACAAAAGTTGAGTTAGTAGGAAAACATCTACAAGAGTTTTTTGACATGATGAGAGATTATGAATTGGACTTTAAAGATGTTTTCATGAAATTATTTGTTCAATCCTTGAGAGAGGATGCTAGAGACTGGTTCTCTTATTTACCAACTTTCTCCATACATTCGTGGGAGGAATTTAAAGTATGGTTCAGGGAACAATTTGGAGAAAGGATTGATCCCATCCTAATCAGACAAAAGTTCATGAGCATGGAAAAGGAAAAGGATGAGTTGGTTCCTACTTTCAATCTATAATTCTCAAAAGTAATCAAGGAGATACCTAGAAGCATAAGACCATATGATGCTGAATGTTTGGTGGTATACTTGGGTGCATTCAACAAAAAGATAAGCTACCTTATGAGAAACAAAGAGTCTACTACATTGCACCAATCTTTCCAAATTTCCATAGACATCGAAAATAATTTGAAGTACCCAATGATCAAAGGATGTGCAACCACCGATACTAGTCATCCTAGTACACTTCTTGTAGATGTAAATAGTGGCTCAATTGGAAGAGGTTTGAGCCAAGAGGAAAATAATTCCATTGTTCCATTTCCTCCATCACCACAATGTGAGAATTATGATAAGGCTCAAGTGAAGAGCTTGTAGGGTCAAGGATAAATTGATCAAGTATAATTGGCCAAGAATTTACATGAAATGAAAAGGTATCAAGGGGAATCACCCTATGATTTGTTCTCTAGGTTTGTGTAAACCTTATTAGATATTGAACCATATATTTTAAGGGTTAGGAATTCTATGTCTCTTTTTCTCAATTAGGGTCTTTCACCTAATGAAAAAAGATAGATCCCACACCCCAAATCTAGGTGGTTCACTCAATCTAATGTATGTATGATGGAATTATGACTAAATGCATTGATCCAGATGTAGCTACTTGATAAAATTCATTGATTAAGGATGTAAAAATAATCAAATATGCAATGTTTGAAAATACCTTATGTAATGCAAAAATACCTCAAAATGAATAGTAAAATGTAACAGAAATGGACCAAACTAAAAGTGTGCACCTAAGATATGGATGGAGACTAGAAATGAATTTTGGAATGCTATTGATGCTAATTTTTAGGCATAGTGGGACTCATTTTCCATTCTAGGTGAACTTTTCCTAGTTCTATAAAACTATTCTAAAGTCGTTTCGAACAAATGGGTGTCTAAAAATGTAGAAAACTAAAAATAGGCCTGGAAGTGGGACTCATTCACCATCCATGGAAAATGAGTTGAATTTTAAATTTTTGAATATTCAAAGGTGGAAATAGGAACCTTTGATCTGCACTTTCTATTTCTCTAGGTGTTCGGTTCTTAAACTATCAAATTTTTCCTTGAAGCTGACTTTTTGTGGGTTTTTTGACTTATCCAATGAAGAGATGACTTGAACAAATTTTCAATGCAATATTCATTTATTTCTAAGCCTCCAATATTCCTAAATATACAAACACACAAGATAAGAGAGATAAATGTTGAATGTTAGGGCATGGGGGTTTGCCTTGGTCAAACCACTTTTAGCTAATTAAACCAAAATGGAGAAAGAATGTAATGAAGCATATAATAATGAATTTATTATAGAGGAATGATGATTTATCTAGAATTTATTCAGCAGAACATGAAAATCTTCCCTTGAATGTTTGAAAAATTACTATCTTAGTGACTTGAAATGATGAAACTATAACTTGGATGACTTGAGATGAAAGAATGATGAATGAATCATGAAGAATGGTTATTATTTAGGGTTTAGAGACTTTATTTTATAGTCAATTCTCCTAATTTACCCGTTAATTGGATCCCCAAGGCAGACATGAAGAAGAAAAAAATAAACTCCAAAATTTCTTACTAAAAAGTCAAAAAAGACCCAAATGGGACTCATTCACCACCATGGGTGAATCAATCCCACCTGGATGGCACTGATTCAACATGGATGGTGATTAGGTCCCACAAGCATCATTCTACCAGCTAAGATGCCTTGAAATAACGAAATAAGATTTTTATTCAATGACATTATCAGATATTAGATCAATTGAAGCCGCAGGATGCATAATATGGGTTAATATAGGCCTGTTACTAATGATGTATAGGTCAATTTAGGATTGGGACACAAAATACAATGTGAAACTATGATTAAATACACTTTACAACACTAAAATAAGGTCCACATGGCCTATGAAGGCACAAGAACTAATGTGAATGTGCAAGACACATAACAACACTAGTTTAACATTATGTTTAATTCAAAAACCTTCAAGATTGATGTGATAGTGTTATTAAACACATTTTATAATATTGAATTAAGGGAAAAAGGGTTCATTAAGTCTAGAAAAGCATGAAATTATTTTATAATACTTTACAACACCTTTCCAAGACATCATTAAATGCATTTGAAAGGGTACAAGACTTAGTGTGGATGTGAAAAAAACCTCACAACACCAAATAAAGGTTTTATTAAGTCCAATTTATCATCAATTATTCCCAAAATTAAGCAAGTTGCCTTTTTTCTATGGTACATTTAGCCCCCACTTTAGTGAGAGGATGAACTTGCTTCAAAATCACACTAAAGTAGAAATTCAAGAGAGATTTGTGTGTAGAAATGCAAATGAAAAAGAATGAAAAAGATCAAGAAGGAAGTCAAGCCCCAAGGATCCAAGATCCTAATTCAAACCATTAGGATACAAAATCATGCAATGGTAAGAACTAGGAGGAGGAAAAAGATGAAAATGAAAAGGTGGATCAAGCTTAAATTGTTTGTCTAGCTAGTTGTGGATCTGATCTAGGTTGTTTTTCCAAAAAGAAAAATGCATACTCACACTGGGGCGACATAACTCTTGGCTAGCCGTTGGGTGAGAAGAACCAAAATGTGAGAAACATACGCTAGTTGGTATGCACTCACAAACACATAAGTGGCTATAGGGAAATTCATGCCTTGGAATGGGCTTCCTACTCAACCATACCAAAGATATACCTCTTGATAACATTAATAAGGTGCCACAAAGGAAAATGGTTTACGAGCTCTACAAGGTGAGGAAAATTTTGTATGCTTGACACTGATAGACATTGTAAATACAAAATAGTGAAAGGAATATTCAAAGGGATTTTTTTTAGTTCATGCAAGTTCTCATCTTAGAGGACATTATGCCTAATGTTTCCAAGAGAGGATAAGTGCAAACAGTCTCATCTTGCTTCCAAGAGAGGAAAAGTGCAAGGTCTCATCCTGAGGAACATCATGCCAAATGTGTCCAAGAGAGGAAATCACAAGAAAAAGAAAATCACACAATGAAATGTAAGTGGCAATGTATTCTCCCCATTTTAAAGCAGTTGTGAACACCAATAGTATGAGAAATTGCTTTAAATTAGAAGAAGAGGACATGAGAGCTTACTTAGAAATCCCTATGCCAAGTCATATGTTTTTGAGAAGCTATGTCATGAAAAGGGGAAGTATGTTAAGGCCTATCATGCACATCCCCAACTTTCTCTTATATGTTCATGAAAGTTTAATGAGTAGCCAAAGGGGGAAATGAGAAGTGACATTCGAGGAAAAGGTTGTATAACCTCTTGCCCCCACTTAGTGCAAGACAAAGGTGAGCCAAAATGATTAATGAGATGAATGTTAGAGTGAAAATCAGTATCAATTAGAGGAATTAGGTGCCCCCCTACAGAGGGAGGCATACAAAACTCCTTAAGATGTTGGATTATATGACTCAAAGCATTACATTCATTAGTCGAGTGACCATAAAATCTATGATAGGCACAAAATTAAACCCTGTAAGAGAATTTATTTTGAGTGTTGGAAAAATGAGTAGGTTATCTATTTTTTCTCATTGATGTCACCATGTTGGTAGTTTAGTCTTGTACTCTAAATCAGTGAGTATGTTTGTCTAACTTTCTTTGATGTTTGATCTAATATTCTACTTTGCATTTCTCTACAATTGAGAATTGTTGATTGTGGTTTTGGGAAACTACTTATCAACATTAATGGCATGTACGTTTAGAATATTATGCTCTCCAGTGTTCATACGACATTGTTGAAACAAACAAAATGTATACTTTTGGCATTGAAGACTATTCCTAGTAGACTTAGTAAGATAATTTTCATATGATATGAAAATCTTAAGCGTGATCTATTATGTGGCCTAGGTTGGCATATTGTATCGTGCTAGTGGTATAATTATATTTTGAAAATATTTTTTGGAGTTGAGAGTTGATATCTTGTATAATAATTTGGATCTAATTAGGTGGATCTAATATGCATGTATGGCAAATAGTTTAAGTGTGTGTGAATGCAACGTACAAATGAATGTATACAAGCTATGTGAAGAATTTGTGATCTGAAAGGAATTAGTTGGTGAGAGAATAGTGAAGGGTGTAAATTATTAATATTGAGCATCATTGGAAATGTATCAACACATGATAGGTGCATCTTACTAGTTCATTTTTGGGTTGTAAGGCCTTACTCTATTTTGAATAATCTTGTGCAAGAAGTGAGCCTCCTTATTGGATAGTGAGTCCTTTTTGTAGGAAATGAGCCTTTGTACTTGGACAATGAGTCCTTTTGGTAGTGATCCTCTTTTAAAAATACTATATAGTGTGAGTTAACCCTCACCATGATTTTCCCTTATTGGGTTTTCCATGTAAAAAATTGTTGTTGTTTGTGTTGGTTTTCTTTTTTTTATTCATGTTTCATGCTCATATTTAATAATAGAATAGTGTGGTTGAAGATTTGATAAGTGATAAATATTTAAGTTTGAGTTTCTATGACAAATTATTCACCCCCCTCTCAGTTGTCCCATGCTTGTTTAACAATTGGTATCAGAGCTTGTGGCTCCTTGGTAGTGAGATTAACCACTTGAGGAGGATCCTAAAGGTTGATTAGATGGATGATAAAGGAGAGCTCTAGAGTTCTCTTGATGATCTTGATAAAATAGAAAAATAAAACATGGATTTGAAAGAGAATCTTGATGAAGAAAATCAAGGTGTTCAAAAATTGAAAGAATAGTTGAAGAAATTTAAGGAAAGACATAGATAAGTTAGTGAGTAGCTAAAACAAGAAATAATTGGACTGAAGGTGTCCGTAGAAGAGAAAAAATGGATTGAAGAATGTCGAAATACATCGACAAAGAATAAAGCTAATGAATGCACTAGAATTGAAATGGAAGTGGTGAATCTAAGGATTGAATAGGAGAAGGCAAAGCTTTGTGAGAATAATTTTAGATCTAGCTCCTGTAAACTTGAAGAATTGCTTGTAGGAAAAAAACCATGTAAAGATAAAGGTGGCTTAGGAGTTGATACTAGTGAAAGTTCTAAAGATGTGAAGAAGAATCAAGGAAAGAGGAAGAAGAGAAGGAATTTTTCAAGATGATCTCCTATGAGATAGCCTAATGCATAGAGGTATCCATCTTTTAATGGTGTTTTCTTTTCTTGTAACAAATATGGCCATAGGGAAACTGAATGTAGGAGCGGGATGAACTAGTTTTTTGGTTCCCTTTTCAAAAAATGTTTTGAATGTGGTAAATTCAAACACAAGGCTACAAAATGTAGATATAGAGTAAGGATGATCAATCAGATAATGAGGAACATGTTTAGTGAAGGTAGGATGAATAAATTCTTTAATGGATACTGCTATGTCTAGAACAAATTTTGACACAAAGAAAATAAGTGTAGATCAAGAAATAATGTAGGATAGTCTAATCTAAAAGTTGTTATTTGCTACAATTGTAATAAACCTAGACATATCTAAAATTTTTGCAAAAGAATAGAAAGTAGTCTACTTGGGTAGAGAAGAATGATCCTATAAAGAAGAGGTGAAGCAAAAAATGGATAAGGTATTGAAGAAGAAATAAAAAGAAGAAGAAAAATTAGAGACTCTTGATGTGTCTTTACCCTCATCTGGTATAGATGATGTATTTGAAACTTAGAACCAACATGGTCTTAGGGGGAGCATTATCAGAAGATCATAAAATCTCCCTAGAAGAATGGAGTGTCAAAGGTTGGCATGTGTTTGGAATACGAATAATGATTATTCAAAGGTATTAGAGAAGGATCCAGAGAAAAATATATTGGCATAAGGATTTGTGAACTGAATTAGGTTTTTCTATGCTAAGTGAAGTTTAGAAGCTTTTTTGTTTGTCACATTTAATGTGCTCAGGGCAAGCTCTATGAAGGTTAAATAAAATTTCGTGACACCTTTTGATTAATTATTCATCTGAAGTGTTTGGAAGGTGCTCTGAGGAAATGTTGAGGCATGCTCAATGTCGTTCAAAGGGAATTCAAAGTTTGATTTAGGTAATCTCAAACCCTTTCTCTCTGATTGCTAAAGAAGAAAATCCAAAAACGTTTGTTGAATTTCAAGAGAAGCATAGAAATGGATAGTGGTTTGTGTGATGTTACCTCTCCAAAGATGAAAAGGGTTGAAATAGAAGAATACAATCATATGAAAATGAAAGGAATTAAACTAGGGTTGGGTGAAGTTGAATTGCAAAATATACAAAACCTAGGGATACATTTATGGAGTGAATTCCAATGGATTATAGATAAAGAGGGTATTTTGTTCTTGTTTAATCATGTCAAGGACAAAAGAATTGTTTTGGACAAACCCTCTTTGACCTCGAAGGAAGCTATCAAAGCAATCACTGGTTTATGCATTGTTGGAGAACTCTCTAAAAAGAAAACTATGAAGTATAAATACATGTGGAGGAGCTGATTGGAATCAATAGAGATCTTAGAGCATTGTTGATTGATACACTTGCTGACTCAACTGTTAGGTATGTTGCATATGGCATCTCATACAAAATTTATTTCAAAAATAATGAAAGCTCAATTTTGACTATTGCAGTCCACATTTCCCACATGATGGTTAAGGAGAAAAATTAGTTTGATTTATGTAGCTTACTACTTGAGAAATTTCTTGAAAATGTTCGAATGTCATCAGTTGAGAATTACCCCTATTATTTTGGATCTTTGCTAGTATGTTTGACACTTTACTTTTTGAATTCTCTACCTAGAAGAGGTAATGTGGTGTGGGAATTTTTTATCCCTATTGAAATACAAACTTATAGGTATCTAGAGTCTTTGGAAGATAATGAAAATATGTACAAATTATGTTTCTCATCTTTGTGAGAAAACCCTTGCTCTGGTATATCTGCATCAAATCAATTTGAAGTGGGTTCTTCCTTTAGAAAAAGAGAAGTGGAGTTGTTATCAGTGATTCCCCTCTAGAATCAAAAAAGGATAAAAGAGATAACCAAATAAGTCATTGAAATTTCTGATGAGAAGGAGAAAGAGTCTCAGACTGGTACTAAATCCCCTATTCTAAATGACATTCAGTCTATGATAGTTGAAGAAAAAATGAAGAATATTGGTGAACTGTGGAGTGCTACCTTGCCTATTGACAAACTAAAGAATTGATGATTCTCTAGTACATTATCTACTTTGGAAAGAAAATGAAGCATCTGTTGTTTCTTATTTCTTGCCAAAAAAATTGACTGAGATTGTTGAAGAAAGGATGTTGCTTGAAGGCCTGAAAGGATGTAAGATGGGAATCTTGGTTCAAAGGATATGTAAAAAGGCCATGCAATGATTGTCTAGATTAATTGTGGAAACAAAGAAATGTGTTAAAAAAAATTAGATGTTTAAAAGTATTTTCTTCGGTAGCCTACAACTGTACATAATTTGAAAAGAAAAATTGAAGCGATTGAAAGAAAGGTGAACAACATTGGAAATAATTTCAATATATTTGAAGACAAAGAAGGGAAGCAAAGGATAAGAGTTGGTGAAATATAGGCTGAAATAATCATCACACAAAGGCAAAGAGATGATGTGACAAAGACTTTCAGGCTCCTTAAAGAAATTGTTGAAGTCCAGTTAGACCATCTTTCTAGAATTCTTATAGATGTTGAAGATGTTGAGAAACAATGTTCTATTGAAGATTTGTCACCCTCCTTTAGTCTATTTGGATTATTGGAAACTACATGCACTAAGATGGAGTTTTCTATTTTTAACTAGAAGAAATTGTATCTAGTTCTCAATGAAAGGTATAAGAAGGTGTTCCAGGTGAAGAGTGTCATCTTCACTTAATTTTTGTTTGCTTAAAAGTTCTAGATTGTTGGAAATTTTTGAATTTTTTTCTTAGATTTTGATGTCACCATGTCTACACTTGCTTTTGGTGCCCTTTTCCATTGATGTCAAAGGGGGAGAGAGTGAAATTAAGAGAAGAGATCGGAGTTGGAGAATTTTGTTCACATGTTTCCATCAATGACAAAGGGGGAGATTGTTGGAAAAATGACAAGGTTATCTATTTGTTATTGATGCCACCATATTGGTAGTTTTTATGTCACCATGTTGGTATTTTGGTCTAGTACTCTAAATTGGTTCATATGTCTATCTTACTTTCTCTGATGGTTGATCAAGTATTCTACTTTTCATTTCTCTACAATTGGCAATTGCTTATTGTAGTTTTGGGAAAATACTTATGGATATTAATGGCATGCATGTTTAGCATATTATGTTCTCTAGTGTTCATGTACGACATTGTGGCAACAAATAGAGTGTCTACTTTTGTGTTGAAGACTATTCCTAGCTGACTTAGTAAGATAATTTTGATATGATATCAAAATATTAAGTGTGGTCTATTGTACGACACAGGATGACATATTGTATCGTGCTAACGGTCAAATTACTTTTTGAAAATACTTTTTAGAGTCGACAGTTAATATATTTTATAATAATTTGCATCTAATTAGGCCAACATAATTGATACCCATGATAGTGATCGGATATATATGCATGTATGGAAAATAGTTTAAGTGTGTGTGAATGAAATGGATAACTAGATGTATGTAAGTTGTGCAAAGAAGATGTGATCACAAAGGAAACAATTGGTGAGCAAAGAGTGAAGGGTGTAAATTTTGAATATTGAGCATCACCAGAATTGTATCAGTGCATGATAGGTGCATTTTACAAGTTCATTTTTGGGTTGTAAAGCCTTACTCTATTTTGTATAATCTTGTATAGGCAGTGAGCCTCCTTGTTAGATAGTAAGTAATTTTTGTATGAAATGAGCCTTTGTACTTGGACAATGAAACCTTCTTTTGGAAATGATCCTCTTTTAAAAAATACTATATAGTGTGAGTTAACCCTCACCGTGGTTTTTCCCTTATTGGGTTTTCCACATAAAAAATTGGTGTTCATTTTGTTGATTTTCTTTTTGTTATTCCTGTTTCATGCTCATATTTAATAATAAAATATTGTGGTTGAATATTTGATAAGTGATAAATTTTTAAGTTTGAGTTTGTGTGACAACTGATTCACCCCCCCTCTCAATTATCCTACGCTTGTTTATCAGGAACTATATGATAGGCACATAATGAAGTCTTGTAAGAGCATTTCTTTCGAGTTATAGGGGGAAGGGTGATCATGTGATCTTGGAGTAGTCTTGACAAGATTTCCTCTTGATCAATGGTAGAAGGTGTTCTTGTGGTTTGTGTCAAAGATACATCTTGCTTAGTATTTGATGTCATACTTACACAAGTTTCTCTAGATTGAGAGATTTTATTCTCTCTTATTGGAGGAGGGAAAATCTATTGGATGCAAATCATTGTTATATTGTGAGATGGCATTAACATTAATCAACTATGTAGATGTTGGTTTGATTGCTTGCAAAGGAGAACAACTAATACCTCTAGTATCTATCAGTTCAAGATGTTTTATAGTTAAGGTTGAATTAGAAGAACATGATATGAGAGTGTTGACATTGATTGAAGGCTTGGCTATTTCTATCAAAAGGAAATTAAAAATACCATAAGTGGTTTGTTGTGTGTTAGGCTCTATAGGGTTGTGGATACCTTGTTCTCAAGCATAACATACTTTTCCACTATATCCAAGTTGTTTCATAAGCTCATAACCATGTCCATCAAGTTTCTTCATTTCTTTGGAAGTTAGTGGTTGTTTGTGATTAAGTGCTTCAAATTTTTTTGTGTAATTTACTCCTTTGTCTAAATTGGTTCAGGTGGATGCTTTCAAAGGATCGTGTGCTTTTTCATTTTACCTCTTTGAATATTTATTTTTGAAATCCAAGGAACCCCAATCATCTTCTAATAGTTGCATTACTTGTTCAATATGTTGTTCTTTGTTGTTTTGTTGTACGGGCACCACTGGTGTAATTGATGTTGATGTGTTTAAGGAATTTGCTTTGTTTTTCTCAAGTTGTAAGACACTATTAGGTTCAAGATTACCATCAAGTGTGTGGATTGTGTTGTTGTAGATGTATTTCATTTTACGATGAAGAGTGGAAGGTACACCTTGCATTGCATGAATGCATTTTCTTCCTAAGATAAGATTACATGAAAGTTCATAAGGCATAACATGGATTGGTGTATTCAAGGTGGCCACACAAATGATAAGAGGTAGAATTATCAACCCTAGTGGTTTTTGTTTGACATTGTCAAATCCATTAATAGATAAAGAATCATCTCAAATGGTTGATTGATTAATATTGAGCCTATCCAAAATGTTCAAGTTACACACATTAGGAGCATAACTAGTATCTATAATAGTTCTCTTTATCCCTTTTCATTTGTATTGCACTATAATCATAAAAGCTTCATTTTATTTTTAAAAATATAAAGAGGGGAGTTCACTTTGGTGGAAAATAATGTTAGTGTGTATACCTTGAATCATGGCTTCTATATTAGTTGGTGGCACATTAGAGGCGACAAGGAATTGTTGTAAGGTTTTTTGGATCATTTTTTGATAGTGAGGGGAGGCTTGAATAAGGTCCCACAATGATATCTTAGCAGGAGTATTCTTTAGTTTTTTTATAAGATTGTACTCCTTTCCACTAGAAGGTCCAAGTAAGATAGGATTAGGGATGATAAGGTTAGGAAAGGGTAGGGGTGGTGTGGTTGGTTGTGATGGTTGTGGATTGTTTCAAGTTTTATACATATGAGCAATAGTATTATGAATTAGTTGTTGCAAAAGATTATTCTAAGGAGGGTAAAGGATAATTTCAAGTTTATTTTGAGTTTGTTGTTTATGTGAAGGTGGTTAGAGAATTAGAGGGTTTTTAGGATGTACAATATTGTATATGTGAGGTCCGTTGATCAAGGGGGTCTTATGGATACTTGCACATTCATAAACCTCAGTGGTCTTGGTTTGATGTATCTCTAGTAAAGGGAAATCTAGAATATCCTTTTTATTGTAGCAAGACACACTATTATTGTTGTCACTTTCTAGGACCATGATATTCCCCCTAGAAGGAGAGCTGAAACATAGATTTTAGGAACCTGAAATGCTTGCTCTCTTCCTAAGTTTTTCACCTAGAAAGAGAAATTTAGGTTCACTAAAATGCTAGATGTTCATTCAAATAAGGACATGTGTGATATGATATGATGTATACTATCTCAAATAAATGCAATTGACTAATTAAGATGATCTAAAATGCATGCAAAACTAAGATTTATGCCTTGTTTCAAAACATAGCATGATATATAGAAACTATGAAATATGAAGAGATAGAAAGAAATACACAAAACAAAAAGTATAGGGTCAAATATGAGTGCACCTAAATGATGTGTGAACTTTTTGGAATATCTAGAAGGCTGATGAAATTTTCTAATTTTTCATATTTGGACTCATTCACCAACAGTGGAGAATCAGTCCTCCTATTATTGAAAAAGTGTTCGGAACTAATTTCTGACAACTGAGAGTTGACTTCTGACAAAATGTAAATTTATAGATTTCAAGTGGGACTCATTTTCCAAGGGTGGTGAATCAGTCCTACCCAAGATTAATGAATGTCAAGGGTCAACACTACTTCTCCAAATCTAGAAATGATTGAATATCAAGTTGCTAAGGTCAATTCTATAGAAAATGGGTTGAAAGCCACTCAAATTGCTTCAATAGATGATGAATTGATTTGAGGAGCCTAGTTGACTTGAATTATACTTTTCAACACCTTTAAACTTGTCAAATCTACAAAACAAAGGCTGCAAAGAGACATGCAAAGGGGAAAAATGTGGGGGGTTAGTGAATAGGGGTTTGCCTTGGTCAAATCTCACTTTAGTAATTAAATCCAATTGAAATAAATGACATGTAGGGGAAATGATAAATGAATAACATGAAAGTATTAAAAAATTACCACATCCTTGAATATGCAACTCTGAAGTGATGTCAATGGTCGCTCCAAAGAGCTTGAAAGTGCTTAAATTGAAGATGCAAAATACTTGAGTTCTTGAGGAGGTTGTAGGAGATTACTTGAGTTAGGAGATTGAATACTTGAATGAGGAGATGCAAAATGAAGTGAAACTACCTATTTATACAAATTTTGTGCCTCAGTATTTGTTCATACATCATCACAAGTCAACATGAAGTGAATTTTTAGTAAAATTCTGGAAGAAATTTAAAATATTTTTAATTTGGGGCCAAGGGGGACTCATTTGCCACCCTTGGAAAATGAGTCCCACTTGGGACCCAAAACTAAGTGTCAAGAAAAATGCAATATTCAATTTTTTTTTTCATGATAGGACCCAAAAACACACTTAATATAAGCATATGAGGGCATAAAGAGACAAAATAAAGCATGGGAAGGGTGTGAATAGGGAAAAATGCATAGAAAAGTGTGAAATCTAGTTACAACACTTTACAACACTTCAATATAGGACTTTTTGATGTATGAAAAGATGATTTTTAGGTGAATTGTATTAAATACAGTCTAGAAGAATGAAGAAATGTCTTACAACACTTCACAACACTTTCACAAGATGTTCTTTTAGTTTTAGCACCAAAATTAGCATTTTCAAGCCAAGATACATCATAACATTGAAGCAACATAGCTCCAACACTATGAAATAAGACCTAAAAGACTATGAAAATGGGAAGGGTCCATTTTTTGATGGAACATTTAGGCTTGACTTTAATGAGAGAAACTTTGATCCTCACACTAAAGTAGCCATGAACATCAAGAAGAGGGTTCAAATGCACTTATGTTAGCAAGATGGAATGAAAAAAACAAGAGGGGTGATCAAGTCCCTAGGATGAATATCCAATGGAAAATTGAACATAAAGACAAAGGAACACACAAGTGTTGAAATGAATCTGGTGAAGCTTCGATCATCAATCGAACCAGTTGTTAAGAGAGATCTAGGCTTATTGTTTGAAAAAATTGAGAAGAATGTGTACTCACTCTGGGGCCATGGAACTAGTTTTACGTGGGGTGAGAAGGACCAAAAAATAAGGTACATACACTAGTTTGTATCCACTCAAAAACAAACACAAAAGTGGCTATTGGGAAAAGTCATGTTGCTAGTTAGGCTTCCTGCTTAACCATGCCAAAGCTATACTCGCTTGATAACTTTAACAAGGAGACACAAAGCCAAAGAAAATGAAAATGTTGGTTTAAAATAAGATGGAACCACAATAATGCAAGTTGTGTTATGCAAGGTGGACAAACAAGTAAGACAACTCCACAGGAATGCAAGTTATGCTATGGAAGGTGGTTGAATAATAATGCAATATGTAAAAATTTCATGTGTAATATGTTCAAAGGAGTCTTGTTTAGTTTATGCAAGGGTAATCACTTATGAAACATTATGTCTAATTTCTCCAAAAGAGGACCAATCAAAGAATAGTATATTCACAACTTGGAGGATACAATGTGTCACATCAAACCATAAAGAGGAATGCAATATGATGAGATAGATCATGCTTATCAAGGAAATCATACCCAATGTAATCCACAAATTGACAAACGCATCACAAAAATGACAAACATTTGCTTGGAATGCAAATGAAATAATGGTAATGTATGTCCCCACTTTAAATGAATTGCTACACATCATTTTGTGAGAGATTACTTGAAAGTAGAGAAGAAAACAAGACATGAGAGCCAACTCAAAAAGATCTATGACAAGCCATATGTTTTGAAGTTAAGTTACATCATGTAAAGAAAAATGAAAAATAAAGAAAGGGAGTTACCCCCATAGAAAAGGAAACACAACATATAAGGGATCTATGGATTTGGGGTCAGTATGTTTTTTGTAGTGTTTTTGTATTTTGTATGAAAGCTTCTAATTGTCATCAATCCCCAAAGAACATAAAACTAGAAGATTGACACAAAGAGAATGAAAAAAAGGTAAGATAAATTCTGATTTGAGTGAACATGGAAGAAAAATTGCGGTCTCGATGCTTTGCATCACCCCCAAAAGGAAAACACAAGAGAAAAAGACAATGAAAATAAAAATATATATTTTGAGTCAACATGAAGGAGACATTTTGGTCTCAATTCTTTGCTTCATCCCCAAAAGGAAAAATAAAAACAAAATAAAAAGAGATAAATACAAGGACTGTTTGGGTCAACATGGAAGATACATAGGCTGTCTCTATACTTTGTGCCATCCCCAAAAGGAAAACACAAAACAAAAAGAGAAAAAGACAAAGACCATTTGGGTCAACATTGAAGAAACATAGGGTATCTCTACACTTTGCGTCATCCCCAAAGGAAAACACAAAAAAAAAGAGGATATGAGAAGAAGAATAGAGATACAAATAGAAGTGTACAAAGAGAGGAAACATCAAATACATAATATGGGGGAACATGATACATACATGAAAATAAAAAGGACAAAAATAAGCAATACAAATGTAAATCAATCATTAACTAAGTTATTATTTTCTCATTCTTGAATGAACAAGAAGAAAAAGGAATAACAAGGTTAAGAGACAAGAAAATGCATTACAATGACAAGGGTATCACTATATTTCCTCCCATAAAATGTAAAATCAAGAATGAGCCAAGATGAGTGATGGGAAAGGACCATGCCATAGTGATAATGGGAAATCCTACAACTAAAGAATGAAAGGACAATGGTGTTTTAAGGGATGAGGAGAAAACAATTAATGTAAGTGAAATGATACTTGTTTAGTATTTCATTTAAAGATCAACATTCTCCAGTTTGATGTCTAAGAATGTGATGATATTTGCGATATGGTATGTTGGAATCAGGAATGTCAATAACCAACCTATTTGAAGGTGGAAAAAGTATAATACCTTTGTTTAATAGCAATTAAAGTCTCCATTCACATTCAGGTGGAGGATGCGTAGGAAACTTGATCTTCTTCATTTTTTATCATCATTTAAGTTTTCTAGGTTCTCCTTTTTCATGAGTAGAAGGAGGCAGAGGACCATAGGGGTCTTAACATCCTTGTCTTTAGAAGTAGGGAATGGTTGTTCATGGGGAAGGATAATGTGTAGATGAGAAGGAGGATTCAAGATGACCTTGCTAACATCCAAAAGTCTCCTAGGTTCAAGAGAATATCTGTCAGGATGAGAAGGATCTTGATATCCTATCCTATTTTATGTGCATTAGTTGGTTGTTTTGCAAAGAGTCGATGGATGTTATGTTCATGTTTTATGTCACAACCTTGTTGACTTAATATAGTGAATCCTCTACCATATGTTTCTTCAAGGTCGATAGGATTGTTGGTGACTTTGTGTTCATAAAATGGTTGGGATTGTGGTGGTTGAGAGGAACTAGGTTCACTTGAGGGAGCAACCATAGGTCCTTTGTTGACTTTAGGATGTAAATACGTAAAGTGATCTTGAGGTGCAATAGGGTGAAGGTCTTGTGATCTCATAGAGGGATAAAAGGTTGTATTGGCTTCGAGGTTGTTAAGGAAATAATTGTAAAACTTGTTCATTCTAACATAATCTTCTCCAATGATTTCTACTTCACAAGGAGGACAATAATAAGGAGTTAAAGGAGCATGAGATTGTACAATGTCATTAAGATCACAACAAAAGGTACAATTAGACATGTCTACCAATGATTTCAAGGAGTTCTAAAACTTATTAAAAGAAAATTCCATGATGAAAATAAATAAAGATACAATAAATGATGAAAAATAGAGAATTTGTTACTAGAAATAGAATGTAAAAGCTGAAAACAGGAATGCAGAAGAATGCCAAAAACAATGCAAAATGAATGTCTAAAATATGTAGAGGGACTGATTCTCCCAAGGTGGCAAATGAGTCCCAAGATGGAATTTTTTTTGTACTTTTTAGAATTTTAAGAATGATTTAAATGCTTTTCAAAATGTAAAAATAGGCACATAATGCAGAGTTTCAGCTTTTTGACTGAAATTGAATGCAAGAATGAAAACTAAATGAGTTTTTCACTAGTGGAAAATGAAAGGTCCTAGAATGCAATAACAAATCAATGTCCTAATTGAATTGTAATGAAAATGGAAACTAGGATGAAATGTATGGATGAAATAATTTTTTTAAATTTTTTTCAAAAGTTAGGTTCACCAAAATGAAACACAAATTTTAGGAACCTGAAATGCTTGCTCTCATCCTAAGTTTTTGACCTAGAAAGAGAGACATTTAGGTTCACTAAAATGCTAGATATTCATTCAAATAAGGACATGTGTGATGTGATATGATGTAAAATACATAAAATAAATGCAATTTACTAATTAAGATGATCTAAAATGCATGCAAAACTAAGATTTATGCCTTGTTTGAAAACACAGTGTGATATGCAAAAACTATGAAATATGAAGAGATAGAAAGAAATATGAAAAAAAAATATAGGGTCAAATTTTAGTGCACCTAGATGATGTGTGAACTTTCTAGAATGTTTGGAAGGCTGATGAAATTTTTTGATTTTTCACTGTAGGACTCATCTGCCAAGGGTGGCACATCAATCCTCCTACTATTGAAAAAGTGTTGGGAACTAATTTCTGACAGCCTGGAGTTCATTTATGATAAAACGTAGATTTATATATTTCAAATGAGACTCATTCACCAAATTTGGAAAATTAGTCCTCCCCAATATTTTTGAAAAGTCAAGGGTCAACACACTTCTCCAGATCTGGAAATGACTAAATATCAGGTTGTTGAGTCCAATTCTGTAGAAAATGGGTTGAAAGTCACTCAAATTGCTTGAATAGATGATGAATTTATTTGAAGAGCCTAGTTGACTTGAATTATACTTTTCAACAACTTTAAACCTATCAAATCTGCAAAAAAAAGGCTACAAAGATACATGCAAATGGGAAAAATGTTGGGCGGTTAGTGAATAGGTGTTTGTCTTGGTCAAACCCCGATTTAGTAATTAAACACAATTGAAATGAATTACATGCAAGGGAAATGATAAATGAATAACATGAAAGTATTACAAACTTACCACATCCTTGAATATGGAAATCTAAAGTGATGTTAATGGCTACTCCAAAGTGCTTGAAAGTGCTTAAATTGGAGATGCAAAATTCTTGAGTGCTTGAGGAGATTGTAGGAGATTACTTGAGTTAATAGATTGAATACTTGAATGAGAAGTAAAATGAAGTGAAAATGCCCATTTATACAAATAGTGTGCCCTATTATCCATTCATACCTCATCACAGGCTAATATGAAGTGAATTTTTAGTAAAATCCAAAAAGAAATTTAAAATATTTTTAATTTGGGGCCAAGGGAGACTCATTCGCCACCCTTGGCGAATGAGTACCTCCTGGGACCCAAAACCAAGTGTCGGGAAAAATGTCATATTTAATGTTATTTTTTGGGATAGGACCTAAAAATACACTTAATAGAAGCATATGAGGGCATAAAGAGACAAAATAAAGCATGAAAAAGGTGTAAATAGGGAAAAACTCCTAGAAAAGTGTGAAATCTAGTCACCAGACTTTACAACACTTCAATATAGGACTTGTTGATGTATGAAGAGGTGATTTTTAGGTAAATTTTTATAAATAAAGTCTAAAAGAATGTAGAAATTTCTTATGATACTTCACAACACTTTCACATGACATCGTTCTTCTAGTTTTAGCACCAAAATAAGCATGTTCAAGCTAAGATACACCATAAAATTAATGCAACATAGATCCAACACTATGAAACAAGGCCTAAAAGACTATGAAAATGGGAAGGGTCCTTTTTTTAATGGTACAAGAGTGTTTAGGAGAACAACAAGCCACATGTTCTTGACAGGTAAGGCTCGGTTCTTCCACAATAACTGGTCACGCCCACAAAAGGATATAAAAGTCACAACAAAAATAAACCTGGGAATTGGACATTCCAGCAGGTGAATAATTTCTTCTCATGGTCATTCATTTACTTGTCAAACTAGGGCACGTATACTTTAAATGGACCAGCACAGTATGTGCACTAAGAACTAGTTTCCAGTCACCATCTATAGAAAACAAATACTTAAAAGTAATGCAACGTAAAGCTTCTTAATTCAAACACAACTCAGCTAAAACAAAAATCATAATAGATATTATTAATGGACAAACTATGAACTGGCTTTATGCTACAGGAACAGACACCAGGATGGATTCCCAATGCTGTAGGAGCAATACAAAGTTGAGTTTGCATTGAAATCTACATAAATAGACTCTAACTGGTAATCAACATGAAATTAATAGTTAACTACAACAACTTGCTACAGAATACTTACTAAGTGGGCCCCCTTAGCAAGCATCAACTAGATTACACAAGAAGTTGACTCAAAGCTTCATCGAATTTTATTCATAATTAGAACTAGGATACAACGATTACTCTTTTTTGAAAATAAAACTTAACACAGAACTCTATTACTATTCAGCTTAATTTTAACACATACTATCTCATCCTTGTTCACTCGTGCAGGAGGAACGGTTATTTAAATGAAAGAGACAAATAACTAATTAACAAAGGAAGTCATGATCATAAATACATTTTGAATCCATGGAACAGATATTCATAAATGAAAGTCTATCTGCTCGACGTGACCCAGAGAAAATGTAGCATTACACACTCCCTAGATCAAAGGATCATTAAAGCTTCTTCCCAAAGATTCAGTCAAAGAGTTATTACTAGAACGACTTCTTCAACAGAGTCAAGATTCTTGCGCTTGATCAGTTTCTGCTCCCTCCAACAATCCTACAATAAATAACAGAGGTGAAGGAAAACATACACACAAGTAACACGACATCTATTCATTAATCACATGTTAATCCTATTCCATTATCCAAAATCATAAGCATACATTAGCTATGCAGGTGGTCAAAAAGGTAATTAATGAAATTGTCAAGCTGCAGGAATATAGAATTCATTGCTACATGATATTACGCAAAAAGTCTTTAATCAACAAGTTTAAACAACTATTAATAATAAAAGTAAGAGTATCAAAGGTTTCAAACTATGAGCATATTTAAGGCTCATCAATAACTTCATTGTTAATAGGGGAATAGATCAATGATGGGATTATTAAGAGGGGATGATTATGAGAAGGTGTTAGTTGAGTGTTTCTTGTCTATGAGTGTTTATTGTCTATAATGTCTCATTCTCATGTGACATGCTATCTAACCTATAGGAGATATTGTAATATGTTCATCCAGGTTTGAAGTTTGTAAGGTAGCTTCATCACATGTTGGGGAGGCATTAAGAGAAGGACCTCTAATATTGTCAAATAAATTTTCCCAAATGGTGGGAGCATTAGGGAATGGCGGTTCAATATTTTCATGACTCTTAATAGATAAATTTTCTAACACCAACCTATCCTCATGGCATAGAGGAGGGATATTAGGAGGAAAATGTTGATTTTCATGGTTATGGAGATGAGGTAAGGTGATATTTAGAAATGTGTTGATGATCTCATGTTCTTTTTGTTTAACATCTTCCAAAGTGGAATGAGGGGATGGACAATCATGACCCTCAATGGTTGTATCTTCCTTCACCAAGATACCTTCATCACTAATAGGAGAGGTATTGGGAGAAGAACAAGTATGATTGTGATGATTGTCTACACTACCATCATCACCAATGGGAAATGTAAAATTAAGGATTGTACCAATGGTTTTATCATGTTTCTTAAATTCCTCATTGTGGTAATCAATTGAACTCATAAGAGGGAATGTTGTATTTATGTAATCCATTATTAATGAAATCAAAGCCACAATTTTTGAAAGAAAACATGTTATGATAAAAAATGAAAGAAATTGCATTGAAATGATTTAAAATGGAATTCAATTTTCATCAATGAACTAGGTAGTCTTTTGAATACACTATGCACCAATAAAAAAAATGACATGTGGAAAATGTAAATGTAAAATAGAGCAATCCATGAAGTGAGTTATTTTAAGTTAGATCTAGTGAAATGCATGTGACAAAAAATCAGCTAACTAATATAGGTAGGTAAACGCAACAAAAAAATATTTAAAAAAGTGTTTTCAGTTTTATAAATGGAAATTTCAAGGGTGGAAAGGGACTAATTCTCCCAAGGTGGTGAATGAGTCCTAGTATGGACTGTCTTCAAAAATTTCAAAAACATTTGATTTATTTTTATGTTTTATGAGTTCTATGATGTAGGCCTAAGTTAAAAATGTAGAATTTTAGAAAATTTAAATGAATTTAGATGCCAACAATGCAACCTAAATGCACCTTTTTATGAATGCAAAATTTCAAACCTAGCATTCCAATTAACTAATGCAAAGTCAATGCAAGTCTAGATCTATGATGAAGGACTCCAAATCTGAAAAGAGAAGTATTCAAAATGAAGTTTCACCAAAATGAGCTGTAGATTTTAAGGGTTAGGAATGTTATGTCCCTTTTGCTCAATTAGGGCCTTTCACCTAATGAAAAGAGATAGATCCCACACCCACAATCTAGGTTGTTTACTCAATCTAATGTATGTATGAAAAAATTATGAATAAATGAAATGATATATATGTATCTAATTGATGAAATTTATTGATTAAGGATGCAAAACTAATGAAATATGCAATGTTTGAAAACACATTATGTAATGCAAAAACACCTAGAAATGAATAGTAAACTATAATAAAAATGGACCAAATTGAAAGTGTGCACCTAAGATATAAAAAAAGACTAGAAATGACTTCTATAAGGCTAATTATGCTGATCTTTAGGCCTCGTGGGACTCATTTTCCATTATGAACGAATTAGTCCTAGTTTTGTAAAACTGTTATGAAGCTTGTTTCAGACAAATGGGTGTCTAAAAATGTAAAAAACTAAAAATAAGCTTGGAATTGGGACTAATTCATCAGCCATGGAAAATGAGTCCACTTTTTAAATTTTTAATATTCAAAGGTGGAAACGGGGGCATTTAATCCACACTTTATTCTTTTCTAGGTATCTAGTTTTGAAGCTGTTAAATTCAGCCCTAAAGGTGACTTTTTGTGGTTGTTTTGACTTATCCAATGAAGAGATTACTTGAAAAACTTTGCAATTAAATATTCAATGATTTCTAAGCCTCCAAGATGCCAAAATCTACAAACACACATGATAAGAGAGAAATTTTGAATGTTAGGGCATGGGGATTTGCATTGGTCAAACCCCTTTTAGGTAAATAAACCAAACTAGAGAAAGAATGCAATGAATCATGTAATAATGGAGTTATTACATTTCCATGATGATTGATCTTGAAGTTATGCAACAAAACATGACAAATCTACCCTTGAATGTCTAAAAATTGCTATCTTAGTGACTTGAAATGATGAAACCCTAACTTGCTTCACTTGAGATGAAAGAATGATGGATGAATCATGAAGAATGTTTATGATTTAGGGTTTAGTGACTTGATTTTATAGGAAATTATCCTTATTTACTAGTTAATTATCTCACCAAGGCTAACATGAAGAAAAAAGTGTAAACTCCAAAATATCCCACTCAAAAGTGAAAAATGGCCCAAATCTGACTCATCCACCACCTTCAAAAAATTAGTCCTACTTGGACGTGATTGATTTTCCATGGATAGCAAATGGGTCTCGCTAGGGCTATTTTTCCAGCTAAGATTCTAGAAAATAAGGAAATAAGGTTTTTATGATGACTTTGTCAATTATTTGATCAATTTAAGCCTTGAGATGCATAATATGGGTTGATAAGGGCCTATTAGTGATGATGTAAAGGTAAATCTAGGCTTGGGACACAAAATCCAATGTGAAAGTGTGATTAAATACACTTTATAACACTAAAATGATGTCCACATAGCATAGGAAGGAACAAGAACCAATGTGAATGTGCTAGATGCATTACAACACTAGTTTAACATTATGTTTAATCCAAAACCTTCTAGATTGATGTGATAATGTTATTAAACACATTTTATAATGTTGAATTTGTAAGGAAAAACTCTAGTGAAGAAATAGCTTTCCTAATGTCAATTCACAAGTGAATAATGCAGGAGTAATTTTAATTACAAATTAAAGAGAATTAAGATTCCCAAGTAAAAGGAAAGAACAAAATAGACAATAAAATCAATAGAGAATAGAAACCAAGATTTACATGGGAAAACCCTTTCAGGAGAAAACCCCACCACCAAAGAAAGACCACTTTATTCATAGTAAAAATAAATTACAATAAAGGTACAAATCCCTCCTTGATAGGTATTTGTTCTCTGATAACATACAACAACATTACAATCGGCCAACCATAGTCAATCACAACACTGTTACAAAGTCCTTTCAACATAAAGTCCACTCAATCGATGCAAATTTTTTTCCTTCTCTCTCAACACACAATACCAACCGGTCTACCATTTTCCTGCTATACTCATTACAATCCTTCAATTTCTAGGAATCTTCTATCCAAAATTGATTCGGTTAACTTAACTACTAAGAAGCTTAACCTTCGACATTATCCCAAATTGATGTGGAATATTAATAGTCATTAGTTTATAAGAAAAGGACCAAAGACTTTTGGTATCCACTAGTCAAATCATGTAGTAAATGCAAACATATTGCTAATAGGAAATAAAGCTTTCAGCCAATGATTGTTAATTTATAACAATGATGTAAAATCAACAAATGAAATCATGCCATGTGTCAACATGTCACTCATCCAATGCTATTGACTATCACACCAAACTATCAATTTTTCCTTGAAGTCTCTACCAAGACATGCGTACACCGCTTGTACAACTCCAGAGAATCAATATGGAAATCTATAATATTCTCAACAAGTCTCCTAGAAAAAGACTTAAATATTTAACTCCCAACCTCCAAGTGGTCCCCACATTTGTTAGCATCCAAGGCACCACCGTACACTATCATTACCATCCACACAAATAGGTCCCACCAAACCATCGGCTTGTCACTCAATCAGAGAAAAAAAAAACTTCACAAAACCCATTTATACGATAGGAAATTCCTAAACACCACAACACTAAATGAGATTGGCTAGTCAGGAAGTTAAGTAAATTCTAAACTTCGTGACAAGGTTCCAAGGTTAGAGATTGTAGAAATCCCACAACCAACACACTGTCACCTAGTTATAATCTTTCAAAACCCCATGACATAGGTTACAAAGTTCAAGATTTGGGTGATAGGTTGACAATGAAGACCAACAAAGGGGAAATCCACCAAGTCTTTAAGAGAGGTTCAAGCTGGCAAGTTGAGGGACAATTTCTAGCAATCTCCCAGTTGTCAAAGACTTATTGGCTTGCTCTAAACTCAAACTTAATGAAGGTCATGGGCTTCAAGGCCCATCGAACTAACACACCACTTGTACTTATTTGTGCTCGCATGATTTGTCAATGCATTTGCAACATTTTCTAGAGTATCCACTTTTTCTAAACTAACCTTTCCACCCTCCACCATATCTCATACAAAATGATACTGCACATCAATATGTTTCATCCTGGCATGGAAAGTTAGAATTTTTTCCAAACAAATAGCACTCTAACTATCACAAAAAATAGAAATTTTCCTTCCATTGAACCTAATATTTGAACATAAATTTTTAATTCATACAACTTCTTTGTAGGTGTGTGTTACTACCATGTACTCAGCTTTAGTAGTGGATAGAGTGACTACAACCTACCACTTACTCGTCCAACTAATTGTACCACCATTCAACATGAAAATATATCCAGTAGTGGATCTTCGATTGTCAATATCCCCTACCTAGTCAAAATCCACATAACTTGAATGTTGAGAGAATGTTTTGATCCAATCGAGTTACCATGATAGCATAAAGCATACTGTGATGTACCTTTAAAATATCTAAAAAATCTTTTCACATCATCCTAATGTGGCCTTCCTAAATTTTCCATAGACCGGCTAAGATCTCCCACTGCTTGGGAAATTTTTGGCCTTGTGCAGACCATTACATAAATTAAACTACCAACTACACTTGTATAAGGAACTTTGATCATGTCCTCAATCTCAATAGGATATTTTGGACAATCTTCAATAGATAGTTTCATCCCCTACAAAATTGGAACAACTAGTTGCTTGCAATCAGTCATACCAAATCTCTCTAGAATAGTATTAATATACTTACTCTGGCTGAGTCAAAGTTGTCTCCTCTTTATATCCCTGGTTATTTCCATCCCCAAAATATACATCACTGGGTAAAAGTACAAAGTTGTGTTACACTTTGATAAAGGAAATAGCCAATGTTGATCTAACTTTTAAGCTTGAATTACTAGAAAGTGACATATATGCTTAGAATTTTGAAATGATGTAAACTAATAAAATGTTTATTTTTTAGTATATTTTATGTTTGTAATTTTTTGATAAAATTAAAAAAATATTTGAATATATATTTTTATAAATTAACACTATAATTTAGTTGTTGATAAAATGCTAAAAAATGATGTTCCACTTGACGTCAAGCTTTTTATAGTAATTTTTTTTTTTCCTTCAATTCTTTTGTGTATATTTATAACTTGAAACTTTAGGGCATGGATATTTTGGTTTGCAATTTTAAGAAAGATATATCTTTAAATAAATATTTAAATGTGTGTGTATTTAAACATGACTATTTCCACTTGACATCAACTTTTATATTGAATATTTATCTAGAGTAGAAAACAAATTATACTATCTTAATCTAGATTCTTTTATATAGGCATCACTTTTTTATTTATTTTTTTGATAAGTTTTAGTAATTTTTCTTGACATGGTAATCAGCCTAATATTTTTGTGTTGATAACCTATTTTTAGTAAAATATAAAATAATAATAATAATAATAATAAAACTATTAAAATAAATATATATTTCAAAACTACACTTATGGATCTACAAAAGGGTATTTTTCACAATTTAAAAATATGTTACTTATATGAGTAGGAGTTGTTGAAACATTAATTTTTTCAAATAACTTCATTTCTTTACTAAATTGGTCTTAAAGTGATGCTACATATGGATTTAGCCAACAATTTTAGTTGGAAAAGTTGTGGACATATTTAACTTATCTAGAATCAATCTCACTAGATCATATGTTTGACAAAAATTGATTTTTAGTTATAAATACTAAAATTCACTTGTGCTAATAAGTTGGCCGAAAGTGTGACACAACTTTGTAATTTTACCTCACTGCACCAAGATCTTTCATTTCAAACTTACTATTCCCTATGAAAATTTTATCAACATAAAGGGAAATAATAAGAATACAATAATTTTTAGTCTTGTAGTACACACAATGATCCACTTTTGACCTTACCAATCCTAATGACAAAACAAATGTGTCAAATTCCTAGTACCACATTCTAGGAGGTTGTTTCAAACCATACAAAGATTTATTTAACTTGCAAACCAAATTTTCTTTACCTTTTAACCCAAAGTGCTCAAGCTAGGACATATAAATTTCTTCTTCAAGATCACCATGAATAATTTTTTTCCTCACATACATCTACTCAATCTCCAAGTCATATGTTACTGCAATTGACAAAAGAAATCTGATAGATGCCAGCTTTGCTACTAGAGAAAAATTTCCCCATAATCAATTCCCTCTACCTCAGAATATCCCTTCGCAATCAACTTCACTTTATACTTTTCAACATTTCCATTTAGACTAGTCTTCTTCTTAAGTACCCACTTACAACCAACAACTTTTCTGCCTTCAGGAAAGGGCACCAGACTCCAAGTTTTATTCTTTTCTAAAGATGTTATTTCTTCATTCATGGCTTCTAACCAAGAGTTTCAATTAGACATTCTAATTTCCTCTTTAACAGTCCTAGTATCATTAATGCCAAAGCATAGTCTTCTCTATTGGAATTTTAACTTCCAAATAATTTTTTGTCATAGGGACTTCAATCTTCTTCTATACACAAACAACCTTCTATGACTTCATAGATATATTGTTACATTGAACAACAAGTGCATACACCTTATACAAAGTACCTATTTGGGCACCCCTAGCTAGCACCATCGAGCCTCTAGTCATTTTATAGCTATTTCTTAAGAATGCGACTTACATTCCAAAATAATTTATCTTACTTACAAAAAGTAAATTCTGAGCCAGACCTAGTATATGCATTATGCCATAAGTTCCCTTAATTCTTCCATTGGGAAACTAAATTATGACTCTTCCATGACCAACTATTTCTAGAGATGAATCACTTGGTAAATACACCTTTCCACCATCATATTTTTCATACTTTATGAACCAATCTCTATAAGATGTCATGTGGAAAGATGCTCTAGAGTCTATGAGCCATACATCATTGGATGCCTGAGTTTCCAAGGTTGTAATGAAGGCATCAACTTCACTTTCAGAAGAATCATTATCAGAAGAGTTCTTCTTCTTCTTCTTCTTCTTCTTCTTCTTCTTCTTCTTCTTCTTCTTTTCTTCTTGTTCTCATCTTTTCAATCCTTTTGGACATGACTAGGCTGCCCACAATTCCAACACTTCACCTTGGATTTTTTTCTAGGAGACTTTGATCTCCCTTCAGACTTAGATTTAGATTTCTTGTCCTTCTTACCTTTCTCCTTCGATCTTCCATGAACAAAAAAGGTCTTTGTCTCCATATCTGAATATTTTCTTCTCATCTCTTTTGATAAAAAAGAAGAAACCAAATATTTTATCTTGAAAGTGGTTGTCATTCTCCCAATTTCCATCACTAAATGATCCCAAGAATTAGGAAAAGAACACAAAAAGATCATATATCAATCCTCATCATCTATCTTCACACTCACAAATGTTAACTAAGAAATAAGTGTGTTAAAAGTATTTAAGTTATTAGCCATAGATGCCACTTCATCCATCCTCAAAGAGTACAACTTCTTCCTTAAGAGAAACTTATACACCAAGGACTTACCCTGATAAATATCTCCAAACTTCTTCCACAAATAAGATGCACCCTTCCCTTCATGAACGTTTAGGAGAATCAAGTCTACTAAATAGAGTCTTATCAAACTTTTTTTTTTTTTTGTGAGATCCCAATCTTCTTGCTTCATGCCTAAGGGTTTTTTTCCGGACACAGCAAGCCAAAGATCATGATCTACCAATGGATCTTCCATTTTGATTTTCCACAACTCAAAATTTCTACCATTGAATTTCTCAATTTCAATATTTCTTGAGGTTCTTTCCATCTTAATCAACAATCAAGATTACCAAGATTCTACAAAACTCCCACTTCATAGTTGACACAAAAAACCAACCCAACCCACAAAGATAACACAACTAGCAAGGATCTAATACCACTAGTAAAGAAATAATCTAGTGCATAAATTTCTTTCCTAATGTCAATTTATATGGGAATAATGAAGGATTACTTTTAATTAAAAATTACAAAGCATTAAGATTCACATGTAAGAGGAAAGGACATAATTCAGATTAAAATCAACAAAGAATAGACAACAAGATTTATGTGGGAAAACCATTTCGGGAGAAAAAACCATGACCAAAGAAATACCACTTTATTTACAGTAAAAACAAATTACAATAAAGTTATAGATCCATCCTTCACAGGTATTTCTTCTCTGATAATATACAACATTACAATTGGCCAACCATAGTCAATCACAACACTGTTACAATGTTCTTTCAACATATAGTCCACTCAACTGACACAACTTTTTCTTTCTCTCTGAACACACAATACCAACCGGTCCATCATTTTCTTGCTATACACATAATGGCCCTTCAATTTCTAGGAATATTTTGTCAAATACTGATTCAGTTCACTTAGCTGCTAAAATATTAGCAATCATTATTTTATAAGAAAAAGTCCGAAGAATTTAGGTATCCATGAGTCTGTTCATTTAGTAAATGTAAACATATCACTAATAGGAAATAAATATTTTGGCCAATTATTTTTGATTTAAAACAACGATGTAAAATCAACAAACAAAATAGTGCCACGTGTCGACATGTCACTCGTCCACTACTATTGACTATCACACCAAATTGTCAGTTGTTCCTTGTGGTCTCCATCAAGACACACATACATTGCTTGTGCAATTCTAGGGAATCAAGATGGGAATCTACAATATTTGTAACAAGTCTCCCATAAAACACTTAAATATTTTACTCCCAACCTCCAAGTGGTCCCCATATCCATCGACATCCAAGTCACAGTCTACACTATCATCACCATCCACATAGACTGGTCCCAACAAACCATCAGATTTCCACTCAATTAAAGAAAACACAAAATTCACAACCCTCAATTTGAGGTTAGGAAATTCCAAAACTTCACAACATTGAAGGAGATCGGCCAGTTCAGAAGTTGAGTAAGTTATGAACTTTGTGACAAGGTTCTAAGGTTAGAGATTTTTGTGATCCCATGACCAACACACTGTCTCCTAGTTATCATCTTTCAAAATGCTACAACATAGGTTACAAGGTTCAAGATTTGGGCAATAGGCCAAAAATGAAGACCAACAAAAGGGAAATCTTCCAATTCTTTAACAGAGGTTGAAGTGAGCAAGCTGAGGCACAATTTTTGATAGAATCAAGGGAAAATGGGTTCATTAAGTCTAGAAAAGTGTGAAAGTCATTTACAATATTTTGTAACACCTTTCCAATACATCATTAAGTATATTTGAAAGGGTTTAAGACCTACTGCGGATGTGAAAAAAGCTTCACAACACCAAATCAAGGTCTTATTAAGTCCAATTTATCATCAATTATTCCCCAAATGAAGCAAGTTGTCTTTTTTATATGATACACATATACCTAAAAATATCAGACTAGAATAACCCATGTGTGCTGACCTGTTCTATGACATGTATCAATAAATATTAAGCACCTTACCAAAGGTGAAGCCTCATAGTTTGAGCCGAGTAGTTGATTGGATAAGGGTGGTAGAGGAGGCTAAGAATGAGTATACATGACAAGTGTTACCTCAAAATATTACCAATGATTATCATGATGAGGAGAATCAAAGGTTGGTTTCAACAAGTCAGGAGGATGCATTTGAATATGAATGGCTTGTTGATGACTATTGCCATTTTACCAGTACCATAGATGCAAATCCACATAGTAATGATGAGGATGAAGATGTATAATACGAGGACAAAGAAATGGTGCATGATTTTTGTTCTTGGGATGTTCTAGATGGTGTGCAAGCACAGGGGATGTAAGGGGAGGATCCACATCCTAATTTAATCAGGAAAAATTATGAACATATCAGTGACCAAGGTGATGAAATTGAACTTGGTTGGTCCTCTATTGATTATAATTCTTCTTATGAAATTGAAGTGGAGTCTCTTGTTTCAAGTAGAGGACAAATTAACAACCTTGAAAGGGTGTATTTTCTTGGTAGTGAATAGTTTTCTTCATGTGAAGAGTTCTCAGAATGTGGATCTATAATTCTGAGCACAAATGATGAAGGGGATGCTAAAAATGTTTCTCTTTTCTCCTCAAGTGATTACACTAATTTTGAATGTATAGATGATCCTAGAGATTGGGACCCTCATATTGAAAAGGTATGGGTATATGTGACAACCATGAAGGTGTGGTAGAATCCCTTATTTGATGAACCTTCACTAGAAGGTGAGGTTGTAAATGATAACCCTTATTTGTGTAGGAGTAATCCACTATTTTAGGAGGTTATAATGAGTTTTTGGTAGGTACTAGGGTATGTGCAGGATCATCATGGAAAAAATAGGCCCTTAAGTGGCAAAAAATTCAGAAAAATCAGAGTTAGGCAACTTGACGTAAAAATTTGAATAAGTTATCTATATTATTTCAAAAATATGGAACAATAGAATCTATGGAAATTTGAATGTAGTTTCTAAACTACTAGGTTACTTTAAAAAAGGAAAATCTATTTAGAGAAAATTTGAAATTTCAATGGAGTAGTACTTAAATTTTAGGGAAAAAATAAGTAGGTGCCTATCTTACCACCCTAACCACAATAAAATGATAATATTATTTTATAAGATTTTAGATATAAGTAGAGGACTCATGTCCCAATGTGATGCATATTTTTTTGTAATTTTTTTTCAAGTAAATAATTAATTATGTTTTTTATTACAACCTTTAAAAAACATAAAAAATCGTATGTCTGACCACCTTAACTTGGTCAAAATTTCAAGCAATTTATTTTTTCTTTTTTTAATCTTATATTATGAAAATCATAGAATGTGACACATGTTTCAAATTCAAAAATGTGATATTGTTTGAAAGCTATAGATTTTTCTCAATTAGCCTATCAATCAAGACTTTAGTCATAATTCAAATAGAAAATGAATAATAATAATTTATTAAATTTAGGGTAAAGCATAATTTATATTTGTGGAAAGATGAGAATATCTTTTAAAAACCATTTTCATTTAATAAATTTTGGGTTAAAAAAAAGTCATCAGCCACATACTCTACACATACCCATAATATCGCAACTTTTTGGCCCATCATGATCCTACACATACCCACCACTGGTGACAATGTTGGGGATGGTATAAGTTAGACAGTAAGAAGTAAGGAATAGGCTGGTATTGAGGTTTGTGACTCTATCTCTAAAGATGGTGACCTTGACTTAATACCTGCTCAATTATATAAATGATGTACTATCATAAGTGTTGGTGAATTAGTTGGCTCACAAGTGGATAAGAAAGTTGTATTTGAAAAGAACAAATAATGTAGTTCAGGTCAACTAAAAATTCAATGTGATAGTTGTTTACAAGGTAGAGAATTTGAAGACAAAGATGGCATTTTATGTCATCACAATCCTGAAAATAGCTTAGGTATTAAGAGGGGTGTAGATGAGCATGACCATGCCCATGTAATACATAATTGAATATTCAAAAAAGATGCTCAATTGTCAACCACATATGATAATGGAGATGAAATACACATGGAGGAAGGGAGAGGCCTATTACTAAATAACCAAGTTGTGTATTCAGATAGATACACTAGTCTTGAAGTAGGATTGTTGTTTGTTAATGAAGAGGAACAGTGAGATGACTCTTCATCTTATGTCAACATTATAGGTTGATTTCATCCATATGGAGAGGAGCCTGGGGGTGTAGATGGCATGAGATGTGATGATAAGATCAGTATCATTGTGTGCTAGACTAAGATTTTTTGTAGATAGGTACCCCATATCTTTTAGATGTCATTATGGAATTGTTTCCATTTAATGAGGACAACATTCATGTCTAGCATAATGAGACTACTATTGAGTATGCATTTTTTCATTTCGATACTCCAACAGCTTGGCTTAGCTTCTAAAAAAATTCCTGTGAAGGGTTCCCATTTGATCTACAAGATGAATGTGAAGGTAAAATGCATGATCAAACATAGTATGAGTATTTTAATTTTCTATTTAAATTTGATAGGTCTATGCTAGGGAATATTGATGAACAAGATAGTTTAATAGCAAGTGGTATTGATTATATCAATCATGACAAGATCAATTGCTTAGAAGGATCCAATACACACGTTGATCCACCACAATCAGAACAAGACAAAGTATTTGACAAAGGAAAGAACCATCCCTATGTTTTGGGGGTCATGGGCCTCCAATTTTAGGATTGAATCCAATTGTATGGAAGAGGATTCTAAATTTTATTTTATTTTTGCATAATGTAAATAGGTTTGGTTGGTGTGTCCCTTTCTAGTTGTGCATGCTTTCTTTATCCAAGAAAACTCCTAGGTCTTTTATTTTTCTACCCTGGTTGGCTTCAACCTGAGATCTAAATTCTAGGTATACCCATTGGGGGTATACATCCCTAAACACAAGCCACTGATAGAGATCCTAATTTTTTTATAAAATTTTATAAAAATCATGACTTGGATCATAATCATTGGGCTCTGTAATTAAGGATGGGCTAAAGGTCTAGTAATAGACCTAGTTTCATAAATTTCATATCCTTAAACTCTTCAGTGTTATAATTTTGTAGTGACTTGTTCTCACTAGTAGTGAGTTGAAGAAGTTGTCACTTAAGTCCTTAAAATAATTTGTTCACTAACCCCTTCAGTTAGGAAAGTCAGTCACCCCGTGTATTAACCTATGCCATTTTTTTCTCAATTTAGGCAAAATATTTTTAAGGGACTTAATTCATCACCCTCAAGGTTCATATTATCATTAGCCTAGTCTTGACCCCACCTTTCAACTAACATGTGGTCTCTACAGGAATGTGGTCTATTAGATTTTAAGATCTAATCCTTTCCACACATCACATAGCATACAGGAATTTATGGATAGTTGTCGAACAACATGTGATGTATGCAATATGATGACGTGTGTCCTTGAAGTTTGGGGCTCATCCCATGCACGCGTGTCTGGTGACTGATAAGGGAAAGATCAACGATTCTGATGCTCAATTAAAATTTAATCTAATTTGTTAATCACACACCTTGAGATACTTGATCAATGCCTACGAGATAGCTTGCAAGGTGTGTGAAATGGTGATACACGGAGCTTCTCAATGACCATGCAAAGTCTAGCAAGGCCCATGGAGTATGTGACCTAGCTTCCAATTAGTGTCTCCTGATTGTACAGGAGATGAAAAGCCTTGGTATTGGGTTTTCAAACCTTATGTAACCACATCTTGGCTACTCGATCTTCCATTTCATTCTGATATCAATGGATGATATTCAAAATGCAAAAAACACATGTGATAGACATTTTGTTCTGCAACTAGTGAAGCATTAATGGTATTCTCTCTTCAGGAATGGTCAAATTGAGTCCTTGTACGTGTGAGAAATTAATTCCCATCTATTATGAGGAATGATACACAAATCTTCGAGTACCTAAGTGATTAACAGTGAAGTAATCCATGCTAGTGATTAATTGCTTCCTCAAGTGTGTGATTCCAAAATTGATGGGAAAATAACATCAGACTTGCTCGATAAATATGGATGGAGTGATTTCCATTTGTACCATTGTATTGAGAAATTATCATCTTTCTGAAATTGTGCAAAGTAAAAAAGTGTTCAATTGCAAGCTTGAGAATATATAAGGTAGTGAGAATGGGTAAGCCAATAAATTCCACAAAACTTGTAGAAAGGTTTCTGAGACTTTACTTGGAGAAGCCTGAGAGTGACATTTCTTCACATGGGCACAAGGCACCTAAATTTTCCCCATCTACAAAGGATAATGCCCCTATTAAGAAGCCTTCATCTACTCCCATTAGATGTAGTGGAAGATTGTGACACTGGGGTATTTCCACAAAGAAGGAAAAGGGAAAGGGCAAGGCGCCTGCACCATTTTCCTCTGGAGTTTGCAAGAATATAAGGTATGGATGTGGGTCTTATTGGAGATAAATTTACCTAGTTTCTATCACATATGGCCCTTCAAAAACTAAAATGTAGATGGAATCAGGCTATCAAAAATACCTCATGATGCTGAATCAAACTATAGTCCTGGGAATGGAGGTGCTATCGGTACCACTGTTATCCATGAAAACTCCAAGTAGGCATGATGATTGTATACCAAGAAAAGATAAAGATGAGGAGGGTGTGGAATTTTTTTCTCTACCTTCTTGTAGGATGTGAAGTGGGTGCATGTATCATGGGATAGGTTCTGGTGTTGTTAACTCTTCTGGTTGAGAAAGAATTGGTGTGTGGGTTTACAAATCTTTTGCTGATTGATAAGATTCTCATGGTGGTTGCCTCTGGTTCTCACTGGTGATGATGGTTTTCTATGTTTTTATGCTGAATATGGAATTTCATGGTGATGTGAGTGTGGGATGCTTGTCTTAGCTAGAAATTAAAGGAAATTTTGGTGGTATATGCATTTTTTTTTTTATGATGATTACAAATTTAGCCTCCCCATTTTCAATGAATGATTGCAAATCACCATGTGGGGAATTTTGAGATGAAATGTAAATTGATTTTAAAATATAATATCTAAAATTTGATTTCATTTGAATTAGATGCTTGTTTCTCCCTTGCATTATAAAAAGGGATTTCATGGCTCATTTGTACGGGTTTTTGATTTCTCAAATTTTGAGTCTGATATACATTTAGGGTAGAAATTAGGTATAGGAAGGATACCAATGAATATAACAACTAAATTTTATTGTTTTTGAGTTATGTATATGTTTTTGATAATGTAAGAAACATTTACAGGGTGTTTTACCCAACACAAAGAGCCACAAGGGCTAGAAAGTCCAAATAAAAAAAGCATTAATTAAAACACTATACCAAAAAACACCAAATCAAAACTAGACAGAGACTAGCAACACACATAGAAAAACTAACCAACAACATACTAGTTGGCATTCTCCTATTTCTTATACATGAACTGAACCATGTCATCCCTGATCCACTCCTAGTGGTCCTTGGTCTTCTTCATCCCCAGCTCATCCTTCATGGTGACCAACATGGTACTAGTGACACAGTGAATCATCTTGACTGTGAAGCGGGTCAACCGATAGAATTTTTTTTCTAGGATGTCCAATCTTTACTTTAGCACAACAAGCTCCTCCCCACCACCTATAGTGTAGTAAAGATCATTCTACTCAATTTCTAGAAGCTCTGATGAGTTGGAGGCTAAAGCCTCCTTCTGAGCTTTTCCCTTGTTAGGAACAAAAGAGGGACCTTTGGATTTTTCATCTTCCTCATCCTCCAACACCTCTTCCACTCTATTGTCTTTGCTATCAGACAACTCATCTTCTGTGTCCAAGTCTCTAATCTACACCTTTTTTTTGTTCTTTTCCAGCTTTCCAAAGCACCTAACGCTGACATCACAACCAATAACCCTAGTCTCCACAACCACCGTATCACCCAAGGAGTCCTTTCTCATAACATTCCTCACTTATTTAGAGGAACCTTCTCATCCTTACCTTTCTTCTTTAGGATAGGCTTAATAGGAGTCTTAGCAGGGGTAGAATTTAGGTCACACAAGCTATTTTTCACACTAGTTTGGGAAGTGCCATCAATACCCTTGAGTTTTTTAGTAGCAGGTTTGGGTTTCTAAGGATTAGTAGGGGTCAAATGACTCTTTTTTATTAGGCATTTAGATTAGGCTGGGGACATGTTGGGCACAGTGTGGGGCTCAATTTCCTCAATACGAATGACCGAAATAGGTTTTAGAGGGCATAAAGCCAAATGAAATGGTAGAGTCTTATGATAAGACCCTAATGGAGAGGAAGAGAAGTAGGTTCATTGGGATTAGAAAATATCAAATCAACACATTTTTCAACTAAAATTTCAAGTTCCATAATAAGGAAGAAAGGAAAACTCAGAAGAACATTATGAAGTAAAAACTCTTGTACCTTCCTTCCAGGGTAACATACTTTAGCAGAGCAAGAAACACCTGGTTCCATGACTATATAAGAGCCTTTCGTTCAAACCTAGACTAGTTGTGCATCCATGCTTCCTCCCCCACAAAAAAATTATTCATACTCTCATTTTCGTGGGTCTTAGAATGTTTAGGATGCTTCATTCCAGTGCTCTGGAGGCATGTTTCCTATGAAATAAATTCCTCATCCACCGTGAAGGAGATGCCACCAATGGTAACATGATGATTCTTCCATGAATTTATGAAGTAGGTCAATAGATTAGGGTCATGACCCACAAGTCTCTCCATTAGAGGAGCAATGCCACCTTCAATGTAAATGTTCCAGACTAGAGGATCCTTGTGAAATTCATTGCAATCATCTAGCTCTATCTTTACACTATCACCCCCCATGATGTCACTTTGTGTTAGAGTAATAAGTTATTATGCTTAATTAATTACATCACATTGATTAATTAATTAAGTCACTTATTCCTCTTTATTACTTAAGCTAAACTT
The DNA here is from genome assembly GCA_007258455.2 of Sequoia sempervirens. Lineage (NCBI taxonomy): Eukaryota > Viridiplantae > Streptophyta > Pinopsida > Cupressales > Cupressaceae > Sequoia > Sequoia sempervirens. The sequence continues at coordinate 715,077,404 of VDFB02270651.1, forward strand.
AGGCACATTAATAGTTAATTAATTATTAATTATTAAGTGTGCACACTAGGGTTTCATTTAGGGTTTCCATTTTAGGGTTTCTTGATCTCCTTCATAAGGATTGATCACTTTGTAATAGTCGATTCTCTTAATGCATTTTACACTTTGAGGTTCAAAGAACATCTTTTTGGTTCTTCATATCTTTTGCATGTGACAGGTATCCATCTTGCATGCAGGTGATCTTGGATTCTAACAATTTGCACATTGTATAACTAGGAACTCTAAAAGAAAAGAATGTTAGAGAAAATAGAAAGGTGAAAAAATCCCCACACAATAAGGCATTTAAGCCTCAAATGAGAAGTTTTTGTAATCAAGCCAATAGATAGATCACATGCATGAGCAGAATAATCCCCTGAAACAATCTTAGTGAAACCATTAATTGGAATCACATCACACAATCAATTAAGTAAAAAGGTAATGATAGGTGGGGAAGGATTCCTTTCCATGTCGTAGAAGCATAGAATTCTAGGAAGAATAGTCATGGGGCCATAATTAGAAATCTTAAAATCCATAGTGTTTAAGGGTTGGCCAACATTAGTTAACCCACAAAAAGAAGCCATAAGGCGTGAAACCAAAATAGAAAAAAAATATAGGCCAAAGAGGAGCTTATTCTCATAATTACAAGTCACATTAAAATCAAAAAACATGAATTTAAAAATTTGAGAGTTTAAGTAGATGCCCATAAGGAGGTTACGACAAGTATGATCTAGCTTAGAATTAATCAACCAGTACTTGCTACAACAACTCATGATTTCTTTGTTCAACATAGGCTTCACCTTATAATTCAAAAAAATCCACTTGATGTCCATCCCTTCGATACAACTCATCATCAATATCATCACCTGAATAAGACCACTAAGCCCAATGAAAAAGTACATGGGTCCGCTAGAAACCTAGCTAAGTATATGCAATTTTGTCATCATGGGTCAAGTAAGGTCTTTGTACCTTTAGTATAATACTCTAAATATTATGCGGAAGTATAATTAAGTCACACCAACATTTGGACATTTTCCAATTTGTTCTAAAATTTGTCATGGGGGTCAGGAACTTGGTTCCCCTCTCTGTAGATATGACTAGCCACATTTAATTTTAGTTTAGACACAAGAAACCTAATATCAAGAAGAATATCCTTAGTGTTCCATCCCGGTAGTCTTTCACAATTAATAGCATCAATAATAGACTTGGAGTACCCTTCAATGTGTATGTTTTCAATCCCCATGGAAACAACTATCTGTAAGCCCTTTAATAGTGCACAACCTTTTGCTATCATAGAAGAGTGAAGAACAATATCCCCATCATAACTAGCCACTAACTTTCCTCTGTGGTCACAAATCACACCTCCTATACTTGCTCTTCCTAGGTTTCCCATATCCACCCCATCAAAATTTAGTTTGAACTAGCTCCTGTGAGGAGGTTTCCAAACAGTGGCTCTCTGGGCAAGAATTTTGGAGTTGTCATAAGAATTGGAATCCAAGTCTTGATTCCAAGCTTTAGCTATGTTTATTTCCATCTCAGTCAGGCCTATATCTAGGGTTTTCCCTTTGAAAAGAGAAATATTTTCCTCAATAAGCTGGGCACCAATACCAAACACCTCTTTCAAGTTCTATTCCATGTTCCTGAATATCCTATTGTTCCTGTCTTTCCATAAGCACCAACATAAAATGTGAGGAATTTGGTTCCAAATCTCAATAGTTAAAGGAATGGAAAAGGGTCTAGACCAAATCAAAATAAAGGATGTAATATCCTTAAACATAATCCACTAAATCCCTAATCTTTTAAGTGACAGCTCCCATACCTCCACAACAAAAGGGGTAGTGTAATGGTAGATGATTAACTGATTCTTCATTTCCTTTAAACAAAAACATCTATTGGGGATTTTGAACCCTCTTATCCTTCGATTTTTCCTATGTAAGAAATGTGTTATGACAAACAATCCACAAGAAGAAATTAGCTTTCAGTATCAAGTATCTATTCCAAACCTTCTTCCATAGAATATTGACCACCTCCTGATTAGTTAGTTTTCTATAAGAAGATTTTATAGTAAGATCACCCTAGTGATCATGGATGTAGAAAAACTCATCCCCATGGTGGGAATGGGGTAATCTAGTGAGAGCAAGAAACTCCTATAGATTCTTGGCAAGAATACAAAAAATTAGTGATAAAGGGCAACAAATGCTAATATCATTCCATTTCCTATCTCTCAAAGGCCCAGTCAGGTAATCACTAATATATATATCAAACACTTGTTCAGCCTGACCCTTGAGGAATCTAAACTCAGAAAAATATAGGGGAGAGTCTAGTAACCAAGTGTCTTCCCAAAATCTAATTTTATTACCATTACCTATTTTTTATTTAATCTTGTTCCTCAAAAGATCCTATAGGCTGCAAATCCCCTTCCAAACCAAGGACCCCAGAGGGTGTGCCTTCAATAGGTAGTCAATCAATGGTTGGCTTAGAAGGTATTTAGCATTGATTATATTGCACCAATCCTTCCTATCCCTTAGATGATCCCAACCCACTCTAGCCATAAGAGATTTATTAGAATATGAAATGGTTTTTAACCGAAGACCACCACAACCTTTTGGTTGGAAAACCTTATCTCACTTAACCAAAGCGAGCTTCTTCTTCTCCCTAGTACCCGACCAAAGGAAAGACCTTTGGATCATCTCAAATTTTTGAGGAATATATCTAGGAATATTAAATAGGGATAGGAAAAAGATAGGGATACCTTGAAGCACCGTTGTAAGAAGCTGAAGCTTAGTAGCATGGCTGAGTAAAGAGCCTTTCCACCCTATAAGCTTACATTGAATCCTCTCTAGGGTAGAATTCCAAAACTCTAGAGTAACTTCTTTGATAGTTAGGGGTAACCTGAGATACATGGAAGGAGGATAACCACTCTAATATCCCAGAACAACAATAACCCAAAATTTCAAGTTATGAGTGTTGTTAAAGAAGTAAATCATGTTTTTGTTATAGTTAATGCATTGTCGAGAACAAGTAGCATAGTTGTTGAGACAATTTTTCCATTTCTTTCCTTCCAACACCGAGGCTTTCCCAAATAGGAAAGTATTATCCACAAATTGTTGAATCACAGTTAGATAAAGGGTAGAATCCACCTTAATTCCTTTTATAGACCCCTCCGACAACATAACTGAAAAGTTTTGACATAGAACACTTTCCACCATTACAAAAAAATATGGAGATAGGGGGTCTCCCTATCTGATACCTTTCCCTGCATGAAAGAACCTAAAATGAAAACCACTACTAAAATAGAGTACTTAATAGTAGTTACACATTCCATAATAAGATTGATCACAAATTGATTAAAACCAAACTTAGCAAGGACTTAGGGACAAAATTCTAGATCACCTTATCATAAGCCTTGGAGATGTCAAGCTTAAGGGCCATACTAGCATAGTTTCACCTATCCATAGAGTGGATTAGCTCATGTGTTGTGATGGTAACATCAAGAATATTCCTACCAAGCACAAATCTTTTTTGAATTGGGTTGATAATTTTATCCAGGAGTGGTTTGGTGTGGTTGACCAAAATTTTGGAGAGAATTTTATAAAAGGTATTGCATAGGCTGATAGGGAAAAGTCAAACATATGTTGGGGATCAAATATCTTGGGAATAAGAGAAATAAAGGTGTGATATAGTTTCTTAAGAATCTTACTCGACTTGAAGAAGTCACAAGAAGCTAGAACCAGGTCCTCACCAATAATATCCTAGAAGGTTTGAAAGAAAGATGAAGGAAAACCATCAGGGTTGGGAGATTTTAATTCCCCCATACTAAACATAGCTATCTTAACTTCCTCGAGCGTGACATCACTTAGAATCCCCATATTGTGAATTTCAAAAATTAAATTTGGAAGCAATTCAAACAACAGATTGTCAAGGGTCAGGTTAGGAGCATCAAGAAGAGCCACATAAGCCTTCTAAAAGTAGTTTGTAGCCACTAAGCCAATAAGCGAGGGTGAGAAGAAAACATCTCCCTAAGCATTGCGCAACTTGTTTATTTGGTTCCTCCTCTTATGTTTGACTATTGAAATATGAAAGGAGGTATTTCTATCTCCTTCTTTCTACCACTGCACCTTGGATTTCTATTTCCAAAAGATCTCCTCTTTCTTAATAATTTGTTCCCACTCACCCCACATCCCTTTCTCCTAGTGGCAAGTTGAGAGACTAATATCACCCTCCTCCATTCTATTTTCAATGATTTTCAATTTATCCCCAGTGATTTTATTTTATTCAAAAACATCCCCAAAGACCCTTTTATTCCAACCCTTCACCCTACATTTAATGTGCTTTAGCTTAAAAAATATTTGGAACATGGGGGACCCTCACACTGGGATATTCCACCATTCAACAATTTTCATTTTGAAATCAGGGTGGGAATTCCACATGGTTTCAAATTAGAAGGGTTAAGATCCAATAGTAGACTAATCACATGAGGTTAGCGGTAAAGGATTGTGATCAGAAACAGTCCTAGGTAAAGCCTATAGAGTGGCCCTAAGCAGGCCACACCAGTTACTAGAACATAGAAAGTGATCCAACTGAGCTTGAATCTGATATTTTCCCATACATCTTTTGGACCAAGTAAAAGCTTGGACCAACAAGTCAATATTAATTAGGCTCATAGAACTCAAAAAGTTTGTTAGATCAGCCATACTTTCAGTATAGTCAATCAAACCACCACTTTTCTCAGAAGGGAATAAGGGGGAGCTGAAGTCTCCAACCACCTTCTAGTGCAACCCATTGTTGTTATTTATCCTATCAACAAGATATAGCCAAAGAGAAACCATATAATTCCTTTAGTTGGGTGCATAAACATTTATAAGTGACCAAGAGCCTCCAGGGAAGTTAAAAGAGGCACCAATGCTATTACAACTGAAAAAAAAGTTCAATGTCATTTAGTCTAGAAGGGTTCCAGAGCACTACAAGACCTCTAGAGGCCCCTTTACCATTAGTCTAAAAGTAGGATGCCTCAGGCCAGATGTACTTAGCAACAATATCAAAATTAGCTTTCTTCATTTTAGTTTCTTGTATGAGGACATCTAACTTATTTTTAAGAACATAGTTCTTTAAAGCAAGCTACTTATGGGAGCTATTCATCCCATGCATACTCCAAGATAGTACCTTCATTTTTGACCTTTTTTAGAAGAAACTTCCCATGTCTTTTATTTTTCCAAGGTAATCTCATTTGTGATTTCACACAGATGAATGGATCTATGGCTAGGCCTTCTTGGATTTGAGTCACCACCCACACTTACCTTCTTCTTCCTTCCTCTTTTCTTTGGGTTTATCTAGTTCTCCTCATCTGTAATAGACACTTGAGATGAATCCTCTAGCATGAAAGAAAATGGCTCTCCCAAGCCTAGATCTTCCCATATTTCACCCTCTTCACCAACATTCTCACTAGTGCCAACAAAAATCACCTCTAACAACATACCACTAGAAAGAACATCACCCTCAAAAACCATAATAGAAGTAGGATTCTCTACTTCTAGCTCATTAACAAAATCCATACTTTCATTTAAGGAAATATTTTCAAGACCCTTGGTCAAAGCTATCCTACTCGCAAACCCTAGAAAAGTATCACTAGGAAGAGGGGATTCTTTGTTCACCACTAACTTAACCAATGGAGACATAGGGCTAGGGACATTAGAGGTTGTTGTCAAAGAAGTAACATCAACTTTGGACATGAAAGCACTTTGAGAGGAAGGAATACAAGGAGTAGTAGAGACTCCTTTGTTAGGATCCTTATTAAAAGATGAATTGCAGTCGGTAATAAGGTGCCCAGGTTTGGTAAAATTCTGACAGAATAAGACAACATTTTCATAGCACATAGGTTGGACCTAGGACCCAAATTTGGAGTAGAGCTTAATAGAGTTAGGCAGAGATTTTTTTACACAAATATTCATGTAGAATATGGAAAAAACTAACCTATATTTTGATTTGGTAATGGAGTCAGAAGTGATGAAGAGTCCCAAAGAATCACCAATGCTCTTAAATATTGATTCATCCTAGTATTCCAATGGTAATCCAAGAAGGTGAATCCAAATAGGGGTTGACTTGTTTAGGTCCACATCCGGGTTAAATCCTAGCTTCTAGTGACACAAAGCCAGACTGTGTTTACCATATACCCAAGGTCCTAAGGATAGAACAAATATCAGATCTTTAGGCATCGTGAGCTTGAAAAGTAAAATCCCACAAACATAGCAAAGATCTCCACACTTCCCTTGAGTCACCACTTAACAAAAATCCATTTTCTAACCATGTCCATAGTAGGTCTAAAAGAGAGGAACCTACCCACTATTGCATTCTCCATGGAAGAGAGAATTATATCACTGACTACATCAAAATAGAAAATTATATCCCAGACCTAATAAGCTCTTCTGCATGAGGAGGCAAAGGGACAATATCTAGTTTACTATTGGTTAAAATATCTTTCCACCCAAGGGGTTCAGGAGGAATCTCAATCATCGGTACTCCACTGATGACATAGGTTGCACCAAAAGATCCATAGTTAAAAGACCTATCCCACCAAGAATGTCTCCCAAGGGACACAAGTCTGCATGAGACAAGGCAAGGCTTCAGTAAAGGGTGGCTAGACGGGGACCGTGGGGTACCCCCAGGGCATAATCCACAATCCATGTAGGAAGTTCAAACCCGGTCAAAGGACGAAGAAAGCAGGAAATATTATTTTTTCTATGTTATTTTTTATAGTTGTGTGTATGTTAATCTTAAAACAGTTTTATATAAATTATTGATATTAAAACAAATCTTGTGTCTAAAACATTTACTCTCCTTCTATAAGTTTTTTTGCAAATTATGAATGAAATATCAAGGATACCTTTGTTCATTGTCAAATGCTTATTTGAATGTATGTCTTTGCTTCTATGTTAGTTCAAATAATCAATTAAATGCTTAAATGAGGTCATAATTTTTTGTTAATTTACAAAGAATCTGGTAAGAAGTAGTGTTTTAGCAGTTGTGAGTTTTCATGATGTAAGGAATTATGAAAATTGTCCATGATTGTTAGGATTAAAGAATTTTGGTATTACTGATTCTCATATATGTGACTCCATATCCTAATCGATGATACACTAGTCTATTTGCTAAAGGTATTTACATTTGAATGATAATGATGGTATACCTTATAATGGAATTGGGATCAAATCATAATTTATTTAAATTTTAACCATGGTGCATGTATTTGAAATAATTCTTGTTCTTAGTGAATGAATGATTATTTTCTCAAAGATTAGCCAATCTTTTAGTGAATTGTGTTTATTTACCATTCATAGGAACTGATATGTGAATTTTTGTGTTCTTTACAAAACCAATCAATATGAACATAATTGGGAGCACCCTCCTAAGTCCCATAGAGCCTGAAGTGAAGGAGTGAAGTCTTTGAAGGTATTCACTCATTACATTGGCCATTCCCCATAGGGATTCTTGACAATAGGAGTGGGCTACTCTACAGAGAGTTCCAAAGGTGTACTAGAGAAAGTGCCAAGACATTAGAAGAGCATACATATTTTTTTTTAACTTCATTCACATCCATTATAGTTAACATCTTTGAAACACATTCTAAAAACCCTTCACATGAAGAAAATTTTTCCTTCTTAGACAAACACACATTCCCATAATTATCAACATATTTCTTATTTGCAACAAATGATTCTATCTCTTCTTCATGAGGATAATCATGATCAATAGAGGAATGATCATATTCAATGTCATTGTCATTAATGTAGAAAGAAGACTCAACAACACTAACACTATGTTTAGAATCTTCAAATTGGTTGCATAGTGTTATGTCTTCCATAGGAGCGTAGGTAGTGGACTCTTCAAAAGAATTGAAACCACAAATTTCATTTTCTCCATTGAGGTATTCATTTTCAACTTTTTCTCTACTCCCTTCTTCCTCATATGATACCTTAATGCTTGACTCATTTGGGACAGTAACATTATTATCATTGTAGATTAAAAAAATAATATCCTTTTGATGATCATCTCTAATCTTTTCAAAACAAGAAATGCATTCACACACTTGGCCAAGCCTAACTAGCTTCAACTCCTTTGGCATATCAATCAAACAAAGTTCATAAGATTCATAAAATAACTCAATGCATACTGAATTTTTAGGTTTGTGACATTTAATAATTGGAGAAAAGGTATTCCTAAATCTTGCATAGATATCATGTGATGATTCTCGGTCATGTTTTCTTGTGTGGAAGAGGGCTTGAATAGAGATCATAGGATCACAAACACGTGCAACTTCTTGAAAATTTGTTTGGGGCTCTAAGTGATAGGGGTATAAGTTCTCTAACATTCATTTTCAACTTCTGACTTACACTTTTCATCAACATTTGGTGTCTCAGGCCAACAAACACTTATGACTCCTTTGCATGGCATATTTCTGGTTGTTTTTAATATTCATATCTATCCCATAGGCATGTTGCAAGGTTTTAGGATCCTTATCTCTCAATAGATAGTTCATCTCATTATCAAAAGCTCCCAAATAAACAACTAAACATACTACATCACTTAGTCTCAAAACATCAGGAATATCCCTTAATGTTTTAGTAAATATTTGGTTAAATGCTAGAACATCCTTTTCCTTCTCAATGCTCAAAAATTTATTTAGCAGAGAACTAGCATTTATTTTTTCACCAAATTGATCCATAAAAACTGCTTTAAACTCACTCCAAGAATGGATAGAGCATGCCAGTAAATTAGATAACCAATCTCTTGAATCTTATTTCAAAGAGTTAACAAACAGCCTCATGATCACATCCTCATGGTCAATTTCATAATCATCCATTAGATTATTGAATTCTTGCAGATGCTTACTTTCTAATTCAAAGTTCACACCTTTGAACGTTGGTAAGTATTCCCTAATTTTAGATGGTATGACATTTTGGAAACGACAAATACCATCAAATTTTATGGTTGTGTACCTTTCAATGTTGAAACTGCTTTTATTACATGACATGGGTTGCACACTATACATTTTTATATCTGGGTCCACACAAGGATGCATAAGTTGATGATACATTGCCTTATACCCTTACAATTCTTTTTATATCAACATTGCAGTTACACTGGGTACTTCATACTTGTTTTACAACTTAATCTTAAGCTTTTGAAATGCGGATTTCTATCTCAACTTTCTTAAGACCTTCTAAATGAGTTTCTTCAAAAATATTGCATACTTCACTTCATAATAGAGGCTACAATCCAGTAATACAAAAGTATGCATAATAATCACTACTATTCCCTTTCTTAGTGCTTAGTTTCACTCAATATGTAAAACAAACTATTTCAAGATTTTCACATATGGTTTTCATATACAGATGTATCCTTCTCGAGAACCAAAATGAAAAATATATAGATATATTGCAACTACTATATATTTTTCTTCTTGATTGCAAATATTTGTAGATCTGAGATTTTATTCAAATCTTCATCAAGTTCTTTAGACAGAGTCAACACCTCTCTTCATAGAGGATTTCATTTCAAGCAATATTGAGCTCTTTCAAAAATGACTTTTATTTTGGGTCTTCTCCAATAGTAGAATTTGTTAGTTCTAAAAAATGCTAGTTTGAAACCACAAGAGGTTTCCAAGCTCTTGATCAATTTTAAGCTAACTTACAAGGAAAAATGGTATATTTGAACCTTCTTCTCTTCAGGCTCTACTAGACCTAGGCAAGTGTACCTATGCAAATGAGGTAGACTTAGACTATATCCTTCTGACTTGAGCAATGTATCCACAATGGAAATTAGGAGTGGGATAGATGAAAGCTTAATAACTATTCCTACAAAAATTTGAGATGTGAATGTTTGAATAAGATTTTATAAAATTCTAAAATGGAATTGGTATGACCAGTGCCTACCTCTATTGGGATAATGGAATCAAGAGGTAAATGATATGTGCATCCTATTTCTAGATGAAATTTTAATTGTTTGGAACTTTTATGAGTTTATTCCTAGCATAAACATGCAAGGATGTAATTATCAAGTTCTTATTGATCCAAACGACCTTTTCCATATTACTGTGATTAATTAAAAGAATTTAATCCTTCCTCGAAGGAGCCAGTTAATTGAACCACACAAGAGAAGAAAATGTGGTTTGATAAATTAAAAATATCCTTCATACATCAATTTAAATAATAAGGAAATGTCAACCTTGGAGACAACTAGATAAAATTTTCAATTTTTTCAACAAAAAATTGACACCATAATTGGATCACCAAATTTATGCACTCTTCTCCATTATATAATTTTAAAAGATTTTACAATATACAACATAATGTTTTTTTTCAGCAACTAATCTACCTACTGATAATTTTCTAGCCTACTTCTATCTTCTTGATGATTTTATTTCATCTTACATATATACATTGTTCTTTTAGGGTTACAACCCTTCACAACATTTGTCTGGTGTAACTCTTCTTTTGGGTGTAGCTCTTTGTTTAATTATTCTCAAAAAAATATTTAATTAGTTACCATTACCAAATTAAATATTTTAAGTTTAATTTTCATTTTTTATCTCCATGAAAAATAAATTATTTCATAATACTTTAGTCTTAATTCTCTCCCCAATGATTTCTTGTTTATATTTACTCTTGGTGAAAATATTTCATTTCATAGTCACTCATCCTTTTTACAAAATTTATAACTTTATCTTTCAATGCATTTCCTCTCAAGTAATTACCTCCTCATAGTTTTCACATTAGATTTTCTCTTTTCGTGGATAAATATTTACCATAACAAGTCATTTTGTGTTTTTGGCATATTTTCCCCATTCAAGTATAAACCATTTTATATTTTCTTTCCTATGTAAAACCTCTTATTTTATTTAACCTTCATTTCATCCACTGCAAACACTTCATTTTACCGCATACCGGCTTATAGATTTGAGACCCCTTGTAGTAATACAAAGAATATTAAGAGATCTCCTGTAACAAAACATATAGTTTTGACTCCTCTTGTGGGGACGTAGGAAAGCTCACCACTTACTCGTACATCCCCAAAATCTCCTTTGTGGGGATGCGCAAAGAGCTCACCACTTAAGAACGTTCTACTTTGGCACCATTTGTTTGCTCTGTTCATTCACATTTTCGCTCTTAGTTGTCCTCTATATTGAAATATCACCCCTAAAGACTTAATTTCATGCAAGCCTTTAGAGTGTCCATAGCTCCAACAATTGGTTGATGAATCTTGGTTAAAGTATCCATTTCCTTATGGTCATGAACAATAGCTACGAGTGTTATTGCTTACACCACCACCACATAAATAAACATTTGCACCTACAATCATGTGTGGTCATAGTTGGGTTGATATAAGGGACCATGATGTTTTGCAGTTCTTACACTTGCAATTATAGTAAAACTCACCATAGCTAGAGGAAAGCCCACATGATTGAAGTGGAACGATGTCCATATGACAACATAAGATACCAATAAGAAAGGCGTTGAAAAAATTTAGTATTATCAACACCCATAGTTAAAAAAAATAACCATTGATAGAAATATAAGAAGAACAAAAAGTGTCATGCCCTCCATAGACAAAAAAATTTCTAACTGAAAAACCACTGGTGTCTAAAAGAGCGTTGAATGCTTGAATTTTTGTTAAGCAACATTCTTTCCTCTAACATATATCATTCATTCTCATATTTATCACTTTCTTATCATGATCAAAAGGATTAACCTGAACAACACGTGGAAGGATTTCCTACAAAATTAGTGCAAGGCTTATACTTATTAAACCTCCAGCACCATCCACTTGCACAATAATTTTCTTCTAGATTATGCAAAATATTTACAGCTAAACTTTCAAGTTCAAAGAAACAAGAATCCTTAATTGGAGGATCAAATCCACATTCTATCTCGAATTTAATTAAGTTCCTTGTATCGTAACATGCTTTGCTAGGAGATGTAAATTTATTGCACATCTTTCTCACCTTCATAGCTTTTTACTTGGTTATTTTTTTCATTCTTGCACTTCTTAAAGGTTCTTTGAGTATAAACCCCAAAAAATGAGTTTGATGACATCTTATTTGTCATCAAAATTTTTATATGCATCTTTAAACTGAGATGGGTGTTTGTCGAATTTTCCTGCCCGACACTATATTCTGTGATTAAAACAGGTTAAGTAGCTCAAAAAACTTCTTTACAAAACTAGTCAAGTGATCTCTAAAAGCTATGAAACTTTATCAGGATGTTTTTTAATGGTAAGGGAGTATGTTTACCGAATGGTTTGGCATGAATTTATTAGAACTCAAAACTATTAATAATCAAAGTAGCTCATTCAACCCATTTTGAAAACTGCTCTTATCAAACCCAATCAAAATTGACCAACTTTCTTTTTTTGTAAAAATATCAAATCACTTCCTACGAAGTGATAAATTATGGGATTGGTTCATTTTGGATCCATGAGCATGTGTGCACAATGATTTTTTATCAACCTTCTTCTTTTACAAAATATGAAGTCTCAAAGTTACCTTATGTGAGAATTTTCCTAGAAATGTCAGTGTCAAAACTGTATAAAACTCCTTTGGTTTTGATTTTAAGAAACTACCAAATGATATCCTGAATATTTGAAAATTGATATGGATGTAGATTTTAGTGGGGATAATCTGATACAACAAGATATTTTTCATGAAACTCTTTTAGTTGCCTAATATTTTTCTCCAATGTTTGTTATTTTAACAAATTTTACTGTGTAGATGACAAACCTTTGTAGAACCCTTCAACTTGGCCTTTTGAAATCTTGTCAAAACCGATTGCACAAAGCTGAAAATTATTATGCACACTCATGTATGGTAGGTGAACACACTTGCAAGGTGATTTTTACTAAAACTAAATGAGCTTCTAGTTATGATTCTTCAAAGTGGGCATTGGAGCAAATTTTTCAACTGTACTTCTAAGTGTTGAAATCCAATTTAGGCTCTAATAAGGGCTCTGTATGGGTATGTATGCCCCTTGTGGGCATAGCAAGAATCCATGTCTCTAGGAGAGCAAACCAAGTGTTTTATTTATTGAGCAAAAAATTCAAATTCTTTTCTGTCATGAACTGATATGGTTTTGAAAAATCCACACCATAGCTGATGGAACAAGGGCACTCAAAAATAATGTCCCCTATTTTATCCTATAATATACCTTTTTTTTGTCTTGATTTCATCATATTCCTCCTAAAGACATTAATGCAATCTTCCTAGTCATTGTTATTGAAAACTCTTAGAAGATCATTGTGTTCAACTTGACCCATGTTCCTTTGATCATTTTGTAGTTCACAATTCCCATTATTATGTGATAAATATTTTTCAACTTAAATACACTATGTATGCATATTTAATGCAACATTTCTCATTATTCTGCTCACTATCATGTGTTGTAAAATGATCTCGCAACTATATTGAAAATCCACCATTTGAATACTTCTCATGTAAATCTAAAAAAAATTCCACATCAACATCTTTTGGGATAATTATATCTAAAACATTTTTTCTTTCTTCAATATCACTAATTTGTAGTGATATAAACTCATGATTCATACAATCATCATTTTGCACATCTGAACCAACTGATGCCAGGGATAAATTTTTTGAATCATTCTAATGTTTGTACTTTTGGTACTCCATTGCCAAAAAATATAAAATTTGTTCACTATTGAGTGAACATGCCTCTATATCCATATCATTTTCTTCTATTCTCTCATCATCAAAGAATGGTAATTTAAATGGACTAGTTGCATATTCATTTTCTTCAAAAACTCATACATTATCTTGATTATCAACAAATATTTCATTCTCATCATAAAGTGGATTTGAATACACATGAAATTCTTGTTCTGGCACCCCTTGGAAAAATATCATCTGATCTTATTTTTTTCATCATACAATGGGTTTGAAAAAAATTGATTTTTTTTTTTAGGTGTACAAACCTCTTCTTCATCAAATGTGTCATCATGGTACTCAACTATAGCTGGATGTGTTATTCGTTCACTGTCAAATGAGCTTGCTTCTTCCATTGCTTCTTCATCCTAATCTTCATAAGAACTACACGAATCACTTTATTGTAGAACAAAATCTGAATATTGAGTGGATCCATCATAACATGCACTATCACAATATCTTATGCAGGACAGACCCTCTTGTCTTGTCAAAAAATGGAACCTTCCCATTTTCATAGTCTTTTAGGCCTTGTTTCACAGTGTTGGAGCTATGTTGCCTTAATTTTATGATGTTTCTTGGCTTGAACATGCTTATTTTGGTGCTAAAACTCAAAGACTGGTGTCTTATGATAGTTTTGTGAAGTCTTGTAAGACATTTCCACATTCTTCTAGACTTTATTTAATATAATTCACCTAAAAACAACCTTTTCATACATAAAGTCCTATTTTGAAGTGTTGTAAAGTCTTGTAACAAGATTTCACACTTTTCTAGGCATATTTTTCTTATTTACACCCTTCCCATTCTTTATTTTGTCTTTTTATGCCCTGATATACTTATATTAAGTGTATTTTGGGGTCCTATCCCAACAAACAACATTAAATATGACATTTTTCTTGACACTTGGTTTTGGGTCCCAGGTGGCACTCATTTGCCAAGGGTGGTGAATAAGTCCCCCTTGGCCCCAAATTAAAAATATTTCAAATTTCTTTCAAGATTTTTCTAAAAATTCACTTCATGTCAGCCTATGATGAGGTATGAATGGATACCAAGGCACAGGATTTGTATAAATAGGAAATTTTCACCTCATTTTGCATCTCCTAATTCAAATAATTTCATACAATCTCCTAACTCATTCAAGCACTCAAGAATTTTGCATCTTCAATTCAAGCACTTTCAAGAGCTTTGGAGCAGCCTTTGACATCACTTCAGATTTTCATATTGAAGGATGTGGTAAGTTTGTAATACTTTCATACTATTCATTTATCATTTCCCTTGCATCTCATTCATTTCAATTAGGTTTAATTACTAAAGCAGAGTTTGACCAAGGAAAACCCCTATTCACTAACCCCCAAACATTTTTCCCCTTTGCATGTGTCTTTACATCCTTTGTTTTGTAGATTTGATAGGTTTAAAGGTGTTGAAAAGTGGATTTCAAGTCAACTAGGCTCTTCAAATGAATTCATCATCTATTCAATCAATTTGAGTGACTTTCAACCCATTTTCTATAGAAATGACCTCAAAAACCTGATATTCAATCATTACTAGATCTGGAGTAGCAGTGTTGAACCTTGAATTTTCAAAAAAGTTGGGGAGGACTAATTTTCCACCCTTGGTGAATGAGTCCCATTTGAAATCTAGAAATCTACATTTTGTCAGAAATCAGTTCCTGACACTTTTTCACTAGCCAAAGGATTGATTCGCGACCCTTGGCAAATGAGTCCCACTGTGAAAAATAAAAAAAAATTATCAACATTCCAAACATTCCAGAAAGCTCACACATCATCCAGGTGCACTCATATTTGACCCTGTACTTTATGTTTTGCATCTTTCTTTCTATCTCTTCATATTTCATAGTTTCTGCATATCATAGTGTGTTTTCAAATAAGACATAAATCTTAGTTTTGCATGCATTTTAGTTCATCTTAATAAGTAAATTGAATTTATTTTGGTTATTTTACTTAATATCACATCATACATGTCCTTATTTGAATGAACATAAGCATTTTAGCAAACCTAAATCTCTCTTTCTAGGTGAAAAACTTAGGAAGATAGCAAGCATTTCGGGTTCATAAAATCTATGTTTCACCTCTATATCTTCATCCTTCTCATTTAGGTTGTCATAGGAATGAATTTCACTTGCACATGACTCATCTTCTAGATGTATTTCTTGATTAGTTTCTTGAGTATATGAATGCTCATCACCTCGCTTCTCAAATTTTTGATCCTAATATACATCTTGTTGCAAGTTTTGATTGACATTTCCAAGAGAGATGAAATTGTGTTGCACATTTTGATGTGGTGTTTGGTATTGATATGGATAATACCTAGGATACTGATTGTGTTGTTAATTTGGTGGATTACAAGTCTTCTTCTAGGAGCGATAGGATAAGAATTTGTTTGGTTTGATGTTTGTGGTGCATAAAGGTCCTATTGTACATGATGTTCTTTATCTCCATTACCAAAATTTCTTGCTATATTATGCGGAACTTGTAGGGTCCAATGCATTCTTGCATTTTTGTATTCATTTTTATTGTAGAATGGTATATTTTGTGATGCATTTGGAACATATTTGTCTCCTAATTGTAGTAGTTGTTGGTCCAATTGTACAACTTGTTTGTCCAATTGTAGCAGTTGTCTATTCGACTATTTACACTTTATTATTAACTATCTCCTTTCAAAAAATTCTTTTTTTTTTTAACTATCTATGCATTCTTCAACATTTTTTTTTATAGATTTTCCACCTACTTTTCCAAAAGTATGAAAATGAAATGAATTTTGAAATTGCTCTTGATTTACCCCAGTGAAATCCCCTTACTCAACTATGTCAAATGACAAGGATGCAAAAAGTTTTTTCTTTATAAGGCATGATGGTTTTCTACTATATTTATTCAAGTTCTCCTCAATAGAGTCACGAATTTGTTAGTTCTCAAAAATGCTTGTTTCAAACCACAAGCAGTTTTCAAGCTCTTGATACATTTTAGGCTAACAAACAAGGCCAACTGGTGTATTTGAACCCTCTTCTCTTCATGCTCTGCCAAACCTAGGAGGGTGCACTTATGCAAATGAGGTAGACTTAGACTATATGTTTCCTACATGAGAAATCTATCCACAATTTCAATCGAGAGTGGTAGAGATCAAAGCTTAATAACTATTCCTATGAAAATTTGAGATGTGAATGTTTGAATAGGATTTTATAAAATTATAAAATGGAATTGGTATGAATAGTGCCTACTTCTATTGGGCTAATGGAGTCAAGAGGTCAATGATATCTGTGCCCTATTTTTGGATAAAATTTTATTTTTTTAACACTTTTATGAGTTTATGCCTGGCATAAACATGCAAGGATGTAATTACCAAGTTATTCTTATTGATTCAAATGACCTTTTATAGATTACTATGATTAACTAAAATAATTTAATCCTTCCTTGAAGGAGCCAGTTAATTGAACCACACAAGAGTAGCAAATTTTCTTTGATAAATTGAAAATATCCTTGATATAACAATTTAAATAATAAGTAAATGTCAACCTTAGAGACAACTAGATAATATTTTCAATTATTTCAACAAACAACTGAAACCATAATTGGATCACCGAATTTATGCATTCTTCTCCATTATATAATTATAAAATATTTTACAATATACAACATTATTTTGTTTTAGCAACTAATCTACCCACTGATAATTTTTTAATCTACATCTTTCTTCTTGATGATTTTATTACATATTACATATATACATTGTTCTTTTAGGGTTACAACCCTTCACAACATCTGTCTGGTGTAACTCTTCTTTTTTGAATTATTCTTATAAAAATATTTAATTAGTTTCCTTTGAAAAATTAAATATTTTAAGTTTAATCTCCTTCTTTTATCTCCATGAAAAATAAATTATTTCACAATACTTTAGTTTTAATTCTTTCCCCAACAATTTCTTGTTTATATTTACTCTTGGTGAAAATATCACTTTATATTCACCCATCCTTTTTACAAAATTTATATATTTATGTTTCAATGCATGTCCACTTAAATAATTACCTCCTAATATTTTTCACATTAGATTTTCTCTTTCCTTGGATAAATATTAACCATAACAATTCATTTTGTGATTTCAGCATATTTTCCCTATTCAAATATAAACCATTTTATATTTTATCTCTTGTGTAAAACCTCTTATTTTATTTCACCTTCACCACATCCATCGTAAATAATCCATTTTACCAGATAATTGCTTATAGATTTGAGACCCATTGCACTAATATGGGGAATATTGAGAGATCTCCCATAACACTGTACATAGTTTTGACTAATCTTGCGAGGACATAGGAAAGCTTATCGCTCACCTGTACATCCTAAGAATTTCCTTTGTGGGGATGTGGGAAGAGCTCACCATTTAAGATCATTCTACTTTGGAATCATTCATTTGATCTTTTCATTCACATTCTCAGTCCTATCCATCTTCTATATTAAACTCCCACCACTAAAGCCTTAAAATCATGCCAACCTTTAGAGCATCCATACCTCCAGTAATTGGTTGATGTATCTTGGTAAAATTCTCCATTTCCTTGTAGTGGTGATGAAAAATAGTTTCCAATGTTATTGCTTCCACATCTACCACACAAATAAACATTTGCACCTGTAGTAATGTGTGGTCATAGTTGGGTCGATATAATGGACCATGATGTTTTTACAGTTCCCACACTTGCAATTACATTAACACCCACCACAACTAGAGGGAAGCCCACAAGATTGAAGTGGAATGATGCACATATGACAACAAGAAATACCAAATAAGAAAGGTGTTGAAAAAATTCACTATCAGCAACACCCATACTTAAAAATTATAACCATTGGTAGAACTATAAGAAGAAAAAAAAAGTACCATTCCCTCCATAGACCTCGTAAAAAATGTCCTAACTGAAAAAACATTGGTTTCTAAAAGATAGTTAAATGCTTGACTTTTTGTTAAGAAACACTCTTTCCTATGACATATATCATTCATTTTCATATTTACCACTTTCTTATCATGATCAAAAGGATTAAACTAAAATTATCCTATGGAATCATTTCCTCCAAAATCAGTGGAAGGCTTATACTTATTAAACCTCCAACACCATCCACTTGCACAACGATTTGCTTCTAGATTATACAAAATATTTACAGCTGAACTTTCAACTTCAGGGAAACAAGAATCCTTAATTGGAAAACCAAATTCACATTTTTTAGATCTAGTTTAATTAAGTTCCTTGGATTGCAACATCATTTTCTAGATGTAAATTTATTTCACATCTTCCTCACCTTCACATTTTTTACTCAGTTATTTTATTTCATTCTTTCCATATGCTTTTCACATTCTCTCCCTGCTTGAGTAGCTTTAATGAGTGGCTATGAGAGAGTGTAGGAGTTTCCTCTAACAGAGGCTTTCACCAACAATACCACGGCCCCTAACATGTCATTCTAAGTCATCAAATTTTTATTTCAAATGAACCAATTCATGTGCTAGGTCATCATCTCTTTGCCTCAACACTTTTTAGTTCTTGTTTGAGAGTTTATCCATTGTGAGCTTATGATAAATAATGTTCCCAATTTCACCAACAGAAGAATCATCATTATTATGGAGATCTCCACTTGTGCATTTCTTCATCGATAGATACTTCCATCCTCTGAATCAAAGAATTATTTAGATTATTTCATCATACTATTTTAAATATAAAACCCCTTGATTATATGTTATTTTCTCCTTTTAAAAGTTTATAATTTTTCATTTTTTCAAAATTCCTTCACCACAAAGGTGATTTATGAGAAATTTGTGGTCAACATATTATAGAAATGATGTCAAACTCATTGTGAATCAAATGTTTCCAACAACTGTGCTACAATTGAAAGGTTGCCATAGGTCCAAGGAGCTCCATACTCATTTTAAATTGCATCTTTAAGAGTCTTGTGAGACCTATCTATATTCTTTGTGGTACATTCTAGAAATGACTTGCAGTGCTTTCAAGTAAGCCTTAATTGTTTTAGTTGGCCTTTTCAAACACCTCTTAGAGGTTCTTTGAGCCTCACCGCAAATAAGTGATTTCTATGACATCTTAATTCTCATCTAAAGTTTGATATACATCTTTAAACTGTGATGGGTATTTGTGTAATTTTCCTTCCTGGCACCATGTTTTGTGATTAAAATAAGTTAAGTCACTCCAAAAACTTCCATATAAAACTAGTCAAATGATCTCCAAAATCTATGAAAATTTATTGGTATGTTTTTTAATGGTAGGGGAATGTGTTTGTAGAGTGGTTTGGCATGAATTTATTAGAACTCAAAACTATTATTAATCAAAGTAGCTCATTCAACCCATTTTGAAAACTGCTCCTATCAGACCCAATGAAAACTCACCAAATTGTTTCTTGTAAAAATATCAAGTCACTTCCTATGAAGCCATAAATTGGGGGATTGGTTCATTTTGGATCCATGAGCATGTTTGTGTAATTATTTTTTATTAACCTTCTTCTTTTGAAAAATATGAGTTGTCAAAGTTACCTTGTGTGAGAATTTTCCTAGAAATGCCAATGTCAAAACTATATAAAACCTATTTGGATTTAATTTTGAAAATATACGAAATGATGTCGTAAAGATTTCAAAATTGAAATGGATGTAGTTTTTGGTGGGGAGAATCTGATACAATAATTGATTTTTCATGAAACTCTTTTAGTTGGTTAATATTTTTCTCCAAAGTTAGTTATTTTAATAGATTTTACTATGTAGACAACAAACCTTTGTAGAACCCTTCAACTTTTCCTTTTGAAATCTTGTCAAAAATAATCACACAAAGCTGAAAATTAGTGTGCACACTCAAATATGGTAGATGAAAACACTTTCAAGGTGATTTTTCCTAAAACTGAATGAGCTTCTAGTTATGATTCTTCAATCTGGTCCATTTGAGGATATTTTTGAACTATATTTTTGAGTGTTGAAATCCAATTTTTTCACATGTGAACCTAAAATTTGCATGAAATTTTAGGCTCCAATAGTGGATCAATTTGGAAATGTATGCCCCTTGTGGGTTTAAGAAGTAAATTTAAATTCCTTTCTATCATGAACTGATTTGGTTTTGAAAAATCCACACCATAGATAATGGAACAAGGCCACTCAAAAAAAAAGTCCCCTATTTTCCCCTGTCATATACCTTCTTTTTATTAAGTTCATTAGATTCCTCTTGAAGACATTCATGCAATTTTCTTTTTCATTGTTATTGAAAACTCTCAGAAGATCATTTTGTTTAGCTTGACCCAAATTCCTATCATCATTCTGCAGTTCACAATTCCCATTATTATATGATAAATATTTTTCAACTTCAACATAAACTATGTATGCATATTTAATGCAATATTTCTCATTATTCTACTCAATATCATGTGTTGTAAGATGATCTTCCAACTATACTAAAAATACACCATTTGAATACTTCTCATGTAAGCCTAAATAATTTTCCACATCAACATCTTCTGGGATAATTATATCTAAAACATTTTTTATTTCAAGTCAATATCACTAATTTGTAGTTATACAATCTCACAATTCATATAATGACCAGTTTGCACATCCAAACCAACTTATGCCGGGGATGAAAATTTTGAATCATTCTTATGTATGTACCTTTTCTACTCCATTGATAGAAAATCTGAAATTTATTCACTAGTGAGTGAACATGTCTCTATATCTATATCATTGTTGCTATATTCTTCTATTCTCTCGTCATCAAAGAATGGTAATTTAAATGCATCGGTCTCATATTCATTTGCTTCAAAAACTAGTACATTATCTTGATAATCAAAAAATATTTCATTCTCATCATAAAGTGGATTTGAATACACATGAAATTCTTGTTCTGGCACCCCTTGTAAAAATATCATATGAAATCCTTCTATTTTTTCATCATACAATGGGTTTTAAAAAAATGAAAACTATTTTCAGGTATACAAACCTCTTATTCATCAAATGTGTCATCATGGTACTGAACTACAATTGGATGTGTTATTTGTTCACTATCAAATGAGCTTGTTTCTTTCATTGCTTCTTCATCCCAATCTTCATAAGAACTACAAGAATCACTTTGTTGTAGATAAAAATCTGAATATTCAATGGATCCCTCATAACATGCACTATCACAATTTGTTATGTAGGAGAGACCCTCTATATCTCCATCCTTCTCATGTAGGCTATCATAGGAATTATTTTCACTTGCACATGTCTTTGTCTAGGAGGGACAGGATAAGAATTCATTTGGTTTGATTTATGTGGTGCATAAATTTCATGTTGTACATGATGTGCTTTAACTCCATTACCAATATTTCCTACTATATTATGTCGCACTTGTGGGGTGCAATGCCTGCTTGCATTTGTGTATTTATTCTTATTATAGAATGGTATATTTTTTGATGCATTTGGAACACATTTTCCTCCTAATTGTAGCAGTTCTTTGTCCAATTGTAGCAGTTTTCTAGTTGATTCATTACATTTTCTTATTATCTGTTTCCTTTCAAAAAATTATTTTGTTCCAAACTATCGATGCATGCTTCATCAAGTTTTTTATAGAGTCATCAACTGCTTTTCCAAAAGTATGAAAATGAAATGAATTCTCAAGTTTCTCTTAATTTACCCTAACAAAATCCCCTTACTCAACTATGCCAAATGACAAGGATGCAAAAAAAATTATGAATTTATAAGGCACGGTGGTTTGCTACTGGATTTCTTCAAGCTCTCCCCAATAGAGTCTCCAATTTGTTAGTTCTCAAAAATGCTAGTTTGAAACCACAAGATGTTGCCAAGCTCTTTATATTTTTTAGGCTAAAGAATAAGGCCAAGTGGTATATTTAAGCCTTCTTCTCTTCAGGCTCTGCCAAACCTAGGTGGGTGCACCTATGCAAATGAGGAAAACTTAGACTATATGTTTCCTACTTGGGCAATCTATCCACCATGGAAATTGGGAGTGGGATAGATCAAAGCTTAATAACTATTCCTACTAAAATTTTAGATGTGAATGTTTGAATAAGATTTTATAAAATTGTAAAATGGAATTGCTATGACTAGTGCCTTCTCCTATTGTGCTAATGGAGTCAAGAGGTAAAAGATATGTGTCCTATTTTTGGATAAAATTTGAATTATTTGACACTTTTATGAGATTATGCCTAGCATAAATGTGCAAGGATACAATTATCAAGTTCTTCTTATTGATCAAAATGACCTTTTCCAGATTATTGTGATTAATTAAAATAATTTAATCTTTCCTTGAAGGAGCCAGTTAATTGAACCACACAAGAGTAGAAAATGTGCTTTGATAAATTGAAAATATCCTTGATATAATAAGTTAAATATTAAGGAAATTTCTACCTTAGAGACAACTAGATAATATTTTCAATTATTTCAACAAACAATTGACACCATAATTTGATCACCAAATTTATGCATTCTTCTCCATTATATAATAATAATTTAATATTTTACAATATACAACACAATTTTGTTTCAACAACTGATCTACCTATTGATAATTTTCTAACCTACTTCTATCTTCCTGATGATAATATACATTGTTCTTTTAGGGTTACAACCCTTGATAGCATCCATTTGGTGTAACTCTTCTTTTCATTGCAGCTCTTTGTTTAGTTATTCTTGGAAAAATATTTAATTATTTTCCTATGGAAAATTAAATATTTCAACTTTAATCTCCATCTTTTATCTCTGTGAAAAATAAATTATTTCACAATACTTTAGTCTTAATTCTTTTCCCAATGATTTCTCATTTATATTTACTATTGGTGAAAATATTTCACTTTATAGTCACCCATCCTTTATAAAAACTTTATATCTTCACTTTTCAATGCATGTGTACTCAAATAATTACCTCCTTGTAATTTTCACATTAGATTTTATCTTTTAGTGCATAAATATTTACCATAACAAGTCATTTGGTGATTTTGGTATATTTTTCCCATTCATATATAAACCATTTTATATTTTCTCTCCCTTGTAAAACCTCTTATTTTATTTCACCTCCATCGCATCCAACGCAAACACTTAATTTTACCACATAACCGCTTATAGATTTGAGATCCCTTGCAGTAATATAGGGAATATTGAGAGATATCCCATAACATTGTACATAGTTTTGAATCCTCTTGTGAGGATGCAAAATAGCTCACTGCTCACCTCTACATCCTCAGAATTCCCTTCACATTGATGCAAGAAGGGCTCAACACTTAAGAGTGTTCTACTTTGGCACCATTCGTTTGATATTTGCATTCACATTCTCGGTCTTAGTCATCATCTGTATTAAACTCCCACACCTAAAGCCTTAATGTCATGCAAGCCTTCAAAGCATCCATACCTCTAGTAATCAATTGAGGAATCTTGGTAAAAGTCTCCATTTCATTGTAGTCATGAATAATAGCTACCAGTGTTATTGCTTCCATGACCACCACACAAATAAACATTTACACTTGCAATAATTTGTGGTCATAGTTGGGTCAACATAATGGACCATGATGTTTTTACAAGTCTTGCACTTGCAATTATAGTAATACCCACACAATTGAAGTGGAATGACACCCATATGACAATAGGAAATACCAAATAAGAAAGGAATTGAAGAAATTTCCTATCATCAACACCCATACTTAAAAAATATAACCATTGATAGAACTATAAGGAGAAAAAAAAGTGCCATGCCCTCCATAGACCTCATAAAAAATGTTCTGACTAAAAAACCACTAGTGTCTAAAAGATCGTTCAATGTTTAACATTTTGTTAAGCAACAAACTTTCCTTTGACATGCATATCATTCATTCTCATATTTACCACTTTCTTATCACAATCAAATGGATTAAACTAAACATCTCCTGTGGGATAATTTCTTCCAAAATTAGTGGAAGGCTTATACATATTCAACCTCCAACACCATCCACTTGCACAATGATTTTCTTCTAGATTATGTGAAATATTTTCTATTGAACTTTAAATCTTAGAGAAACAAGAATCCTTAATTGGAGGATACAATTCACTTTTTGTCTCTAGCTTAATTAAGTTCCTTGGATCATAACATCCTTTTCTAGGAGATGTAAATTTATTTCACATCTTCCTCACCTTCACATGTTTTTCTTGGTTATTTTATTTTATTTTTTCCATATTATTTTCACGTTCTCTCCTTGCTTGAGTATCTTTAATGAGTGACCATGACAGAGTGTAGAAGTTTCCTTTGACATATGCTTTCACTGGCAAGACCACGACCCCTAACATGTCATTCTAAGTCATCAATTTTTATTTCAAAAGAACCAATTCATGTGCTAGGCCATCATCTCTTTACCTTAACACTTTTTAGTTCTTGTTTTCAAGTTTCTCCATTGCGAGCTTCTGATCAATAATGTTCCCAATTTCACCAGCAAAAGAATCATCATTATTATGGAGATCTCGATTTGTGCATTTCTTCATTGATAGATGCTTCCATCCTCTAAATGAAATAATTCTTTAGATTCTTTCATCATACTATTTTAAATATAAAACCCCTTGATTATATGTTATTTTCTCCTTTTAAAAGCTTATAATTTTTTATTTTTCCAAAATTCCTTCACCACAAAGGTGATTTATGAGAAAGTTGTGGTCAACATATTTTAGAAATGATGTCAAACTCATTGTGAATCAAATGTTTCCAACTCCTATCCTCTAATTGAAAGGTTACCATAGGTCCAAGGAGCTCCATTCTCATTTTAAATTGCATCATTTGGAGTCTTGTGAGGCTTATCTATATTCTTTTTGGTACATTCTAGAAATGCCTTGCAATGTTTTCAAGCAAGCTTTAATTGATTTAGTTGGCCTTGTCAAACACTTCTTATAGGTTCTTTGAGCATAACCCTGAATAAAAGAGTTCCATGAAATCTTATTTCTCATCCAAATTTTGATATGCATCTTCAAATTGAGATGGGTATTTGTCAAATTTTCCTTCCTAACATTGTGTTCTCTGATTAAAATAGATTAAGGAGCTCCAAAAACTTCGTTATAAAACTATTCAAATGATCTCCAAAAGCTATGAAAATTTATCAATATGTTTTTTAATGGTAGGGGAGTTTGTTTGCATAAAGGTTTGACAGGAAGTTAATAGAATTGAAAAATGTTAATAATGAAAGTAGATGATTCAACCCATTTTGAAAACTACTCCTGTCAGACCCAATCAAAATTGACCAACTTCCTTTTTTGTAAAAATATCAAATCACTTCGTGTGAAGCAATAAATTGGGGGATTGGTTCATTTTGGATCCATGATCATGTATGCACAATTATTTTTTATCAAAATTCTTCATTTGCAAAATATGAAGTGTCAAAGTTATCTTCTATGAGAATTTTCCTGGAAACGCTAGTGTCAAAATTGTGCAAAACCCATTTTGATTTGATTTTGAGAAAATACCAAACAATGTCCTAAAGATATAAAAATTGACATGGATGGAGATTTTGGTGGGGAGAATCTGATACAATAATTGATTTTTCATGAAACTCTTTCAATTGCTTAATATTTTTCTCCAAATTTAGTCATTTTAATAGATTTTACTGTGTAGACAACAAACCTTTACAGAACCCTTCAACTTGGCCTTTTGAAATCTTGTCAAAACTAAACACAAAAAGCTAAAAATTGGTGTGCACACTCATGTATGGTAGATGAACACACTTGCAAGGTGATTTTTCCTAAAACTGAATGAGCTTCTAGTTATGATTCTTCAAAGTGGGCCATTTCAGGATATTTTCCAACTACAGTTCTAAGTGTTGAAATCTAATTTTTTCACATGGGAACCTAAAATTTGCATTAAATTTTAGTCTTAAACAAAGTCACACAAAATTTATTTTAAATTTTTGCAACAAAACCACTTCCAAGTTTGAAAATTTCTCAATATCCAAAACAGATGTTTAGATTCATAAATTTCTTGACTCTATGATAAGACATTCTACAACTAGAGATTCAAAGTTCCTCCCTAGTAGAGTTGCCAATCTGTTGGTGTTTCTTCCAGCATAACCTTGAAGTACTCTAAGGGGTAGCCAACCCTTATTCAAATCTAGTGGCCAACAAATGAGTAAAGGATTCTAAGACTTTCACTCCCAGTCTTTAGGCTCTGTAAGACCTAGGAGAGTGTTCTTTATTGTGCTAAAGTGATGAATTTTTAATTGAGAACACATTTAATCACATATTGATTCCTATTATTTTCAAATAAATATAGTTCATTAAAGATTTGGCGAACCTTCAAGTAAACTATTAGCTATTTGCTAGAATTTAGGGAATACTTCAATCTCATACTTCACAATTAAAATTTTTTTAATGTTCAAATTTTGTTCTCATTTTAAATCCATAGCTAGCCATATCCCTAGTTAACTTACTTGCAATATTTCCTAACAAATAGACCATTGCTTCATCAATTGGGATAATGGATTCAAATATGTAACAGCCAGTAATACAACAACCATCTAATTCAAACATTGATGGACTATTGTCATACTTCTTTATAGTATTCAACTAACTGTATCTAGAAAACTACTTCTTACCAAATCCTATATTCAGGGCTTGAAGACTTGTGATTTTATCTATGAATTTAACCAATTCTTTGAATTGAAGCCAAAAAAAAACCACACATCCAATTAAAACAACTAGAGATGAACAAAAAGATCATTGATAATTTTTATTTATAAGATCTACATGAAATTACATAAGATAGTACATGCTTGAGAACTAAAATTTTATTTTATATTTGTATCTTCTATAAAACTAATTTAGGATTCATACATACATGACCCACAACCAAGATAATTTACTATTCTATTCATTGATATTTTCTACAGTATGTTCCTAAACTTAGCTTTTGTCCTAGACTATTTTTAGACCTAAAATTTGACCCTCTGTAATGAGCCATAAAATCCCTTTTATAGAAAAAGGGAGCAAAAAGTATTAGACTCAATTACATTTACATTTTATTTTATTTGAATATTATTTTTACAAGAGTTTGAGATGTTGCCCAATTAGTTATATGTAATCATTACAGAGTATGAAAGAGTAAAAGACAAAACTCTACATCAACTGAATGAAGTTGAGCTAGCCTTCCAAAATGAATACTTTGTTACTACAATAGCATTGAATCACCTTGTCCTTATTGACCAAAGAAGATTCTTCATTCATATGAAGAGTAAAATTTTATATACCAGTCAAAAAAAACATACCCATTGTCAAAGTTAGGAAGTTTGACACTTTTGCAACACACCAGCCCTAAATATTACCACATCAACACTAAAAACATAAAAAAACACAAACATGCTAAAGAAGATGATCTTGATGTGGTGGCTATGGTGTCATCAAAAATAAAAATGGGGCGGGGACACTACTCTGAGTCATAATCATCAATGTATACTTGCCAACACCTTATTCATGATGAAATTGGAGGAACCATCACCACTTCCTCAGTGCCATCTCCACTATCTAACGGTCTATCAAAAACCTAAATGGGATAATTATTTCTCCCTAGGTAAGTTTTACAATAATTTCAACTTTTCTTTTCCTTCTTTTCATACCCAACCAACTCCTTGCCCTTAAACTTGCCCATTTCTTCTGAAACATTCTAACTTCGTAGGTGCTAATTACTCCTTACAACATATTTCTTTAATTTCATGTGTTCCCTTCTACCCTTTGGTGTTTCAAGAGCTCCTTTTTTTTAACTTCGTCTTTAGGATTATTGTCCTTAGAGTCAAGCAAATTCAGTCTCCTAGAGCTTCAGACTCACTTAACAAACTTTCTTGACTTACTAATTTTCATAAAAACGAAAACAAGAACAAGAAGATTCCTAATTTGTAGAAAACCCTCACCACCCTAGGATTCTAAAATTCACAAACTATTATACCAATAATTGATAAGAGAAACTACAAGTAGCTACATACCTAGGAAAAGGTTTATCATGATATCTCTGAAATTCCTCACCAACCTACTTTCAAACATTACTTAATTTTCAACTTTTGAATGAAAAATATGGCCATTGACTCCTCATTATGTAACTAAGGGAATTTTCCTAGGGTTAGTAGATTAAAGTATTAACATATGACCAAAAGTGATAATGACGTGCAAATGAAAAACATGAAAACAAATGAAGGAATCTCACCAAAATGTCCTCATTCTCCATGGCTGACCTCCATTATACCTTCTTAACTTGCTACAGATATGATGTTACCCTCAGATTTATGATGATAAATGTAATGACAATGACAATCCCTAAGAAAATGTTGAAGGATTTTAAATTACAACATGCAATACTAAGCTACAATGCAACTAGTAAGCATCTAAACTATGTCTAATTATGTCAAATGAGATGTAACTATGCCTATGAAAAAATGACAATATTGCAAGATGACAAGATTGCAAGAAAATGACAAAATTTCCTAAGAAAAGAGTGCTTGAGATCTAGATAGCATGAGGTGACAAAATGAGACCAAAATTTTCATTTTATAGGAAATACAATTTTGAGTGAGTGGCCAAGATCAAATGTTGACACATGCCCTAGAATCAATGGGAAATATTCAATTTGACAACCCACAATTAGGGTTAGGGAAACACTAGGTAAAATTCAAAATGAATGAACATGATTGATTTTTTAGAAAATCAAATCAAGGGTTGACAATGCATCTGACAAGAGATAAGATTGGCACAAAAAAAGAGGTGGCTGGAAAATCAAATAATAAATGGAAATTATTTGATTTTTGAGGAAGAAGACTATTTTGAATTTAAAAAATATATTCAAAAAGGTGGGACCACATGATAGTAAATAATTATTTCAAATTATTTACTCAAAAGAGGGAAATGTTAGAATAAATAATTAAAAATAATTATTTAAGTAGAGAGGGTGACCAATAATTAAATAAATTCTTTAATCTATTTAATTATAAGAAGACTTAAGTATTTGTGATGTATTAAATAAAAAAATAAAATATTTATTTAATAATCAAGAAGACATAAAGCTTAAATATAATTAAATAAATTAAATTTATTTATTTAATAGTCATGAAGAATAAAGACACGTGAATTAATTAAATAATTATGAATTATTTAATGAATAGATGAAGGTGGAACAAGGACATAATTAAAATTTCTTAATTAGGCTAGGAAGAAAAAGGTGGAAAATAGAGTTTACAGGCCTAGGTATTTTTTAAGTATCTACACATTATATTGATCCATGCAAGTGTGCCAACCATTAATTATCAAGAAAACGCTTGTCTAAGAGAGCTTACAATAGGATGCTTGATTTTTTGAACCTTAGTCATTGATCACACATTAAGATAAATAAACTAATTATGAAAAAGCTAAAAATGCAGGTGATTAATGCCTTTTCCTAATCAGAAAAGCCCAAGTGGATAGACACCCACTCTTTCAACACATTTAATCATATACTTAGTTTTAAATAAATCCTGCCATGTTACATTTACCCACTTGCCCATTGGAATTAATATAATTGCATCTCATCACAATAGGATAGTAGGGAGTGATCTTGATTCAATCTCAAAATATTGGCTCGTACCCTACCTCACTTTATTTTCACCTTCCCATGTATACTAACATCTGATAGATTTGATGGTTGAAATCTCAAACACATGCTAGAAGAAAAGTTCTAATATGGAACTATTCTTATCATAGTGCCATCTTGGAAAAATTTAGTAGCATTCCATCTCCACTAGAATCCATCGAGGTCTTTGAAAATTTCCATGTGGTAGTGGCCTGCTTTCCCACTGAGAAGCTAGAGATATAAGTGGTTCCCTCATGGCATGGTGAGGAGTAGTGGTGATTTGACCATGTCACCCAACAGCCACTGTATATTTCCTTTTAATACTATTTTTCAATCATAAGATATTGAGCTCACTTGTAGCATAAAATAATGTATCTTTAGACATTTTCACACTCATTTGGGTCTTTCTTATGGATTTTGGGCTATTTTTTCCTATATTTAATGTTGAAATGTGGTCAACGCATTCACATTAGGTCTTGGACCCTTGTGAATCAATAAGAGTTATATGATGTCTTGTAAAAGTTTTGTGAAGCATTGTAAGCCACTTTCACACTTTCTTAGGACCTTTTTATTATAATTCACTTAAATAGCCTATTTTTATCACTTACCAAGCCTTATTTCAAAGTGTTGTAACAAAATTTTATACTTTTATAGGCTTTTCATAAATAATTTAATACTTTCTTATGTTTAAATGACCCCTTTATATACTTATAGGCCTTACTTAAGTGTGTTTTTTAGAATAATCCCATTGAACATTATTTAATAAACTTTAATTCCTGACACCCACTTAAATTTCCCTAGTGGGACCAAGTTACCAATAGGGGTGACTTAGTCCAACTTGGCTCAAAAATCAAAATTATTTCTAAATTTTGGCATGATATTATTTTCTAAACCTTGAGGTCGACCTATGATGTGGTGTTTTTGGGAAAATTTGCATAATCATGTATAAATATAGGATTTTCCTCTCATTTTTCATCTCCTAATCTCCTTAATTGACCTAATAATTCATTCACAATTCATCATCCATCTCAACTTAAGCAAGGTAAGGTTTTAGCATTGTAAGTCATGAAGATAGCTTTCTAAGGCATTGAAGGGTAGATTCTTCAACCATTGTTGCAAAAATTAAAGATCTATCATCATGGAAAGTCTCTAATTCCTTCATTTCATGTTCATGCTTCAGCTTATTTCATCAATTGGTTTAATTAGCTAAAAGGGGTTTGACCAAGTAAAACCGTCATTCCCTAACATTGAACATTTATCTTTCCTTCATTGTTTGTTTGCAGATTTAGGTGCTTGGATGGCTAGGACATGATTGAATAATAGGTTTCAAATTTTTTGAAGTTGTCTCCTTTTTGGAAAGGTCAAAATATCCACAAAAATTCACTTATAGTGTTGGAAATGAGAATTTCAAAATCAGACACCTGCGGAATATAAAGTGTAGACTGAGAGCTTCCATTTCCACTTTCAGATTTTCCCAAAAATCAAAGTGGACTAAGTCACCATCAATGGTGAATTATTCTCATTGTACATGATTTTCAGAGATTTCTATAGATCTGGATACCCATTTGGCTTAAACAATCCTTGACATAGTTTTCTATATCTAGGACTAAGTCGTCTAGAATAGCGTAAGTATCCTAGTAGGTCAAAATTCCAAAATCAGGAGCATTTCTAGTCTTCATTTAAGTCCTCGACACATTTTCTTGTGTACCTCTTTAATTCTATAACATTTTTTTTTGTTTCATGGTCATTTCTAGGTCATTTAGTATATGTTTGCATACTACACTATGTTTTCAAACACTTCACATTTCTTTAGTTTTCATTTATTAGTCAATAACTTTTATCAGTTTTTAGCATTTCGGTAATTGTCCTTTGATTTAGCTATCATTTTTTTTTTATTCCTTTCTCCTTTCAGGTGTAAAATCCTAGAAGTGTAGGAGAGTCCCCTATCCCAAAAATCTTTGGTTCATTTTGGTGAACCCAATTTTTGAATACCTTCTTGTTATACTTGGAGTCCATTATCATCCTAGAATTCACATTGCATTGTATCTTGCATTAGTTAAATTTCATTCTAGGGTTTCAAAATTTGCATTAGTGAAAGTGCATATAGGTTACACTTTTGCATCTTAAATCATTTCAAATTTCTAAAATTTCGCATTTACATCTTAGGTCTGCATCATACAATATAGAAAACATCAAAATCAATCATAAAAATCTAATTTTTTTGAAAAATATTTTTACTGGGACTCATTCACCACCTTGGTAGACTTAGTCCATTTTCTCCCTTGAAACTACCTTTCACAACACTAAAATCCCCATTTTTAAGCTTATGTATGCTGCCATTACATATATGTATATGTTGGTTGACTTTCTGTTACATGCATTTCAATAGATCTAGCTTAAATTAGCACATTTCATGCATTTTTTATTTCAAATTTGTATTTAAAACATTTCATCTTTCAAATTTTTGCATAATGTAATCATTAAATTACCTTGTTTCACACCTTAAAATTTTACTTAAACATTGCACTATGTTAGCATGTGTTCTCTTCAAGCATTCAATGTTTCTAGAATATCAAGTGGCTTGTGTGATTTTATTTTTCATGGACATAATCTAGGAAAGAAAAGTAAAACCTTTGATAAGCATTTTGCATGTACCCTCCTAGTACCTATCATATTTGTAAGAATTTCATAAGACAAGAGGATGCAAGTGCAGAAAATCATAACAATTGTATACACCTAAAAATGGTCACATCACATTGTCTGGTAATTAATTAAATATTTTTAATAGTTAATTAAATATTCAAATTTCATCTATGTATAAATAAATTTGAATAATTTATTTATATTATCCATTATTTCATTTTGATTAAATAAATAAGTTTATTTAATCATCTCTTTGTATTCATTTCTTAATTAATTAAATAAACATTACGATTTATTTATATTAATTATCATATAAATCTTAGTTTGAATATTTTATTCAAATAAAGATTAAAATATTCTTCTTTTCTTCTAAATATCATTTATAATTAAATATTTCAAATATTTAATTAATTCCTCTAATTCGATTCTAATATTCATTTATAATTAAATATTCCAAAATATTTAATATTCTTCTAAGTCACATCATGATTAAATATTCTAAAATATTTAATTAAATCTTCCATAGTTTAAAAATTAAAAATCAAAATGAAATTAAATGAAATTAAATAAATTTATTTATTTAATTAATTTTGAGATTTATCTTCAACACCCGTGAAACAAACTGCCCAAACAGAAAATTTAATTTTCTCTGTTTCTGTGCAGGTTTGTTCCCATGGGTTGAAAACAGGAATCCGTCCTTCTCTCCAACCTCTCAACCTCTTCCATATTCTTCTCAACCTCTCCATCTCCCACCTTTCAATCCTACCAGACAATCTCACAACCGTAGATTCTTACCAGCCGGGATTGTGCCTGTAAAAATCTATAAATATGACTGTCGGGCACTCCAAATCATATAGAAGTTTTAAGCAAGAAAATTATAGTCAAATTGCAAGCATTCATAGCATTCATAGTATTCATAGAATTCATAGTATTTTCATAGCATAGCAATAGCAGTATAGAATCATGACATCTTCCATTCACAACCCCTATGCATAATCTACAGCCCCTGTCCATATCCGTTAGTATCAGCAAATTTCAATTAGCATACAACATATAGAATTTCCTTTTGCATAACTTGTTCTACGGGTTGCCATTCGAAGAAGTAGAGCTTACACAAAATCTAAGAGCAGCAGCTTCAAATTCTTGAAGATAGAGGAAAATGAAACGGCTCTGAAGAAACTTTGTTTGCTTCATTTGATTTTAATTTCATTTCAATTTCTTCAGTTTAATGTTTCATTAGAGTGTTTTTGTTTCAATTTTATTACTCATAAAAACATCTACACATTTTTGGTGCCCACCATGGGGCTCTTGCCCCCTTTTTAATATCTTTTTGCAGTTTCTTTTGATAGGTTACAGACAAAAACAACGGAATAGCGCAGGAAACATCTTCGAGATTTCAATACCTAGTTTAGCGCATTTAATTTTTTTTGTAGTGCCTATGAAGTCTTTTGCAGCGCCCATAAGGTCTTTTGCAGTGCTCGTAAAGACTGTTGCAGCACCCTTTAAGTCTTTTGCAGCGCCCTTGAAGTCTTTTGCAGTGCCCATGATATGTATTGCAGTGCTCTTAATTAGTTTTGCAGCGCTATTAATTAGTTTTGCAGCGCCTTTAAAGTCTTTTGCAGCACTCGTAACTTCTGTTATAGCGCAATTTCTGTAATTTGTAATTTGTAATGTTAAAACAGTTTAACTAATTCTGACGCAACCGCAGACAGTTATTAAATTATTAAAGATAAAATGAAGCAATCCTAGGGTAGACACCTAACTTAAAATGAAGCAATCCTAGGGTAGGCATTTAAGGTAAAATGAAGCAATCCTAGGATAGAAATTTTACACTTTATTTTGGTCTAAAAAGAATTTTTTGTTTATGTGAAGCAACATCTTCACTTAGCTTAGAAAACCTTTATTTTTGGGCTTAAAATAAACTTTGATTGCTTTGTTTTTGGTGATAGGCCTATGCTCTCCCCTTAACTGGGTGATCAAAATGCCAAACTCACCTATTTCCATTTATGCAATTTCCTATTTTATTAGCACCTTTTAGAAGGCCTGCCGTAGTGGGAAAAAGTACTCACCCTACGGGAACGACCTAAGTGGGAACAACTAAAGCCAAGTTTTCCAACCTACTATAATCAAATGCGGATGGTTGATGAAAATCCCATTTGATGGTAGTGTGCATTGATAACCATACCCTTCTAAAGGTAGGGAGGTCTCTCGAGGGAGTCTATCATTTGCCGCACCGAATGGGAACCCTTATTAAGAACCTAGTGTAGTATCTTACCGAGTCAGTTTCCAAACATTATATTTATAATAGTGCAGGGGAGGGAAGAATCTACCCCCAAGATACTCACCATATAACTGCCAAGGATTGTTTGCTCAGGGGATCCGGTATCCACTTCCGTCACTCTGAGTATGCACCTGGAAAAGACAAAAACACGGGCGCCCTTTCGGGGGTGAAACGGCTGTGTGAATCGATGCAGTTTTAAGATGTGGGCTGTTGATTGCTATGATGACCTACTTGAGAATTAAGAGTGAGTCTATTTGAAATGATTATCATGTGTAAAACCCGTTAAAACACTTTTTGAACAACATTTTGGTTATACACTTGATGTTTAGCATAGGATTTAAGACAACTATTTTACAAATTGTTTGATGTGTTTTCAATACACTAATTCAGATAAGATCATCCAAAACACTCATTATCACATTGATTAATATCATGTTACGAGATTGGAAATCCATAACATTTGTAAAGAAATCTATTTTTAAAAGGATTAAGAAGCCAAAGAAACCCCTCAACCACAAGAAACTATTGAAGAAGCAACGATTCTTGTATCAAAGCCAAAAAGTTTTACTTAAATATAGAACATTTCTTCATAGGTATCACGATTGTGTTAGAGGTCTTTCAGATGATTATGCCATAGAACCTTTGTATTCACAAGCTTACTTTCAAAGAAGAGCCCTTTCTCAAAGGCATAACCATAGTCAACGCATTCGCTTCTGTTATATTCCCCAACCTGCAATTGAATATTCTACTCATCCAAATCAAATTTTGCAATAGAGAACTTAGAATACATTAGGCATCTATCACAAAATCCATCCTTTTACAAAGCCATGATCAAAACTTCATAAAGTGCAAAATCATCCTTTTCTTGATCTTTTGCTTATATTCCCGCTAACAGGATTTTCATCCTTCCACTTAGGGAACAACACAAGCTAAAGATTAGAAATTTTGTGTAAGTCATAGAATCTTCATTCTATCCTGACTTTTATATATATCACATAAATTGCACTATTTCACTCTTTTGATCAAAAGTGAGTAGAACTTGGAACAAAACCTATGCCTATCTTCACGAGATCTCAAAAATAAATGGAAAAATATGAGGGAGAAACCACTACAAGTAAAATGGGAGACCATACTGAAAAAGAAGAGGAAACGTTTAATCTTGATGAGTTAACAAAAGAAAAGCTTCAAGAAGCAGAACAAGATCCTCAATTCCATACTCTTATGGAAAAGATTTTAGAATGAAACAAAGAACGATACTTTCTTTCATTAGCTAATCAAGGAGCTAAGTTGCCTCACACTTTTGACATAGAAGGGATTAAACAAAGTCATGAAATCCCTCCTAATGACTTTAGTGCTCTTAATCAACAGATAAAAGAATTACAAGGGAAAATAAAAGAAATGCAAGGGGGTACAACGAAGAAATATGTTTTGGAAGACATATCTCCTTATCCATTTGATAGGAGTCTTCAAATGATCCCATTTCCAAAACATTGTGAAATTCCTAAGTATGATAGGTATAATGGAAAAACTGATCCCATTGACCATGTGAGGGATTTCCGAAATATGAGTCTTGAATTTTCCTATGACGATACTTAGTTGATGCGATTATTTCCACGAAGTCTAGGTGTACAATCTATGGAGTGGCTTTCAAAAATCACTCCACCTATCAAAAATTTTGAGGAGTTAATAAATCAATTTATATCACAATACTCCTACAACATTCAACACAAGATAACAATGCTTGATCTTTGTAAAGTAAAACAAAAAGTAGGAGAACCCTTCACTACATTTTTGCAAAGGTGGAGAAGGTTATTTGCATGATATTCCCATCCTATTCCTGAAAAGGAAAAGATGGATATCTTTATCAATAGCCTTGATCAAGAATTAAGCTATAGGCTTAACCTTCATTGTCCTCATAACTTTGAAAAATTGATTGAAAACGCAATCACCATTGAAGGAGCCTTTGTTAAAAGGGGAGTGATAAAACTTGATAATCCAAGTACATCAAATCAACACAATAACGATAAAACAAGGTTTTGGAACATAAACAAAAATGTTGTCAATGATGGTATAGTGGATGCAAATAATTTACGAACAAGACCATCTATTTTCAATCTATCAAGTGCTCCTCGAAACAATCAACAATAAAATACCACTCAACAATGAAACAATAATCAACAAGGACAAACCTCCAAGCAAGAAAACATGACCAATCAAAATACCAATCAAAATCGTGGTAATTTCAATAATAATCTTGGCAATACCCAAACATCAAATCCGTCCAGACCTTCATTTTTTTCAAATCGGTAGAATTTTACCATTTTGGGTCAATCTCTTGAGTCTGCTCTCAAGGAACTTCTTGATAATAAGGTTATCACCTTACCACCACAAAGAGATTATGAGCCACGAGTCAAACCCCCATCATGGAATGACTCGTCCGTGGATTCATGATATGCAAGTAGTACCATCAACGTATCATCAATGCATCAAGTTTCCATATGATGGACAAGAAACAACTATACAAGCTGATTACAATACTACCCAAACTTGTTCAAATCTTTGAGTAACTCAAGATGTCTTTGTGCCACACAATAGGGAAGCTCTTGATGTCCCTTCTTCCAATTTACAAGTCCAATTGCAAGAATTGACAAAGAATCTTGATACTAAGCTGAAGTTCAAAGACAAAGGGGTAGGTGAATATTCATTATCTCTCTGTACTTTACCTTCTTCTCCAAGGTCACATGGGCAGCCTACCTTATTAAATCAAAATATTGCAACACTTCTACATCTCAAGCTTCTGTGCCAATCACAAAATTTGATGGAAAATTCATTAGAGCTAACAATACTGAAGAAGAAGCTGAACATAGGGACGTCCTAAATTGGCTATACAAAGATGAAGATGAATCTCTCTTGCACATTAAGTTGCCTAAAGAACAATATGGTAAGGGGTATGCTATCATGCAGAAGATGGGCTATGAAGGAAATGGTCCTATAGGAAAAAGAAGAGAAGGAATTGTGGAACCAATTCAACCTATTTCAAAGCATTCAAGTGATAAAATAAGACTTGGATATGGTAAAGATAAAGAATAATCTACTTCACAGCAAACACAATCAACTCATGAAAGAGGATCAGTATTAGATAAACCGCATGAATCAATTTTCCAATTGCAGAATAGTTCAGATACTGATTCTAATGAATATGAATGGGACACCATTTATAATGATGAATTTTGGAGAGATAAACAAGTTGATACCATACATAAGTATGCACCTATTCTTATAGAAGGAGAAGGCTCAAGGCCTCCACTTGATTATGTTTTACAAAGCAATCATGACTCAAGTGAGGATGAATCAGATTCTAATGAGATTGACAATCAACAGGAGAATACCATCATAGACCTTGTCTACCATGAGGATGATAACCATATCATGACTTTGAAAATTCAAGACCTTACCCAACCTAATGATCCTATGCCTTTAGTTTATCCAGAACTTATTGATTGGGACATTGACTCACCTATCCATATTCCTACATTCAATAATGACGAGGACATTATAAATTTTCTTTGTTCCTCAAATGAAGAAAACAATTGTTTCATTCAAGAATCTCATACTCATGATTTTGATAAGGAGGGTGTCAAGTCTCTTAGCTACAAAATAAATGAAATAAAAGATGGATCTATTGGTGAAAGCCGAAAAATGGCAGTGATAGATCAACAAAAGAGAAAAATAAAGAGTGAATCCGACAGTGAAAACCTTTCTGAGGCACTGAAGGATGAGAAACTTGACACCCTTCCCAAGTATTATCATGAAAGATCTTCTATTTTAATTGAACCGACAGAATCAATCAACATAAGTACAGCAGAACAGCCAAAAGTTTTGCAACTTGTAGCATCATTAACAGTTGAAGAAGTCCTGAAATTAATGCAATTCTTGAAGGAGAATCAAATTAATTTTGCTTGGTCATATGCTGATATGCCAGGGTTAGATCCTAATCTGATAATGCATCATTTATCTATCCAACTAGGGGAAAAACATGTAAAGCAAAAGCTTAGAAAAATGCATCCGCATGTTGCATTATTGGTCAAAGAAGAATTAAAGAAGCTTTTGGATGTTGGATTCATTCAAACTATTGACTATGCTGAATGGATTTCCAACATTGTACCTATTTCAAAGCCAGATGGAAGGATCAGAGTTTGTACAGATTTCAGAGATTTAAATAAAGCTTCTCCCAAAGATGACTTCCCTTTACCCAACATAGATATGATTGTTGACTTAACTATTGGCCATGCAATGTATTCAT
This sequence comes from Sequoia sempervirens, assembly GCA_007258455.2. NCBI lineage: Eukaryota > Viridiplantae > Streptophyta > Pinopsida > Cupressales > Cupressaceae > Sequoia > Sequoia sempervirens. The sequence goes on from VDFB02270651.1 coordinate 715,116,924, forward strand.
TAATGGATGGATTTTTAGGATATAACCAGATAAAAATTGCACTAGAGGATCAAGATAAAACAACATTTACATGTCCTTGGGGTACATATTGTTGGAATGTAATGCCATTTGGGTTAAAGAATGCTGGAGCCACTTATCAAAGAGCAATGACAACTATCTTTCATGATATGATGCATACATTCATGGAAGATTATGTTGATGATTCACTTGCCAAATCTCACACACGGGAAGAATATTTGGAAATCTTATCAAAAATCTTTATCAGAATGGAGCAGTTCAATGTTTGATTAAATCCAAAGAAATGTGTCTTCGGCGTTACATCTGGAAAACTCCTAGGATACATTGTTTCAGAAAAAGGTATAGAGGTTGATCCAGAAAAAGTACAAGCTATAATGGACATGCCGCCACCATGAAATATCAGTCAACTTCGATCATTGCAAGGAAGATTACAGTCCATCAGAAGGTTCATATCTCAACTGGCAGACAAAAGCTTGCCATTTACATATTTATTGCATAAAAATGTCTCATTCAAATGGGATGACAAATGTGAAGCAACATTCAATCAGATCAAACAATATCTTACGCATCCACCAGTTGTAATTCCACCTATTCTAGGAGAGCCACTCATACTCTATATTTCAGCAACAGAAGTATCTTTGGGAGCATTGCTAGCACAAGAAGATTCTACAGGTAAGGAAAGGGCCATATATTATATCAGCAGAACTTTAACAAGACATGAGTTAAATTACAGTTTCATTAAAAAAGCTTGCCTTGCAGTGGTGTTCGCTTCTCAAAAGTGGTGACATTATATGTTGGCTCATACAGTTAAGCTGATAACAAAGATTGATCCATTAAAATACCTATTAAGCAGAGCTACTTTAACAGGAAGACTTGCAAAATGGGTAATGATCTTAAGTGAGTTTGATATTCACTATGTGGATCGAAAAGATATTAAAGGATAGGTCATTGCAGATCAATTAGCTGAAGCACCTTTACAAGAGGAAAATCCAATGCACATTGAGTTTCCTGATGCATGTCTTCACAGCAACAATTCAGAAATCATGGACATTGTACTTTGATGGATCTTATACACAATATGGCTCGGGGGCAGGGATTCTCTTTGTTACACCTGAAGGACATACCATTTCACGATCATATCGGTTGATGTTTCCTTGCACAAATAACATAGTTGAATATGAGGCATTGCTCATAGGATTAAAAATAGCATTGGAATGGCGGATTACAGAGCTGGAAGTCTATGGTGATTCACAACTTGTCATTAATCAAATTAATGATGACTATCAAACTAAAGATGATAAGTTGCTACCTTACAAGAACATGGTGGATGATTACAAGAAGTATTTTGTGTCAATTAAGTTTTCACAAATATCAAGGATTGATAATAAAGCTGCAGATGCAATGGCTACCATTGCTTCCTTATTACAACTTTCAGAAGATCAAACTAAGTACGAATTCTTGGTGGAACAATTGTTCTCTCCCGCCTATGATAATCCTGAAACTCAAGTCATATGTCATTTAACCGGTTCTGATTCACCTTTATATGGCAAGACTTATACCTATTTGAAAGATAATATCTTACCTTCAGATTTATCCTGTAACCAAAAATGGAATTTCATTTGCCAATCATCCCGTTATACCTTAATTTCCAATATCCTTTATCGACGTGGTCTTGATGGTACACTCCTTAGATGTCTTGAATGTGATGAATCTGAAAAAGCCTTACAAGAGGTTCATGGTGGTGTTTGTGGAACTCATTCGAGTGGTTTGACCTTAGCCAAGAAACTTGTCAGAATGGGATACTATTGGCCAACCATGGAGAAAGATTCTTTTACTTTTGTCAAGAAGTGTTCTAAATGTCAGATTCACAGGAATCTTATTCATGCACCTGCGCAAGAACTGCAATCTTTCACTCCGACATGGCCTTTTTCTCAATGGGGACTTGATCTTGTTAGAAAAATTCACCCTTCATCGTCAAATGGGCATAAATTTATCATAACAGCTACGGAGTATTTTACAAAATGGATTGAAGCTATTCCTCTGACAACAGTGACTGGTAAACAAATATATTCATTTATCCTGAATTACATTATTTGTAGATATGGAATTCCTAATTCTATAATTACTGATAATGGAAGGCCTTTTAAGAATCAAGATGTTGATGAACTTTGTGGAAGATTTCACATCCAACACAAATTTTCTGCACCTTACTATCCACAAGGTAATGGTCAAGTAGAAGCTTCCAACAAAACCATCTTGAAGATATTAAAGAAGATAGTAAATGACGCTGGTCGTGATTGGCACGTCTAATTAAACCCAACTTTGTGGGCATACAGAACTAGTGTTCGCACACCAACAAGAGCTACCCCATATGCCTTGGTCTATGGAGTAGAAGCAATCTTACCACTAGAAGTAGAAATACCTTCGCTTAGGGTTTCACTTAAGGGATTGATAAGTGATGAAGATTACAAGGTTTCTTGCCTACAAGAGCTAGAATTGTTAGATGAAAGACGTCAACATGCAGCTAATCATTTGAAGGGTTATCAACAGATTATGTCCCGTAGCTACAATCATAGAGTTAAACCATGGATATTTCAAGTGGGTGATTTAGTATTAAGAGAAAATCCACGTAATCAACAAGATAGAGAAAAGAAAGGGAAATTTGAACCTAATTGGCTTGGTCCATTTGTTGTCATTGCAGCATACGGTTCTGGTGCATATCAGTTATCCACGTCAGAGGGGGACCTGTTTGAAGAACCGATCAATAGTATTCATCTGAAGAAGTTCTATGTATAAAAAGTCCTGAAAAAATAAAAAAAATCATAAAAAGTTCTGAAAAAATTAAAAAAATCAGAAAAATCCTGAAAAAGTACAATAAAAACAAGTAGTGAAAAACTGGGAAATAGGCGCTACTTGTGTTAAAAATAGGCTCCTTCATTTATTAGTTTATGTCTTGTTTTCACTTTTGGCATTATCCATCCATATTTATCCTCATCTGTATATATCTTTCATATCCATATCATACAAGGGAATCTTATGTTTCATCATGGCTTGATGAAATTTGTACATATCCATACTCTTTAGGTAGTGTTTACACTGGGGGCAAATGCAGAAACATAGATTGAACAAGAGAGGGGAAATAAGCTTTTTGAACATTGAAAACAGACACAAAAACAGTTTGACAAAACACAACAAACATTGCCATATCAAATCAACCATAACATGTTTATTCAATACCAATGGAAATCGAAACGACATGATCCAAACAACTATCGAAATGAGAACATCAAATGATGATAATCAAAATTGGATGATCTTAATCTGAATAATGTTTGAAATATTTTAAGCAAGATTTAAATGGTTGTTTGATTTGCTATCATATCTCTGGAGTAATTCAATGATGTACTAAACTAGAAAAGCAAGGAAGGAGTATGATTTTTCTTTGTCTGCTGTTTGTGAGGAAATCATTAGTACTATGCAAATTGGTCGCGAGACATGCTCTACTACGTATCATGGATGACATTTCAGAATTTGCATGAGAAAAGGATTAACTTTTGTCTGTTTATGCAAGTAATACTCAAGTCACCTTGGTTTAATTATACCAAGATGCTTGTATTAACTTGCTATATCAAAAATCATGAAAGCAATACTCAGGTCATCACTGGTGCTAACATACCCTTTGATGCTTGTATTAACTTTCAACATTTCAAAGCTCTATGATGATATAGAAAGCACAAATAAGCTCTCCAAATGGCAATATTGTATGGATGTCCTACATGGTTAGTATAGATTGCATTCATGTTAGAATATGCATTTTGCATTCATAAATTTTCCAAAAAACTGGTAAAGAATCAAATGGTTATATATTTCCGAAAATATGACTGAGTATATTTTGACATTCATAAAAACATCATTTCATACATTTTTCATACATATTTGCATTAGAAAATCATAAAATCAAAGCATACATCATATACATCATGCATTTATTCATCAAATAGATTTCATTTCATAAATCATGTATAAATATCATAAATCATGAAACCATCATATCATACACATCATATAGACACATCATATATCATCATAAATCATTGCTGCATTTTATATCTCACAAAAATAAATGTCAAAATGTACAAGGATGTCAACTATAAATGGTATAACATCATCAAAAATGGGATCATCTCAAGGTGTATACAAAATGTCTCAATAGAATATCATGAAAATATCATCTACAATGCACTAGGCAGTGCTATCCTCTGATGGCGCTGGTCTGGGACCTGTACCACCTGCTCCTGATGGACCTACTCCGCCTGTCCCTGGTGGCCCTCCTGGAGGTAATGGCTGTGTTACACCCCTGCTGGTAGTACGAGACCGACCATGAGTAGATTGTGACTGAGTATAACTCTCCCTCCACTCAGGTGGAACTGCATCATGATATCTAGTCCTATAAAAATTAGCCTCCCGGGTGGCTCTGGTAACCTCTCTCATCATATCACCAAGAAGGGTGCTACCTGCTACTCTCTATAGGCTATCAGCCAAAGCAACGGCCTGCTCACCTCGCTGTCTCGCTATGTCCCTCTCAGCAGTAACTGTAGTCAACTGTCCCTGCAACTGTGAAATCAAGGCCTGTGCCTGTGCTAACTGGGTCTACAAACTCTGTATTGTACTCTGTAAAGAGGAGAGCTGACCTGATACTACCGGATCTACTGAAGGAGATGGGTCAGTATGTCTCATACGTGATCCACCTCTACCACCTCTACCACCTCTCCTACCACCTCTCCTGCCACCTCTATCTCCACCCCTACCATCACCACCATCATCTCCCTCTGGGTCATCATCTCCTCCACTCTCATCATCATTACTGTCCTCTGAATCATCATCCTCTGACCCTGAGTCCCTCTGTCATTGTCTTTGTGCAATAATAGGAGCAATAGCCACATCAGGATCAAACATACGTGGTGTCGGATGCTCTAGGACATACTGAAAATACTCGGGTGTTGTCCCTGCATCAAGGACATCCACTCGGTAATCCCACATCTGTGCTCCCAAACTGGTGAACTCTGCCACCACTGTCTCATATGAAATCCATGGACCCCATACAGCAAGCTCTGGCTGTCGTCGTGCATAAATGGCTGAACCCATAGGCATACCCTGAATCCGACCAAACTGTCGACATACTCGGCAAGCAATAAATCTCTCAATGATCCATGTAGTCCGCCCAATCAAAAATCTGGAAGTACATACATATGGCATCTCTCTCGCATCCTCTGGCCATGGCTCACAATCTAAATACGGTCTCCAACATACTGTATCCAAACTATCCAATAACCGCTGCCAATGCACTAGTTTGCCCAGTCTTGGCTGAGCAATAATGTGAGCATATCTCCATTTGTATGATCGACCAGTTGGTCGCTGTCCTCGAGTCAATGGACATAAAATAGCAAAGTGCTCCCATGCCCATATCTATAATAATGAGCACCCAACAGCAAAACTCCGGCCTCTACCATATACAATATGATGTAACTCATCATATTGGTGGGCTAGCATGCATGTACCCCATGCATACCATGTCCCCTGCATCACCATACTCTCTAAAACACGACCCCATCCAATCGCAAACCCCTTCAACCTATGGTCGGGGCACAACACACCTCCAATGAATCCTACAAGTACAGATGGTAAAGGTGGATATGTATCTGTAATCTCGCCCCATGGGATAAAGTATCCAACAATCTGACCATCTCGGAAAATCCGTCTCAAAGCATCAGTGCCTCCAACCTCTCGGCTATCAAAAACAACTATCTCTCCCATCACTGGGATCCGTAGGATACGATATACGTCCTTAGGGGTCACTGTAATCTCGCCTGTCGGTAAATGAAATGTGTTGGTGTCACTATGCCACCGCTCTGCAAGTGCTGTCAATAGAGCCCTGTTGAGGCAAACCTCAGGCATATCAAGCAATGAACTCAATCCACACGCATCAATGACATCTCGATCAGACTGTAACAGATGAGGAATCAAACTCCATGTACTAGGGAATGCCTCTCATGACTACAAAACACCTAATCTCTCCTGTTGATCCATCATCAATACAAAATCAATATCAAATCATTACGAGTTATCAATCAGAACACCATATCATATCAAGCTATTTGTTTTTCATTTTCATGGAAAGCGGATAATTAACATCATGCTTATTTTTAACAACTTTAGAAATAAACATATCAATCAAATAATTTGTTTTTTGTCATCATGAAAAGCATATTTATCAGTCCTATTTTTTTTTAACAACTTTAAAAGCAAATCTATCAGCTCTTATTTGTTTTCCAACAACTTTGGAAACAAATTTATCAGATAACAACAACATATAATCAAAGGTGCTACAAAACTGCTTATGGGCGCTACAAAATTTTTCATCAGCGCTACAACATCAAAGGCGCTACAAAATTAATCATGAGCACTATAGAATTTATCAAGGGCGCTATGGAATCATATGCGCTACAAAACTAGTCAATGGCGCTACGAAATCTATCAAATGCGCTATGATATCATATGCGCTACAAAAAGGATCAATAGCGCTACAATATCTATTAAATGCGCTACAAAATCAATCGCGCTACAAAAACTATCAAATGCACTACGAAATATTTCAAGGGCGCTAAAACTCATTTTTTTACATCAAAACATTGAAAAACGTGCACAAAACAGAATTTTTTTGAAAAGCAGGAGATTTGCGGAATACATACCGGATGTCTGTAGTGCGTTGGCCGCTGATGTCCTCGGATACGCTCGAAACGGTGCTGGTGAACTGGAAGTGCCATAATTATCAACTCAGAGCTCAAAATTTACAAATTCTATTAGGTTAAAATTCAAAACATACGGAAATGGTATTTTACCCTATAATGGTGGGGCTTTACCACATTTAATGCAGATAAGCAGTTAATACTTTCTTCACTACTTTTTTCATATTTCACATCTTTCCTAATTAATTTTTCTTTCAACCATTATTTCTAAACAATGAATCGAAGATTCAAAAACCGCGTAAAAAAATCTAAAAAATCTAGTAAAAATAAAAAAATAAAAACAAAAAATCAAAAAATTCAAAATATTATCGACATTCATCATTTTATGGGGTATATACCTATATTTTGACAACTGGACAACAACATTTCCAAAAATTGTAATTCTTTTGAAGCAACAAGCGTGAAAAATCACATCACCAAGAGGTAAAGGCGTAAATGTATACAATCTAAAAATGGTCACATCACATTGTTCGGTAATTAATTAAATATTTTTACATTTAATTAAATCTTTGAATTTCTTTATCTATGTATAAATTTGTACTCCTTAAATAATTTATTTATATTATCCATTATTTTCATTTTGATTAAAATAAATTTCCAAGCTATTTTAATCATCTTTTGTTTCATTTATCAAATTTCATCTAAATAAAAGATACGAATGCCATTTATATTAATTATCACACCCTAGTTTGAATATTTCATTCAAAATAAAGATTAAAATATTCTCTTCTAAATATATTCTTTTTAATATCATTATTTATAATTAAATATTCCAAAATATTTAATTAATTCTTCTAATATTTCCCTATATTCTTCTAAAATATATCATACTAAATATTTCAAAATATTTAATTAAATCTATGTTTTAAAAATCGCAAAAATCAAAATTCATTAAAATGAAATTAAAACAAAATTTCTATTTTAATTTGGGGATTATTCTTCTCACAACATCCTGAAGCAACGGTCAAACAAAAAATTTAATTTTCTGTGTTTCTGTGCAGGCTTGTTCCCGTGGGTTGAAGACAGGAATCCATCATTCTCTCCAACCTCTCAACCTCTTCCATCTTCTTCTCAACTTCTCCATCTCTCACCTTTCAATCCTACCAGACAATCTCATAGCCGTAGATTCTTGCCAGCCAGGATTGTGCCTACAAAAATCTATAAATATGACTGCCGGGCACTCCAAATCAGATGGAAGTTTTAAGCAAGTAAATTATAGTCAAATTATAAGCATTCATAGCATTCATAGAATTTCCATTCATAGCAATAGAATCATGGTGAGCTATTGTAGTAGTATCTCATAGTATTATTTCATTTTGCTGTACCCCCGCGGTATAATTCCATACCGGTCTATATCTCATAGTATCGTAATTTCAATTAACTAGCATACAAAGATATAGAATTTCCTTTTGCATAACCTGCTCTGCTGTGTTGCCATTCAGAGAAGCAGAGCTTACACAAAATCTAAGAGCAGCAGCTTCAAATTCCTAGAGATAGAGGAAAATGAAACGGCTCTGAAGAAACTCTGTTTGCTTCATTTGATTTTAATTCATTTAGTTTTCTTTAGTTTAATGTTTCATTTTTTGTTTTGTTTTCATTTAGAATACTCATATAAATATTTTCAACACAGTTCTACATCAGGAGCTAACATATACACTCTGCACTTTTCTTTTTTAGTTAGTGCATTCTTTGTCGACCTCTAGAGCTCACTATACCTACCCCATATATCCACACTTAGCCTAATTTAGATTGTCTATCTTCTCATGACTTAGTTGGCAAGGAATCCATTGCCTGAGCCACAAACCACCTATTATGATTCATTTAATTTTCAAAAAATGGCAACCTATAAATCCCTAAACCTAATATGCATTTAATGCCAGATCCTTGTAAACTCGATTTCATTCTATTCTTGATCTCTTTTGTAATCTATTGCTGCTCCACAAGTCATATCATGAATCAAATGGTCACAAAAGTAGGTAAACCAATCAAATTCATGCACTATGTCAACTACCAAACCAAACTAGTGTTCATTCTATCATATCCATTAAGGATCTTCAACTTTGAATTTGGTCTATCAATCTTAGATCTTCACACCATGATCTATCGATCTTCCTTTATCCCTGTCATCTTTAAAACACAACCTTTAGATGAGTTTCCTTTAAACTAACACCATTGTTCTCTAGTTTTTTGTTTCTAACCATCACACACACTTAACCCATCAATTTTTTAGTTAGGGCATCAAATTCAATTTTTCACAATGAGAAGTATACTTGTGATCACTATATGATTCCCATCCATTGGTCTTTGTCATTGTATCCAAATCATAATTTCTTTTCCTAGTGCAACATTATTTGCATGCAAAGAGAGGAAATAATTATATGCAGGATTAATGTGATGCAATAGAAAGCTTCCACCTATCTCATAGAATAATTTCCCTCAACACTCCATCACACATTTGAGAGTGAACCTACTAAAATATTTATTTCTACCCTTGAGTGTATCATTGAAAGCTTCATGTCTTGAAGGGGTACAAATGTGATCTGAACACTCCTCACAATGAAATCTCATTTCACCATTTGTCCCTACTTATGTGATCCTCCATATCCTTCTTCCCATCATGTATCACAAATATGAGTTGAGTGGTTAAATACAAAAATGAAATGAACTAAACTCTTGTGATGCAATTTTAGTAGTTGATCTTTGAGAACCTTTGCATAGACTGCTAATTAATCTCAATTGCACATCACATATTGTATAACTCCCATTTTCTTCACAACAGTGATGCAAAGCAATTAAGTGATGGTTGTTAGATTTTCTCTATCAGTTCTATGCCATTGATTTGTCTCCATCATGTATCGGTCAAAGAATATGTCAAGGTAAGCTTCAAAACATGATGGAAAGAACATGAGCAATAGTCATCCAATCTCCATGCTCCAATCTCCACCATTGAACTCCATCATCACATATTCTGCAAACACTAGGTTGTGATAATACACAAAGAATGATGTGAAGTATTACCATGATGCACACACTCAACCAACTAATAGTGCTATAAAAATGGGTTTGGTCATCCTCATGAGACTAATGGCTTAAGTGATCTATCAAATTTCTAGCTACTATCTATATCTAGTCAACGAATAAATAGAAACCCTATTCATCACCATGACTGTAATAGTTAGGGTTTATATACAAAACCTTAGTTTGGCCAAAGAACATAAATAAGTCATTTTTTAGCACATTCCACATCCCATGAATCTATAATTCACACCTTTGAGAAGCTCTTGAAATACCCATATCAAATTTGGTCTTACCTTTGACATCTAGAAGTAACCTTTGCAATATCATGAAAAAATTTCTTGACAACTTTGCATCTTTTTTAGCAACATCGTAGCTTTGAAAAACATGCTCTTCTCCATCATATTGCACCAACTCTTCCAAAACCTAATCCTCTAATATCAATGACATATATACCTTCATTGATCTACCTTTTTACATCAATGACAATATTATGCCAACATACACATTTATGCACTAAAAAAAAAATATTCCATACTACAAAGAATGACTTATTTCTCTATAGAAGAATGCACATATAAAATGTCATCACCACAATATGTTTTGACACAATGGCTATGGCTAAGTGAAAATTAAAGAGAAATGGTTATTTTACAGAAAAGGATAGGAATCCTCCTCCCTATGGTCATCATGGATACAATAGGTAGGTTCCTCATCATCATAGACCCACTAGGAATCCAATTTGGCAAAATGCAAGTCGAAGGATGTACATTGTTAGAAATAGATTTGCAAGACCAAGATGGGTTCTTTTTCACTCAAATAGATGTTTGAATAGATAAAAAGAAGAGATTTTTGATATATGTGAAGATGATAGATCTTGATATTTATAAAGGGAAGGTTTACAAAGAAAGCAATATGAAAGAAATTCAGGGTTTTTGAATCAAATTTATAAAGATAGTGAAGTAGATCTTAGATCTAACAAAAGAGAAAAAGAATTAGGGGCTAGGATTCCAGCAAAATCTAATAATTTTCTTAAAACCAAATCTCATATAGGAAATGCAACGAACCACACAAGGGCTCCTTTAAATCCAAAAGATCATCAAAAACATTTGAATAATGCTAAGAAATCACTAGGTCATAGAAGTACGATGCATTAAGATAGAGAAAATGGCATGCATGAGAAACATGTTGGTTAAGATAAGAATGAAGACCAAAATAAAAGGTAGTTATAGAAGTGAAAAAATCAATATTTTCAAAATGGGAAACCTTCTATTGAACCAAAAGCACAATCACAAGTTGCTACTAAGTAAAAGATTAGAAAAAAAAACTGATCAGGCAGCAATTTCAAATGTTATGCACCAAAGGAAGGGAAAAAAGAGGCCCAACAAGAAAAAAGAAAAAAAGAAAAGAGAAACCAATATTAAGAAGCTTGCATTGCAATGGAAACATAAAGAGACAGTATGATGTGAAGTCTTGATATAGAAATCTTCAAATCAACAACTCTAGACAAATGAAAGTGGATCACAGCAAAAGGGCATTGTCAATATAACATTTCCTGAGGATCTACTACAAGCTCAAATTCATGACCTTCATCAATGAGCCTTAATTTGTAAGTTATAGAACCTTACTTTAGATATAGAGTTATTGAAGGATCTATTATTTGAAGAATGGGAAGGGGTTTCAACAGTCTTTTATTTGGATCAAACAAAGGGAAGTTTTTTGTAATCTTTGATAAAAAGATCCAAAGATATTCTATTTACAAAGTAAAGTCTTTGGTTTTTGAAGACTCTAGTTTGTGCATGCAACCATGGGCACCAAACTTTAAGCCAAAAAATTTTGAGGCCAAATTTATTCTGTCTCGGGTCCAATTGCATTCCCTAGCCCTAGAATATAGAGAACTCAAACTAATAGAAATTATGGCAAATCATGTAGGGATTTTTCTAAAACATGATATGAAGTTCTTTAGAAACCCATCAAAGCCTATTAGGGTGTATATATTACTGGATGCCATAAAAACCTTTACAAGCTAGAAACATATAAATTCTATGTTTAGTAAGTGGGTTTAGGAAATTGTTGTGTCTACATGTAACACCTTTTGTGCCTCATGACCGCAATAAGTTTCTATAAGCTATGCTTCCAATCATAAGTAGTATGTGAATTCAATGATGCTTTGATTATGTTAATAATGTTAGCTTTGTCAGTTAGTGATATTGTATTAGTGAAGGGGACGGGGTTGTATCACTCGCTTGCGAGTGCCCTACGATTCTAAGATTTCCTCTTCACAGTGTGTCTAATCATATTATGTATATATGCACGTTCGACATGCTCTTTGTTGCAGGTTGGCAGGTACATGACATCGACTCCACCTGGTTTCCAGGTCTGAGCGTGTCCCTTGACCAACGGAAATTAATTGGGAGATAGTCACCCTAGTCATAGCATGTTGTTGGGTTGTCGTTGGGGTCAGTTGTTTTAACTTGGTCAGTTCCCCTTGAGTGTTTATTTAATTTCAAGTTTAAAGTTTATTAAATGACTTGCGTAGTCTAATTAATGATTAAATGTGTTTAGTTGCAAGCTAAAAGTGATTAAATAGCTTTTGGAAATTATAAATGATGAATGTTTTGTCTTATTGAGATGTTGGAAAATTAGTGATTAATTAATTAATTTAATCGAATTAATAAAATAATCTAATTTTGAATTAGATTTATTTTATTGATAATTTGAATTAATTGTGTGAATTAATTAAATGATCCCTATGAATTAAAAGTGTGAAAGATTTAATTCTTTTGTTGAAAATAAAATGCTAAAATATTTTGAATTCAAATTGGAATTAGAAATGGTTTAAAGTTATTAAAAAAAATTCAAATGTTTTCTTATGCAAGACTTTGGGGTAAAAAGGATATTTTCTTAAATAGTTGACTATTTTGGGGAAAGATATTTTGAAGAGTTGAATAGGAATTTGAAATTGAATTTAGTTTGAATTTTGAAAGTGAGTTTGCATTTTGGATTGGAATTTAATTAGAATTTGAATTTGAATTAGAAGTTGAATTTGAATTTGAATTTGGAAAGTTTGGAAAAAAGATATATTTTTAGTTAGGGTTTTTCTTTCAACCTCTCCATGGATTCTTGGTTTTGGAAATTTGGGTGGAGAGGCTTGGAGGAGGCTAAGATGGTGGAGTTGAAGGAGTGCTTGGAAATCTCCATGGTGGAAGCTTGCAAACTTTGGAGAAAACATAAGGTTCTACCTTTTTCTCCCTTCCTCTTCTTGCTCATTTGAATGATTAAAACATAGTTTTAGATTCAATAAAAATTCATGGAAAAGCTTTTCAATTTGCAAAATGGTAAATGGTAGATAGATTTGGAATGGAAACCAAACATGAAATTTAAAACCAAGTTATGGAAAGAAAATCCAAGAAATCTCAATGTTAAACTAGTTTTGAAAACCCATTTTCTTGTTTGAAATAAGTTCTTTTTGGGTTTTGAATTATTTTTGCAATATGTGCTTGAAATCATAATTTGGGTATGTATATTTGTGAATATAACCATATATATTAATATATGGAAATACCCACAAATATATATACAATATATTTGTTATTTTCGAAATTTTAAAATATGGGTTTAACCCAGGAAAATTCTGGTAAATTCGTTTTGAAAAAATGCAGTAAAATAATTTTAATTTTTTTTATTATATTTGTTTTTGGGGTGGTTGGGGAGGTCAACCCCCACCACCGCCGCCGTCGCCGCCGCCGCCGCCCGCAGGGGAGGTGTCGACTGTGTGAGGACACACAGCCACCGCCGCCCACAGGGGGGCGGGCTGTGTGTAAACACATAGCCACCGCCGCCCGCAGGGGGGGTTTGTGTGTAACCACATAGCCACTGCCACCCGGCAGGAGGCAGGGGCTGCGTGCCCTCGGGCCAGCCTTTTCCCAATGTCGGTTTGAAAAAATTCGAAATTGCTTTTTATTTATGTCAATTTAAATTTATTTTTTAATGAATATTATTTTATATTATATTTTATATAATATTTATAATATTTAATATTACATATTATATAAAATATAATATATTTAATATATATTAAATTAATTGAAATTTGGTATAAGTTAAAATATGTTTTATTCAATTGGTTAAATCATAAGGTTTTGGAAATGATTAATTGTAATATAAAAGTTATTTGTTATATTTTGTAATTAAATGGAATTCTTCTTTTTATATTTGTTAATATAATAGTTGGCTAAATTGAGTAGCTTTGCACATGAAGGTATATTCATACTTTGAATATTTGTTTGTAAACTAATCATGTCAACATGCTTTTATATTTAATTGTATGGATTTCGCAATGGTATTTTATTTAATAGACGCGTTAAGGGGTGTCATAATTCAAATGTATTAAGATGATTATCGTTGTGCTTTTAGAGGCAAAAGTGGAGTTTGGAAAATCTAAGGTCTTATTTGAAATATTGATTTTAGTTGATTGAATGTCCTATGTTGCAAAATGGATTAAGTGTTTTAAATTAAATGTTATTTATTAAAATACCTTGAGTTTGATTATGTTAGTGAAACTTAGAGAGAACGGTTGACTTAAATTTTAACCAGATAGCTGCATTATTAACGTGTTTTGAATTATGATTATGGTTACGAGATTTAGAGTAAATTATCTGTTCTTTAAATATCTCAATATCATGAAAAGAAATGGGATCAATTGATTGGATAGATGCAAGTCATGAAATCTGTGATTGAATGGATTTAGGAAATCCGAACATTAGTTTACCTATTGGTCTGAAATGTTTCAGTGCTTAATTATACGCCTTCGATGTTGTGAAATGAAAGTGAATGTTTGTGAGTCTTCCAGATATGGGTTCATTTATTGTTATGGGTGGTTTACGTGAGTTTATATGATTGTTGGCTTTAAGTCGTTTCTTGTTGATCATGTAAGTCTTCCAGCAGTGTTTTCTTAAGATGATGTTATGTCTCTTATGTCTTGCTTTGGCTATCTTGGATTATGTGTGAGTTAAGCTTAAGTGGTTACCTGGTTCTTTGAACGGGTTGTGTGACCTCGTGATTCGTGGTTGTGTTGAGTTATCAGTTTGTTATGTGGGCCTCAGTATGTTAGTCAACCTTGTGTTAGCCTTGGGTAGTGCACGCTTTGGTTTCAGTTTTGGACATCCGTAGTGATGTGTTACCTGTTGAGGTGATTGGTTATTTGTGTTAAGTGTTAGTGCATTGTCTACCCTTGGCATGTGGTTGAGTTTTGTGTTGTCGATAGGGGAGTGGCTTTCAACGAGCGCCGGGCCCAAAGTGGTTCCAGGATAACTCGTGTGAGAGTCAGTTAATTAAGTGAAAATTAAAATAACTTACTAGGGAGAGAGTAGCTTTGAACATTAATAAGATAATTTAGCCTCGCTCATTGGCTCAAGGGCTTGTACGAGACTTGAGATGAGTCGGGAAGGCCTGGAATGGCAAGATCATTATCTTGTCTTCTCGAAAGATAATCGATTCCGCTCTGGTGTGCATATGGGGCCGGGTTCGTGAGAGGTTACCAGGATATCCCTAGAGGGGGGCCGGGACCTAGGAAGAACACCATTGGATAACCAATGCAGCCTTTGCGATGACACTCCTCCTATGACAGCAGTCGGTATGGTGTTGTACCGTTGGTTATTTTGTACAGTGATTGTACTCAATTTTTGTACTCTGGAAGCATTGTAACCTTGATGTTAAGTGATGTGGAATATGTTCTTGTTTGCAGTTCAGTTTTTGAGTTGGCCTGTGTCTAGTGGTAGATGGTCTTGTCTAGGAAATCCTTGTTACTATCTCCTAGCACGGAGGGAGTGGGGCCTTTGGGTTCCACGTGGTCGGGTGGCGTGCATCTTTGTCCGTTGGTTCTTCTTCATGTTCGTGTGTTCGTAATTTCCAGCTGGAGAGCTCGTGGGAATCAGTTTCTTCTCATGCCTTGTTCTTTTAGTTCTTATTGTATTTTATTACCCCTCAGTTGTTATCGAGGTGGAGTTTGTAATATGTAATCATGTAGTTGGATTTACCTCATTCGGGGAATGAGTGATGTAACCTTATTGTTTAAATGTTAAATTGGAATCTTGAGGTATTTAATATCCTTGTTGTAATTTATCTTGCATGGAATGTATGTTGTCTCATTTCCTTAAGTGCATAATGTTTCAGTTTATGTTAATGTTATTTGATGTTGGGTTTTTAAGTAATCTTTGTCTCGTGGCCTTAGAGGTTGTTGGCAATATGTATTCACCTTACATGTTTTGTACTTAAACAAAAAAAAATTGTTACGTTTAAGTAGTGAATTGCAACTTCCTCTAGGGTTGCGTGGGAGCATTACAACACACATAATGTATGTAGTATATGTCACTCCATGGATTACACTAAAGCAGTGTGTCAAGTTCTTGAGGGATTTAAAGGGAAAGTAGATCTAGTGCATCCATCACCTATGTCTATCAAAATGAAAGCTATAGAGTTTTTGGTCGATAATGTAACTAGATCTTGCATTTCTACTGAAGCCAAAATAGTAGATCATGATCATGAAGGATTTAAAGGGAAAGCAGATTCAGGGAAGCCAACATCTATTAAAGATAGAAATTTTTCTATTGATAATGTAAATGGCTCTTGATTTCTTATTGAAGATAATGATGTTCCCATTGAAGATAAAGACTCATCTATGTACCTACCTATAATACCAACTGATAAAGGAAAGCATAATAAGAAGTTAAACAACACGAGTGTAAATGCATGCATCCCATCCTTTTCATCAGTCCCTTTAAGTCAACTAGATGTTTAGTACAAGATACATTCAAATATCTTTAAATCCTTTGAAAAAGGAGTCATTGAATCTGCTTTCATTGCAAACAAGGGTTTATTCTCAACAAAATTTATTGAATAAAGAAAAATCATCCAATGAAAATATTAAGACGCTACCCATTCTAAGTGTTGAGAGTCCTAATACAATATTCTTAAAATAGAGGGGTTTTCTAGATAAGATGAAATAAATTGTTGAAAATATCTTTTATTTAATAGGTTTAGACCTTTTTGATCAAATAGAAGAGGATATATTAAATGAAGAAGGATAAATAACACCTCCATAGGAAAATTAGTTACAAGTACCTACTAATCAAAAAATGCGTAAGGAAGACAATATGGAAATTGATGTAGATATCATTCCTAAGTTTGACTATTCACAAACTTTATCACTATCAAAAATTCCAACCACTTAGCTATCAATTAAAAAGTCTAGGGAAAAGGGGAAGCAAGTATAGGGTTTCCAAGTTAAAAGAAGAGATTGATGCATGGGTGCAACCTACTTTGGATGGAAGAATTTTAGTTAGCAAGAGGCTAAGGAGGGAATTCTTCTCTCCTTGATCACAATGATATTGGTTTCCTAGAATGTCAGAGGCATTAATGCCTCTAACAAGCAGTCCCAAGTTAAGCGTGAGCTGGATGCTTGTGGGGAAAATTTAGTATTGCTACAAAAGATTAAAACATCACATGAAACATATGAGGCATCAATTATGAATTGGGGACAATTTAAATAAATTCATGTGCCAGCCCAAGGGGCTTCTAGCAGATTAGTTACATTATGGAATCCAAAAACAGTGTCCATTGATGCAACTAATAAGTACAGTAATTGGCAGTTAATGAGTGTGGTAAGTTTTGATCTCAGGTTTAGGTTATTAAATTTTTATGGACCAGCAACTAATCATAAAAAGTTATGGGATGTGTTAACAAATATTATTCAAGGTCTTGGAAATGAAAAGGTGATACTAGCAAGAGATTTCAATGCAATAGTTTCATTACAAAAGAAACAAGGAGGTATATTCCCACCACATAAAATAATGAAAAATTTTAGTTCTTTTATTTCAGACAATGCATTGAAGGATATATTTCTTGTGAACAACAATTTTACATGGAAAAACTAGAGAAAAGTTTTTTTTGAAAATTACAGTGTTTAGAAAAAAATTTAGTATCACAAAACTGGGTTATAATGTCATATAATTTGGTCTCAAAAATATTTCCTTTTGTAAGCTTGGATCATTATGCAATATCATTGAATATATCATGATTAAGTTTGATGGTAGAGCACAACCCTTCCTTCAAGTTTGGGAAAATGTGGTTTAGGCATCCACATTTTCTCCCTCTTCTCTAACAATGGTGGCTTAGTGCACAGTTCCATAAAGGCACAAAAATGTTTTAGTTCTCTAAAAAAAATTGGTATGTTAAGAACCAAATAAAATCATGGAACGTACAAGTTTTTAAAAACATTTTTGTACAAAAGGAGTTAGCAAAAGAGTTTGCAGATGTTCACAAACACATAATCCAACATGGCTTGGACTTAGATACATATGAAAAATAGAAGAATTTGCAACGAGTATGGGAGGAATTAGGAAAAAGAGAAGAAATTTATTGGCATAAAAAATCTACAAAATTATGGTTAAAGGAAGGGGAATGTAACAAAAAATATTTCCATGCATCTTCCCAAATCAAAAGAGCTACAAAAACAATATTTTCAATACAAGATTTCATAATACGGAATTGGATTACAAATGCAAAGGAGATTCAAATTACAAATGCAAAGGAGATTCAGGAGGAAGGGTTAAATTTTTTTTTAAACATCTTAGCCCCACCAAGGGAGGGGAGAACATAGGTAAATCAAGATGAGAAAGTGTTATTGGCTATGATACCAAGCATCATTTCTCATGAAGAAAATGAGGGATTGATGAAACCTTTCACCTTAGAAGAATTGAGGAAGATAGTCTTTTCTCTTTCAC
Source organism: Sequoia sempervirens (assembly GCA_007258455.2). Lineage (NCBI taxonomy): Eukaryota > Viridiplantae > Streptophyta > Pinopsida > Cupressales > Cupressaceae > Sequoia > Sequoia sempervirens. Next base: position 715,135,546 of record VDFB02270651.1, read on the forward strand.
TAGATAAGGATCCAGAGCCGAATGGCTTCACAAGCTTTTTCTTTCAAAAGTGTTGGGATGTGTAGTACCCCTCCATTTTGCTTATGTTTTTTGTTAGCATATTTTCACTTTGATAGACCTTGGTACTTGGTTTTGATGTATTGATCGCTGTCATTAGAAGCGATAGTGGATTTATTTGGTGATGTGATGATACATTTTATGGTGATAATTATTTCTGTCATGCTTTATGTTAGCATAGATGTTTACTTCAGATGTTATTGCTTTATATATGCTTATGTTAGATTAGTTGATGTTATTCTATCAGTTTGATGTGTTGTGTATTGATGTGAAGAATGGAGTTACATCACTCGCTTGCAAGTGCCCTATGATTTCTGTGATTTTCTCCACACGGTGTGTTTGAATAATGGATTATATGTATGTATGTTATTTGTTTGATTGCAGGATTGTAGGTACATGACACCGACTCCACCTAGTTACTCAGGTCTAAGCGTGTCAAGACTCAACGGAAATGTTGATTGGGAGGTAGTAACAAGGTTTATCCTAGTCTAGTCTTAAACCCAGTCACAGTATGTCATCAATTTAAGTCTGGTTTCTTTGGTTGTCTCGATTGTGTCTATTTGTATTATTTATTATGAAAGACAAATTTTGTTATTTTAATGATAGAACAATTTTCTTTTAATTTAATGTTTATTTAATTAATTTTAAATGTTGTGGACAAAAGCTTTATATTTTATTTTATTAATTAAATTAGTTTATTTGGTTAAGTAATTTAATCATTATAATTAAAATTATTTAATTAAATAAATTATTTAATTAATTAAATTATTTAATTAATTAAATTATTTTATTAATTAAATTAATTAATTAAATTAAAGTTGCTTTATTTGTGAGAGTAGATTAAATTTAAATTAATTGTTTTGTGGGAAATGGAATTTTAATTATGAAATAAATAAAGAAAATAAATTTGAAATTTGAAATTTGAATTCTTTAATTCTTGAAATGCATTCAATTTTTGATAAGGGAAGAAAGAAAGATTCACTCGTAAGTTAGTTGGAAGATATTTTCTTCTTGACATGTGTGTTAGTTAAATTAATTGCTTTTCTTGTTGAGGAGGCTCTCGGAAGATTTTATGTGATTTGGGGAAAACATAAAATTACTTCACGGGAAATGTACTTCAGAGAATTGTTGAAAGGATTTTTGGCTGAATTCTTTTGGGTTTTTACTTTAAAAATTCTTGGAAGAAATTTTGGGATTGCTTCTAGTTTTGTATTTGTTTTCTTCTATATATTGGTGTTCTGGAAGAGCTTTGGAGGATTGCACGCAGTAGGCAAACAAAGTTTCTCTTCTACAGCCAAGTTTTATTTTCAAAGCTTTAGGAGTACAGGTATTTTCCTATGTATTTAAATTTGTTTACTTTGGAAAAGATTGTCTGTGTAAATAAATTATATATTACCTGTAGAAGAAATTTTATTTTGTTAAAACCCTTGTTCTTCTCGAAAAATTGTTTACTGTAATCTTTCTATAAAGATTTGATTGATTTATGTGTAAATATCAAGAAAACATGGATATATAGAGAAATCAGGGAAAACGAAAGAAGAGATTCAAAAGAAAACATCTGTAGATTTGTTACAATCTCTGTAGAAATTAGTTTGAGTAAATAAATTGTGAAGGAAATCATTTATTTAAAAAAAAGAAATTGAAACCCTTTGTGTTTAAATTAGAACTTGTTTGGGAAAAATTGTGTGTACTGTTAAATTTCTCAATTTCCCATTGAAAAACCCTGTTGAAATTTATTGCCTAATTTAGGTTATTTAATTGAGAATATATATGAATATATATATATATATATATATATATATATATATATATATATATATATATTCAGATTCATATATAAATTGGATTGTGTAATTTTGTGGAGAAATGCTGTACAAGCGAAATTGTTATATAAAAAAAACAATGAAATTTCAATGGACGAAATTGTTATTTTAATTTTGTGTAAAAAAATATATAAATATATATTTTCGGAGCCCCGCGCTGGGGGCTACACCACGGCCGACCCCGCAGGGGAGTCGGTAGTGAGGGCAGAGCCCAGCGCTACCTTCACAGGCAGCACTCGGCTCTGCTTCCCATGGCCGAGCCCTGTGGGGAGGGCTGCGAAGGCAGCCCCACCCTTAGTTGTGGCCTATGGACTGTTAGGGCTTTAAAAGCCCTAACTTTCATTTAAAATTTATGCATTTTTTTTAATATATTTTATCTTTATTTATTAAGAATTAATATTTATATAATTCATAAATATTATATATATATGCTATATATAATATATATTAATAATATAATATATGTTATATATAAAATATATATATTATATTTATATTTATATATTTATTAAATGTTAAGAAATTTGAAAGTGTATTTATGTTATTAATGAGTTAAAAAAAATAGTTTATTAAATATTTTGATATAAATTTTTAAATAATTAATTTACTATGACAAGGATATTTAGTGCTTAAATTAAATTGATTTCTTGAGCTTATATTGATTTCATTATAATATATGGTTATGAAATTGGGCAAATTATAGATTTGATTTTTGTATTGAATGGAAGATGAATTAAATCCCAGATGATTAATTTTGTACTTCATGTTTTTGATTAACTGGATTTAGCAGATCCCAATGATAGAAGTTCATTGTCCCTAAATTGCTTTAATTTGTATTTTCTCATTTATTAGGAAAATTGGGAATGTTTTAGATGCACAAGTCTTCCAGATAAGTTTGTATAATAAGGGTGTTGTTATTGTTGAAATGCAATCCTTGAGTTGACTAGGGTAGTGCACATGGTTATGCATGGTGTTTAGACACCTGGTTTTATGAACAAAGATTTTATGTCCGTTATGATATGTTTGGTCTTATATGTTGATTCTTGTGCACCTTGTTTACCTTAGTTAGTGAACTTAGATTCTTTGTGTTATTTTTAGGGGAGTGGCTCTATGTGAGGGCCGGCACACAAAGTGGTGCCTGGGTAACTCATGTAGAGTTAGTAAGTCAGTGAAAATTAAATCAACACATTGGGTATTCTAAAATATTTAACTGGATTAATTGTGCCTCACTCATGGACTTAAGATCTAGTTCAGTCTTGAGAATGAGTCGAGAAGGCCTGGAATGGCAAAGTTTATATCTTGTTATTTTAAAAGATATTTGATTCCACAACAGTTTGCATGAGGGGCCAGGTTTCGTAAGAGGTTTTCAGGGTAACCCAAGTTTGGGGGCCGGAACCTAGGAAGAAACACCAGGGTAACCTACGCAACATTGTGATGACACCCCACCTAAAATAATAGTTACCTTGTGAACTTAGTATATTTGATTATCTCGATTCTGGAAGCAATGTAACCATTAAGTTGAGTATGTTCTTGTGTAGATTGGTCTATAGTTTTACTTGTGTCTAGGGTTTGTAGGTTATGTCTAGGGAACCTTATTACTATCTCCTAGCACAGGGGGTGGACCTACGGGTACCACATGGTTGGGTGGAATGTGCACCTTACTCCGTTGGGTCCCCAGTTCTTGATCGTGGTAATGAGTGCTTCTTGGATGGAGAGCTCGTATGTGGATTTATGTACTTCCTTATTTGTATCATTGGAAATTGTATATTTGTATCTCTCCTCAATTGTTAATGAGGTGAACATCTGTAATATGTAATTGTAAACATTTATTTGATCTACCTCATTTGGAAAATGAGTAATGTGATGTTATTTCAAATGCAATGTATGAAAGAATCTTTTATGTACATTATGCTTGCATTGATGAAATTTAAATGTTATATAATGTATGATTTTAAGTTTATGTAAATTAAATACTTGCAATGTATAATACTATTGTCATCTATGGGAATTTCAAGTAGTGTGTCATCGCGTTACTTAGGGAATGTTTGCAATAAGTTATGTAAATGAATACACTTAAAAAAAAAATTATTACACTTACGTAGTCAATGCATCATTCCTTAGGTTACATGATGGGGAATTACAGGATGTGTTGGGTTTTGACTTTCTTCTAGCTCTAGAAGAGTCACAAAAATCTGAAATAATGTTGAAGAATTTTAATGTTACAAACATTGCAATTTTTCCAAAAATAAAAAAGCTTAAGAATTTTGCAAAGTTGATACCCATCTCGTTATGTAATACAGTCTATAAGATTTTCACAAGTGCAATATAGTTAAGGATACAACATCTTATTTCTAAAATTATCTCACAAGAACAAGGGGTATTTGTTCTAGGTAGAGAAATAGTTGAGCAAGAATTGGTTGAACATGAAGTGCTTCATACTATTAATTCTAATCACCTATCATCTTTCATTGTAGAACTTGATATGATGAAAGCGTATGATAGGGTTGATTGGAGATTTTTAATGAAAGTGTTGGCTAAATTTGGTTTCTAAAATAGATGGTATAAATGGATATTGTCTTGCTTATTAGGAGAAAAATTCCTAGCTATAATAAATGGGTCACCTTTAGGCTTCTTCAGCACCACACAAGGGGGAAGGCAAGGGGATCCCTTATCCCCATTTATCTTCATAATTATGGTAGTGGCATTGAGTAGGGCAATAAAGGAGAGACATAGTTAAGGTTTGTGGAAAGGTATACACATTCCCCAATTAGATATTTTTGTTACGCATACCCTCTTTGGGCATGATACTTTATTATATGGGAAAGAAAATCTTGCAGAGTCTAAAGAAATAAAAATGATATTAGAAATGTACTCTTTAGCGTCAAGAATAAATGTGCAGAAGTCTAAGATTTATGTCTTTAATTCCAAAGAATCTATCAAAAGGAAAATTGTTCATACTTTAGCCTTCCAAGTGGTATAATTTCCATGCACGTGCTTGGGGATTCCATTCTTTATGGGAAAAAATAAGATATCTTATTGGTCTAGGGTTATAGAAAGGATCAAGAATAAAGTTTCATCTTGGAAAACTAGATGGTTATCATTATCAAGCCACAATTTGTTAATAAAGACTGTATTAGTAGAAATTCCAAACTACTTCATAGCAGTCCTCAAGGCCCTATAATTAGTTGTTGGATAGATAGAGAAGGTTATTGAGAATTTCTTTTAGAATGGTAATATGAATGATGGGAAAAATTTCCTCTAGTGTCCTTGGATAGAATGTGCATACACTGCAAATTGGTCAAGATACTTAATTAATTAAATACAAGTTATTTAATTAATGAACTCATTTAATTCATCTACTTATAAATAAATTCCAAATTTATTTATATAGTTCATACTTTCTAATTCTTCTATCTTAATTCGCATTCCTCTAATTTAATTAAATAAACAAATTCCAATAGTTTGTTTTATTTAATTAATAATCTTCTCACTAAATTTAAATTCCCAATTTGAATTTAGGCACATGTCTCCAACTTTTCCTCTTGCCACCTCATCAAGTGTCACATGAATTTAAATATTTCTAATATTTAAAATGGAATTATCCTCAATAAATTTGAAACAAACTTTGGACACTTGGCTCCTCCATTTCATTGATTCTTCTAAACACTTGGAAAAGTACTCATTTAAAGGGAACATCCTCCGCGATTCCCTCTAACTTCCTTTTTCTCCACTGTTCATCTCTCCAGCTGATATCTTGACTGTTGGTTGCTGCCACATCACAAGATGCTTTGGAAATACTATAAATATAAGCCCTTTCTACAACATTTGCAATCCCATCTTGAGAAAACTTACTATGCAGAAATTCTGTGAGAGAATTTAGAGTTCAAGCATAGAGAATTTACAGTAACTTAGCATTTAGAAATTTTCATTGTAGAAGCATTTTAGTTTAGAATCATGGCTTATTTTCATAGCTGCATTTTCATTATCAAAGTAGTTTTATACAACATTTGCATCATATTATTTAATATCATATCACCATTATCATTCACAACATTGATAGCATAGTATCATTGAGAAAATCACACACCTTATCATCATGTAGGAATTAAGTTTCCTTGTATTTACAACATTTTGTTCCTTAGGTTTCCATTCTAATAGTCATAGTGCATAAAAAAATCTAAGAGCCAGTATGATTTAATGAATTCCTGAAGATAGGAAACAATGGAATGATTTTAGGGAATTTACTTTGCTTGCAATTAGATTAGTGTTATGATTCAATTCTCTAATGTAATGCATTTCATTGATTGTGTGATCTTGTTTACTTTGTACATTTTAACTCAAACATAAAATTGGAACCAACTATGGGGCCTAGCCCCTTTTTATTGACATTTCCTGGAAAGTTGTTTAGCAGGTTTGGACGCGAAATCTTTATTTAGCACATCCGATAGTTCTTTTGGCACATACAAAAGGTCTTCTAGTGCATCTAGTTCCTGTTATGGCACATCCAAAAGATCTTTTAGTGCATCCAATTCATCCTTCAATGCATTTAGAGGGTTTCTAGCGCACTTAGTCTATACTTTAGCACATTGAGTAGTTTTTATAGCACATTAGGTAGTTATTTTAGCGCATAGAAATGATCTATCAATGCATCTAATGTATGTTTTAACACATCTAGTTAATTTTGTAGAATTTCAAAATCTCGAGAACTAATTGATATTTTTGTGTTGTAGGTGCTTAATACACTGGTCAAAGGTAATTTTATCAAACTACTAATGATGTATGCAGGGGTTGGAGTTGTTTTATTGTCTTCTTTTAATTAAATTAGGAACCTAGTTTAATTAGAATGTTAAAGAACCCCTTGTCTACTATGCTTGAAGTGATAGGCCTATGCTCTCCCCTTAACTGGGTGACCAGAATGCTAGACTCACTATTTTATGCTTTTTTAACACCTTTAGAAGGCCTACTATAGTGGGAAAAAGTACTCACCCTACGAGAATGACCTAAGTGGGAACAACTAAAGCCAAGTTTTCTAACCCACTATAATCAAAAGAAAATTTAGGGAAAGTTCACAATTCAATGGTAGTGTACAGTGATAACCATCCCCAAAGCCTTTGTTCTAAAGGTTGGGAGGCCTCCTATGGGATTTTATCAATTGTCATGTCAAATGTAAACCATTATTACAAACCTTAGTGTAGAAGCCAACTGAGTCAATCTTCGAACACTTCTAATATCACATTGTAAGGGGAGGGAAGAATCTACCCCCAAGATACTCACCATATAGCCATCAAGGATTACTGGCCAAAGGTGGAGGATTAGAACTTGGTTAAGACCCAAGAAATACAAAAGCAAAAACACCCTCTAGGGGATGACACAGGTGTGTGAGCTGACATGGTTCTAAGATGTGGGTTGTGTTAATTTAAGTGACCCTTGAGAATAGAAAAGTGCTTGAACTAGCTTCTCTTGTTTTATACCTATGGAAATAAAAAAAATCAGACCAGATTTTTGAATACACACTCAATCTTTAGTTCCTAGGTGGAAACAACTGTTTGACAACTTGTTGTTATGTTTGAAGTCATAATTCAATAAATCATCCATTTAAGCACTTAACTCCAATAATTTACAAGATGGAAACCAAGAAAAATTCATTGTTTAGAAGATTATATACCTGGAAACACTCAGATTAATAGATTCAAAGCCAAATAACCAGATAAATTTTCAAAAACACTGAACATTTCCAGATTTTTACATCCATTCCATGTTCTGGCACATACATTGCATTTTCTAGCACATCTGAGTCAACGCACTTGATCCATCTTTTAGCACATATAGGTCACTTTCTAGTGCATCCATTCCATCCTCCAACATATTTGCAAAATTGTTTAGCGCATTCACCTACAGATGAACCAATTGAAATCACATTTAGGAGGGGCAGTCTAGCACATCTTTGCTTTATCTTAGCACATTTGATCAATTTACTAGTGCATCTAGATCACTTTCTGGTGCATAGGTTCCATATTCTAGTAATACCAAGTTAAAATCATCATACTTAGGGATAGTCTAGTACATCCCTAGATTTTTATGGCACATTTAGTCTATTTTCTAGCACATTTGAATCAGTCTTCAACACATTGGGTCCAAATTTTAGCGTATTCAGTGTATTTTCCAATGCATCTAGTCCATTATTCAACACATTGAGTCTATTTTTTGGTGCATATTGGGTATATTCTATTGCATCCAAGTCATTTTCTATTGCATCTATGCAATCTTTTAGCCCATCCATACCCTGTTTTAGAGCATCTAGTAAATTCAAAACTAGAGAGCTAAATCCATCCCCTATTCGACAGTTTACACTAGAATTAAGGATATTTTTCAACACAAAGTCATTCCTCAGGAATAGCATGGTCTTAAACTTATTGAAACTGACCTTTACAAGTGAAATTCTTCAAACTAAACCAAGATCTAACACCTTAAAGTGCCTAAATCATCAAACTTATCACATCTCTCATTGTTAAGCCAAGTTTCATTATCAAGATTTGTCATTCTTCATCATGAAACGAAATTGTATAATCATATTAAACTTAGTCTCATCAATAGAATTTGTCATTCTATTTGACTTATTTTTTATCCTTGGCACTCCTCCAAACAAAGATCAAAATTTAGTCAAAATATAACACTTGCATGCCCATTCAAAATTGATCACAAAACTAGAAACTCAAGGGAAAATAACTTTAAACTCAAAACACCATGGTTGAGGCTGAAGAAAATCCTTTCCATAAAATACACCAATCTGAGGGTGAGGAAATAACTGAGGAAGACATCCAACATGCTCAACAAGATCCAAATTTCCATAAGTTCCTAGAAAAGATTTTTGAAAGAGATGGGTGAAAAATACTTCCTAATGTTGGCTAATCAAGGTATCAAACCTCCACATGAATTTTATGTTAATCAATTAAAAGCACCTCCTAAAGAGATTGAAAATGATCCATCAAACATAGATCAAGTGGTTGCATTAACACATCAAATGAAAAACCTCCAACAACAAATTCAAGATATTCAAAGGGGAACCTCAAAAAGAGACATCTTCCCATATCCTTTTGATTAAACTATCAGCATGATTTCATCTCCCAAACATTGTGAATTCCCAAAGTATGATAAATACAATGGTTAAAAAAATCCAATAGATCATGTGAGTGAATTTTGAACCATGAGTCTTGAATTTGCACACAAAGAGACTTATTTGATAAGATTGTTTCCATGAAGTCTAAGGGGATAGTGCATGCAATGGTTCTCCAAACTTGTACCGCCAATTAAAACCTTTGAAGAGTAGGTTAACAAATTCATCACTCAATATTCTTACAACATCCAACATGAGATAACCATGTAAGACCTTTGCAACACAAAACAGAAAAAGGGTGAATCATTCATCATATTTTTGCAAATATGGAGAAGATTGTTTGCAAGATATTCTCATCCCATACCTGAAAAGGAAAAGATGGAAATATTCATTGACAATATAAATGATGAGATGAGTTATAGAGTTGAATTGCAATGTCCACCTACCTTTGAGAAAATGATTGAAAATGAAATCAAAATCGAAGAAGCTTTGGTCAAAAGAGGACTCATAAAAATATACAATGAAGGAAACAACTTAGGAAGTTCCTCCAATAATTATAATAGCAATGATAAACCAAAGTTTTGGAAAAGAAACAAGAATGCTGGTAATAATGACACTTCAACCGAAACATAAAATGCAAAACCAATATTTAACTTGACAACAACTACCACCAAGACCAATGAAAACAACAATCCAACCAACAATCAAAACAAGAACCAAAATTCCAATCAAAACAACAATCTAAGTAATGCTAAATCTAGACCACCACCATATCACACATCCTCAAATCGAAGAATATTCACACCTTTGGGACAGTCATTAGAATCAACATTAAAGGAACTTCTTGCATCCAAGGTTATAACATTACTAGAGGCAAGAGATTGGGAACCAAGAGTTAAACCTTCATGGTGGAATGATGCACATTATTGTAACTTTCACAGAAACAAAGGACACAAGACCAATGATTGCATACAACTAAAAGATTTGATACAATATTTGATTGACAACAAGACAATATTTGTAGGACCCGAAACAAATGTTGATCATGGAGCATTCAAGAATCCTTTACCAAACTATGAAAAGGGGGAGTCTTCTTCATCAAACACCAAAGGAAAAAATGGGAACTATGTTTATGATTCTACCATTCATTATGTTGAGGTAGTTGAGCATCAAACCAAGGACATTGAAATCAAGGGCCAAAAAGACATCATTGTAGTTGAGAATCAAACCAAGGACATTGAAATTAAGGTCCAAAGAAACACTATTATAACTGAAAATCATCACCAATATATCAACACTAAATCACATCAAATCAATGACATCATACCAATTAGAGAACATCGAACCAAAAACATCAAAATAAAAGGCCAAAAAGACATTATTGCAACTGATGATCCAATTAATGACATCATAATTGAGCATAAACAAAACATTGTTATTAAGGTACCTGAAGATCAAACTATGGACATCGAAAGTAAGGGACAAAGAGACATTGTTGTAGCTGAAACACACAATGAAATCAACACCAAATCACATTGAATTAATGACATTGTACCAATAAATATGATCACAAACTTTGTTGCAAGTGACAATAAAATTAATATCATTAAAATCAGAGAAAAAAAAGGCAACCAACCAATCAATGCAACCATAAGAGGGAAATCCAAAGTGATATTGAAAGGAGCTTCCTCTTCTATATCCAAAAAACCTACTACCCCTACAACACAATACAACATAGTTGATCAATTGCAGAAAATACTAGCTTAAATATCCATATTGGAACTGCTCGAAATCTCACTAGCTCACAAAGATATCCTAGAACAAGCTCTAGTAGCCACCACAATACCAAATAACTTGGGAGTTTTCCAATTTCAAGCTATGGTGGGACACTTGACCACACCTCATTGCTTATCATTTTCTGAAAATGATGATGTATCAATCAATCATCCACATAACGCTTCCCTCCACAATGAGGTTTTAATTCACAAACACCGGATCAAACATGTTCTAATAGATGGTGGAGCTGGCCTAAATATATGTACTTTGAAACTTATTTTTGCACTTGGATATTCTAAAAATGCAATTGATGCTAGAAGAAAAATAACTATAAAAGCCTATGATGATGAAGAGAGATCCTCCCAAGGATTAATTGTGTTACCAATTCAAGTGGGACTGGTTGTAAAAGATATAATCTACCAAGTGTTGGACAAAGAGTTGACATACAACATACTCTTGGGATGTCCTTGGATTCATGAGATGCAAGCAGTGTCATCAACATATCACCAGTGTTTGAAATTTCCTTTCCATGGGCAAGAAATCACCATTTTAGTTGATTCTAACAACCCAAGATATTTTTGTGCCACATAATAGGGAAGCTACAACTCCTAGTTTATCCAAAAATGAAAGACAATTAAACTCCTTGTCGAAGTGGATTGAGAAAAAGGACCAGTCAAAGGATAAGGATATCAGTGATTCTACTCCATCAAGTAATGAAAGTCAATCAAATTCATTGTCAATTTAGCTTGAGGAAAAGATTCAATCAAAATACAAAGGTGTTGATGATTATACTCCATCAAATTAGGAAGGTCAACTAAATTCCTTATCAAAACAAATTGAGGAAAAGATCTAGTTAAAAGACAAAGGCCTAGGGGAATATTCATTTGAGCAATCTTTGTGTCTTTCACAACTACTATCTTCTCCTAAATATTATGGGAAGCAATCCACATCAAGACAACAATCCTCACAACCAACCATGCTCTTTGATGGCAAGTTTGTAAAAGCAAGCACCTTAGTGGATGAATATGAAGACGAGGGTGTTTTGAACTAGTTACACAAGGATGAAGAAACATCACAAGCATCAAATTCCAACATGCTAACTAAACCATATGGTATAGGTTTTACAATTCTAGAGAAGATGGGATATGATGGAAAAGGTCCTATCAGCAAAAGAAAAGAGGGTATCATAGAACTATTGTAGCCCACCATAACCAATTCAAAGGACAAAATGGGGCTGGGATACAAAGAAGAATCAAAAGAAGAAACCAGGTAGTAGATTGTTGAGCGAATCCTCCAATTGCGAGATAGTTCTGAAATAGATTCCAATGAATATGAATGGGATTCCCTCTGAAGAGTCTTGTCATGAAAAATAAATTGATTTGATACAAAATTATGCACCAACACGTATGGAGGGAAAGAGCTTGAGTTCTAGGCCACTTGAAATTGAATCACAACATATCGATGACTTAAGTGAAGATGAACAAACTTCGAGTGAGATAGATACTTCAGAAGAGAGTAACATCATAAAACTCGATATTGTTATTTAAGACTTTGACAATGTTTCCATCATGACACTTACCCCTTTTGACCTTAGCCAATATGACGATTCATTGCCATTGGTACACCCAGAACTAATTGGTTGGGACCAAACTGAGCTTCTTGACATACTTTTCTTTCCAAATGATGACACCATTGTGAACTTCCTTTGCTCTGACAATCCTAAAACATGTTCCATCATTGAATCTCATAACAAAGCTTCAAACAAGGGGAGTGTCAAATCTTCCATCTACAAAATGAATATAAAAAATAGATCTAATGGTGAAAACCATTTAATGGCAGTATTAGATCAAGAAAAAGTAAAAATAAAGAGCACATCTAATAGTGAAAACCTCCCTGAGGGACTGAAAGATGGGAGATTTGACACTCTTCTTGAGCACTATCATGAGAGATCTTCAATGTTGGTTGAGCCTACACAATCCATCAACATTGGTACAGTTGAAACAATCAAGACCCTACATCTAGTAGCATCCATGACAGAAGAAGAATAACCAAGCTTCACTAAATTCTTTGAAGAGAGACAAGTCAACATTGCTTGGTCTTATGTTGACATGCCAAGCATAGATCCAAAGCTTATCATGCATCATTTATCACTACTACTTGGAGTCAAACCAATAAAACAAAAGTTGAGAAAAATGCATCTGCATATTGCCTTATTGGTGAAAGCTAAATTGAAGAAACTATTGGATGCAGGATTTATCCAACCTATTGATTATGCTAAATGGATCTCAAATATTGTACCAGTTTCAAAACCTAATCACAACATTAGGATATGTATGGATTTTGGAGATCTTAATAGGGCTTGTCCGAAAGATGAGTTTCCTTTGCCTAACATTGACATCATCATAGACTTGATAGTAGGACATGCAATGTTATCACTTATGGATGGATTTTTAGGTTACAACCAGATCAAAATAGCACCTAAAGATCAAGAGAAAATTACTTTCACATGCCCATGGGGTACTTTCTATTGGAACGTCATGCGTTTTGGGTTGAATAATGCTAGGGATACTTATCAACATGTGATGACCACTATCTTTCATGATATGATGTATACCTTTATGGAGGACTATGTAGATGAATTGTTGGAAAAATCATTCACTTGGAGAAATTCAATGTGAGGTTAAACCCCAAGAAATGTGTATTTGGTGTGACGTCAGCTAAACTTTTGCAATATATTGTATCAAATAAAGGCATTGAAGTGGATCATGTGAAAGTCAAAGCCATCATGGATATGCCTCCCAATAATATCAGCCAACTAAGATCTTTACAGGGATGATTCCAATCTATCAGGAGGTTCATCGCACAACTAGCACATAAAACTCATCCTTTCAATCACTTACTACATAAGAATGTTTCTTTCAAATGGGATAGAATATGTGAAGTAGATTTCAATCAATTGAAATAGTATCTGATGTCACCACCCATACTGGTACTGTCAACTAAAGGAAAACCATTATTACTCTACATAGCAACAACAAAGGTATCTTTGGGCACTTTACTGGCATAGGAAGATTCTACAGGAAAGGAAAGGGATATTTATTACATCAGTAAAACCTTGAATGGTTATGAGATCAACTACACATTTATTGAAAAATCTTGTATGGCAGTAGTATTTTCTACTCAGCAACTAAGACATTACATGTTAACCCACACCATCAAACTTAGAGCTAAAATTGATCCATTGAAGTACCTACTCAGCAAAGCTGCCTTGATAGGAAGAATATCCAAATGGGTAATGATATTGAGCGAGTTTGATATCCAGTATGTAGAAAAGAAAGAAATCAAGATCCAAGTGATAGCGGATCAATTAGCCAAAGCACCATTACAAGATGATCATCCAATGAGCATTGAGTTTCCAAATGTTGATGTCCTAACAATGTCAACACAATAGTGGATGTTATATTTTGATGACTCTTACATGCAACATGGATCAAGTGCAAGAATCTTATTTGTCACACTTCAAGGACACACCATTCCAAATTCTTACAGGTTAATGTTTCCCTACACTAACAACACAATTGAGTATGAATCATTGATCATTGGAATCAAAGTAGCAATCGAGTGGAAGATCATAAAATTGCAAGTCTATGGAGATTCACAACTAGTCATAAACCAGGTGAATGATGATTAACAGACAAAAGATGATAAATTGATGTCGTATAAAAGAATGGTTGATGACTTCAAAAAGTACTTTGTGGAGATCAAATTTGAGTAGATTCCCAAAGGCAGCAACAAAGTTGTTGATTCTATGGCAACCATTTCCTCTCTCTTATAGATACCTAAAAATGAGCCCGTGATGAGTTCATGGTGGAACAACTATTTAACCCAGCCTATGATAACCCTAAATCCAAAGTTATATACCATTTAATCAAGGATGATGCTTCTATCTATGGGAAAATCTACACCTATCTACGAGACAATACCCTATCACCAGATTTATCCTAAAACCAAAAACATAACTTTATTTGACAAGTAGCTTGACATACCTTGATAGCCAATGTACTTTACCACTAAGGTCTTGATGGTACTCTCCTTGGGTGTCTTGAATGTAACAAAGCTGAAATTGCTTTACATGAGGTTCATGAAGGTATCTATGACACACATTCAAGTGGTCTAACTCTCGCTAAAAAACTCCTACGCTTGGGGTATTATTGGTCGAATATGGAGGAGTCATTTCAATATGCCAAAAAGTACCAAAAATTTCAAATACATAGAAACATGATACATACACCAACACAAGAACTACAACCATTTGCATCCACATGGCCTTTCTATCAATGGGGACTAGATCTTGTAGGTAAAATTCATCCACCTTCATCAAATGGACACAAATTCATCATCATAGCCATGGAATACTTTACAAAGTGGATTGAAGTTGTTCCCCTAACCATAATCATAGGAAAACAAATTACATCCTTCATCTTGAATTACATCATTTGTCGGTACGACATTCCTCAGTCCATTGTCACTGATAATGGTAGACCTTTCAAGAATTAGGATGTCCAAGAACTTTGTAAAAGGTTTCATATCCAACATTGGTTTTCTACATTGTACTACCTTCACGGAAACAACCAAGAAGAGGCCTCAAACAAAACCATCCTGAAAATTCTATAGAAAACTGTCAACGATGCTGGACGTGACTAACACATTCAACTAAACCCTTCTTTATGGGCATATCAAACTAGTATCTACACCCCGACAAGAGCTACACCTTATGCTTTAGTCTATGGATCAGAGGCCATTTTACCTATTGAGGTTGAACTACCATCAGTTCGTGTGTCACTAAAAGGGATCATTTTAGATGAAGATTTTTGGGTGTCTAGGTTACAAGAGTTGGAACTATTGAATGAGTGTTTTCAACAAGTCATTGATCACCTAAAATCCTATCAGTAAAGGATATCCAAAATTTACAATCACAGAGTCAAACCAAGAACATTTCAAGTTGGTGACTTAGTCTTGAAAGAAAATCATCAAAATCAGCAAGGTCAAGAAAAGAAGGGGAAGTTTGAACCAAACTGGATAGGTCCCTTTGTCATTGTATTAGTCTTCAAATTCGGAGCATATCAACTATCTACACCTGAAGGGGATTTGTTTAAGGAACCCATCAATAGCTTGCATCTCAAGAAGTTCTACACTTGAATCATCTAGTGCATTAGTAAAAGTCTTGAAAAAATACAAAAGTCATAAAATGTCCTAAAAAAATTGTTACCTTGATGAAAACCTGGAAAACAAGCGTCTTGGTGACAACAAAAAAAAAGAAAAAAAATTGAAAAATACAAAAAAGTGAAAAATGAAAAATAAAAAAAATCCATAAAATCTAAAAAAAGTGCAATAAAAACAAGTAGTGAAAACCCAGCAATAGGTGCTATTTGTGATAGATTATCTTTTCCATCTATTTGAGCATTTTGACCATTTGCTTTCACCATTCACTTTCATCGTCATTTTGCCTATCATCAGAGAGCTGCATGTACATATCCTGGCATTGTGGTCATGTCTCACCCTAGACTAGGGGAAAAATCTTGAACTCACTAGAGGCAATAAAATTTGAGCTTAAACCAACAGACAAACAACAATTAGACAACATAACAAACACAACGATCATAGTGCAAAACCCAACATTGAACATTGATCATAAAACTTTGCAAATCAAACATCCATATCAAACAACAAATAGCTAAATCAATCAAATCAAAGCAAATTTAAATGGATGATGTTCCTTCTGAATCATGGTATTATCACTTTGGCATGAATGTTCAACTGTTTTACTTTGTTTTTTGTTGTCATATCTCTAGAGCAACTCAATGATGTATTGAACAAGAGGAGCTAGGAAGGAGTATGATATTTCATTTGTCTGTTGTCTATGAGTTGATCGTTACTATTGTGCAGATTTTCACAAGACGTGCTCTAAAAATTATCACTAATGAAATTTCAAATTTTCATAGGAAAATGATTCTCTTGTTTGTTTACACAAGCAATGCTCAGGTAATCTCGGTTGAATTATACCTAGATGCTTGTGTTAACTTCTAATATTAAAAATCATGGAAGTAGTACTCAGGTCATCATGGTCTAATTATACCATCGATGTTTGAACTCACTTTCAACATTTTAAGGGCTCAATGATGATAAAAATCATGAAAAATTGGTTGTTACGATGACAACAGTTGCATATTTAGATCTGCATGGTTAAGTTAGATTGCATCCATGTTAGTTTTGCATCTATATTTATGGGTTTTCCAAGGCTAGAAATTTTTTGCAATGATATTATCTCTATCATTTATGGATTGAGTATACTTGACATTAACAAAAACATATCATTCTCATATAGTTGCATAATCATTTGCATATCATGCACCATCCATGCATTACATCATAATATTTGCATCAGAAAACACAAAAAAGTACATGGCATCAGATTTGCATAATCAAACTCATCTCATATACTATAGAAGCATCATGTATTTGCACTAAGAAAATACAAAAACGTAAGGGGCATCACATTTCATTTGCATTCATCTCATTGCATAAAACATCATCCATAAAATATTTAGGAACATAAATCATATCATCATTGCATACATATATAATCACCATCTAAGCATCACATAAGCATCTTACAAGCATCATAATAGAAATTAAATGCATCCATCATAGGCATCCATCATAAATCACATATGGACACATAGATCGCTAATCATTGTTGCATAGCATATAAACTCAAAATCATATTGTCAAGTGTACAATGATATCCAAATGTGTAATGAGATACATCATCAACAACAACAAATGGTAGTATATCATAATGTCTCAACTGAATCAACGAGTATACATCAGACTCAAGTACATCTCAAATCATCATCATGGAGCTATGTGGTGCTCCCCCCTGATGGTGCTAGCCCTGTGCCTCTGTCTATACTTGATGGCCCTGCCCCTATATCCCTATGAGGTGGCCCTGTCACACCTCTGCTAGTAGTCCTTGAATGTGTGCGAGCATTGAAAAACTATGCGTAACTCTCCTATTACTCTAGAGGAACCACCTCATGATACTTTATCCTATAGAGCTCGTCCTTCCTAGAAAAGCATCATATTTCTCTAAAGTAATCTGTTATACCTGTGCCCTTGGCTGCCCTTTGTATTTTCTCCATTATTCCCTTTGCCTGCTCAACCTACTACCTCAAGGTATTCCTCTTGGCCATAAGAGTGGCAATATGTGCCTGTGTCTGAGCTTGGGCCTGGGTCTATGTCTATAGAAAAGCTTATACATGTGCCAACTAACCCTACAATGTATGTACCTGAACTTGTAATGCAACTATCTGTGTCTGCTGCTACTGTGAGGGTAGCTGAATCTGTACTTGTTGTTGTGCTGCAGCTACCAATGATCACCTCTTCCAAGGCACTCTGAAGTCTTAAACATCTATCATGGCCCCTATACCACCCTCACCTCCATCTCCATTGCCCCCATCACCATCCCCATCACCTCCATCATCTCCATCCCTGTCTCCATCATCACTGCTCTTTGCCTCCTCCTCCTCCTCATCTCCTCCATCTCTCCTCCAACTGCATCCATGTACTACTTCCCTCTTCTCATCATCCAACAATGGCACTAGCTCATCAGGATTGGATATCTGTGGGAAGGGATGTGTAAAGAAGTATTGAGAATACTTCTTGGATATAGGATCCTCTGTGATCTCTAGATGATAATTCCAAGCAATGGCCTATGAACCTTGGTACTCCTGCACTACAAAATCATATGATAAGCATGGTCCCCACCCTAGAACATCAATCTGTTGTGCATAATGAGCCACTCCCTGGGGAATGCCATGTACCCAGCCATACTGTCGCAACACCCTCCTCAACAAAAATCCCTGAATAATGAATTGTGTCCTCCCAATCAGATACATAGAAAAGTACAAATATTAAATCTTAGTAGCATCATTTGGCCATTTCTTGTAGTCTAAGTAGGGTCACCATGTCACTATCTCAAGATCATCTAGTGCTCTCCTCTAGCACTCTAGTTTTCCTAGCTTAGGCTAGACAAATAGACTGGTATATGCATGAACATACGGTCTCCCTACTGGACCTTGTCTCTCTCTGCCACTAGACGGGTGACAACTATGTGCTCCAATGCCCATATCTGCAACAATGTGACCCCAGCTAACAAATTGGCCCCTCTGAGATATACAACCTAGTGCAAATCATGGTATAAATGGGAAAGCATGCAACATCCCCAAGCATATCTAGTAAATTGTGTAATCATACTCTCAAATATCTAGCCCCATCCAATTGAGAGTCCCTTTGACTACGGTCAGGACATAGAAATCCTCCAATAAAACCAACAAACATGCATGACAATGTCGCATATGCATCGACTATCTCTTGCCATGGGATCTCGTAACCATAAATCCAATCATCCTCAAACACTCTCTAAAGTGCATCAATCCCACCCTACTCAACTAAATCATACACAACTAGCTCCCCAATGACTAGAATCCTCAAGATTTGATACATGTCCTTTGGTGTCACTGTAATCTCGTCGGTGGGTAAATGAAAGGTTTTATGATCACTATTCCACCTCTTTGCAAGTGTGGTTAGAAGCCCCCTGTTAATCCAATGTTGGGGCATGCCAATCAATGAATTCAATCCACATTAGCCAATCACATTTAGAGTAGCTTGATCTAAAAGAGAAATCAACTCCAGGTCCTTGGGAAGCACTCCCAAATCTGTAGGACTAACAAAGGCTCCTATCATCATAATATATCACAAATCAACAAATCAATCAATCAACATCAATCAACCTATCAATCTTATCAGCTCTGATGAGATTTTGATTGCATGTCATGAGCATCTATCATTGATCCTCACTTATCATGAGGGAAATCATCAATCTATCATTGATCCTCGCCTATCATGAGGTCAATAATCATCATCCTATCATTGAATCTCACCTATCATGAGATCAATCCTCATCTAGTCTATCAACATCGTCAATCATCACCAAATCAAAGGATGACACAATCAACAATCATCAAAATAAAGGAGTCTAATCTAAAAATTCAATTTAATCTAACCTAGATGTGCTAAAATAGTGACTCAAAGTGCTAAAAACATCATTGTGCTAGAGAATTTAATGTATGCACCATAACAGGGTTTCAATGCACTGAATTACCGAATGTGCCATCAAAATTCATCAATGTGCTAAACCCCTCTATCAATGTGCTAAATGATTCTATGCACTACAACAATGACCTATTGTGCTAAATTACATTACCTATGCACTAATAAACCCCATGCACTAGAACATTCATCAAATGTGCTAAAAATATGGCTCTAAGCACGAATTCCCTAGATGCACTAAATCCCTCTATGAATGCACTACAAAAATAACCCTATGCGCTAATTTACCAGATGGACCATTATAGACTATTGATGCACTACATTGGCATCCCTATACACTAAAATGAGAAAAAAAAAATTAAACATGAAAAAGTGTTGGAAAAATGAATTTCAAAAATCATGAGGGAGTTTTTTGGGATAAGTACCAGAGGTCCATATGTTGCCAAGCAGTTGTGACATCGCACACACTCAAATCGGTGTGTGGGGTATGGAATCACCATCTTGCTCAAATTTCTCAGTCACTCTCAAATTTCAAAATCAAAATGCACAAATGAACTTCTAATCACATCTTTTAACCTTTTAAAGGATAATTAAGTGTGATTTTCATGGGATTGATTTATTTTATTTTCTAAAGGGCCTTAATCCATCAATTTCTCACCTAGAAAATTCTACATCATTTTTTGGGAGATAAATCAATTCAACAACATTATAATTTGAAAATCATCATCAAATCATCAAAAAATCATCAAAATTTTCAAAATTTTCAAAAAATCCTAAAAATTCAAAAATTCATTAATTTATCTCCCAAGGGGGCATATATCCATCATCACCTAAAAATCAGCGTCTAGGGCATATCAATTTTTTTCTTGTTTGACATCAACAAAAAAAAATTCTTTGAAGAAATGTGTAAACACATTACTTCAACGAGGGGAAAAATATATACACCTAAAATTGGTCAAGATAATTAATTAAATACAAGTTATTTAATTAATGAACTCCTTTAATTTGTCTACTTATAAATAAATTCCAAATTTATTTATATAGTTCATACTTTCTAATTCTTCCATCTTAATTCATATTTCTCTAATTTAATTAAATAAAAAAATTCCAATAGTTTGTTTTATTTAATTAATAATCTTCTCACTAAATTTAAATTCCCAATTTGAATTTAGGCACATGTCTCCAACTTATCCTCTTGCCACCTCATCAAGTGTCACATGAATTTAAATATCTCTAATATTTAAAATGGAATTATCCTCTACAAATTTCAAAATAAACTTTGGACACTTGGAAAAGTGCTCTTTTAAAGGGAACATCCTCCATGATTCCCTCTAACTTCCTCTTTCTCCACCGTTCATCTCTCTAGCTGAAATCTTGACCGTTGGTTGCTACCACATCACAAGATGCTTTGGAAATCCTATAAATGCAAGCCCTTGCTACAACATTTGCAATCCCATCTTGAACAAACTTACTATGTAGAAATTCTATTAGAGCATTTAGAGTTCAAGCATAGAGCATTTAGAGTAACTTAGCATTTAGCAATTTTCATTGTAGAAGCATTTTAGTTTAGAATCATGGCTTAGTTTCATAGCTGCATTTTCATTATCAAAGTAGTTTTATATAACATTTGCATCATAGTATTTAATATCATATCCATTATCATATCACCATTATCATTCACGACATTGATATCATAGTATCATTCAACAAATCACACAACTTATCATCATGTAGGAATTAAGTTTTCTTGTATTTACAACATTCTATTCCTCAAGTTGCAATTCTAATAGTCATAGTGCATACACAAATCTGAGAGCCAATATGATTTAATGATTCCCTGAAGATAGGAAACAATGGAACGATTTTAGGGAATTTACTTTGCTTGCAATTATATTAGTCTTATGATTCAATTCTCTAATGTAATACATTTCATTGCTTGTGTGATCTTGTTTAGTTTGCACATTTTAACTCACATAGCATGTCTTTTGAAAAATTCAAAGGTGGGGTAGGAATGCATAATATTTCCAAATGAGATATGGATTTTGGGGGGAAATTGATATGAATTTTTTTCACTAAATTAGATTCAAAATGGTGTAGGATAATGTAGGAAAAGTATTTAGATAATCAAAATTCAGCAAGAATATTCACAATATCCAATCCCCTTGATGTTTTTTTATGTAGAACTTTATGGTTTCATGTCAGAAAGTTGTCACTTCATACATTTCCTGGGAAGTGCATAAGGGAGAAGAAGTTCACTTCTGGAATGACTCTTGGAATGGTTATCCTCCTTTGAAGTAAATTCAAGAATTGCAATTAGTCATTCTAATGTTATCTCAGTTGTTGGGTACTAGGCTAGTTGATTATGTCTATTTAGTATATATAACAACTCGTAGTATAAAGAGTAGTGTTTCTAATAGGAAAATTTGATCATATCATATGGGCACCTTCCAAAGATGGATGTTATTCAATCAATAATGGATATAAAGCACTCCATTACAAAGATGTTCAAATGCAGTCACAAAGAGCTTATTCTTTTTGTTGGAATAACATGATTCTGCCAAAAGTAGGGAGCTTTCAATGGTTAGTACTATGAAAAAGGGTGCTTACAAGTGATAGGCTAACCAAAATAGGATTTTTTGAGCCTTTCAAATGTGTTTTATGTGATGGAGAGTTTGAAGATGTTGATCAGTTATTTTTATAGTGTTCTTATGCTTAGCATTGTTGGAATTTTATATTGCACAAAAGAGGATTTTTTCCCCTTTGCTAAAATAGTTTGGGATATTTTCTCAACTTGGCCGATGTTAATGAAATAAATGTAATTTTGGAAAAGTATCTTCTTCAGTACAAAATCTTCTAGTTATAATTAAGAAATCAATCACAAGAACAACAAATGCATGTGTTCAAAATCATAAAAATGTTAATTCTCTATTAACATCATGGGATGATAGTATTCTAAAGATTTGGAAAGGCTTAAGTCTACCTTTCAAAGGTAGTTTGAAACAACCTCATAAGAAAAGGATTGATAGGAGATCAGTTAAATGACAATCCCCAATAATAGGTTTCTTTAAGTTGAATCTTGATGACTCTTTGAGAGGGAACCTAGGTATGTCTAGTGTAGGGGTGTGTATTTGAGACTCTTGTGTGGTATTGAAACCAACTAATTCAATTGCTCTTTCGTTTGGCACAAATAATATAGCATAATCAATGATAGTTCTCCATGTTTTAAAACTTTCCAGACATCTAAACATATCTAAAATTCATATTGAAGGTGATTCAATAATAGTAATAAATGCATGTAAGGAGAGAATTTTTCACAATTGGCATTTAAAATATGTTATACAAGATGTTTTGGCATTATTAGATTAATTCAATTCTTTCTATATTTCACACACATACCGTGAAGGGAATATGTTAACAAACTGCCTTGTAAACATGTGATGTCGAAAGGAGGAAGAAACCATATCATAAGATAGTTTCAAGGTTGATGCATTTTTAGCATTAGCTAAGATAGTAGAAAAATGAATTGTGTGAAGGTGTAGTTAAAAAATCATGCTTTGTTAAAAAGTGATCACATATGGTTGCAGTCAAGATAGAAGAGCAATAATCATAAAATTATAATAATGCCATCTCAAACCCACAAATACATTGGGTTACGTTTATGTGTTAAATACATAAGAATGAGTTTAATGAATAATTGTGAGGGGGCCATGCTTGGCTTAGTTTGAACCTCCAAATGAAAGTGGTTAAAGTTAGTGATTTAACAACTCAAGTAAATAGCTTTGGCAGGCCAATATAGTTTCAAATGAAAAATGAGGGATGTTGTACAAGATTTGGAAAATCTACCTTGATCACCTCTTGCAGTGAATAGATTATATGAGCATGTCAAAAATTTCATGAGTTCCAAGGAGGCATGGTACTGGTTTTATTCAAGACACATGTGAGGGAAAGTTATTGAGGCTGAAAGGATCTCACCAAGTAGGTGAAAGTAAACTATTTTAAATGCTAACATTTGTTTGTATGAATGCAAGTGTAAGGGAGTACGAAACATTCTTACTAATGATGATGTAGTATTAATATTACAACATGTGTATGGGCCTATTTTTGTGTAGTTTTGTAGTGCCTTATGCTAGCGAAGGAAAAAATGACATATGCATTATTGTGCCATCCTAGCCAAGTATGTGAAGGGTAAAATTTAACCATTTCCCAAGATATTTCACATTTCAACTCATCTTTTAGCAAGTGTAGAAGGGTTTTCTAGCTATTTCTATGCATCAAGAGCTTTCTTTAGAAGAAGAGGGAAAAATTTGTGGCTTTTTCTAGGTTTTCAAAGCTTGTTGAAAAGCTCAAATGGAATACTTGTCGCATTATTACAAAGTTTGGGTGCCTGTAAATGGATGGGAGCTATCATTTTAAGAGTCAATTAGTGATGCACAACTCAACCAAGTGTTCAAGACCCATTTCTACCAGTTCTAGAAAAGTGTGAAGAGAATCACTGGAGATGAAATTTTGTATCTACAGAAAAGGAGGGCTATCTTCCCTTCATAATAAATTTCTTTCTTTCTAATGCCTTTGATTTGATGCAGTCTCTCCCATTACTTTAGTTGATTGTTGGTAAGGTGATTAGGGAAGTTTATTTGCAATATAACAAGCTCCTTAAGGCTATTCAAGGGTATGACATGTGGAAAGGGAAAGGAAAAATTAGAGGAATCTTCTCACGTCACTTGATATTGAATAGAAATGCATACATTTCAATATATGATGCCATAAAAAATACATTGGAGATGCAAAATTCTAGATATTTGCAACAAGCACTCGAGAGACATATTGTTGTGGTAGGTGAATATTTAGTAGAGAGGATAAGGAAGAAGGTAAATGTACTGTTAGATCTACTATCCCATGACCATAACAAGCTAGTTCACATTGTTGCACTTGCTCCAACGATTCTTGTGGTGGATACTCCTATTCAAATTGTTGTACCTACTTCTGTTCATATTGTTGCTCTTGCTCTGGTGACTCAAGCTATTCCTATGATGGGTACTAAAGATAATATCAGTTCTTCTCATCATCTATGCCATGCTCATATTCCCAATATGAATTTCATTCCACCTATGCAATCTGATGTGGGTGATTTTTAGGAACAACAAGGCGAGAATGAAATCCAAGTTGATAGAATGGAGGAGTAAGGTGGAGACTATTAATGTAAATTTAGTATATGGTATTTTGCAAAGGAGGTTTACTTAGATTTTTTTTTATATATTTCCTATGGTTGTATATGGGTTTTAGATAGGGGATAAATCTTAATATTGGGTAGCGAAAGAATAGTGTGCAAAGGAAAATACTTAGTCTATATGGGTCACAGAAATGGAATATTTTGTATGCTGCAAGTTTTCATGTTGATATTTTTGGCTAGCAAGAGCCATTGGTCCTATATTTTGTAAAATTTTACTTCTATATATTAATAAATATACAGGCTTAATGCCTTTTGCTTAAAAAAAAGAATGTACATGTAAACCTTCATTTTTTTCTTGGAATTTCATTCTTCTAAACTCATGTTGGAAGATATTCTAAATTTGAACATCATATAACCCAACTCATACAAACGCGTAATCATTTTATAGTAAAGTAAGATGATAACTTGAATCATTATATCAAATTAGAATGCATTTACACAAATATAAATTAATATTCAAGAATAGATCTCTTGAAATCAATATAAATTAAATCTTTATAGGAAATATCCCTGATCTTTAATATAAAAAAGTTGTTTCCAAACTTAAAACTCACAACTTCTTTTGGAAATCACATAGATATAAGAATTAAGAAGGGATCATCCATCCTCTAAATTTTTAAAATATACTATAGATAGACATTTTTCAAAGATATCTAGAAGAGAAAGAGTGTTCAGGGATTAATCTTTTCAAATGGATCATTAAAAGTATAAAATGCTATATTAAGCCAATGATATTTTCTTGCTAATTAAAAATCTTGGTGAATTTTTAAAAATATTGAACAATCTAAACATTCTACAATTAGAAGTTGAGATATTTTGAAATGAGTACAGTTTTGATGCTAAATGTTAGTAATTGTTAAGATCATGATAGTTAATTTTAGAAACCCAAAGTATCATATAGTTAATAACCAACCACTAGAGCTAATACATACAAATATATAGGGCTCAAATTAATTATTCATAGAATGGAAGATTAAAAACAGTAAAAAATCATGAGCATAAAAAAATAATTTATGAAAGATGGAAGGATGTTCAAGATTAAGAAAACCATGTAAGACTATTCAAAGTTTAGATTGGGTTAATAAAAAAAATTATAGTGTTATTCTATACAATCCTAAAGTATATCTTTAAAAAAATGGAATAAAATAGAGCAAATACAAAAACAGTTTATTAGTATTATTATTTTTATTTTAAAATTATTATTTTTTACTTAAAGTTATTTTATTTTATTTTACTTTAAAATTATTTCTTAAGAATTATTTTTTATATTAATATTTTAATATTAATATTTATAATAATTATTATAAAAATAAATATATTTTATTTATATTATTATAAATATTTTAAATTGATCTATTTAAAACCGTCAAGAAATTAGTGATGACCTATTTTATTTTACATTTTTTTTAAAAGAACTTAAATATATCTATCTAACAAGATGTTAATTTCAGTTATTATATTAAAATAATTAAGAAAATTACTTTTAACTATTTTGTTTTGTGATATTAATAATGGATATATGCATATTATTTAATAACAATTAATTCAAAAATTTATTGGACAAAATTTTTAGTCTTATTGGAGAATTTACATATATATAAGAAAGTATTAATTTTTTTTCATGCAAAGGTTTTTTGTAACATTTGTTAGGAATTAAGGTGTCTCAACCTTAGTATTTCCTAGAATTGATTTAATTAATATTTTTTATTTATTTATCTGTATGTTGTATTTCTTGCTCACCCTATTTCATCATCTAGTATGACCTGGTAAGGTGAGTTTTCATCATGTTGGTAGGTGACATGAGAGGTGACAAAGATTTTTGTGTTCCAACATGGGAATATAGGAATCTCAATTTATGGTAGATAATATTATCCAAGTGTCTACATCTTTTACTTATTGTATGACAAATTCCTATGACAAGTTATGATGTGTAAGTACTAAATTCTATGATAAGTTGGACAAGTGTTAGAAGGAATCTTTGCATGGAGAATCCAAGCACTTAGGTTGAGTTCTAAATTTTTTTAAGAGAATAATATATTATTCGTCAATTATTGCATATTCTCTTATAGTTCTAAGTGATGTTAGTTATGACAGATTCTATGATAGTTGTAAGGTGTGTAAAAGCATTTTTCATACCTATTTTTTAGTAAAAATGGAGTGCCCAACTTTCAAGGTTTGAATCAAGAGTCAAAGAATATTGTACAACTATCAATTGCATGCATGGAGGTGGTTGAAAAATGTGAGAAGTATATTTTGATGCCCATCTCTTGCAGGTTTCTCTAGAAATTTCCTTCATACTTGTATTATCTATATATTGATGTCTTGGAGTGGGTTATATATGTTGGTTTTTTAAGGTATTGTTATGCTATCAAATAGCTCCAAAATCAACACCAAATACTCCTAAAAGAAAAATTTCTTTGTAGGATTGTAAACATTGTTTAATTTATAATATATTGAGTAGGTTTTTGAAGTGTGGAATTTTTCTCTTGAATAGGTTTTCCTCATGTATATCTTGTGTTGTGTAAGTTTTTATATTTTTATGTGTGTTAGATTATCTTCCTGAATTTTTTTTTCACATTACTATAAATGTTTAAAAGGAAAAAAATTATATAGCTCTCCTCATTATATTGGTGTAAGAAGTTTGTTGAGGGTTTGTGCACAGAAGATTGTTGTTGCACGAAAAGATCAACCTATTAATGCCTTATACAACCACCAAAGTTAATGAATCCATGGGAGGTGGTTAATCCATGTCATAATCCTAAGCATTGTGTTGCACAACATAAGGGGACCAAGGGTGTACACCTTGCAATAATCCACCCCTACCAATGCAAGTGGGGGATTTTAACTTGTGACCTAGGCTCTAATACAAATTGTAAATAGGTTTTTCCTAAGGAAGAATATATGTTCTCTAAATATGGAAGATGAATGATCTATCACAAATAACCTAATTGCATTCAATTTGATTGTCACCCAGTTGAGCTCTGTTGTTGAAAAAATGGAATAATAACATAATTTTATGGATTTTCTCTATTAATTACCAAATTTATGAGACCACCTTGTTATGTCCATTGGAAGTACCACTATCACTTTCAAAATGGATGATGTGGTTGCATCATTGTTTTCTTAAGAGATGCAAAGAAAGACTTTTGAAATTGCTAAGAAGGCTCTTGCAATTCATGGTATATCTAAAGAAAAATGAAAGAAGAACAAGAATCAAGACAATACAAGATCAAAGTCACATGTGAGGTCTTAATATCCTAGAAATTCCAAAGAGAATTTTTAGAACTACAAAAAAATTGGTCACTTTTTTAAAGGAGTGTGAGAAAAAGAAGAATAAGAAAAAAAATACCTTTGATTCAATTTTTGATAAATCATCTCAAGGTGGGAATAATGTATTTTTTACTTCCTTGGAAAACCATACATAAAATTATGTATGGATTATTGAGTCTACTTCATCTTTTCTCACGACCTCACATTGGGATTGGTTCATTAAGTATGGAGAAATTCATGGTGGGAAGTTGTACTTGGGTGATGATTCTTATTTGAGGATCATTTGCCATGGAAAATTCATGATTCAATCCCTTGATGGATGAGTGAAGGGGATCAATGGTGCTTTCATGATGAGCGCCACACCACTCAAAACCCACATAAACCACAATAGATACCAACATAGAAGATGTGAGACAAAAAAATGACTCACTTTCAATTATTTTTAGAAAATGAAATTACAGATTCAAAGCTTACATGCTACAACCTCATGGGATTGATTCATTACAAAAAAATCAACTCTGAAAAGAAAATCTACTATTCAAAGCCACAATCTACACTATTAGGGCCACCTTATACAACCCCCACTTAACCCTTTTTATTTTCCACAATAACTTCCCTAGAATGTTCTAGAAAGTTCAAATTTCCCCTTTTTGTTCTTGTTAGAAGATTAATCTTTACTTGGTAAAGGTTATTCTCTAATTGTAATTTTTTATTAACTTGTAGGAATATTCCAAAGGAATCCCTACAAGTCTTTTGTCTTTTTTTCATCTCACACATGTGTGAGGATGGCTTATTTTTTAATTCCTTTATTAAGGAATATTTGTATCCACCTCCTTAAGAGGTGACACTTTGCACACACATAGATGAATGGTGGCATTCATTGAGTTGGGAGTTACATTCTAACTCCTCTTTCTCACATTCTAACTACTTATTGAGGTGCTTCTCCTCTCATTCTTCAAGACTCATGCAAGCAAGCTAAGGCTGAAGCTCTCTCTCTCTTTGTATTATTCTTTAGGCATTTTGCCTCCATTCATAATATTGGGGTTTTTTCTTGTTTTTTCCCCTTAACAAATTCTTGTGTCTCTCTTGCTTTGGTGTTGCTTGGTTTGGCTACTTCAATCTATTTGGTAATCTCTTTCCTTCAAACAATTGCTCTTTATTAGTACTTTCCATTGCTCTTTTCTATTTCCTTTCATGGTATCAGAGCTTGGTATTACTAATCTACTGTGAGCTATATTGTTGAAGGTTTACCAGATTTTTCAGCACACCATTGGAGGCACTCTAAGAAAGGAGAAGAGCCAAATAGTCTAATCTTGCTTCTTGTTTGATTTTTTTTTGTTTTTCCTAACCCTTGTGCAAGATTTCATTTCTAAGTTTGTTTTTATTTCAAAAATATAATTTGCATGCATGTTTTATTTTTTGCATACAAATTTTACAGGATTATATTTCAACTTTTTTTTGATCTGTAATCTTTTTTTGCAATATCAGGGTAAATCTGTAAAAAATATTTACTATATTTTGCATTTTGTAAAAATATCAAATTTTTTTTTAGACTCTAGCCCTATTTTAGCTCAGATTTATTCTTTAATAAAAAAAATCATTTTAAAAAAAGCCCTATTTTAGCTCAGATTTATTCTTTAATAAATCCAAAAAAAAAATCATTTTTTAAAAAAAGTTCTATCAAAATAATCAAATATGTGTTAAATATTTCTATTTTTTTAAAAATAAACCCTAACGTTTTCCTTTGCAGAGCTTTTATTTACAGAATAAAAATCTTAGAGCTTCGGCACTCTGCTTAGGCCGTCGCCATTCTTTCATTCTCTGTGGCCTCACCGCAGCCACTGGTCTCCCCACGCTGTTCTTCCCCTGCGCTACCTCAGTCTCCTCTTTTTCAATCTTGTCCACCTTCTTGTCTCTCTCTCCCGCCCATTTGTGATTTCAAAAGCAACCTTTTTAATTTTGTTTATTGGGTTTTAAAATCCAATTTAACTTTTCTTATCTCCCGCAAGCGCATGTTTGACTCGTGTATTTAATAGATTATTAAATCTTCATTCTTTTCAACATTATTTAATTTCAAAGAAACAAATAGTTCTTTTATTTCACCCGTTTATGTTTTTAAATCACATCTTAAAATTAATACTTCATTCTTTAATTTTTAAGGCTTTACATAAAGTTTCGAATGAACTTTGTTTAGTTTTTTTTTCTAAATCACATTAATATTTAATATTATTTAAATGGTTTAAGTTTTTTAAAATTTAAGTTCTTATTTTATAATTATATTAGTTAATTTTGTTTTTAAGAAAAAAAAAAGGTTTTTTTAAAAGATTCATATCTTTTTAATAAATCTTCTTAAAGCTTTTTCATAATCTTAAAATCTGCACTATATTTTAATTCTATTAAAGGGTCTATACTTTCATTGCTTAGTATAAGTTTTTTATTCTTTCTAAAATTTTGACATCTTTAATAAAGTTTTCATAAAGTTTTATTTATTATTATTATTTTTTTTAAGTTTTAACTTAGTTCTCAAATATTTATTAATTTAATATTAATATCGTTTAATTCTTTTTTGGATTAAATTATTAAAAAATTTATCAATTTTTTTTAAATAATTTAGTTCAATATTAAAAGGTCATTTTTTTTACTACTTAATTCATTTAGGAGGGGTATTTTTTTTAAAGCAAATATTTACAGTAGTTATTATTTTTATCATAAAGTTGTGAATTTTTAAATTATTTTGCAATCATGTCAACTTTAATTCCTGAGATTAAATTAACTAGTTCTAACTATCATTCTTGGAAAACTCACATTTCTTTCATTTTTCGATTTAAACATCTTTTGGATGTAGCTACAAATTCTAAATCTAAACCAGGTTCATCTGCATCTAAAGATGAAATTGAAAAATGGAATCTCCAAAATGAAGAAGCCCTTGGTCTCATAGGTATCTCCATGTCACCCGAACTTTATGTTCACATTGGGACATGCACAACTGCCTATGAAGCATGGGACAAACTCAAAACCATTTATGATAGTACAAATGAATCAAGAAAAATTCAAATTCAAGATCAACTTGAAGATTTGAGGTATTCTGATTTTAAATCTATGGATGAATTTTTATTGAAATTTGATGCTTTAAATAGTCATTTGGATGGTTTAGGAGTTAAATTAGATAATCTTAGATTAATTCATCTTATTCTTAAAAAGTGTCTTCCTAGACAATTTCAACAATTCATTACTAATATTCATGCTCAATTAGCTATTCCTTCTTTAGCTACTCAATTAACTTATGATATTTTTCGTGATTTATTAAGACAAGAAGAGGCTAAGTTAATTCAGTTTGGTACTCTTAAGTCTAATGAACATGCTTTCTTATCTAATCATAAGCAAAATTTTAAACCTCATTCTAAACAACAACATTATAATTCCAAACCTCATTATAATAATGGCAATGATCCTAGAAAGTTTAACTCTTCTAAGAAACCACATTGCACTTATTGTAATAAGGATGGTCATTGGCAAAACACTTGTTTTAAAAAGCAAAATGAGAAAAAGCCTATGAAGCAAAATAATCAACAACAAAATAAACCTAATAATAATAAGTTTCAAAATAATGCAAATCAATCTAGACGTGCTTTTACTTGTAGTTCTAATGTTTCTCAACCTCTTGAATGGGTTATTGATTCAGGTGCATCTCAACATGTTACTTCACATAAAGAAGTTTTTGAGTCTATGCAACCTGATATATCTAATGTTCCTCTTCAACTTGCTAATAATCATACTTGTAAAGTAGAAGCAATTGGAGATGTGAATGTTCCTAATGGTAAATTGCATGATGTTTTATATGTTCCTGAATTAAAGACTAACTTGCTTTCAGTTGCTAAGCTTTGTCAAGATTATAAAATAGAATTTTACAAAGATATGTGCTATGTTATTGATCCAAAACAAAACAAGGTCATTGCTAATGCTAAATTAGACAATGATAATTTGTTCAAATTTTATGAGTTTGCTCAATCTAGATGCTCTTTAATATCTACCATTGATTTCAATGTTTGGCATGAAAGACTTGGTCATATAAATTCTAACAATATTGCTTTAATGCAAAAGCTTAATATGGTAGATGGATTGCCTAGTATTGTTCCATCTAAAATTGTATGCACAGGATGCATGAGTGGTAAGATGCATAGGGAGCCCTTTCCACATGGTCAATCATGGAGGGCAACTCATAAGTTGCACCTAGTTCATAGTGACCTTTTGGGACCCATGGAGAATAACTCCATCCAAGGATCAAGGTATGCACTTACTTTTGTTGATGATTTTTCTAGAAGAACTTGGATCTATTTTCTTCATAGTAAGGATCAAGTTCTTGATATATTTTCTGAATTTCATAAATTTGTTGAAAGGCAATCTGGTTTTAAACTTAAAATTCTTAGAACTGATAATGGAAAAGAATATGTGAACAATGCTTTTAATAGTTATTTGAAAACATTTGGTATTAAGCATGAGCTAACTATTCCCTATACACCTCAACAAAATGGTGTAGCGGAAAGGAAGCATAGAACTATTGTTGAAATGGCTAGATGTATGTTACATGCTAAAAATATGTCTTATAAATTTTGGGCAGAAGCTATGTTTTGTGCTACTTACATTATTAATAGGACTCCTACTAAAGCTTTAAAGGATATAACTCCTGAAGAAGCTTGGTCTGGTAGGAAGCCCAATCTTAAGCATTTAAGGATTTTTGGTTCAATTGCTTATGTTCACAAACCTAAACAAAAGAGGCAAAAATTAGATGCTAAATCTTCTTATCATATTTTTGTTGGTTATGATGAACATTCTAAAGCTTATAGAGTTTATAATCCTCTTACTAACAAAGTTAAAGTTGCTAGAGATGTATGCATTGCTGAAAATGGTGTTCATGATTGTTCTAAAGTGCATAATATTGATTCTTCTCAAAATAAAGTTATTGTTGTGGAGGATAATCCTCAAGTTGAAACTCCTCTTAACCCTCCTAATGCATCTCTTACTCATAGTGATAGTGATGATGAAAATGTTGAAATCTCTACTCATGATTCTTCTTCTAGTGATGATACTCCTACATCTAAAAGAATGCCAAAATGGTTTAAAAATTTGTTGCAAGAAAGTGAGGATTATTTAGCTAAAAATCCACCTAAAAGAAGAAAGGCAAATTATTGTAATCATGCTTTGATGTCTAACATTATGAATTCAAATGATCCTCAAACTTATGAACAAGCTAAAGATCAACCTCATTGGCAAAAGGCTATGCAAGAAGAATATGATACTTTAATTGCTAATAATACTTGGGATTTAGTTCCATTACCTCAAGGTAAGAATCTTGTTTCATGCAAATGGTTGTATAAAACTAAGGTTAATGCAAATAATGAAGTTAGCAAGTTTAAAGCTAGATTAGTTGCTAGGGGCTTCTCTCAAGTTGAAGGATTAGATTATAATGAAACATTTGCTCCAGTAGCTAAGATGCCAACCATTAAATTAGTTCTTGCTTTAGCTTCTCATATGCATTGGCCTATTCATCAAATGGATGTTAAAAGTGCATTTTTAAATGGTGATTTACATGAAGAAATTTATATGTCTCAACCTTTGGGTTTCATTAAGGAAGGTAATGAAAATCTTGTTTGCAAATTGAAGAAATCAATATATGGTTTAAAGCAATCTCCTAGAGAATGGTATTCAAAGATCAATGCTTTCTTTTTATCTCAAGGTTTCATTAGAAGTAAAAATGATCCAAATTTATATATTAAGCATAGTGAAGATGATATTGTGATTATTATTTTATATGTTGATGATTTAATTATTACTTCTAGTTCTAACAATTTGATTAGTGATGTTAAGTCTCAACTCAATCAACAATTTCAAATGACTGATTTAGGCCTATTACATTATTTTTTGGGTATGCAAATTTGGCAAACACCTAAAGGTATTTTTATTTCTCAACATAAATATGCTCAAGATCTCTTAGATAGATTTAAAATGAATGATGCAAAGTGTGTTTCTACTCCTTGTGAATTAGGAACTAAATTAATGGTTGATATGGAAACTCCTTTTGTTGATCCTACTTTATATAGGCAATTAGTAGGAAGTTTAAATTATCTAACTCTTACTAGACCTGATATTTCTTATAGTGTTGGATTGGTTTCTAGATTTATGTCTAAACCACAACAAACTCATTTTAAAGTTGCAAAAAGAATTTTAAGATATGTTAAAGGTACTCTTAATCTTGGTCTTTTTTATGATGCAAATTGTGATTTTTCTTTAAAGGGTTATACTGATTCAGATTTAGGAGGTGATCCCAATGATGGGAGATCCACTTGTGGTTATTGTTTCTTTGTTGGATCAGGTGCAATCTCATGGAATAGTAAGAAACAACAATCTACTTCTCTTTGTTCTACAGAAGCTGAATATAAAGGTTGTACAAATGCATCTAAAGAAGCATTATGGTTAAGAAGATTACTTGAAGACTTGGGTCTACCTCCAAAGGATCCTACTCCTTTATATTGTGATAATCAAAGTGCTATTGCTTTGGCAAAGAATCCAATTTTTCATGCAAGGACCAAGCACATTGCTCTTCAACATCATTTCATTAGAGAGCAAATTGAAGACAAGCAAATTTCTCTTTTGTATTGTAAAGGTGAAGATCAAGTTGCAGATATTCTCACCAAAGCTCTTTGTAAAGATAAATTTCTCTTCCATTGTAAAAATCTTGGATTACAACCCATTGAAGGGTTTGATGTAACTTCCCCAAGTAAAGCTTAAGGGGGGATGTTAGAAGATTAATCTTTACTTGGTAAAGGTTATTCTTTAATTGTAATTTTTTATTAACTTGTAGGAATATTCCAAAGGAATCCCTACAAGTCTTTTGTTTTTTGTCATCTCACACATGTGTGAGGATGGCTTATTTTTTAATTCCTTTATTAAGGAATATTTGTATCCACCTCCTTAAGAGGTGACACTTTGCACACACATAGATGAATGGTGGCATTCATTGAGTTGGGAGTTACATTCTAACTCCTCTTTCTCACCTCTACTTATTGAGGTGCTTCTCCTCTCATTCTTCAAGACTCATGCAAGCAAGCTAAGGCTGAAGCTCTCTCTCTCTTTGTATTATTCTTTAGGCATTTTGCCTCCATTCATAATATTGGGGTTTTTTCTTGTTTTTTCCCTTAACAAATTCTTGTGTCTCTTGCTTTGGTGGTGCTTGGTTTGGCTACTTCAATCTATTTGGTAATCTCTTTCCTTCAAACATTTGCTCTTTAATGGTGCCAAATGTCCCACCATTTGATTTCTAGCCTAGGAAGAATTTTTTATGAAATTCACTTTTTCGAGGACCAACTTCGAGGGGCCATAAGTTTTGATCCGGGTGTTTGATTTGCTATTATTGCATATAATTGGAAAGCTATCAATGAGCTCTACAACACGCGAGCTAACCGTAGGTTGGTTCGACTACTTTTTGAGCTATTTTAGGGCCTCTAAAGTTTTATATCTAGATTTGAAGCTGCATTGGAGAAAATTCTTTGGATAGAAACTTTAATTTCTCCCAAACCATGTAGGGTATTAAGGTGATTCTTTCACGACCAAAAATGTTTTTCAGCTCTACTCCTTGCGGTAAAATTTCATGTCCATATGAGCCCATTTAGGCCTACTTACTAAAAATAGTAAGTACTCATTTTTTGCTATTTTTGATACCTAACAGTCTTATACCCCTTTAAGTGCCATCATGGGACTCAAAACAACTAAAGAAAATAAAGAAAACATTTTTTTTGGGTGACACAAGATTTCCCTACACTATTGGATGCTCCTGCATTAGACACCTAGGGTAATTTGAAAAATGACCTTGTCACTTCTCAGGAGTTAGAGGGAAACCAAGATGGTTAACCTCAGCCTCAGACAACCATGGTGAATCTTCAACAGGCCTTCCTCTCCATTTCACTAAGTACTCTACATATTGCCTATTTCTCATGCTTTTACCCTCACGACTATCCAAGATTTCTTCTATCTCTTCCTTCTTTGAAGTAGGTGATGGAATTTTCAACTGTTCATTTATTGTCCCCTCCTCTATATCACCTTCATGATACTCTATCAAATCAGCAATGTTGAACATAGAAGAAAGGTTTATTCCACTAGGAAACTCTACCTCATAAACATTTCCTGAATCATGCTTCTTCAAGATCTTGCATGGTCCAAACTTCTTCATCTTTAACTTGTATGTACCAACTGGAAACCTTTCCTTTCACAAATGAACCATGACTTCATCTCCTACCTAGAACTCCTTATACCTCCTTTTTTGATCTTCCTAAGCCTTATATTGTGAGTTCATCTTACTAATATGTTTCTTCACCTCTTAGTGCAAAATTTTCAAGTGCTCAGAAAAATCTTCAGCCTCAACACTACTCTTTTCACCCTTATCCATCTTTCTCAGTTCAGAAGCAGTTCTTGGACTACTCCCATATACAATTTGGAGTGCTGATTTACCAGTGCTCCTATTGAAAAAATTATTGTAAGAAAATTTCACCTATGGTATAATCAAATCACATCCCTCGGGCTTATCTCCAACTAAGAATCTTAGTAGGTTGCCCAAACTCCTATTGACCACCTCTATTTGTCCATCAGTCTATGGATGGTGTGCAGAACTGAACTTCAAATTTCTCTTCAACTTCTTCCATAATGTCCTCCAAAAATAACCAACAAATTTGGTATCTATTTCTGAGACTATACTCCTTGGTAGACCATGTAGTCTCACCAACTCTCTGAAAAACAACTTAGCAACATGAACAACATCACTGATCTTATGACACAAAATGAAATGTGCCATCTTTGAAAATCTATCCACCACCACAAATATGGAATCATGCCCTCTATGTGTCCTTGGAAAACCAAGAAAAAAATCCATGCTAATATCCTCCCATGGCCTCTCAAGTATAGGTAATGGCTGACACAATCTGGTATTCTGACTTATTCCTTTTTCCATCTAACATACTCTGCAACTTTGTACAAACTTCTTCACATCTTGTTGTAACTATGTCCAATAATAATTCTCACTGACAAGAGCAATGGTCTTATCTCGACCAAAATGTCCAACCAATCCTCCACTATGCTTCTCTTTCATTAGATTCTCTCTCGTAGAAATCCTTGGAATGCACAATTAGTTTCCTCTAAATAACACCCCATCTTGGATTACGAAATCCAACCATCTCGTCCTATCCAATGTAATAGGTTCCAAACAATCCTTCCAAGCTTCTGCAAAGTCTGGATCTTTTGGATACAAACTCTTGAGTTCATTGAACCCAACAACCTCTATATTCATCTTTATCAACAAATTTTTCCTTCTACTTAAGGCATCTACAACTCTGTTTGACCTTCCACTCCTATGCTTCAAAAAAAAAGTATAACTCTACAAGAACTCAACCCATTTTAAGTTCCTTTGATTCAACATTCCTTGACTATTGAAATATTGCAAATCCTAGTGATCAATATATAAAACAAATTCTTTTGGAGAAAAATATTGTCTCTATTTCTTCAAAGGCTGAACTATAGCATAAAACTCTTAATCATAGATAAAATATTTCTTCTTAGCATCGTTTAACTTCTCACTAAAATAGGCAACATGCTTACCTTCTTGACTCAAAATAGCTCATATGGTAGTGCCACTAGCATCACAATCTACCTGAAAGACTTTATTGAAATCTAGAAGGGCCAAAATAGGTTTCTTTATAAATTTCTTCAACATATCAAAAAATTTTGCTGCTCCTATGGTCCACTTAAACACTTTTATATCTCGTCTCATCGCTTCAATTAGAGGTGCACAAATACTACTAAAATTGTTAATAATTTTTTTGTAAAAGTTTGCTAGACAATTAAATGATCTTACCTCTATAACACTCCTTGGGGTAGGCCATTCAATGATATCTCTCACCTTCTATGGATCCATTTTAAGACCCTCTACTAAGACAACAAATCCCAGATATACCAACTCTCTCTTCAAAAACATACATTTCTTCAAATTAATTAAAAACTTCTCCTCTTTTAGCTTCTCAAAAACTCTTTGGATATGCATCAAGTTCTCCTCCAATGTCTTCTTGAAAATAAAAATATCATTTAAGTAAACAATAACAAATTTTACTAAAAATTCTTTCAATACCTCATTCATAAGCTACATAAATGTGCTCAGCACATTGGTTAGCCCGATAGGAATGACTAACCACTTGTACAAACCCTCCTTTTTTTCAAAGGCTATCTTCCATTCATCTCCTCTAATTCAGATTTGGTGATATCCTCTCTTTAAATCTATCTTTGTGAAGTACTCAACTCCACTCAAACAATCCATAATGTCATCCATTCTCAACAAGGGAAATGTATACTTGATGGTGATTTTGTTGATGGCTCTAGAATATGTACACATCCATCATTCCCCATCCTTATTTCTTGCTATTATTGCAGGTACTACACATTGACTCAAACTCTCTCTGATCAATCCCTTTTGCAACAACTCTTGCACTTGTATGTTCAACTCTTCACTCTCTGCTAGAGTAATATGATGAGCTACCTTATTCAAAAAACTGACTCTAGGAATCAGGTCCATCTAATGGCTAATCTTTCTTATAAGAGGAAAACCTTTAGGTACATTATAAAAAATAATAGCTTGAAACTCATTCAACAAATTTGAAACCTCTACAGTGGTGCAGGAGCATCCTTGCAAATTTTGGCTAGATTTTGCATTTTGGAGTCTAGAATAGGGTTGAGTCATTTCATGTTCATAATAAGGTAAATTTTAG
Source organism: Sequoia sempervirens (assembly GCA_007258455.2). NCBI lineage: Eukaryota > Viridiplantae > Streptophyta > Pinopsida > Cupressales > Cupressaceae > Sequoia > Sequoia sempervirens. Next base: position 715,174,789 of record VDFB02270651.1, read on the forward strand.
CAATGTGTGATGTAAATGAAGTCATTTATGGTACTAGTAGGGTTGTGTTCAAAAGTTGTCAATAATGTATCAACTTTGCAAAAGTTGCAATACACACTTTTTTTGTTATTTTTGGTGTTAGTTGGAAAATGAACAGTCGCCTTTTCAAATGTTGGTTTAAAAACATTGATATCTCTTGTAAAACATGATATAAGACCTCTATCATCATCGAGGTAGGTTGGCTTGTTGAAGATTTGAAGAAATAAAGCATTGCTGCTCTCTTTTTGTACAATTTTTTGTGTTATTTCTAAATCTTAGACCTTGTACGACTCCATACAGTCATATTTCAATTGGAGAATTGTATTAGCTTACTTTTGAATCCACGTGGAGTGATTTTCATTCAAATTTACAAGAGATAAAGCCAATTTTTTTAAGGTTGCATAATTTGCTAAGGTTTTCTAGGGTTTTGAATAAAATCATGTCAAAATAGGCCATTCGACCATAGGAAAATTCTGTAGTTTGGTGGAATGGGCCTTTTAGGATTTTTCTTTAATATTTTCTTGGTTGTAGGGTAGGGCGGTAGTGTTTGGAGGTTTTTAGCATGTGCCCTAGTCTAGCAAGTTTGAGTGCTAGGCTTGAAATTACTAGTTTTTTCTTGGGACAACATAAAATTGAAGTGTTGTAATGTATCTAATGGTGGAATTGTGACCTAGGTGGCTAGTTGGTACTATTGGTGAAGAGTTTCAAGTTTTTTGTGAAGTATTTTGAGTACCTCCTTTAGAAAAGAGGCCTAATTAGGCCTAGAACTAGCGTTGAAGGGCAGTTTTGTGCAAGATGTTCCAAAACAACCTATTGCAATAGGTTTACAAGTTGAATGAGAGAAAAATGGATCTCTCAAAGTGATTGAGTCAAGTCCCTAAATGACTTTCTTGAAAAGATATAGTTGAATAAGTGTGTTTGGTGACCTACATGCAAGTAGGTGAGATATTGAAGGAAACAACCCGAGATTGGGTTAGAGGGTTGGAAGACTAGTTGAACCTATTTGGTTGAAGAAAATATCACCTTGCTCTACATCAAGTGGTATTAGAGCTTAGGCTGAGATCATTTGCAAGAAGTTTGGGATTTGGAAGAAGAAAGTTCTAAGACAAGGTATTGGAGATGCCTCCAAAAGGTAATTCAGTTATTGTTGTTAGGGATTTGAGAGCCCTAAGAGAGTCTCAAGAAGCCATGGTAGCCAGGATGGAAGCACTGGAGAAGATGGATAACAAATACAAAGGTCTTGTAGAGGAGAGTGAATCTGAAGATGAGGAAGAGGGTGAAGAGGAGAACACCCCAGGAGGATCCCAAGGATAGATGGATCCTGAAGAGAGGAAATTTCTACAAGTTCTTAAGGCTATGAAGGGAGAGACACAAGATGTGAAAATGAAGCTACCTTTGTATGGTGGAAAAATAGATGATAAAGAAGTGATTGAATAGATAGATTCCTTAGATAATTATTTTGAGTTCAAAGAGATACTTGAAGATAAGAAGGTTAATTTTTCCAAAACCAAATTGAAGGTACCAACACTTACATGGTGGAATTACACCCAAGAGGAGAGGGTAAATATGGGAAATTCCAAAATTAATTCTTGGGACAAGATGGTGGAAAAGGTGAAGAGACAATTCTTACCTGTTTATTATGAGATACAAGTATTTAGAAGATTGCAAAATTTAAAGCAAAAATAGTTGGATGTTGATGAGCCTAGTTTTTGGTCCAATTTTGGGTAGAATCTATAGTTTATTTGTTGGTAGATGTCATGGACTTTAATGTTAAATGTCAGTATTCTCATAATGTTTCCCTCAAACTATTGACATTGGACTTAATCCTACCTCTACAAACTTTAATGAAATTTGGCATCATATGTGGATTATCTATATTGATTTTGCATGTGGTTAATGAATGTTACTTAGAGTGGTTATAGATGTACATCTATTATGCATACTAACCTTGCCATATAGATTTAATATGCCAAGTTGAGGAAGACACCGCCAGCTGGGCATGTACCATAACTTCCAGCAAAGGAATCACTCTAATTCAAAGGCAACCAACAATAGAAGATTCTTCATACAACTGAATGTAACCACCTTGCAGTGTACTTTAATGATCAAGAATGCACGATAATTACTGTTGAGTTGAATCTACATTTGGACCTGCATGTCTGACCAGATTCCATGCATGTGTAACCATCATCTCTCCATTTCCTCTATTTTCCCTAAATGGCATCCTCTGAGTCGTGGAGTTGACTGCCTCATTTAGCTATTAGTATAAATAAAAATTTGATGCTCCTTCTTTAGGGGGTTGCATGATTTGATATTGTACTTGCACTCTCTAGTTTTTTAGTAATACAAATACATTACTCCTTTGTACTCATGATTATAGTGAATAAAATAAAGTTTTGAGTTCGAGCATTTGAGTTTTCATTAGTTTTAGAGGATACTTATCCAAGGGGGGCCACTTGGTGAGTAATTTGTCTTCTTAGTTTATCATTAGTTTAGTATTACTTGTTTCTTAGTACTTAGTTAGAAATCTAACACCAACTGTTCCTGCAACCACTAGAATTTCATTTTGTGACTGTTCTTGTAGCCAAAGCAGATAGAGCAGTGTCTTGTTTGTTACTTAGATTTTCATTCATGTTATGCATTTCCACTTAGCATAGTCATTGATTGATATTTAGCATTTGTTTCATTCCTTTTCAAGCAAATTACTTTCAATATTGTGTGTTCCTTAGCTATAGAATAGAATGGCTACTTTGAGTTACTAGTGCACATACTGTGCTGACCCATTTCAAGTTAACGTCCTTGGGTTGACAAGTTAAATGCACCTTCATGATGGTTGAAATGGCTATTCAGGTTAGATGTCCAATCTCTAAATCATGTTTGTAACGGCTTAGTTATTAAGATAATTGTAGGAGGCCAAAATTTTTGGCATCGTTGTTAGGGATGGTGTCAAACTAGGCAGTCTTTTGGGGTCATTGGTAGTTTTTCTTGTTGTAGTCTTTCTAGAAATTTTTCTTAGCATATCCTCATTTAGGGAGTAATGACCCCCCTTAATCTTTACCAATTCTTTGTGTGAGTTTTTTGATAGTGAGTGATACCACATGCATAGATGAAGGAGAAGGGATTCTTATGGGACATTCCTTAATAACAATCCTAATCCATTCTAGCTAGTTGACTATCAGAATCTATGAGAAGAAGAAGAAGATCCACACCCCTTTGTTGATGCATATCTTGATCTGACTAGTTCTGAAGTCTCCTCTAAAGATCAAAATCAGCTTGAGAACCCCTTTGCTTTAGAACAACATCAAGAAGGAATGGGTGAGGTAAATAGGAACAAACCTAGCCAACCAACTTTTCCTTTCCCCATTGCCCATCAAAATGAAGTTGAGAACAACAAGAAAATTCTTGCCTCAGCACTCCCAAATTTTTATGGACTAGTCACTAAAGATCTTGATACCTTTTTATTTGAGTTTGACATACTTTGTAGGAGTTATGATTATACTACTAATGCCCATAGGCTTAAACTATTTCCTACCACTTCTGAGGAGGTTGCATTAAGATGGTTCATGAGCCTAGGTAGAGATATTGTGGAAACTTGGGAAGACATGAAGAAAACATTTCTTGAGAAATACAAGGAATATTGCAGAGGTAGTGACATGAGAGGAGGTGACATTTTTAGGATGTAGCAAAAGGAAGATGAGAGACTAGAAGACTACATTGCAAGGTTTATGTTTTTCCTACAAAAATCTCCACACTATACACTTAATGAAGACTCACAGAAGTTGCTTTTCCTAAGAGGAATCAATGATAGATTCACTGATGCCTTGGACCTCATGGGAGGAGGAGATATTTCCCAAGTTACTTGGGAAGATATCAAGAAAATATTCCAGAACTACTCCAGGGAAGCTTTAAAGAAAGGGAGATCTTACCAATCTTCCATGGGTAAGTCAACTACTAGTGGAGTCTCAAGAATGGAGATTGATAACTTGCTGGTAGAATTCAAGCAAGACATTATGAATAATCTGGCTCCTCAACTAGATACACTTTAGGCCAAGAAGAAGCAAGAGGAGGCAGAGGAAATTTTGACAGAGTATTGCCCCCACTACAGACAAAAGAAGAAGGATTGCAGATGTAAGATGGTAGCTAATCTTAAGAGAAAGCTAGTTCCACCTGAGTTCAAGCCAATCCAGATTGAAGAAAACCAAGTCTAATATGTTGCACAAAGGAAGCCTTAGGCTCTAAGACAAGGTATACCACCAGATCCACTATCCTATGTTGGGCCATATTTCAATTCCTATTCCTCTGGTAACCAATGGCAATGCCCATATCCACCCAATTATGGAGGATATCCACCGCATCCTTGGAGTAACCCTCCAAATTCTTGGCCCAGTCATTAGAGTTCTCCACCCCAGTGGTAGCAACCTTAGGGGAATTGGCAAAAATTTCAAGGACTTTAAAAGCCACCTCCAGGAAATTGGCAACAAACAAATCAATGGAGAGGAGGGCAGCAATGGCCTACTTAGACAACTAGTGCAGCCACCTTCTCAGCCCCAACAACTTGATATAATTCCTCCACCTACTAATCTCAGTTCAAATGAACCTAAACCTACTCAACTACCAGCTCATCCCACACCCAATCCAAATAACAAACCACAACAGTAGCTTGGATACTCTACTAATTCAAATAAATTCCCTACATATGCTATGAGTGTAAGTGATATCCACTTGCATTCAGATACTACTCTATCAGACCCTTCCAAGCCCATTATGACTGAGCTCCTCGTGGAAGAGGAAGAGGAACCTCTGAATGATCCCATTTAGCCTAGTGTACCTAAAAATATTGAACCAGTCCAAGTCAAGCAGAGTGAACAAGAGCCACCATTTCCTCAGAGATTGGAAGTTGCCAAGAAGAAGGAAGAAAATGAGGATACAACTTTTGATATCTTGGATCAACTAAAGCATATATGTTTCCAGATACCTCTATTTCAGGCCATAAAGGATGTTCCAATCTATGACAAGGAAATCAAGGAGGCATGTCTTAAGAAGCCAAGTAGGAAAAAGAAGAACCCAACTACAATTCATGTGGTGGGACAACTAGCTGATATCATGCTAGGAAAAGTGACTATTCCCAAGTATAATGACCCAGGTAGTCCTGTGGTAGTAGTTGTTATAAATGGGGTCCAAGTAAAGAATGCTCTAATTGATTTAGGGGTAGAAATAAATGTAATGACCAAAGACATCCTGCAACAACTAAATATCACAAGCATGAGGTCCACTCCTACTATCATGCAACTTGTTGATAACTCTACTATTAAGCCTAATGGTGTAGTGGAGGATCTTGTGGTAGTTCTAGACTCCTGGAGTACCTGGCATACTTTATGATTCTCTCCCCTAAAGCTACACTAGGAGAGTATCCCATTATTCTTGGAAGGCCATGGTTAGCAACTGATGCATACATTGGATGTTGGTTAGGTGACATGACCATTTCAAATGGGAGGAGCACAAAAAAATTTGTTCTCTATCCACCTACTCAGCCATCTCATGATGAAGATAACCCCATATGGCCACATGTTGGTGAAGAGGCCAAAGAAGTTAACATTGTGGCACAACTTATGATGCTAGGTAGAAGCTCCTTCATGTAGCTCCAAGATGAGGATGAAGTATTGGATAACATCATTCAGAACCATTGTGAAGTGGAAAGAATCATCTTCTCATTCTGCTACTCTAGTCAAGACACTTCTTCGTACCCTTCCTACAACCATTGTTCATGTAGACATTCTTCCTGCAGCCACTCTTCCTGTAGCCCCTATTCCTGCAGATAGACTTCCTAAAGCAACAGGTATGTCCCATACATTATTTCTGTAAGTGGTAGAATGAGGAAAACAAACTAACAATGCATCTACACTTCTAAATAGGACATTGCATCTAGGATTTAAAAAATTTAAACTAATTTAAATCTAGAAATATTCAAAAATTTATCCTATTGCTCTCTAACTCTAAAGATCTCTCTAATCTACTTTTCTCTTAGATTTAGAAGCTAATTAAACTATTGAAATGACACTTAGAGAATGAGAATTAAGCTATTCTATTCTTATATGATTTAAATGTGCAACTAAAATGATTCTACAGCAAAGCTTCTAAGAAAGAAACTACTGTAAACTGCCATAATTAAGATGCTAGATGGATATTGAGTGAATGTTGAATGCTTGAGATGCTGGATGAATGTTGGATGCTTTAGAAAACCTACAGAGTAAGATTGCACAAGTTGGGATCCATTTCCTATAGCCAAAGAGCTATATTTATAGCTTTCACGGTAGCACATTTGCACAGGGATACGGGATAAGAGGCTGGGATTCAATCTGGAGAATTGAAGGGCATGGGATGAGAAGATGGAGCTGATCATGGAGGATTGTTTCTCCCCATGAAAACACCAGGCAAGATAAGAGGGAAGGTGGTTGGAAGAAGATTGAGAGGACTTCCTACAGGTTTGTCCCCAAGGCTCTTCCCGTGAATGACAGTAGAATTAATTAGATTTTGAAAATTTAATTTTATTGGTGAGTGAATAGTGGTGAATGATTTTATGCATTAATTTAAATAATTTTAATTTATTTAAATTTAGCAAAAGGGGAATAAATAATTTAATAAATCAAACTATAGGGTTTGTTTATTAAATTAAAACAAAAGGAAAATGATAATTAAATAAAAGATTTTAGGATATCTTTATTTAATTAAGAAGAAATGTGATGAGGTAATTAAATAACACAAATTATTTAAGTTGTGTATTTAATTTATGATAGAAATATAAAAGAAGTGATAATAATAAGAATTAAATAAAACAAAGTTTTTAATTTTGTTTATTTAATTAAGAGAGAAATAATATGATGAAATAGAAGAATTAATAATGAACTTAATATAAATAAATATTTCTATTTATTTATTAAGTAGATGAATTTAAGATTAATTAATCAAATAAGTCGTATTTAATTAATTAGATTCTCCATACCATTTTTAAGTGTCTACATTTTGCCCCTCTTTGAAGTGATGTGTTTATGCATTGCTTCAAAGAATAATTTTTCCTCAGCTGCCAGCATTGACAAAAAGTTTAAAATATGCCCCAGACTTGCCCCATAAAATGTATTTTGAAATGATAATGATAAATGCCCTAATGGGAGATAAATTGATGAATTTTGGATTTGATGATTGATTATGATGATGATTTGATGATAGAGAAACGATTTATCTCCCGATAAAGAAATATTGATTCCTCCAGTTAATTATGATGATGATTGATGATCACATCAGTTGATTGATTGATGATGTTGATGATTGACCTCATGATAGGTGAGGATCAATGATAGATTGATGATTGATTAACCTCATGATAGGAGAGGTTCAATGATTGATTGATTGAATGATTAACCTCATGATAGGCAAAGTTGAATGATAGATTGATGATCACAATATTTGATCAAAGCTGATTAGATTTGATTGATTGATAGACTTATTGATTAATGTTGATTGATTTGATAAGATTGTTGATTTGTGATTTGACTTCACTGAGTGATTGATATGCCTCAATATAAGATCAATTAATGTACTAGGACTTGATGATGCAAAATGATGAATAGAATAGGGGATGGGATGAGGAAGAGATAATGAAAGGAGAAGATGAAAAGTAAGTAAGCACAAATGGATTCAAGGATAAATGTGATGTTGCCCCGATCAAGTTGCAAGCCAAGATTGATTGATGATGATGATAAGAGTGTTGTTGATGAGGGAAGGATACATCCTGAAACAACACAAAATGATAGGGAAGGATACATCCCGATGATGATGATGATGATGATGATGATGATGAGTGGATAAAGGCTTGTAACAAGGTTGAGAACAAAACCAAGGATGTGATTAAATGATTTGTGCTAGAATTAATAGATTAAGATTGGATGGAATTTGAGATGAATGAAATGAAATAAAATGATTCAGAAAGAGATGATATCCTAAGAAATATTGAAGAGATGGTGATATGATGTAGAGAGGGAATACATGTAGCTTTTGAGATTGAAATTTGGTAGCTTTTGAAACAATCTACATATGCAAGACTAATATGGATGCAATCTATTTTATCATGCAAATCTATTTTACCATGCAAATCTAAGTGTCATTTCAATAATATTTTGATTTTGCTTTGTATCATCACTGAGCCTTTTTAAAATGTTGAAAGCGAATACAAGCATCAATGATATGAGATAGACCAATGATGACCTGAGTACTTCTTTCATGATTTTTGATATTGCAAGTGAACACAAGCATTCAAGGTATAATTAAACCGAGATGAATTGAGCATTTCTTGCGTAAACAGACAAGAATTAATCATTTTCTTAAGTGAATCAGATTGTCATCCATGATACTTGGTAGAGCACTTCCCGTGACAATTCACAAAATAATAATGACTAACTCACAAACAGTAAACAAAGAAAAGGTATCATCCTCCTTCCTTGCTTCTCTAGTTCAATACATCATCGAGTAGCTCCAAAGAAATGATAAGCAAATGATAAAAAAAAAAAAAAGCACAACAATTCAAATTCTACTTAATGTATTTTCAAATCATTATTCAGATTAGATCATCGATGTTGAAATGTGTGTTGATGTTTGCATGATATTCCCAGATGCTTGACCAAATGATGTAACCTAATGACCTATCCTAGGGGTCTCGGGGATTGATCAAAGATTAGTCTTGCCTATGTTATATATGCAGAGACCACGTAGTTTGACTGACACAGACTCCATATTCTGACTGATGTAGACTCTATTTTTGTGTTTTCGATTTTATGAATGTTTTTGCATGGATTTTCTGATTTTCTGATGTGTTTGGATTTTGATTTTCTGATGTTTTTGGATTTGATTTTTTGTTGTTTTTGGATTTTGATTTTCTGATGTTTTTGGATTTTGATTTTCTGATGTTTTTGGATTTTTTCAAGTATCGTCACTTGATGTTGTCATGTTTGATTGCCTTTCCATTTAAGCTGAAAGTCCATCGTACCAAATAACACTAGGATGTTGCCCCCAAGCCAAGGTAAAACATGATATCCTTGCTATGACATGGATAGTGATAATGATTATCTCAAATGATAGATGGAAATGATATGAAAGGAAACAATCGTAACAAAACTATACCTAATAGATAGAAGAGCTTGGTGAAAATCATAAGTAGCGCCTGTTTGCCAGGTTTTCATCACTTGTTTTTATTGTGTCCTCTTTCTTTTTCTTTGTATTTTTACTTTTATTGTATTTTTCTGTCATCATGACGCCTGTTTGCCAGGTTTTTATCAAGAAAACTTTATTGATCGTGCACTAGGTATCTTCAAGTGTAGAATCACCTGAGATGAATTTTGTTCATGGATTCCTCCAACATACCTCCTTCTAGTGTAGACAGCCGGTATGCTCCTGATCCATAGACTGATGTGATGACATAAGGCCCTATCCAGTTAGGTTCAAATTTTCCCTTCTTTTCTCTATCTGCTTGATTTCTAGGGTTTTCCTGTAGGACAAAGTCTCCAATCTGGAAGACTCTAGGCTTAACCCTATGATTATAGTTCTTGGACATTCTTTGTTGATAGGTTGTCAAATGATTGACAGCTTTTTGTTGACATTCATCAAGTAGCTCTAATTCTTGAAGTCTAGAGATCCTATAATCTTCATCTGAAATGAGTCCCTTTAGTGAAACTTGAAGGGATGGAATTTCTACCTCGATGGGTAATATTGCTTCTGATCCATAAACAAGAGCATATGGCGTAGCTCCTGTTGGTGTTCTGATGCTAGTCCTGTAAGCCCAAAGAGCAGGATTAAGATGACCGTGCCAATCATGTCCTACCTCATTTACAGTCTTCTTGAGAATCTTTAGTATTGTTTTGTTTGAAGCTTCTGCCTGTCCATTACCTTGAGGGTAATAAGGGGTTGAAAAGCGATGTTGGATGTGGAACTTTTCACACAACTCTTGGACATCTTGGTTCTTGAAAGGCCTGCCATTATCTGTGATGATTGACTAAGGTATCCCATATCTACAAATGAGATAATTAAGTATGAAAGATGATATTTGCTTCCCAGTGATTGTGGTTAAGGGAACTGCCTCCACCCATTTTGTAAAATATTATGTTGCGGTGATATTAAACTTGTGTCCATTAGATGAAGATGGGTTAATTTTCCCTACCAAGTCCAATCCCCACTGACAAAAAGGCCATGTAGTTGTGAATGGATGGAGCTATTGTGCCGGTGCATGAATAAGATTGCCATGAATCTGACACTTTTGACATCTCTTGACAAACTTATAAGATTCTTGCTCCATGTGTGGCCTTAATACCCCAAATGAAGGGGTTTCTTGGCTAAAGATAATCCACTTGAATGTGTACCACAAATTCCTTCATGGACCTCATGTAAAGCAGAAGTGGATTCGTTATGTTCTAAATAATACAAAAGAGTACCATCTAGGCCTCGACGGTAAAGGGTATCATCAATAATGGTATGATTGGCGGATTGACGTATGAAGTTGCACTTTTGGTTGCGAGAAAGATTTGGTGGTAAGATATTATCTTTTAGATAAGTATAAACATCTCCATAAATGGAAGATTGGATACTATCCAAAAGGCTTATGGTTTGGGATTTGGGATTTGTGTATGCAGGATTTGACACTTGTTCCACAATAAATCGATAACGATCTTGCATTTCAGGCATTTGTAGAAGAGATGCTATTGTGGCCATGGCATCTGCTGATTTATTCTCCAATCTTGGTATCTACTCAAATTTGATATCTATGAAGTATTTCCTTAGATCATCTACCAGTCTCTTGTATAAAATCAGTGTGTCATCCTGAGTTTGGTAATCATTGTTGACTTGATAGATGATCAACTGAGAGTCTCCATATACCTGTAGTTCTGTGATTTTCCAGTCAATAGCCACTCTAATTCCAAGAATTAAAGCTTCATATTCTGCAACATTGTTAGTGCAATGGAAGGTAAGCCTGTAAGATCATGGAATTGTGTGCCCAAGAGGTGTGACAAATAAAATTCCTGCCCCTGATCCATGTTGTGTGTAGGATCCATCAAAGTAGAGTTGCCATGGTTGTGTTGTAACGTTGAGGATATCTGCATCAGGAAATTCCATGGTCATAGGATGACAGTCTAACAATGGAGCTTCTACTAATTGGTCGGCGATGACTTGTCCTTTGATAGCTCGCCTTTCAACATACTGAATGTCAAACTCACTGAGGAGCATGACCCACTTTGCCAACCTTCCTGTTAAAGCTACTTTGCTCAGTAAATACTTGAGGGATCAATTTTTGCAACGAGCTTGACAGTGTGAGTGAGCATATAGTGTCACAATTTTTGTGTTGCAAATACTACTGCTAAGCATGATTTTTCAATGAAGGTGTAGTTTACTTCATGTTCATTGAGTGTCCTGCTGATATAGTATATTGCCTGTTCCTTCCCTTCTCTATCCTCTTGTGCCAACAAGGCTCCTAAAGAGATATCTTGTTGTTGCAATATATAGCAACAATGGCTTGTCTTCACTGGGTGGCACCAAGATTGGTGGTGTCATTAAATAATGCTTGATTTGATTGAAAGTACTCTCACACTGTTCATCCCATTTAAAAAACACATTTTTATGCAAAAGATGGTTGAATGGATGACACCGATCTGCTAGTTGAGAGATGAATCTTCTGATGGACTGTAGTCGACCTTGTAGAGATCTTAATGTACTAATGTTCTTAGGAGGTGGCATTTCCACAATGGCTTTAACTTTTGTTGGATCTACTTCAATTCCTTTTGTAGAAACTATGTATCCAAGTAGTTTTGTTGATGTTACTCCAAAGGCACATTTCTTAGGATTTAATCTGACTTTAAATTTCTCCAACCTATCAAATATTTTGGCCAGTATCTCTAGATGTCCTTCCCTAGTGTGAGACTTGGCTAAGATATCATCCACACAGTCCTCCATGAAGGTGTGCATCATGTCATGGAAGATTGTTGTCATAGCTCACTGGTAAGTAGCTCCTACATTCTTTAACCCAAAAGGCATGACGTTCCAGCAAAAGGTGCCCCATGGACATGTGAATGTTGTCTTTTCTTGGTCTTCAGGAGCTATTTTGATTTGATTGTATCCGGAAAATCCATCCATGAGTGATAGCATTTGATGGCCAGCTGTTAGATCTACAATCATGTCTATGTTTGGCAAAGGAAAATCATCCTTTGGACATGCTTTATTTAAATCCCAGAAATCAGTACATATTCTGATGGTGTGATCTGGTTTTGAAATAGGTATAATGTTGGATATCCATTCAGCGTAATCAATAGATCTGATAAATCCAACATCTAGTAGTTTCTTCAAATCATTTTTTACCAATAATGCAACATGTGGATGCATTTTTCTCAATTTCTGTTTTACTGGTTTAGTGCCAGCCGGTAAGGATAAGTGATGCATAATGAGATCTGTATCTAAGCCTGGCATGTCAGAGTATGACCATGCAAAATTAATGCATCATTCTTCAAAGAATTTGATAAAATCTGGCTTTTCTGTATCTGTCATGGATGCTACCAGGTGTAGTATTCTTACTTTCTCTGTTGTGCCAATATCAATAGACTATGTGGGTTCTATCAATACTAATGATCTTTCATGGTAATGTTTGGAGGATGTCAAACCTTCCATCCTTTGGTGCCTCAATGAGGTTTTCACCATTGGATGCATTCTTTGTTTTTACTATTTTAGGATCAAATACTGCCATAGAATGGTTTTCACCATTAGATCCATTTTTTATTTTCATATTTTTGCAACTGGAAGGCTTGGCATCCTCCTACCTAAAAGCATCATTAAAAGAAGTATTGGTAGAACAAGTATCGGATTCCTCACAGCAAAGGTAGTTAATAATAGCGGAGTCATTGTCAAAAATAGGGAGATTGATAGGGTGTTGGGGTTCCCATTCGATAAGCTCGGGATGTAGTAAAGGCAATGAATCATTAGATGGGTTGAGGTCAGCGATGGTGAAAGCTTAGATGGAAATGTCATCTAGGTTGTTAATGGTTATGTCGAGGCCTACGAAGGTATTTTCTTCCACATCATTTATCTCAATCGATGTCCGTTCATCTTCACTTGAGTCATCAGAGTTTGTGTTTCAAAGACAATAGGATTAAAATTCAAGCTTTGACCCTCCTCACGTTTGGGGGTATACTTTTTGATAACGTTGATCTGAATATCTTCATAGGAAACATCTGATAAGTTGTCCCACTCATATTCATTTGAATCTATTTCAAGTTATCTCTCATTTGAAGAATACACTCCATAGTTTTATTGGTGATTTCTGCTCTTGCTTCTTCTGTGTATCCTAGTCCAGTTCTGCCATGTTGTTGAATTGTGAGAACTTGGATTGGTTCTATTATACTTTTCTCCCCTCGTTCAAGAGGTCCTTGTTCTGCTACATATCCTAATCTAGTTTTATCCTTATGTTGGAGCATGAGTGGCTAGATTGGTTCTATTATGCCTTGTTTCCTTAACCCAAGAGGTCCCTGTCCTGAATATCCCATCTTCTCCAGAATAGTTTTTCCCTTTCCATATTGATTTGTCTCTATGATATTACTCGTGGAAGTGGAAGCTTCCTCATCCTTATAAAGCCAATTTAGAATAGCCTTATCTTCTGATTCTTCATCTAAATTTCTTGCTCTTACAAATCTACCATCTAATGTCGTTGTAGATTGTGCTGAATTTTGGGTGATTGTAGATGGCTATCCATACATTTGTAAGGAGGGTAACATTTGTGATAGATGGAAAGAGTGTCCAACACCATTCACTTATTCCTAATACTTATCCGCATTTCATTGTGAATTACGTAGAGTGGCCAATTGTTCTTCAAATATCGAAAGGATTGTGCCACCGATCTCTTGTGATTTTTGTTGTTTTGGAAGCCACTTTGATATGAAGTGCTTTGTTGTTACCATCCGATGTGCCAACTTTCTATTGTGAGGTATGACGTATCCCAGATGCTTTCAATGTATGACAAGCTTGGGTGTCAGCTATAGTTTACATGATTGTTACCGTCTACTGATGTGAAATTTGCATTGATGATAGGTAAGCAACGCTTGCATATCATGGATCCAAGGGCATCCTATCAGTATGTTGTGGGCGTCGGCTCTATCTAAGACTTGGAAAACTACTTTTTGGACAATAGGTCCCACCTGAATGGGTAACAGATCAACCCTTTATGACTCTTTCTTTCATCATATGCTTTGCAGATTAAGATTTTTCTTCATCAATGGCTCATCCGAAAGTATCCTAGCAATTAATCAGCTTTTAAGTTAAAATATTTAAACCAGCCTCCATTTATCGTATTACCACTATTATGATGAGGACTTCAATGGCTACAATTATGGATGGTGAGTGATACATCATCATGTTCAGAAAATGAAAGGCAATGAGGTGTAGATAGATGTCCCACCATAGCTTGGAACTAACACACATCCAAATTGTTAGGTACCGTGGTTGATACAAGAGCTTGTTCAAGAACCTCTTTGTGTGATGGGGAAATCTTAAAAGTTCCAAGATGGATATTTGTGCCGGTATTTTCTGCAATTGATGGATGAGATTATATTGATTAGAGGGCGGATCCACAGATGGGGATGATATTGATGCTCCTTTCAATATAACTTTGGATTGTGCCCTTGTTGTGGCATTAACCGGTTGGTACTCTTGTTTCCCTTTGAGTGTGATTACATTGATTTGGTTTTCAGATTTTTCCATATGTTGTACCAAATTGGTAGATGTAATGTCGTTGTTCTGATTGATTTGGTTGTATAACTCTTCATCCTCCTTGACAGCAGAAAAACAAAGGATTGTTGCGTCATAAACATAACCAACATTTTTACCTTTGGTGTTTGCGGAAGAAGATTCTCCTTTCCGATAATTGGGTAGAGGATTTTTGAATGTTGTATGATCTTTGTTTGTTTGAGGGCCCTCTACAAATACTTTCTTTTGATCTATGAGGTCTTGTAGTGCATGTTTTAATTGCCAACAATTTCAGTCATGGCCTTTATTTTGATGGTAGTGATAGTAATGTTGTTCCAATTATGATGGTTTGACTGAGGGTCCCAATTTCCCCAGCCTCTGTACTTGAAATGAGTTTTTTCATCAAAAGTTCTTTGAGGATTGATTCCAATGATTGCCCTAATGGCGTGAATTTTCATTTATTCGATGGTCGTTGGAATGATTGGGTTTTTGTTTCTCCACTGCTTTGATTATTTCCTTGATCACTACTTTGTTTGACATTAAGACCATTGTTTTGTTTATTTGTAGTGGTTGGCGTCAAGGTGAATATTGGTTTAGACATGTGTGTATCAATCATGGTATCAGTATTCTTGCTCTTTTTCCAAAATCTTGGCTTATCGTTGTTGGTTGTTAGGAGAATTGTTATTGTTTGAACCTTCAATGAAGTGTTTGATCGTTCCTCTTTTGATTAGAGCCTCTTCAATTTTGAGCCCCTTTTCGATAACTTGTTCAAATGTAGATGGAAATTGTAAGTCCAATCTGTAATTCATGTCATCTACTAAGTTATCAATGAACATCTCTATCTTCTCCTCTTCAGGAATAGATTTGGGGTATTTAGCAACAGCCTTCTCCATCATTGGAGAAAGGAAAGAAACTTTTCCTCCTTTGTTTGTTTGGTGTTGTAGAGTTCTTTAAGGTCACCCCATGTTGGATGTTGAATGAGAAGTGCATTATGAACCTATTGATCAGTTCTTCAAAAGATTGAATCCCAGGTTCCAATTTAGAAAACCACTCCATGCAAGTGTTTCCTAAGCTTCTTGGAAATAATCGTAGTAAGTAAGAGTCCTCATGTGCGAACTCTATGCTCATGGCTCGAAATTCCCGTACGTGATCAAATGGATCGGTTCTTCCATTGTATTTGTTGTACGTTGGGTATTCACAATACCGTGGAAATGGTATCATGTTAATGCTTGGATCGAATGGATAAGGGCAAATGTCTTGTAAGGAATATCTTTTTGTTGGCCCTTGTTGGATATTTTGGAACTGTAATTGTAATTGTTGGATTTGTTTTGTCAAAGATCTATTTGATTTGGGTTTTCCATACTAGTTGTCTAGGGTGTGGTCGTTTCCTTGAGTTGATTGACATCAAAGTCTTTAGGAAGCTTAGCACCTTTGTCAGCTAATAATAGAAGATACTTTTCCATATCTTGCTCTAGCATCTTTTCCATAAATTTATGGAAATGAGGGTCTTGTTGAACTTTCTCAATTTCTTCGATAGTTATTTCTTTCTCATGTGAATTAGTGAGAGGATTAGTGTTGCTATATCATCCCCAAGGTTTTTCTTCAGCCATGGCTGCTATTCTTTTGTTTTCTTCTTCTTGTTGTCTTTGATATGTTGCTCGTGTGAAAATAGGCATACAAACATTAAAGTTTTACTCTAGACTTTGATCTTGGATGGTTTTGATTGGATAAGTGTCGAAGTTTTTTGATTAAAAATCTGATTTAGTCATGTCTAGTTTCATGATGGAAGGATGATAAAATCCTTGATAGGGAAATTTTGACACAAAATCTCAGATTTAGTGATAAGGACACTTTGCAAGATGTTTCAAGATCTAGGCGTAATAGTAAAGTTTTCTTTTTTTGTATGATTCAAGTGTTTTGGACTATGGAAAGAATGTTTTGGATTGATGAAAACCTTGTTTTTGACATGGGCAGACTGACAAACTGTCTTACTAACTCTAGAACAGACTAGTGACATGCTAGAACAGAGAAGAAAAGCGCTAAAACAGAACTGTGATGCACTGAAACAGAGAATGGAAGCGCTAGAACAGAGACTTAAAGCGCTAAAATAAAGAAGGGACGCGCTAGAACAGAGACCTAAAGTGCTAAAATAGACCATGGAAGCGCTATAACAGAGACCCAAAGCACTAAAATAGACCAGGGATGCGCTATAACAGAACCATGAGTTGCTAAGACAGAACTATCTTATTCTATGAAACTCACTTGGTCTGGTATCGTATTGTATGGCTAGTTGTGGGATGTATTCTGGATGAATTCTTTGACTGTGATTCTTTGTGGTGTTGCCTAAGAGCCCTTCTTTGATAAAATGCTTGTGAATCTAAGGGAGCTATAGCATAGTCATCCGTATAACCTCTAGAGAAATCGTGATACCTATGAATAAAAGTCCTATGTTGAAGTAGAACTTTCCTGCTTTGATATAAAAATCATTGCTTTCTCAGAAGTTGTTTGTACGCAAGTGTTTTCTTTGGTTTTCTGATTCATTTGACAAGAGATTTCTTGACAAATTTGGTGGATACCCAATCTCGAATCATGAGAATTTCACAAGTGTTTTGATTTTGAAGATTTTTGTGATGATCTTATCTGAATTTAATGAAAGAAAACACAACAAGCAAGAATAAAATGGTTGACTTTGAAAACCCTAAAATCTAAACAGATAGTGTATGTTCTTAAGAATCAAGCTGATTATTTTGATTTTTATTGGTAGATAATAGAGATACTCACAGATAGAGAAAAAAGGTCAAAGGTCATATACTATATACAACGACCCACAGCTTGGACTCGACTCATACAGTGTCACCCACTACTAGGGGCGCCCGTGTTTTTGTCTTTTCCAGGTGCGTACTCAGAGTGACGGAAGTGGATACCGGATCCCCTAAGCAAACAGTCCTGGCAATTATATGGTGAGTGCTTGAGGGTAGATTCTTCCCCGCCCTACACCATTGAGTATTACAATGTTTAGAAACTGACAAGCGTTTCTATTCTAGGTTCTTAGATAGGGTTTCCGTTGAGAGGCAAAATGGATAAAATCCCTCGAGACCTCCCAATCTTTAGAACAAAGATTTTGGGGATGGTTATCCTGCACACTTCTGTTGAAAGAGGGTTTCCCCAAATTCACATAAATTAAGTGGGTTGGAATACCATGGCTTTTGGCTGTCCCCACTCAGGTTGTTCCCATAGGGTGAGTACTTTTTCCCACTATAGCAGGCCTATCTAAAGGTTTTAAAAAGATTTAAAATGTGTAAAGAAAAGTGAGTCTGGTATTCTAATGCACCCAGTAAAGGGGAGAGCATAAACCTATCACCCAATCACAGCAGAGAAATTTTGTTCACTTTTAAAACCCAAATGACAAATTAGCTAATCTATATGGAGATATTGCTCCATAACAGCATAATGTTCAATTTTAATCCCACAAGAAAATGTGAAGTTTCTATCCTAGGATTGATCAATTTTTATCCATTTCTATCCTAGGATTGATAAATTTTATCCATTTCTATCCTAGGATTGATAAATTTTATCCAAAAATTAGACAAAAACAAAATCTGGTCGCGGACGCGTCAGATCCAGATTAAAAAAATGATTTTAAGGATAGTGATGCTACGCACTGAAACAGTGATGCGGCGCGCTGAAACAGTGATGTGGCACGCTACAACAGACCACCGGTGTGCTATAAAATTCAACTAGCGCGCTGCAAAAAGTCACGGTTCCGCGAAAACTATCACGCTGATACCTATAGGACACTTTTCTCAAAAATCAAGCAAAATATGGGGTTAGGCCCCACGGTGGGCACCAAATTGTAAACGTAGGAATGAGTTAAACAATCAAAACATGCTTCTACACTTCTAAATAGGACATTGCATCTAAGATTTAAGAAATTTAAACTAATTTAAATTTAGAAATCTTCATAAATTTATCCTATTGCTCTCTAACTCTAAAGATCTCTCTAATCTACTTTGCTCTCAGATTTAGAAGCTAATTAAACTATTGAAATGACACTTAGAGAATGAGAATTAAGCTATTATATTCTTATATGATTTAAATGTGCAACTAAAATGATTCTACAGCAAATCTTCTAAGAAAGAAACTACTGTAAACTGCCATAATTAAGATGCTGGATGGATATTGAGTGAATGCTGAATGCTTGAGATGCTGGATGAATCTTGGATGCTTTAGAAAACCTGCAGAGTAAGATTGCACAAGTTGGGATCCATTTCCTGTAGCACATTTGCACAGGGATACGGGATAAGAGGCTGGGATTCAATCTAGAGAATTGAAGGGCATGGGATGAGAAGATGGAGCTGATCATGGAGGATTGTTTCTCCCCATGAAAACACCAGGAAAGATGAGAGGGAAGGTGGTTGGAAGAAGATTGAGAGGACTTCCTGCAGGTTTGTCCCCAAGGCTCTACCCGTGAATGACAGTAGAATTAATTAGATTTTGAAATTTTAATTTTATTGGTGAGTGAATAGTGGTGAATGATTTTATGCATTAATTTAAATAATTTTAATTTATTTAAATTTAGCAAAAGGGAATAAATAATTTAATAAATCAAACTATAGGGTTTGTTTATTAAATTAAAACAAAGGAAAATGATAATTAAATAAAAGATTTTAGGATATCTTTATTTAATTAAGAAGAAATGTGATGAGGTAATTAAATAACACAAATTATTTAAGTTGTGTATTTAATTTATGATAGAAATATAAAAGAAGTGATAATAATAATAATTAAATAAAACAAAGTTTTTAATTTTGTTTATTTAATTAAGAGAAAATAATATGATGAAATAGAAGAATTAATAATGAACTTAATATAAATAAATATTTCTATTTATTTATTAAGTAGATGAATTTAAGATTAATTAATCAAATAAGTCATATTTAATTAATTAGATTCTCCAAACCATTTTTAGGTGTCTACAGTTTCCATATGAACTAAAGGTACCATGTGTTAATGAAGAAGCCATTATAGAGTTAACTACACAAGTACCAGTGTCAAAAGGAAAATATTTAAATGTTAATAGTAAATTGAATGAAGAACAACAATTGTTATTGGAAAACATATTAAGGACCCATCAACATGCATTTGCATGGGATTATCATGATATGAAGGGATTGGATCCTAAACTTTGTACACACATAATTTACATCAAAGATGATTGTATCCCAGTAATACATCCACAGAGAAGAATTAACCTTTCACTAAGAGAGATTGTGAAA
The DNA here is from genome assembly GCA_007258455.2 of Sequoia sempervirens. NCBI lineage: Eukaryota > Viridiplantae > Streptophyta > Pinopsida > Cupressales > Cupressaceae > Sequoia > Sequoia sempervirens. Next base: position 715,194,846 of record VDFB02270651.1, read on the forward strand.
GGAGAACTGCAAAAATTACCTAATGCAGGATTTATCTACCCCATTTCAGATAGTCAGTGGGTGCCTACATTAGTGATTGTGCCCAAGAAGGGAGGGAAATGGTGAGTTTTTGTTAATTATAGGTAACATAATGATGTCACCAAGAATGACCACTTTCCTTTACCCTTCATTGATCAAGTTTTGGAAACACTTGTAGCAAAGCAATAATTTTCTTTCCTAGATCGATTCAGTGGCTACAACTAGATCCAAATTGCACCAGAGGACTAGGAGAAGACTACATTTACCTGTCCATGGGGGACCTATGCCTATTAGGTGCTCCCATTTGGCTTATGCAACACACCTGCAACTTTTCAGAGGGCAGTCATTAGCATCTTCTCAGACATTTCTAATGATTGCATGGAAATTTATATGGATGACTTTACCACTTATGGTGTTGATTTTAATCAAGCATTGGTAAATCTTAGAAGGGTCCTGCAGAGATGTGAAGACCAAAACTTGTCCTTAAATAGTGAAAAGTGCTTCATGATGATGTAGGAAAGTGTAGTTTTTGGCCACTACATCTCCCATAAGGGAATTAAAGTAGATCCTGCAAAGATTGAGGTAATCACAAATCTGCCCACACCTACAAAACAAAAAGATGTTAGGAATTTTTTGGGTCATGTAGGATATTATAGACATTTCATCAAGGATTTCAGCAAGGTAGCAGCACTATTGTACACTCTTCTCACTAAAGATGCTAAATTTTAGTGGACTGAAGCCTGTGACAAGGAATTTTCTGACTTAAAGGAAGCTTTGACTCATGCTCCTATACTCAAAGGGCCTAATTGGGAGCTTCCTTTCCGCATCCATACTAATGCATCAGATTATGCCATAGGAGCATTCTTAGGACATAAAGAGGGAGTTGTTGAAAATGCCATTTACTTTGTCAGCAAAAATCTACAAGGAGCTGAATTCAATTATACAATGATAGAAAAAGAAATGTTGGCAGTAATATATGCACTGAACAAATTCAAACATTATATAATAGGCTACCAAATCTTTTTGCACACTAATCATGTGCCCATTAGATATCTCATGAATAAACCTTTGATCACAGGTAGATTGACAAGATGGTTATTTTTGATGCAAGAGTTTGATATAACCATTATGGATAAGCTAGGGAAGGCCAATGTTGTTGCAGATTTTCTTTCAAGGATAACTACATCAAAAGATAATCAGCCTATAGATGACTCTTTCCCTGATGAGCATCTATTCTCCCTTAGTGTACAAACACCCTGGTATGCTGACATAGCCAATTACTTGGTCATAGGTAGAGTTCCTTCTCACTTCTCTCCAAAAGAGAAAAGGGCACTCATTGAAAAATCTTTTCCTTTCTCTCAGATTGTTGGATGTTTGTTTTATATTGGACCTAACCATGTCATGAGGAGGTGTGTGAGAGAAGATGAGACATATGGAATTTTACATGCATTCCATAATGAACCATGTGGAGGACACTTTGTAGCCAAGAGGACAACAATGTAGGTTTTGAACATAGGATATTACTGGCCAACACTCCACAAGGATGCACGAAGGTATACAAAAAATGTGATAGATGTCAAAGAATGGGTAGACCAACCAGCTTTGATGAGATGCCACTATTCCCTCATATAGTAATCACTCCCTTTAACAAGTGGGGATTGGATTTTTTGGGACCTATTGACCCTCCATCAAATGGTAAGTCTTATATATTGGTATGCACTGATTATATGACAAAATGGGTAAAAGTTAAGGCCATGAGGCATAACAAGGTTGCAAAATTTCTTTATGAGGAGATTTTCACAAGATATGGAGTCCCAAGAGAAATAGTGACTGATCAAGGGGCACAATTCACATCAACCCTTGTTGCAGCACTAGTTAATGAGTACAACATAAGGCATAGGAAGTCTATTCCTTATCACCCATAGGCTAATGGCCAAATTGAGGTGACCAACAGAGAGATTGAAGCCATTTTGACTAAAATTGTAGCCATTCATAGAAAGGATGGGGCAAAAAAATTACCAGAAGTTGTTTGGGCCTATAGGAAAACCTAGAAAATAACTATAAGCTTCACCCCATTTGAGTTGTTGTATGGAAAGACAACTATGATGCTAGTTGAATTTGAATATAAGACTCTATGGACTGCAGTAGATTTGGGGATGGATATTTATGAGGCACAAAAAGAAAGAATGATGCAGCTAAATGCTTTGGATGAGATAAGAAGAGAAGCCCTGCAACATACAGAAGCGAAAAATTAGAGAATCAAGTGGCATTACAAATTTATCAAGGACAAGAAATTCCAACCAGGAGATTGGGCCCTGTTCTATGACTCAAGATACCTGGACAATGCAAAAAAATTGCAGACAAGGTGGCTAGGACCATATGAATTTGTTGAGGTCTTTCCTAATGGAGTTGTTAAACTTACTACCATTGACCCTATCAAGTTCAAATTACTTGTCAATGGTCATCGCCTCAAACTGTATCACAAGCAAATTTCCAAAAAAGAGTTCCTACAACAATTCACCTAGCATTCAACACTCGAGCTTCCTACAACCAAAGGAAATGGACCTAGTGTCCCTCCTTCTGGCTAATTAAGGTACATAATTTATCATAATAAAGACTTTCACTTACATGGAAGTCCATTTCTTCACCCATCCGCCCATCCACACATCCATCACCACCTTTCTCTCTCTTGCATCACTTCATTCCACCTCACCTCACTCCACTTCATTTTCATTAATAGATCAATTTATTCCCACAAGGTGAGCGGTACTTTCTCCATGATCTTTGTAGAAAACCTTCCACACATTCAGGTATGTGTGCATTAATTGCTATCTTTAATCATCTTTTAAGTGCGTTCATTTAATCATTGTATGTTAGTATAGAAGTTTACATTTACTGTCAAATCACCACTCCCATCTCACATGTGTGGACACATTTCCAAATTTAGGTTGGGGGAGGGGAAAGAAAATAATGCAAATATATTTCCCATGTGTCAATCTATGGTAGGCTACATCAGAAAATTTAAAATGAGCTGATTTGAAATTTGAGTGAGAGGATGACTTGCATGTGTGAAGTGACATTAACTATAGCCACCATTTCTTCCCATCATAATTTCCCTTTTATTGCTCCTTTTCTTGCCATTATTGCCCCTTTCATAATCTTGAGTTGTAAGCTAAAAGGTGAAACAAAGAAAATAAAATTTAGTCAATATTGGCTCTGGAAATTTAGCAGGTACTGCAGGAAAGTGACCTTGATTTTTCAGATAGGAATTGTAGGAAAGAAGTTGAAAAGAATTTGTTTGATTGCATACAATGGGAGGTGGGTTAATTTGAAATGAACCCATGGTGCATGAAATTTTATTTTAGGATGCACAATGCCTAGCTGAATTTAGGAACGTTAGATGGTCAAATTGCTTCTTGAAGTTGGATGGCTTTGATGAAAACATTACCCTTGAGTTTTCCTAGACATTTTATGAAGGGAAAGCCACAAAAAAAGGTTTGGAAGTTGTGGCAACCAAGGAAATAATTGAAAAGGTCACAGGGTTACCAGCTGATGGCAAAAATTACCCTGCCTCTAGAGATGCTAGATCATCCAGGACCGAATTTATAGAGCCGAACGAACCCCATTGAGCATTGATAAATAGGGTGCAAAGAGAATGTCTCTACCTAAACCATGGAAGAAGATAGCCATTTATGTTATCAAGTACATCACCTATGAGGGACGCCAGTCAAATTTTCATTCCATACACTTCAAGCTTTTGAATCACATGAGGCACAAAAGGAGGATGAATGTGCCTAATGTGCTATACAATCTTCTCTCAATCATTACAGTTGAGACCCAAAAAGGTAGGGATAATTTTTTTTCCCACCATTGTCTAATTAAATTCTTGGTTGAAAAGTCTATGCATGATGTATGTGCAATAACCTGGGAAGAATTTATAAATGTTAATCAAATTAGACCTGATCACTTGCAACCTAGGGCTTTACCTCAACCTCATAGGTCTAGCAGGAGATTGAGCTTGGCTAAAGCCTCTCTTGATGCCTCAACCTCTGGTGCTAGCTCTTGTGTGAATCCTCCTACAATAGAAGAAACCATAGAAATTAGTTCTTCTAGAATAGAGAACTTAGAAAAAGAAAGTTCTTCCTCCGATTTTGATGATGATATTCCACTTGAAACCCTGATGAAAACTAGGGCACAAAAGAGAGAAGTAGAAATGAGAAAAGGAAAGGTGAAACCACAACCTGTAGAAAGAAAAGTGCCAAGTTCTAAAAAGAGGAAGGATGACACTATTCATCCTGCAGCCAAAGGAAAGCATGAGAAACCTACTAGGAAATCAAGACCAACTGGGCCTATGATTGGTATGCCTCCACAGGAAATCCCTAAGCTTGATGAGACATCACATGAGGACCCTGAAGCTCCAATGGGGTAGGATAATGTTGAAGAAGAAGATATATTTGGGAGAGCAACAAATATAACATTGGCCGATCTTGCTAAAATTGCGGAAGAGTTTGAGAAAAAATAGGATTTCCTGTAGAATGAGTAAGTAGTCCTGCAGCAGGATGTCCTGCAACAATAGCTAGAGCCAGAGCAAGAGTTCTTGTAGCCACAAAAAGAACAAAAAATAGTACCACTATAGCCAGAGATAATTGGACAACCTGAGTCCATGCAAATAGTGCCATATGAGGAGCCGCCATCAACAAAAAGACTAGTAGGCATTCATAATCCTCCTGGTTTTATAGTACATGCAACAATTTTGAATTTATCGAGAGAAATACAAAGAAGGGAGGAAGAATGGAGAAAGGAGAAAAAATTGAAGGATGAAATTCAAAAGAAGGATGAGGAGATAGAAGATAAAGATACGAAAATTGCCACCCTGAAGTAGAGGGTGGATGATATGGCAGCTTTGGCACCATAGATTTTGGAATGTAGGACCCCTCCAAGGGTATATGCTCTACTCCTGAAAGAGAAGTATCTCTCTTTTAAGTTGTCAAGGATTGCCTCAAGTTTGAATCCTTCTATTGACACCCCTATGGAATTTTTCAATGCTTATAGAATTGCCTCCCCTAAAATGAAGAATTTGTTGTGTGAGTTTTATTTGCATAATTTTTTTGTAACTGAAGACCATGATTGGAAGCCACTATTATATGTTGGGGATGTCCAATTGAGGGAATTTATGTCTTGGGTACAAAATGAGATTAGTTGGGGAAAAAAACATGGAGCTTATAAGCAATTGGAGTCTGATATCCCTTTGCCTGTTAGAGCTAAATAAAGCAACCCAAGGGATATTTATAGAGAGTGGCACTGAATGCTTTTCAAACCTATTTATGGAAATATGATTATGCCTTGGATTGAGGTAGTTTACAATGAGTATGAGGTAAAGACAACAATGAAGGAGGAAACTATGAGAATATGTCTATCACAAAGATGGAATAGTCTATCTGATGAGCTGAAGCAGGCTGAGCCTCATTCCATCCACAATTATGCTGCAACACTAAAGAGGATTCATAGGTATATTCAAATTGTGAGAACTCATGCTCATGTGGCTCATGCCAAACTTCAGATTCTACCAACTTGAAATTGTTGTAGAAAGGAAAAGATGGAACATATTTGATAGATTGGGAGGATTCTATTGGGATCCTAATTCATGCATTGCAACCACTGATGTTGGACAATTATCAGTTGCAAATTTTAGAGCTTTGACCAAGCAGAAGAACAACCCTTCCCCTGTTGGAGGACCAGCAAAATGTTAGGTTGGGGGAAGTGATGATCCTAGTTTTTGGTCCAATTTTGGGTATAATCTATAGTTTATTTTCTGGTAGATGTCATGGACTTTAATGTTAAATGTCGGTATTTTCATAATGTTTCCCTCAAACTATTGACATTGGACTTAATCCTACCTCTACAAGCTTTAATTATATTTGGCATAATATGTGGATTATCTATATTGATTTTGCATGTAATTAATGAATGCTCCTTAGAGTGGTTATAAATGTGTAGTTATTATGCATACTGACCTTGCCATGCAGATTTAATATTCCAAGTTGAGGAAGACACCGCCACCTGGGCATGCACCATAACGTCCAACAAAAGAATCGCTCCAAGTCAAAGGTAGCTGACGACGAAAGATTCTTCATGCAACTGAATGTAACCGCCTTGTAGTGGACTTTAATGATCGAGCATGCACGAGCCTTACTATTGAGATGAATCTACATTTGGACCTACATGTCTGACCAAATTCCATGCACGTGTAACCACCATCACTCCATTTCCTCTATTTTCCCTAAATGGCATCCTCCCAGTCATGGAGTTGACTCCCTCATTTAGTTGTTAGTATAAATAATAATCTGATACTCCTTCTTTAGGGGGTTGCATGATTTGATATTGTACTTGCACTCTCTAGTTTTCAATAATACAGATACATTACTCCTTTGTACTCATGATTCGTAGTGAATAAAATATAGTTCTAAGTTTGAGCATCTGAGTCTTGATTAGTTTTAGAGGATACTTATCCAAGGGGGGTCACTTGGTGAGTAATCCTTCTTTGTTTAGCATTAGTTTAGTATTACTTGTTGTTTAGTACTTAGTTAGAAATTTGGCACTGACTGTTCCTAAAACCACTAGAATTTTATTTTGTGACTGTTCCTACAGCCAAAGTAGATAGAGCAGTGTCTTGTTTGTTGCTCATATTTTCATTCCTGTTATGCATTTCCACTTAGCATAGTCATTTATTGATGTTCAACATTTGTTTCATTCCTTTTCAAGCAATTTAATTTCAATATTGTGTGTTCCTTACCTTTAGAATAGAATGGCTACTTTGAGTTCCTAGTGCACATATTGTGCTGACCCATTTCAAGTTCACGTCGTTGGGTTGACAATTTAAATGCACCTTCATGATGGTTGAAATGGCTATTCAGGTTAGATGTCCAATCTCTAAATTATGTCTATAAAGGATTAGTTATTAAGATCATTGTAGGAGTCCAATAGATGTGGTAGCCTACATTGAATAATTTCACAAGCTTAGCATAAGGTCAGGCCATATTGAAAATGAAAAGGAGAAAGTTGCTAGGTACTTGAATGGTTTGAGGTCTGCAATTCAAGATAAAATAAGCCTTGCCACTCCTAGGACCATGGAGGAGTTTTTTCAAATAGCCATTAAGGTTGAATAGAAAATCAAGAGGAGGTAGGAAAAATAATTAAGGGGTAGAGGAAAGAGTTTTAGGGGTAGAGGTAACCCTAGTGGAAGAGGTTCACAAAGAGGGCCAAATGAACAAAGCACAAGTCAAGATTCTAGTGGTGAAACAAGAGGAAATTTCAAATGAAGAAGGCTAAGAGGTAGGGACAGATTTAATGGACAAGGAATGGGGTCTAATACCTTCTCTAGAAGGTGTTATAACTATAACCAATATGGCCATCCTTCTTGGAAGTGCCCAAAAAAATAGGGTGCAAGTTCTCATAGTGGAGAAAGGACACAACTAGTTCAAGAAGAGGATGAAGAAAGTGTCAACTCACCTTCTCTTCATGCTACACTAGAAGTAGGAGAGGTTTTGATGATCAGGAGAACACTAATTAAAGTGCCAACCACCAAGGAACCCCCTTAAAGGAAAGCTTTGTTTTGGACAACATGCAAGTTTCAAGGAAAGGTATGCAAAGTCATCATTGATTTTGGTTCAACAAATAACATAGTGTCTTTAGAAATGGTTGAGAAACTTAAAATGAAAAGAATACCTCACCCAACTCCTTATAAGATCTCATGGCTCAAAAAGGGGAAGCAAGTGCTTGTGAATGAGAAGGTTTGGGTAGAATTTACCATAGGACCCCACAAAGAAAAGATTCTTTGTGATATTGTACACATGGATGTATGCCACCTACTTCTTGGTAGACCTTGGTAATTTGACCAAAAGTCTAAACATGATTGCTACAAGAATGATTATGTGATTGTGAAGGATGGTGTGCCATACACCTTTTCACCTCTGCAAGAAGATAATATTATAGTTCATGAAGTTCCTAGTCTAATGGTTGTCAAGGAAAAGGTTTTCTTGAAAGATCTAGAGAAGGAAGAAGTTGGTTTTGCAATTGTGGGAAAGCTAATCTCTAATGTTGCAGTAGATCAAGTGAAGGTTCCAAGTGAAGTGCAGGATTTGTTAGACAAGTATGAACATATTGGAACAAGAGAGTTTCCTAATACATTTCCTCCTATTAGGGATGTAAGTCATCATATTGACTTGATACTGGGTGCAAGTCTTCCAAACAAAGCAACATACAAGATGACCCCTCAACAAAATGAGGAGATCAAGAAACAAGTTCAGGAGCTACTAGATAAATGATTGATAAGGGAGAGATTAAGTCCCTATGTTGTACCAATAGTATTGGCCCCTAAGAAGAATGGATATTGGAGACTTTGCACTAATTCAAGAGCAATAAATAATATCACCATTAGGTACAGGTTCCCTATACCTCAGATGGAAGATTTAATTGATAGTTTGGCTAGTGCTAGGTACTTCTCAAAGATTGATTTAAAAATTGGATACCATCAGATCATAAGAAGGGAAGGTGATGAGTGAAATACCACCTTTAAGACTAATGAAGGCTTATATGAATGGCTAGTGATGCCATTTGGACTATCAAACACCCCTAGTACATTCATGAGGCTAATGAATTAGGTGTTGAAGATATTCATAGGTAGGTTTGTGGTGGTGTATTTAGATGAAATCCTTGTATATAGTAAGACAAAAGATCACTTGGAACACCTTGATAAGGTCTTGAAAAAACTCAATGAGGAGAACTTAATGATCAATCTCAAAAAGTGTGAGTTTATGAAGAGGTAACTTGTCTACCTTAGGTTTGGGATATCAAAGGGAACTTTGAGGATGGATCCTACAAAAGTTGAATCCATACTCAGTTGGCCAACACCTACTACAGTTGGAGAAGTCAAGAGATTTCATGGGTTAGCCATCTTCTATAGAAAGTTCATCAAGAACTTCAGTCACATATGTGCACCAATGATTGAAACCATCAAGGGGGTGAAGAAGAAAAAGTTTTGTTGGACTAAAGATGCAGATAAAAGCTTTGAATATCTGAAGTCAAGAGTGGCACAAATGCCAGTTTTCACACTCCCTGATTTTGATAAATTTTTCACTGTGGAATGTGATGCAAGTGGGTCTACTATGGTTCAGTCACTCAAGAAATTGAGACATTATCTCTTGCCAAAGGATTTTGTTGTGTTTACAGATAACCATGCATTAAGTTACTTGAACACCCAAGAAAAATTGAATCAGAGGCACATGAAGTGGATGGGGTAATTGTAGGCCTATACATTTTCAATCAAGGATAAGAAAGGACAACCAAACTAGGTTGCTAATTCCCTGAGTAGAAGATCTATGGTGGTGAAAGAGGTACAACTTCAAAGCATTGGGATAGATTTTCTAAAAGGTATGTATGAGAATGATGATGACTTTAAGGATGCCTATGCTATTTGCAGTCAATTTCAAGATAGTTTTCATAGTGAATATGTAAATTTTTTGTTGCAAAATGGTTTGTTGTTCAAAGGGGCTCAGTTGTGTATGCCTAAGTGCTCCATGAGAGAAAATTTGATAAGGGAAAAGCATTGTGGAAGCTTGAGTGGGAATTTTTGTTTTGACAAAACTTTGGAGAAGGTTAAGAGGTTCTATTATTGGCCTAGGATGCATGTTGATGTCAAAAGGTTTGTAGAAGGATGTGGATTTTTTCAAAGAGCCAAGGGAACAAGCTCTAATGCAGGTTTATATCAACCCTTACCTATTCCTAATCATCTATGGGAGTCAATAAGCATGGAATTTGTTTTGGGTTTTCCTAAAACACAATGAGGGAATGATAGTGTTTATGTGGTTGTAGATAGATTTAGTAAGATGGCCCATTTCATTGCATGTAGAAGTACTAATGATGCATCTCATATAGCTAGTCTATTTTTTAAATAAATTTTGAGGATTCATGGACTACCCTTAAGCATTATGTCTGATAGAGACTCAAAGTTTATAGGTCATTTTTGGAGGACCTTGTGGAAAAAGTTGGGTACTAATCTACAATTTAGTTCAACATACCATCCACAAATGGATTTCCAAACTAAGGTTGTTAATAGGTCTTTTAGAAACTTGTTGAGATGACTAAGGAGCATGGTGAGTTATGGTACATTGTACTTCCTCAAGCAGAGTATGCATAAAATGACTCCATAAAAAAAGTGTAGGAAGAAGTCCTTTTGAAGTGGTCTATGGTATGAATCCTAGAGGCATTTATGAGCTTAGGGACCTAAGAGACATGGAGAAAAGGAGTGCATTAGGGAAATAATTTTCTATTTCTATGAAAGATATTCATGATCAAGTCAAGGAGAACTTGACAAAGAGTGTGGAGAAATATAAGAAGGCAGATTTGAGAAGAAAAGATGTTCACTACAAGGTTGGTGATTTGGTTCTTGTACATACCAGTAAAGAAAGACTTCCAAAGGGAAAATACACTAAGCTGATGATGAAGGAGATTGGCCCTTGTAGGATAGTGCACAAGTTTGGTTAGAATGCTTATGAAATTGATCTACCTCCAGGAGTTGCCATTTCTCCCATTTTCAATGTTGCTAATTTGTATCATTTTAAAGGTGTTGTGAATGCAGGTGATGTTGTAGGTATTGTAGATGCTGAAGATGATGAATGGGTCAAGGATTTACCTCCTAGACAACCAATGAAGCTTGAAGGTATAATAGACACAAGGGAGGTCAAAATAACTAGGAAGAAGGTATATAATGAGTATTTGATTAAATGGAAAGATATACCAATTGAATATGCTTAGTGGATGAATGAAGATGATATAAAATGGCACGGTACCACAATCCAAGAACCCATTTCATCAGGAGGATGAAATATTTTCCTCCCTAGTTGAATGGTGTAGGAGCACCCTTGAAAATTTTGGCTTCATTTTGCATTTTGGAGTCTAGAATAGGGTTGAGTCATTTCATGTTAATAATAAGGTAAATTTTACCAATGTGTGATGTAAATGAAATAATTTAGGGTCCTATTAGGGTTGTGTTCAAAAAATTTCAGTAATGGAGCAACTTTTCAAAAGTTACACTATGCACTTTTTTTGTCATTTTTGGTGTTAGTTGGAAAATGAACGGTCACCTTTTCAAACATTGGTTGAAGACCATTGGTATATTTTTATAAAAAATGATATAAGGCCTCTATCATCATTGAGACAAGTTGGCTTGTTGAAGATTTGAAGAAATAAAGCATTGTTGCTCTATTTTTGTGCAATTTTTTGTGTTATTTCATAATTGCAGACCATGTACGGCTTTGTATAGTCATATTTCAATGTGAAAATTATGTGGAGAGTGGGAAAATTGTATTATATTTCTTTTTAATCCACTTGGAGTGATTTTCATTAAGGTTTTCAAGAGATAAAGCCAATTTTCTGAAGATTGCATAGTTTGCTAAGGTTTGCTAGGGTTTTGAATAAAATCATGTCAAAATAGGCCATTCCACTGTAGGAAAATTTTGTTGTTTGGTGGAATGGGAATTTTAGGAGTTTTCATTATTATTTTATTTGTTGTACGACAAGATGGTAGTGTTTGGAGGTTTTTAGCATGTGCCCTAGTCTAGCAAGTTTGAGTGCTAGGCTTGAAATTACTGGTTTTTGCTTGGGACAATAGAAGATTGAAGTATTATGATGTATCTAATGGTGGAATTGTGACATAGGTGAATTTTTGGTATTGTTGGTGAAGAGTTTCAAGTTTTTTGTGAAGGATTTTGAGTACCTTCTTTGGAAAAGAGGCCTAATTTGGCCTAGAAACAACATTGAAGGACAATTTTGTGCAAGATGTTCCAAAACAACCTATTGCAATAGGTTGACATCTTGAATGAGAGACAGATGGGTCTTTGAAAGTGATTTATTCAAGTCCCTAAATGACCTTCTTGAAAAGATATAGTTGAATAAGTGTATTTGGTGACCTACAAGCTAGTAGGTGAGATATTAAAGGAAACAACCCTAGATTGGGTTAGAGGGTTGGAAAACTTGTTGAACTTGTTTGGTTGAAGAAAATATCACCTTACTCTACATCATACAAGTACATCAGTAGTATCTTTTTAATCAACTCTAGGGATCAATGCAAAATACATACGCTCATGCTTCATACCTTCTAGGAACTTTCTTCCATCAACCAAACAAATTCTTGCATTACTACATACCTTTTCCTCTACCTCTTTCAAGGGCTTCAACTTATGAAAAACTCCATCCTTTGTTAAAGAATAGGTGTTGGCATGTCCATCATGTATTTCTCATTGATCAAACTGCCATGATCTACCTAATAATATATGACAAACATCCATAGGCATAATATCACATAATACCTCATCATGGTAATTTCCAATTTTGAACTTTACCAGACATTGTTCATTTACCAAGGCTTTATGGTCCTTCTACAACCAAGCAATCTAGTATGGGTTTAGATTCCTTCTTCTCTCCAACCTCAGCTTACTAACCATTTCTTCTGAAGCAAGGTTATCAGTACTACCTCCATCAATAATAACATTGCAAACTTTACCTTCACACTTACATCTAGTGCGAAACAAATTCTTCCTTTGAGTTAGCTTATTCTCTTGATTCAACAAGGCTCTTATAGTACCAAGAACCTCTCCTCTTTTTGCATCCATAGAGTGGGAAGATTCAACATCTTCATCAACATGTGCAACTCGTGAATTACCCTCAGGTCTTCTATTTGTCCTTCATTGATGTTGAGGAAACTCATCGGCTCTATGTCCTTATTCTCCACACCAGAAACATGTTCCACAAAAGCCTCCTATTCTCAGTCCTTGTCCAGATCTTCCCCTTCCTCTTTGGTCTCCATTATTCTATTCACGGGGATGGTAAGTGTTATATCCTTTCTAGTTTTGGCTACTATTGGAGACTTTTCCCTTCTTTTGATCTTCATTTTGACCTCCATATGACCATCCACTAGTCTTTCCTACATGGCCTCCACCTCGTTGTTTGTTCTCAAACCTCTTGTTTAGTAGTTCTTCAACCTTTAGAGAAAACTTATAAGCATCCTCAATAGTGGTCATTCTTACCAGTGCCAATTCTTCCTGTATGCTTGGCTTCAACCCATTAATATAACAATCAACTTTCTCTTTATTCACCTTAGAATGTCCTATCCAAATTAGGACCTTGTGAAATTCCTCTATGTATTATTTCATCATCCTTGTCCCTTTCCTCAAGCTTTGCATCTTCTTGATCAACTCCAATTTGTAATCGACTGGAATAAATTATTTCTTCAATTTTGACACCATTTTGTCCCATTTGGAAATTTTATCTTTCCCTTGTCTTCCTCTTTCTAACTAGACCTCTTTCCACCATATACTGGTGTGACCTTTCAATTTCTTCTTTGAAAACCTCACTCTATGAGGATCTTCAATCTCCTCAAACTCAAAAAATGTATCCATGTCATTGATCCAATCAATCAATTCTTCAAGATTAAGATTTTCACTAAAAGTTGAAACCTTCATTTTAGGTCTCTTCCCAATGCTTGAGATTGCTTGAAGCAATCTTCTTTCTCTAGGATCCACTGAATCTTGATCTTCCTCTTCTGATTCATCTTCACTGTCATCTCTGTCTCATTGCACATCTCTTCTTCGAACCTCTTATTACAAGGTTTCTAACTGCCTTCTAAGGGATCTTATTTCATCTCTAGGTGGATGTCTTCCACCACCCAAGCCTCTACCTCTACCACACTGGGAAATTCTTGGAGGCATCTTGAACTCAACCCACACTCATAGGTCCTATTGTAACTGCCTCATGTTCGACACTTTGTTATAGGATCATGAACTCCTACTCTAATACCACTTGATGAGGGACACACTGCCCAAAACTCATAGAAATCACAACAACAAATACCAACACAAAAGATGTGAGATAGAAAAATGACTCACTTTCAATTATTTTTAAAAATAAATTATAAATTCAAAGCTCACATGCTACAACCTCATGGGCTTGATTCATTATAAAAAAACAACTCTAAAAAGAGAATATACTATTTGAAGCCACCATTTGCACTATCAGGGCCACCTTCTACAACCCCCACTTAACCCTTTTTTATTTTCCACAATAATCACCATAGAATGTTCTAGAAAGTTCAAATTTCGCCTTTTTTGTTCTAGTGTTAAATGTCCCACCGTTTGATTTCTGGCCTAGGAAGAATTTTTTATGAAATTCACTTTTTTGAGGAACAAATTCATGGGGCCATAACTTTTGATCCGGGTGTTTGATTTGCTATTATTGCATATCATTAGAAAGCTCTTGATGATCTCTACAACATGTGAACCACCATAGGTTGGTTTAGCCACTTTTTGAGCTATTTCAAGGCCTCCAAATTTTTATATCTGAATTTGAAGCTGCATTGGAGAAATTTATCATGACAAAAACTTTAATTTCTCCCAAACTGTGTAGGGTATTGAGGTGATTCTTTCACGGCCGAATTTTTTTTTCAGCTATGATTCTTGGGGTAAGTTTTCACATCCATATGAGCCCATTTAGGCCTACTTACTAAAAATAGTAAGTTCCCCTTTTTCACTATTTTTGATGCTTGACAATTTTATACCCCTTAAGTGCCATCATGGGACTCAAAATAACTAAGGAAAATAAAGAAACCAATTTTTTTAGGTGATGCAAGATTTCCCTACATCGTTGGATGCTCCTGCATCATTTTAGTATCATTGGTTTGGCATGGAACCTCTTCTCTATAAGTAAACTGAATGATGTGGGTGTGCAAGTTAATGTAGGGTGCAAAATAACTAGAGGATCTATGGTGTTCACTAAGGGTGTTTGACTCAACACTCTATTCAAGTTGGATGCATGCATATTTTAGTGTACTAGTTCTTCTATTACTCCTTATTCTTTATCCGCATTATTGGTTGCATCATCTATTGATGGTCATGCTTTTTGGGTACCTAAGGGTGCTCATTCTTTTGAAATGAAACTTCCTACTAAGAATATAATATCTTTGTACAAAAAAACATGGTCATTGTTGAGAATTAACTTAGAGCCCTAAAAAATAATCTACAATTGAGGGGCTTGATGATGGTAATCTTGATTTTAGTTTTTGTGAAGCTTGCATACATGGTAAATAAAACTATGTCCATTTTTATTCTAGTTCTCACAAATCTTTTAGGTTTTGGATTTGATATAATCTAATTTTTTTGGTCCAGTAAACATTCAATCGATTTTAAAATCTCTATACTTGGTTTAATTTATTGATGACTATAGTAGAAGGAAATTTACTTATTTTCATAGATGTGAAGTTGAAATATTTAGTCAGTTTAAGGAGTTTAAGGTATGAGACAACTCCATACACTCATAAAAAATTGGAGTTTTAGAGATGATGAAAATGACATTGATAGAGAGGGATAGGAGTGCAGTGCCCCTCCATGATTCACCTTTTTATGATGTTTATGTTAGATGCTTGTGGATTCATTTCATGTCTCAGGTATTCTTGGCTTGTGGTTAAAACATTTAATAATAACATTTTTATAGTATGCCATTGTGTTAGATGTTGATTGGTCTTTGATTATTTTGATGATGATTATGACATGGTTATGAATATGCTAGAAATAGAATGTGTTACCTTGTTTTGGAAGGGTTTATAATTATTAATGTTATGGGATGCTATTTGAGATATTATATGACACTTTTAAAGGCTATTTAGGTTTGGATACAAGGATGTCGTATTTCTCACTTGTGAGAACCCTATGATGCTTTGATTTCCTTTCACTAGGTATATGAAGATTATATATATGTGCAATGATGTTTATGTATTGCAGTTTGCAGGTAGTAGGGATCAACTCCACTTGAATTGGAAGGTCTCAGCGTACCTTAAACCTAATGGAATAGTTGATTGGATATAGCACCTGGTCCCCTACCCTAGCCATCATCTTCGAAGAGGATGAGTATTCGAACTTTTACCAGTCAGTGTTGTTAGTTTTGTCTATGGTCGGTTGGTGATTTTTTGTGGTCTTTTTTTCAACTTGGGTTAGGGTTCAGTTACTTGTTTGACATTTGGTTCATTTAATTTTAAATTCTTTGAATTTTTTTGTTTTAGTTAATTGATGCATTAAAATAAGTTATTAAATAAAAAGGTGCTATAATAAATAAATAGTAAAAAATAATATAAAAAAATAGAAAGGTGGTTCATGCAATTTCATGCATAACTTTAAACAAATTTTCAAAAAAGAAACTGAATATATTTTTAGGGATTTTGTGAGTTTTTATTGGATTTTTGGTTTTCAAAAAATGTACAACCTTCCTTTTGTATTTAATAATTATCCCTTTTGGGGGAGATTTTGAATTATTCATTTATTTTTCTAGGAAGGGAAGTAATTTGTCTATAAGAACATTTCATATGCTGTGGATTTTGTGGGGAAATGGGGATTCTTGGAGGAAATTGACTTGGATTTTGGGAGGAAATTTTCTATAAAATAATTGCATTCCATTGTTGATTCTCAAAAGGGATGAACGTAGAAGGATAGGAAAAGGAAGGCATTGTTTCAAATCAAATTCAGGAAACAAATTTGCAAATGAGTTTTTCATTCTTCTTTCTTTAGTGCTATTGTTTTGATTGTTTAACGATTTAATTGTATTGTTTATAATATTAGTGCAAACATATTTTATGCATATCTTGTAATCATTGCATCCTTGAGAGGATTACTTATTTACATTTATTGATTTCTTTCTTGAATGTTTTAACAAATCCAAGTTCTGTTACATATCTTGCAATCATGGCATTCTATGTGATACGTCATTTCCTCCTGCCTGTGAATTTATAAAGATTTTCTTATCCTTTCAAATAAATATCATTTTGTGCATATCTTGTAGTTCAATATCCTAGGTCATGCCTTGTTTCCCTCAGTCAATACCTTCTCTCTAAATTTTTTTTAACCCTTAGTAACAAACCCATTATTACGTATCCTATAGTCACCACCAAATATGTTGCCTAAAAATATCTATGGCTTTTCAACTAACCCAATTTGCACACATCCTATTGTCAATTCATTCTATGTGATGAGATCTCCTTCAATTTGTTGGTCAAATAGTTCAAATACCTCCTTTTTGCTTCCAAAATTCCCACACATGTCTTCCCAGATAATTGCAACTACATCCTGAGACGTATATGTCTCATATGCCATATGTTATACATACAAAATTATATAAATTGGCACATTCAGTGTAGCACCTGCCAATTACTTTTTCTTCAAAGTTTTGACCAAACTTTGTGGTCACGGGATCTCCTTGACTGGTGTCATGGAGTAGTGACTAGTGTGTTAATTACCCCTACCATGACAAAATCATGCAAGTTTACAATATGAATGAGATTTCATGAGAGATGGTGGTCAATTGAAACTAGAGCCATCTCTGTCATGTACTTTCCTATAGATTCTCTGCCTTAGCATGCACTTGGGTATATTCCACTTTTTCTTTGAATTTTGTATATGGCATCCCCATGCTTGCATTCTTTACCTATTTGATACTTTTCACTGCTATTTTACTCCTATGTAATATATTGAGACTTATGTTCATAGTTGATGGTTATGCTTAATATTTGATATTCAATGGAGATACATTATATTTAGTATGCAATGAATATACATATTGTCTTTCGTACATGTTGAAATTGATATTAAATATTATATAATGTTTTGATAATGTTCATTGCATTTGTATATAGTTATTGATTGGAAATAAATGTTTGATGGTTGCATTGTATCGATAGAATGCTTTCAATTTAAAAGTAGTATGATTTTCTTAGTTTTTAATTAATAATATATACCTATATCAATTGGGTTTAAAACAAGTGACACAAGCGTCGAGTTCCTACCGAGAGGTAAAAAGCATCTAGCTATGAGTTAGAAAAAGTAATAGATAGGAGATAGGAATATAAATGTATTAAATATAGCTAGGAAAGTTTGAAGTAATTTGCAATGGTGCATTAATGTGTGGAATGTTTAGGGTCCATGGGCAACGTGGTCCATAGAGACATGTGAACAGTTAACATGTGTTGATGGATGCATGCAAAATTGTATTTATGGGTACCATGTATACATGGAATTTTTTATAGATATACCAATGACTACTTGTATTTTTATGTGTGAATGTATACATTTGCGAGAAGAAATATTCTTTATGATCTTAAACAGGAAGCAAAAATGTATTATTATTTTGTTTAAATTATTAAATGCAAATAACTTGAAATGTTTGTAACAATGCTTGAGCCATCTATGTATACATGTATGCATGTATACATGTATCCACGTCCACATAATGCATAGAAGAGTGAAAAGCATCCCCGGCATCTGAACAAGTCTCAAAGCACGATGAGACTCAATTTGCATTTGCAGTATTAAATGAAAGAAAACAGGAGAAATAAACTACTTATGACCAATGCACAGTTTTTTAATTTGTTTTTTAATAAACCTTCTACTTCATAAATTCACTAGTCATTTTAATTCGAACAAAGTTTTGATGTAAGAATATTTATAAATCATTAAATATCATTTGCAAATAATTTACAAAAACATGTGCGCAGGCACTAAAAAAAAATGCATTTTTTACATGACTCATATTTATATGCATGGTGAAACAAAGTTTACCATATCTCTTTTTTTGCTTCTATGTCTATTTGTAAATAAAATTATGTTTAGTGTAATGTTCTAAAACACATGTTACGTTAATTAATAGAACTGAGTTATTTTAGTTTATCATATGACAATATGCAAGTGCTAGTAGAAACACTAGTGTTAGTTGGAACATTGATAGGGGTAGCTCATTTGAGTGTAAACTTTTCTAAGATTAATCAATCTTTTTTTTAATGTAGTATGAAGGTTACTTCTATATAAAGCTATTGATTTTATTATAAATAAGATTTTAATCTTGTTTATGTAATACGAGAACATTTTTTTGTGTATAGAGCAATGTAATTATATTACAATAAATTCTTAGATGAATCACTAGAAAGCTATTGATTTTATTATAAATAAGATTTTAATCTTGTTTATGTAATAAGAATAAATATTTGTGTATATATATTAAACAAAAAGTAATTTGCAAAGATATAATAAAGAACCTTATTACCTAAGATAGAATGTAGCTAGACTAAAATAATTCACATGTTTATAGCACTTTGCATTCAAAATAAAATGTAATAATTTGACTTATTAAAATGTAATAAGTGAAATAAATATTACAATAAATTCTTAGATGAAACAGTACAAAGGTGTTGATTTTATTATAAATAAGATTTTAAGCTTGTTTATGTAATACGAATAAATATTTTTGTGTATATATTTTAAACAAAAAATAATTTGGAAAGATATAAAGAAGCTTATTACGTAAGATAAAATGTAGCTACACTAAAATAATTCACATGTTTATAGCACTTTGCATGCAAATTATTGAGAGAGAAACATTTGTAACAATTCTTGAGGCATCTATGTATACATGTATCGACGTGCACATAATGCATAGAAGAGTGAAAAACATCCTTGGCATATGAATGAGTCTAAGAGCATGATGAGACTCAACTTGCATTTGCATAAAGTTAGAAATGTCAGAAACAATTTGCATTTGAAAGATATACAAAAAACATTTATGATCGAAACAAAAGAATAATACATTATTGTTTTTTGAACAAGTGTATAAAGGATATCTAACGATGCATTTGAATGCATGGATACATGTAAATATTTGTTAAATCTGTAAATACATTTTAGCCTCCAAGAAACTATGATATGTGCTCTTAGTTATCTGTAATAAACGGGATTTAGAAAAAACATTTTGAAAAGAAGTCTTGAATACAACTCTATGTTATGATAGTTATTTTCAAATCCCTCAGTGTTTAATTGCATAACCTTGATATTTTCTTCATTTTTTTCTTTGGTATGGTGTGATTTTTTTTGTGATGGATGAAGGTATATTTGAGCTATAGATAGATAAAGATATGTAAGGGTAGTAAAGAAGAATGAGCTATGTAAGTGCAACAAAGAGAAGGAATAGAGAGAATGATGAGATGCAAGTAAGGTATATGAATGGCTTATGAACAGTATTTGATATGGGAGGCAAGGATATGTGAGACTGGATATGAGAATGAATGGAATGTAAATGGTATGAATGTATCATTTTTGAGTTGTATGCTTAAAATGAAATGCAAGATATAAAAATTTGAATGAGTGAGTTGGATTGAAAGAAAAAAGGAATACAACACATTGGTGTGATGTAGCGCAAGCATGTAAATGGATTTTGAAATGTATTTGATTTGAGAATAAACAATTTGCAAGGGTGGAAATGGAAATGAGTGGATTCGATAGGGTATGAAGTTATCATTTCTTCTAAGAAAGGGTGGAAGAATGTCTATTTTGTTATTGGTTATGCTTTGTAAAATCATCATAGGGTTGAGTGTCTCAATACAAACACAGAAGAAAGACTGATGTCCCATTTCTCACTCTCCTTTGTACTAAACAAAGTGCCAAGATCCTTGAGCTTCCTCGAAATGTGACAAGAGAAGAATAGATATAAAAATATAATGATATTTAAGGATACAAGAGTTAAAAGAGAAAACAAAGCAAAAGTTGTTATGCATATACTATGAAAAGAATAAATACGTGGACTTTTTGATAGATATACCAATGAATACTTGTATTTTTACATGGGTGTATGTATACATTTGTAGTAACAAACATCCTTTAAGATCTTATTCAGGAAGCAAAAATGTATTATTAGTTTGTTTGAATTATTAAATGCAAATAATCTTAGCTTATTTTTAGCTGAAATGCTTAGAACTAATAAGCAGCCATGCATGCAATAACATACATGTAATCCATGTCACATACGGCAAAAAAGCGAGAGGATGAAGTCGCAGGCGAACGGACTAGAGAGTTTGAATGGAAAACACTAAAATCGATTAGAAATACAAATTTGTCAAAGCACAATGAGACTCAACTTGCATTTGCAGTATTGAAC
Organism: Sequoia sempervirens; assembly: GCA_007258455.2. Lineage (NCBI taxonomy): Eukaryota > Viridiplantae > Streptophyta > Pinopsida > Cupressales > Cupressaceae > Sequoia > Sequoia sempervirens. Next base: position 715,215,879 of record VDFB02270651.1, read on the forward strand.
AAAAGAAAACAGGAAAAATGTACTATTTATCACCAATGCATATATCGAAGGAATGCATAAATATAAGGATCCATGTAAACATTAATGCATGCATGGATGTATACATGTGTCCATGTAATTTGGTACATAAACAAGAATCTATAAATGTCTGTGTGCATAAAGTTAGAAATGTCAGAAACAATTTGCATTTGAAACATATACATTATTGTTTTTTGAACAAGTGTAAAGGATATCATGATGGCACCCAGAATGCGCCTTGGATACGTATAAATATTTATTAAATCTGATTACCTTTTTAGGCTTTAAAACTTTATCACTTACAAGCTTTTAAAGGAGTTATATTAAGATTTAAAAAGACGCTGATTTGAAAAGGAGCTCTTGAATACAACTCTATGTTATGATTGTTATTTTCGAAGCCCTCAGTGTTTAATTGCATAACCTTGATATATTCTTCATCTTTTTCTTTGTTTGGTATGGTGTGAATTTTGTTGTGATGGATGAAAGTATATTTGAGGTATAGATAGATAAAGATATGTGAGGGTAAAAAAGAATGAGTTATGTGAGTGCAACAAAGAGAGGCAATTGAGAGAATGATGAGATGCAAGTAAGGTGTATGAATAAGTTATGAAAAGTATTTGATATGGGAGGCAAGGATATGTGAGAGTGGATATGAGAATGAATGGAATGTAAATGGTATGAATTTATCATTTTTTAGTTATATACAGCAGAGCTAAATACAAATAAAAAGGTGATTTGGGAATGACGGAGCTGTGGATTGAATGAAAAAATTAACATTGTTGCTGATGCAAAGGAGAAAACTATACAAATAGTTTTTGAAATATTTGTTTAAGAAAAAATGGTGGGAATAGGAAAAGGGATGGAGATGATGGAGATTTTGGTACTATTCCAGCATAAAGATTGAAAGGAAAGAATATAATCTGGTTTATTTGGTTATCTTTTAAATCCATGCTGGGCTGGTGTCATCAATATAAAACTATAGAAAAGACTCATCACATTTCTCGGTCCCCTTCTTCTTGAAGACGAGGTCAAGAAGTCGCGAACTCCCTCGAAATGTGACAAAGAGAATAATAGATATAAAAAAGGAAATACTCATGTTGACATTTAAGGATGAAAGTCAAAGCGAATAGAAATTCAGTTGTTATGCATAACCTAAAGGCTCAATAAATGGAATCATGAAACTGAGAAAAATGCAAATGCTGATCACGTTAGAACTAATAAATACATGGAGAGAAGCATCAACCTGACTATTCTGGGTGCCATGCACATGGATGCATAAGAGACATGTGCCATGAAAATGGGAACTACATGGACGGATGGAGAGAAAGCTAGAATACGTAACACTGGATGCATATATTTTGCATATGAATGCATATGTTACCATGTGGAAGGTCATTCATATATTAATATGGATAAAAACATATACCATGAAATGCATGTATGGACAATGTCATGAAGATAATATGTCGTATACTCAACTTTTAATTTTGTTATATTGGAAGAATTAGCATTATCTATTTCTATTTACCATCGAGGTAGCATGAGAGAAAACCATTATTGTTATGAAAATCAGTGAAATCACGATCACATAGATTGATTAAATAAATTTAAGGAAGGCATAGTTTATAAAACTTTCAAGTAGAGGTACGCAATCCATGAGTGCAAATTAAATGCATTGAAATATCAAGAAAATGCGAACACATAGAGAGGTCAAAATAATTGAAGAAAATGCATTAAATGGCATCTGGTTGGTGGGGAAGGCATTGGAATGGCTTGGTGGCCATGGGTGGCTAGCATACTTTGGCCATTTAATATAGATTTAAGCCAGTTGCAATGCATCACAGCTGCTTTGTGGACGCAGTATTCTGTTGTACATGCTTGTGTTCTAAGGAAGAGTATTGTATATGCATGCACAAATGCATATGTGCATGTAGTACATGCACACATGCATAGATGGATGCATAGACACATGTATGCAGACAGAGATAGATATGTTACAGAGAGAGGTGTGCAGATACATGGATGTGTAGAAATATGCATATATGCATCTGCAGATGGGCAGAGACAAAGACAAATACATGGGTGCATGAGTCCATACATGCATATATACATGTATCCATACAAGATATCGATAGATGCATATATACATGGATGTGTGCATGCAATTCATAGGTGCATATATGCATAAATCGATGTATACATGTAGCCATAGATACATCCATACATATATAGACAGATGCATGGAGAGATGGCGAGATATATGCATAAATCGATATATGCATGATTGCATCTATGGATACATAGATACATAATGAAATGAAGAAAAAGACACATTTATATGTGTATACGGAAGCATATAAAATTGAAATATGTTTAGCATATTGCAATCAATGAGTATTTAGACTGAACGCCTTGATAGTGGCATGTTAACTGTGTCATTGTTATCGAGTTTGTAGTGCTCATTTACCCTTGTAATAATGCATATGTAATTAATTAGGTAGCTGCTAATTAGTCTTTAAATACATAACAATTAAAAGAAAGAAATAATGATAATTATCGTTGTGCACATTTCAGCTATTAATCAAAGCCAATTAACAAAGTAGCAATGGAAAAGCATGTGCATGTTAATATGTTAGAGAGCATGTATTTGTGCATAAGTGTATAAGGATGCCATGAGTTGTGATTTCTACTTGCATGTAGTTGTATTAAACAATTAATAGTAAGTATAGAATGACCCCATCGGGTTGGGAACTGAAAGAAATAAAGGAAAGAAATAATTATAACTATCCTTCTGCAGATTTCACTTATTAATCAAAGCCAATTAACAAAGTAGCAGTGGAAAACCATGTACATGTTAATATGTTAGACAGTATGTATTTGTGCATAGGTGCATAAGGATGGTATGTATCTTTAGATTTTAGATTGCATAGGTAACATGTGCTTCATAGTCATCTAGTTAGGGTAATATGATCACTTTGTGCATATTGGTATTTAATTCTGGAAGTTGATGTTTCAAAAGTTATTTTTTGATTTGGAAAGTGGTATTTAGTTGTTTTCTTGTTTGTGTTTCGAAAAGTGGAATGCATTAAAATGGCATGTGTTTATCCTTGTAATATAGATTTAGAATGGTGAGATGCATTGTGATTACTTTGAGGCGACTGTTTTTGTTGTTCTACGGATACGACGCTTAGTCCGCGGGGAGATGTTGCTCATAGAAGTCCAAGACCCATAAAGCGAGCTACTTAATACGTATCCATAGATACATGGATGAAAGCGGACATCTATCATGGTATCCATAGATGCGTAGATACATGTACCTATGAATAGATGTATCCATAGATACATCGACACATATATGGATAGATGCCTGTATACATATGTACATAGAAGCACAGATACATATATGCGTGGATGCATCTATAGGTAGAAGAATACATAGAAACATAGTTGGATGGATAGATAGATAGATGCATAGTTGGATACATAAATGCTTAAATATGCATGTATGGAAATATCGATGGATTGCATATGAAGTTGCATAGATACATATATCCATGGGTGCATGTATACATAGATGCATGTATTCGCATTCTATGGATGCATGTATATTATTTATTATATTTGGAGCTAGAATGCGCTTGGATGCATAAATAGAAGAACGTCAAGTATTGCTATTGTCCTCCTTAGGCATATGCAAAATGGAAGCACTACAAAAGGCAAATTAGGCATTTTGACAAAAGTCGCTTGTGGGAGAATAAATGGATCAAAGTAATGTGGTTCAAAGAGGGATTATGCAAAAGCCACTTTTCTATTCTAATGGCTGCAGTAAGCCACAGCAAAGACTATCTCTTTCTTCAATTACTGTACAGAGTCATACCGTAGAGAGCTTTAGAACCAATGTGTTGTTAACTTGTGCTGTAATGAGAAGTTTGGAACAATGTAAACCTAAATTCTACAATTGTAGCAAATTTTTCAAGAAAAGAGTACAGGGTGAGTTTCTAGAATGAACCTTTTTCTTTGTTTACAATTGCAAAATGCAAGTAGGGTTTCACAGTGCTTTAAGGCATTGTTATAGTTTGATTATAAATTCATATTTTAAACTACTTTTAGTATTATCTATTCAAATTTCTTGTTGAAATGAGAAGGTTTCATCTACGTTTGATAGGAATTATGTAGAAACCCTCTTTGTCCATTTTACTTTGTGCATGTGAGCCACAGCCAAGTTTGTATACCGTGTTACTACAAAGGTCCCATAGAGCTTTGGAACCAAAAATTATGTCAGCATTAATGAGATTTTCTCCTTGAACCTTGTTGCTTAATATTCAAAAGACTATTCGCAATTCAAATAGCGTCCCCTTTAGTCAGATGCCATTCAATGCATTGAGTTTGCATCAATGAATTATGTACCTTCAGCCACTAGTTTTAATCAAAGTATGCATATGGATTTAGAATCAAAAGCTCTTTCCTGTGAACCCATTTTTAATTTGCCTATGCATTTGCCTGGAATGCTTTTAACTAGCAGCATCATCCAATCACATTTTAGCATATAACATATTACTCATTTTTTTGTATAGTTTGAATTTGGAGAGCTATTTTTAATATTGGAAAATTAGAATTTATCTATTTTTCTATTCATCCGAGTAGCTTTATAAATCATTTTTGTTTTAAAAATTTAGGAAAATGCGAACGCATAAATTGATTAAATAAATTTAAGCAAAGGCATAGTGTAAAAGTTGGCGGCTAGAGGTACGTAATCCATGAATGCAGATTAAATGCATTAAAGTATCAGGAAAATGCGGGTGCAATGCATGAATGCAAATTAAATGCATTAAATGGCATCTGGCTAGAGGTGAACACGCTGGAATGGCTTGGTGGCCATGTGTGGATAGGGTACTTTGGTCATTTAATATAGAGTTAAGCCACTTGCTATGCATCTCTATTACTTTGTGTGTGTTGTTTTTGTGTTCTGTAAGCCTGTGTTCTCTAAACCTAAACTCTGCAATTGCTTTGAGCTTTTTCGCTATGATGAAAGCATAAAGGATAAAGGAATTTTGTGAACTGTTATAGTTAATGTGCTCATAGGCACATATGCAAAATATGGAAGCATACACAAGGGAAGCGAATTATTCGAAAAAACTCCTCAAAGAAATGCGGTCCCATGGAATGCAATAAGTGTTCATAATGGACACTTTGGTTTTCACAAGTTAACTTTGTCAGATAATGCAATTTGACATGAACAATGTTGAAGCCATGACATGAAAAATAGAACTATTCAACACTGAACTCTATGCCTATAATAATTATTGCAAAAGTTGTAAATGCCACAGATGAAATAATATGAATAAAATTTTAGTTTCTGCTTTTCTTGAAGTGCAATGAAAAAACTGCTATAAAGGCATAGCACAAGGTTGTGTAACATATTGCCACTCCTGTTTCTAATTTCTTTGGACATGAATGCTTTACACATTTGATTGCAATAGTAACATGTCTATGAAAATGGAACAATAGAGATCATAAATCAGTAGTTTTAAGTCTGAGTATATATGTATCTTGATACATATAAGCTCGATTTGGCATTTACGACAACAACTGTTATCTACTGTGAAAGAGCTAATTAGTGTTCCTATATGTGATATCCATAGAACAAAATAAATTGCTACAAGGCTAGAGTGGCACATCCATAAATGCATGGATGCATGTATACACAATTGCATAAAGGGATACGTAGAAGCTTAGATGAATACATGCATACATGAATATGTGCATATGTGCATATGGACATAGAGGCATATATACATGTAAATATGCATATATGCAGCGAAAGTAACAAATGGATTTCTCTATATAGGAATGTACTTTATACATTAGAATGCGTGATGGAAAAGTGACTATAAAGTACAATGCATAAAAGTAGTGTTGAGACTTGGTTGTATTAACAACATAAAATGAAAAAAGTCAGAGGAAAATAACTATTTATTGCCTCAAGTAATATGTTTATGGGTCTGGAGTGTGCAACCATAACAACTTCTACCTAGTCACCATAAACTCTCGAAAACATAACAAACAGAGAGCAAATATTGGAAAAGCTAGAAATGACAAAATGCAAAAGGAAACATTTAAACTATATAGTTTGAATGGCATTACGGATAGAGGGGTAATAATTATTGAACATATATGTCAGATGTATATAGAGAACCACTGTCTTCATAGGTGCAAAAACAAAATTAGATTTTTAGATGTCCATATTCGAGAAGACTTTACATAGTAACCTATAAAAGTGTCTAAATGTATAATAGCAATAGAGTATTTTAAAACCAAAGATGTCTTTAACATGTCAAAACCAATGAAATGTCTTGGAGCATGGAAAGGTGAAAAAGTTAAAGTCTGAACAATGTAAATCTGTACTCCTGTATTCCTAGTTTCCTGTAAAGCCAAGAAAATGCTACGTATTAGAAACATAGTTTGTATGGATGGTGATATGAGGTGCTGGTTCACAAGAGAAAAAGTTTACATATGAATGACTTTTTTACCTTCTGGTGATGTTTCCTGTTTATTTGTCAATGCAAATGGCTTCAACAATGGCATTGTTTTGGTCAAGGCTAAAATGTCCTTCAGCACTGAAGTCCCATAGGATGAATATCACTGCTGACTTGTCCTTGATATAGTCTTCATAGCTGAGGTTTTGCAGTGTGGGCAATAGATGGTGCATGGTGACCTGGTCAATTGAAGACTGAATTGTTTGATTGTCATAAGTTGTAATGATAGTTTTAAGTTGCAAACAGAATGTATAATTGACTTGTTGGTTGCACTGTTTGCAGTGAGTAGTTTTTTCTTGGAGTGTGCCATAAGCAGTGAATTTGCATTTGCATTTTGGACAGCATGCATGAAATGGATTGGAAAATGCATTTGCTACTTTTAGAGTACCAGAAACCTATAGAATATGGTTCAAAATTGTTAGAGGAGACAAAAAATATAGGTTTGGATGTGATAGTTTAAAAAAAAATGAATGTCGTTACCTTAAAAGTTGAATGTAGTAGGCTGTTGAGTTTTTCCAAGCTTCTTTTGTCATTCAAGTTACAGATGAATGTTGACTGACATGTGTGAAACGTGTTCTTTTGATCTATTTTTCTTACAACATTCTTGAAAAGCATTGCAGGTGTTTTATTTGTATGCAACTGGTCTTCGATTGCAAAGTATTGTTGCTCATATGTTGACCGTAATAGCACCTGCGATTCAATGAGAGAATTAGATTTTGTTACGGAAATTGTTATAGAGACCACTATAGAATGAGAAAAGGTTGAAACTGAAAGAATAGGAAAAATTTTTGTAGACCGAAATACTTGTGTTTTGTCTATGTCAGTGTGGCCATCTTTAATGTCAACTACAAATTGGGTACCCATTTTCTTGGCACCAACTACTAGCACAGCTATTGTGCTAGTTGGGTACTCATTTATAGTTGTTAGTAGTTGGCTGATAGTCGTACTTGGAATGAATTTGTACTCTTGACAGAGGCGTGGGATGTTTTCAGTGGTGCTTATGTTTGTTAAAATCAAAATGCAATCACAGTCACCTCTGTCATAATCTGTTGTAGGTGCAACTTGAAAATCTGAGATTGAGATAGCTGACCCCGGGACTATTTTAGGCTCATGTTTACACACAAGGTTTCCACTAACATTTAACATGATTGTCATTTCTACTTTGTGATCTGTTAAATCAGCATGCAACATTTCCCATGTTTTGTTGGCCTTATCCAATGTTGCTTTGTAGGCAACAAGCACATCACCTTGGAAGGTGTCTCCAACTCTTTTTGCATTTAGTTGTTTGATTGAAACAATCTTAGGTTTCTTGACTCTTGTCCTACAAGGAACAAGGATAATGTCAATTGAATGCTAATTTAATATTAGCAATATGGGCAAATGGCGGTACAATGAAGAACCAAGCACTTTACCATTGTGTGACTCTTCCTGTATAATTTGCACTTATTTTGCCTGTCTTTTTGATACATCTTTTGGTGTCCTGCAAAGAATTGGAACAATGTTATTTGAATATTTGTGATTTGGGTGAATGAGTATGAAGGAATAATACTATGAGTGCTTTACCGTTGTGCTGATTCTTCTTGTGTGGTTTGTATTTGCTTTGACTGTCTTTTAGTTTCATCCATAGATCTCCTGCAAATAATGGATATAGCATTGAAAAAGGCATTGCAAAGCATAAGAGTGATATAAGGCTATAAGTTCTATAAAGTTGAATTTGTCTATTGGGCAACATGCAATTTTAGGAAAATTGGATTGTGATCAGTCCAATATGCTTCTGATTTATAGATAGAGCATATATTTGTAGTTGTGTTGGACCAAATGTGGTCAATGACTGACTTGCCCATGCTATGTTGTTGGTTCAACATAAATTGTATATTGTTCTACTGCATATAACTATGAAGTATTTTTTGCTTCTACTTTCTAAAAACATGTCCACATTAAAATTGCCTAAAATGTACAACATGTTTTTTGAATTTGTGGATGAATAATTATTTGCAAGATTGCAATAACTTTGTGTATGGCAGTTGCAGGTCTTGCATAAATATTACAAACATTGAGTTCATTGTTAGATAGCATTATTGTTGATGTGATGGCTTCAATATTTGATGTTTCATGTTGTTTTGTTTTTGACAGGAATAAATGTTTCTTGGTTAAAGTTGCTATGCCATGTATGTTATGTATAGAGAATCTATCAAAATACTGCAGCAAGATATTTAGCTCAAAGGGATGCATATGTGTTTCTTGGAGACACAAGATATCAGATTGCATTATGCCATAGTCATTGGCAATGTATTTTGCATGTGCTTTCAAGCTACAAGTGTTCAATGTACATAGGAGCATATGTGATTTGTTTTCTGAACATGTGCTTTGGTTATCAAATTTCCATTGTGCACATGTCTGGAGATGAGACATTTCTAGTTGTATTTTGTCTTTAACTTTGAATTTTTTTGTAGTTAAAGGTTGTAACAGAAATAATGATTCTACTGATTTTGTTTGTGATAGAGTTGTATAGGTTAGCCCATGATGTCTAATGCCTGTGGGATCAAAAGCCAAGGCCTCCATTGTTAATCCTTGGGATCGATGTATGGTTTGTGCACATGCTACTTGTATTGGGAATTGTTTTCTAATTGTAATTTTCTTGTTTGTTGTTATTTTCTAGATTGGCCTAGCAATGCGTTGTATAGGCACCCAGTCTTTGTCAATGATAGTAGAATAGCATTGTGCTAGTTTTGTGCGTTGATGATGTCTGATTGATGGGTCATTAAATTTAATCCAGACAATATCAATTTTGTTTTGTGCTGTATATGCTTTAAAAATTCCATCTAAACCATTGACGAGACCATCTTGAACATTGTAATTGCCTGCATAAAGTTCAACAAGAATATTTGGTTTCAAGCATATTTGTGATGGAAGTGTCGTTGTGTGATTGTATACTCGTATTGCATTAAGGTCCTCCTCAAGCTCATCTATTGCATCTAGCACTATCATTTGGGTTGGAATGATTGATAGCATTTTGTTGTTATGTGCTTGAACATCAATTCTCCTATAGAAAAGGTGCAGAAGCAATGGATCAAATGGTACAGGACGAAAGTAAATTTGTTGAGATAGTCTGTCATGAGTTGTTTGAATGCCTACTCATAGTCTATTAAGGATTGAAATAACTATTTCATCTTTTTGTCTCATGGTAGTCACCAATGAATAGCATTTTATGTGGTCTTTCCAGAAACTATAAGGCATTAAATTAATTTTAGTAGGCCTATTTTCAAAAACCACATAGTCAAGGACAGGTTGTGCCTGGTAAAGGTCACCACAAAATATTGTATCAAGGTTTCCAAAGTATGTTGTAGGAATTTGCATTATGTCTCGTAGTCTTCTATCAATATACCGTAGGAATGTTGAGCCAACTAATGATATCTCGTCTATAAGAAGTATGCGCAATTGATCATAGTGCTTTGACATAGTGTCAAGCACTTCAGTGTTCAGTGGTAGGAATTATGATGTATTAAAAGGTATGTGAAATGTTGAATGTAATGTGAATCCCCCTATGTTATATGCTGCTTTACCTATATATGCAGTTAATAAGCCCTTGGGTTTGTCTAGATTATTGTCAACATAATTGCTATAGATGCGAATGAGAGCTTGGTAGATGGCCTTTGCTATAAAAGTCTTTCCTGTTCCAGCTCCCCCAGTCAAAAACAAGTGCAATGGCTTTTGTGGATTTTTCATCTTTTTTATGAGAACATCTTTAACAATTGCTTTTTGTTCTTTATTTAACATTCATCTTAACTTGTAGTATTCATTGTTATCTATAATCTGTGGGTGCTTTGTAATTTCAAATCCATTGGAATGCATGGTATTTGGGTTAGAACGACCTATGTTTGGAAGGTCTATTTGTATGTCATATAGTTATTTTTGGTGAAGCTTTGCTTGCATTGGTAGGTCAATGAGCTTTTCATCTTCAAGAGACTGAAGATCATTTATAGCTTTGTCAATGTCACCCCATGCAGAGTTTGTGCTGTGGATGAACTTTGCACTATTTGTTTGAATGGTTTGTCCATGGTACATGTATGCATGTTCCCAAGAGTCAAATTTTTGTTTGAGTGTATGCTCATTAATGGTAAATGGAACATAGAGAACCAATTGCTCTCTACAATAATTCTCTATATCAAAGTGTTTGTTGAAATTGATAAACCGTATCACATTTGGTTTGGCCTTTGGTTCAATTGTAGCACCATATTTGTTGTATCTTGAAACAAATTCTGCAAGACATATGTCCACCATTGTTTTAGGACATTTTAAATAGTAGTCTATAATAGATTTCGCAAGAACATTTTCTGATTCATCTGGCTCATTGCTCAATTGTTTAACAGATTTTAGTATAAATGTGCAATCATTGTTAGATCATGTATCAATGAATATACATTTTCTTGAATTGCAATTTAATGGAAATGACAAAACAATATGTGCAGCTTGTTGTGATGACATTTGTTGCAAGTTAAGCAAGGCATTTCCAAGTTTACTTACCATTCGTATTGTCTTGCTTGTGGTCTGTACGTATTCTTTTGAATGCATATGTCATTGACTTGTCTACTTTTACAATATATGAGCTACAATACATTGCAGCAGCATATGCATTAAGGACAAACTGTGCATCTATATTAGCCTTCCAAAGATTTGGAATTTTCCTTGAAAAACTATTGTTCCATATTTGTGATGGTTTTCTTTGTAAAAAAAGTGTAGGCCTGTTTAATGTTGAGCTCAAAGCTTCAATGTATTCATTGTCGGTTAAGTTTATTTCTTTTAAGAACATTTGAAAAGTGAATGTTTCGTCATAGTTTGCTTTTTGGAGTTTTGAAAAGATGTCAGTGGCATTTGTAGTTATCGCTTCAGTATTTTGGAGTATTGGTAAAAGTATAGTTGACTTTTGCATTGGTGGGAAAGGAAAATTGTATCTACAAAGTTGTTTTCTTGATCTCTTGCATTTCTTTGTATGACGATGTTTGTGTAGCATTACCAAAGTAGGTTCCAAATTTTTGGTGTCGCAAGTAATATACTTATCAACAAAAGCTATGATGTTCGTGTTGTTATTTTTTGTGTAGATTGGTGCATTTTTAACCCATATGAGGAAATGATCATGTTCATTTCCTTGATTTTGGAACTCAGTGACTGAGAAGTAATCAATGACATTTCCAAAGAAAGAGTCATCTGTAAGTATCAATTTTTTTATTGCATTTATTCTATGTTTATAGTAACGTGCACAAGTGATAGGATCTTTCTTGATTAGTTCAAATTTGTCAATGTGTGTTGGGTCATTAGATTCTTGACGATTTTGTGCTGATTGGTGTAGATTGTGCAGCTCTTGTAATGTTTGAATTAGTGGATCTCAATTTTGCTCAGCACTAGTGAAAGTGATGAAAAATGTCGATGGTCCTAGTTGTCGAATCATAGCAAATACATTTTTCTTAAGTTGTTGTGAATAGTCTGGAGAGATTCTTATTCTTTTGAAATCAACATATCCAATATCTGATTTAAGATTTTTTTCTAGATTTGGTTTGTGTTTAACCTCTTTTACAAATAGCTTTCACTCTTTTAACTGGCCTTTTCGGATTCTTATTGTCATTGTAGATAGTACTTGTTGTATTAGTACCTTAATAGCTTTGAAAAAAATGTTTGTTGTATGATATGCAAATTGTCTTTGTGACTGTAAGAGCTCCCATCGTACTATTTTCTGATATGTAAAGTTTTTTACAATGTCATTATCACGTGGTTTGCCAAAGAATAAAGTTGGGAAATTCATTTCTTCAGCATACATGTCCTTAAATATTCCAATTGGATACTTTTCCTCTGCAAGTGCAATTTCAATAATCTTGTCTTCCATGTTATGGATACTTCTAGACTTAGTAAATCCATGTATCAATGTTTCTTATGGGTTTTCATTTTCCATTTCACTATCTAATTCTGTTTCACTTGTATTTTGTGGACTATTGTCTTTGTTTTCTTGAGTGCATTGGAGAACTTCTTGCCAATCTTGGTTTATGTGGACTTTGTGCATTTTGTATAATGGTCTCCTTGTTAATTGAGTCAAAGCTTGCATGATGACATTTGGGCACACCATGCCTTTTTGAAATGCATTTTTGTATTGTAAGCACCTTTTCAACGAAACAACAATTGTTTGTGTGTTGTTAATTGATTGTGGTAATGCTCTTTGTACAATGTTCATGTTAACAAGAACATTTATAATAGAACCTATTAGGCCTATTTGAGACCTTTTGAACCCTAGTTCCCAAATCTGTGCAAATGCAATTCTAAGTGAGACAAGTCGTTCTTCTAGCTGAGTTAAATTTTGCACATAGCACAATGGTCTATTAGTTCTTATTTTCTATGGGGTAGCATACTTTGGAATAGTGGACTGTTTCAATGCAAAGTAGCATACATGGCATATGAAATCTGTGAATGGTAAGGAATCTGACTGTAGTAGCTTACAGTATAGTTCTTTTTGTTTTTCTTTGAATGTCCTAATATCCTTGTTCAAACAGAGCACTTGGCAAATTGCACATGGGTATTTTGGTGTATCTTGTATTGTTGTTTTATAAATTTCTATTAGTGACAATGTTTTTTTTTTTCTTTGGACTGGTAGGTATACTTTCTTTTTGTTTTTCTTTTCTAATCAAGTTCTTCAGGTGATTAAGTCTTATTGTTTATTTATGTTTAAAATTGTTTGCTGTGACAAATGGTATCAAATTCTTCTTTTTTTTGGCAAAGCATGTGTCTTGTTCAAGTAAGTAATTTTGTATTGTGGACCACTTCTGATCAACTTTTTAAGTTGGAGTAAGCTTGTTGAGCATTGGCAAGTTAGATTTTGGGCTTTGATTCTTAGGAGCGGCTCAAAATGTCCAGCCAGAGGGTTTGTATCATGGAACAGTATAGAGACTGATTTTGTATATCCAGAAGCTTTGAAATCTAAGTACTTTCTTGATGTTGTCATTGACCAGAGGCTTATTTGTATTTTCAACCATTTGAATATCCAGTGAATTCTGAACAAGTCACCCCACAATCTACATTCACTATGGTCTGTGCATGGTCTTGCAGACAATTGCATTTTTTGGAAGTATGTTTCTTGGTCATGTACTTTGTGCAATGTATATAAAGTATTAGGATTTAGTTCATTGTTATATGATTTAATTGCTTCTTTGTCCTTATTTTGAAGGCAAGTTAGGAAATGATCTATAGCTCCATTTCATAATTGAGTTGAGGTGTACTGATTGTTAAGTAGTACTTGAAGCGAGTCAAACAAACAATCGCCAACATTGTATGCAAATGTGCTTAATCTACAAAGGCCTTCAACTCTAAGGACATTGTCAATGTTTGATATTCGAGGATACTTTGTGCACAGTTTTTTAATTTCATGTGAACCTATGGGCTATTTTGAAGTTACGTTTTGTGTTTCAATTTTTAACAATGGTTCAAAGTGTCCACTTAAAGAATTCATGTCATGAAATAGTATAGAGACTGATTCTGTGTAATCAGAACTATTGAACTGTAAGTACCTTCTTGTTGTTATTCTTGACCAAAGGAATATTTGTATATTTAACCATTTGGATATCCAGTGAATGCAGAATAAGTCACCTCACAATCCACTTTCAGTGCAATCTGTCTGTGGCTTTGCAGATAATTGCATTCTATGAAAATATGTTTGTGGATCATGTACTTTGTGCAATGTATATAGAGTATCAGGGTCTAGTTTATAGTTGTATGGTTTTATTGCTTCTTTGTCCTGATTTTGAAGGCAACTCAAGAAGTAATCAATAGCTTCATTTCGTAGTTGAATTGATGTGTAGTGATTGTTAAGCAGTAGTTGTAATGAGTCAAACAAACAATTGCCAACATTGTATGCAAAAGTACTTAATCTGCAAAGCCCCTCGCCCTTAAGCACGTAGTCAATGTTTAATATTTGGGGGCACTTTGTCAATTCATAGGTGTCAACGTCTATCATTTTCTTTGTTTCTTTTGTATCCTAATGTGTTTGAGAATAGCAGATGTTATGTATGAATAGTATCAAATGCTATCATCTAGATTACAAAATCTATAGTTTTTTCCTATGTTGCCTATGTGCTTTTACTCAATAGAATTCTATAGTATTAATCATTTTGTTGAGCATCTTGGAAGATAAAGATCTCTATATATGTTGGAAAATGGATCTTGAGTAGTAGCAGAAGCCTATGTGACATATTATACAACAAACAATTTTTTAGAAGCACAAGGGAAAAATAGTATTAATTCTTCAACCTGACCTTGTCATCCACTGTCCCCCACCAGGATTGTATGTACTTAATCCTGTTACATTGACAAATTGGATAAATGAGTACAATGCATGATGTATACTTTCAATGCCACAAACACAAAACAATATTTTCAGGTAGTTTTGTTTACATGCAATAAATGGTGGATACGAATCTTTTTTGCTCACATTGTCAATCTCAGTCTATGGTCTTTAAATGTTTTGTGTAATTGGATTCCTTTGTTTCTATGTACTTCTAAGTGACTAATTTTCTCAAAGAGCAAATGATTTTAAAAGCTATTCACATAAACATAAATTAAGTGGCATGTAGAGAATAGTTTCATAAATCATTTTTGTTTTAAAAAAATCAGGGAAATGCAAAGGCATTGATTGATCAAAGAAGATCTATGGCTTTTCTTATTTGTGGGAATAGCTTTAAAAATCATTTGCGTTTTAAAAATTTGAAGAAAATGCAAAGGCATAGGTCCATTGAGCAAAAGCGAAGGCATAGATCGATTAAATAATTAAAAAAAGAGATTAAAACTCAGAGGTGTAGGCACACAGTGCATAAATGCAAAGTAAATGCATTAAATAGCATGTGGGTGGATGAGAAACTACTGGAATGGCTTGGTGGACATGTATAGATAGGCTACTTTGTTCATTTGTTATAGACTTAAGTCACTTGTTAAGCATGACTATTACTTTGCACAAATTGTTTTTCTATTCTACAAGTCTTTATTCTAGGAGAGTCTACAGTGATTGAGCAGACTTTGTTATAGTTCTAGTGTCTAGAACTAGAAATGAGTTACTTGAGGCAATAAATAGTTTCTTTCCTCAGTTTTCTCTTACTTTAGAGGTTTAAAGCACACATTGAAATTGGCAATGTGAGCAAAAAAAATTGTGGTTAATGTCATTTTGCATATAAACAAGACCATGGAAAAATATTGCGTCATGTCTATGAGTAACATAGTACATCATTCATTGTACTCATGTGCCATGTTAGCTTTTGAAATTAACTTTGTGGTCTTTTTTTGTAATACAAGAAGATTAAACATATGTTCACTTGCACAGTGCATAGCAACTTGCCACAGATATAAGTAGTCTTATGAACAAAGTTGCCTTAAATGCATATAGGTAAAAACCAGTTGACATAAAACAAAGACTTATGACTTTATAGGCTATTTGAAACTGCAAACAGGGTTTAAAAATTGCATTCTAGTAGTTCATTCTATTCTATGGATATTGTATAGAGGAAGTATAACTAGTTAACACATAAGCAAAACTTGTTCTATTTTCCGAAGACAAGTTACTATTGCAATTGTGGAAAATGTATTTTCCTGTTTCTATATGTGCAAGAAGCCTTTTAAATCATTTGTGTTCAAAGAAATGAGGAATACAAGATGACAAAATGAAAACATGAAAGAGAACTTTATGCAGTCATTATATTGAAGAATTTCAATTGCATTTCAAGAAAAGCAGAAAGACAATTTGGAAAGCTGGCCTTGCAATCTACTATTGAATGATCAAGTATACTTGCAGCAATGTACAAATTATGGCTGTTATTATAGGCACAAGCAATTTTTCCTAGTACAATGACAAAATTGAGAAGTGAGCAAACTGTAAAAACATATACTATTTCATCTACAACCATGGGAAATCTTCCTAGAAGCGCATATTTGGAAATCTCTGCATTATTTTTTTTTTTTAAAGGAGAAGGTTAATATGCTAACCTCATGTTGTAGTTTGTGCATGATTGTTTAAATACAGTTGAAAGCATCGGTCCCTGTTACAAGGACAATTTAGACAAATGAGTACAATGAGTGACATATACTATGTTATTCATAAAAACAAAACATAATTCTTATGTAGATTCATTTCGACGAGAAAGAACCTAAGTAAGAACTTTTGTTTCTTATAATGCAAATTGCATTTTATAATTTTAAAATACTTATTGTTATTTGTGTACCCTATAATATATAACATATTTTGTATATGCATGCACTAGTGTAATTTTGTTATTGCAATGGTGGCATAAGCTCTTTAAGAGCAATCAATGGAATAGATGCCATATTTGCGTAAGCGTCTGAAGAAGTGTAAATGGGCCATGGAAACCTGTCAATACTAAGCCAAAAAACAACACAGACCTGTGCTAGCACTGTTAAGTTCTGATAAAAATAATTTCTAGCTACTATTTAATGCTAGACCAGCTATCACTTAATAGTGAAAGCCAAATAAATATTGATTTTCTAACTAAATGGGGTCATTTCATTTCCATTTGCATAAGTTTATTTTGTACCATTATGTAGCACTTACTATTACTTGTGCAATCAAGCCACATGCAACTAGAATTCATAACTCATGGCATTTAGATACACTCAAGGAGAAATACAAACCAAGGTTGTTGGCATCCTGATAAGAAAGATGATGAGATACATCCAATTAATGTATGCCACAACATCTTATTCAATGAAGATGATTTGGATAGGGACATTACAAATGAGAATCCTTATTGGTGTGTGAGTAATCCTCTTTTTCAAGACTTCTCAAGGAAATTGCATGTCAATACTATCAGTGAATAGGTGGAATCAGATTTATTAATTGACTTTGATTGATGGGTCAAATGTGGACAAGAATAGTTATAATTATTTCTTTGTTTTAATTATTATGTATGTAAATACTATTTAGCAGTTACCTAATTAATTAGATATGAAATGATAGAAGGGAAAAGAACATTAATTAATTAAGATAATTTGATTCATTAATTAATAAGGTGAATTATCATGTAAAAGTACATAAATTAGAAGTTTGGAAAAAATCCTCTTTCCTTTATGCTTTATTGACAACGAGAAAGCTGAAAGCAATTGTGGAGTTTAGCCTTATATCTGTAAATTGCATTTGCCTGACAGTTTGTAAAGCCTTCTCAACACATTGTCCACATATTGTTCGAAAGGTCCCATTATGGTAGATGCTAACAACACAGTGGCTCTAAAGCTTGCACTATGGAACAGTTATGCAGTAATTGAAGATATGTAATCTTTAGAGGACTCATAAGCACCAAGTTATTGTTAAGCTCCCATATTGTACATTGGACAAAAGACAATTGTTCATCCGAGGTACTAGTCTATGAAGATTAGTGTAGGCTGAGCACTGTGAAACCCAATCTGCCTATGGACTCTAAAATAAAAGAAAACTAATGAAAATAACTATTTATTGCCTGGAGTAACTTGTCTACAAGTGTCCTTTTTGGAACCATGACAACCTTTGCCCTGTCACTGTAAACTCTTTCCTAGAAAAGACATATAGACACACACATATATATATACACATGTATATATATGTATAGATACATCCATGTGGACACACATAAATGCATGTATGGACGTAAACATATATGCATGCATGCATATACACATAGATGCATCTATACACACATACATATATGCATAAATACATATATGCATAGATATATCTAGAGACATATGCATACATGCATATATGCATCTACAAATGTTTACATAGATATGCACATAGATAAATGCATATGTACATAGAGACATGCATACATACATACATGCACCGACACATCAGGCACAAAGTGATAGTGATAGTCCAACTAAAGCACTATGAAACACAGCTTCATTATGCACTTTAATGGAAAGAAACTGTGGAAAATAACAAATTATCACCTCAAGTAACTTGTTTCTGGGTCTAGACTCTGCAACTATAACATCTCCTGCTCAGTCGCTATAAACTCTTCCTTAGAACACGTGCTTACAAAACACTAAAACAACACATGCAAAGTAATAGAGATGCATAGCAAGTGGCTTAACTCTATATTAAATGACCAAAGTACCGTGGCCACGTGTGGCCACCAAGCCATTCCAGTGCCTTCACCTCTAGCCAGATGCCATTTAATGCATTTAATTTGTATTCATGCAGTATGTACGTCTACTCGCCAGTTTTATAAACTATGCCTTTGCTAAAATTTATTTAATCAATTTATGCACTCGCATTTTCTTGATATTTTAATGCATTTAATCTGGATTCATGGATTACGTACCTCTAGCCACTAGTTTTTAAACTATGCCTTTGCTTAAATTTATTTAATCAATCTATGCATTCACATTTTCCCAAATTTTCAAAACAAAAATGATTTATAAAGCTACTCAGACGAATAGGAAAATAGATAAATGCTAATTTTCCAATATAAAAAATAGCTCTCCAAATTCAAACTATACAAAAAAAATAAGTAATATGTTAAATGCCAAAATGTGATTTCCCAATGCTACCAGTTAAAAGCATTCCAACCGAATGCATGAGTATTCCTGCCTTGATGCTAGGAACCAATAAAATTTAGACTATACAAAATAGTTTATCCAAGTGAGTGCTATTAGGTTTGTTATCTTCAATTTCAAACTCCTTTGACTTTAATGCATTTTCTTTGATGGTAGGATATGGAGATTCTTTTTTTATTGAGAGTTCGAACAATATGACAAATCTTTTTGATATCCTGTGTTTAGCACATTGCAACAGCAAATAGATACAAAGACTGTGCGAAGCCTTCTTTTAGAGTTTGGAGCAGAAGTAAACAACATAGGTACCCTTGAATACTTGTTTGTGTTCTCATTCTACAAGAGCATTGTAGAGTTCTGAATGTTGTTTTTAGTTGCTTGTTATTCAGTATGTTGTAAAAGTGGGGTAAAAAAATTGAAAAATCATGATGAATTAGAAAGCTCAACAATCCATTGTTTTTTCTATTTTCCAAATTCCTAATTGTTTCATTTAACAAAATAAAGTTCTTGACCAGATTCTGCTAAACTAAAACAGATGGAGGAGGAAGTGTGACCTCTCTGTCGGAAGTAGTTCTTGGGTGATATGAATTGATAGCAAAATTACCAGATACCCTTTTTGCATTACTGTACATGTATTTTGCAAAAGTAATCTGATAAAAAATCAATGTTCACAAAAGCTTTTTTCATAGATTATTGGAGTTTAAACTGTTACTTGTTTATGCTACATGTCATTGTATTTCATAGCTTATGTTTCCTATGCATTCCTTGTTTCCAATTCCTAGACCTTGTCTATATTTCCACATTGTGAATATATGTCTACGATAGCATTTTCAATTGTTATATCTACCTATAAGCCAATACATAGCTGCTGGGGATAAATAAGTGTGGGCAATATTATAGAGACAAACTTATTTCAAGTGCCTTAAATTCATTGTCATCTTAGAAATAGGTTTTTACTTTTTTGTGATATCTACCAGTAGCAAGGGAGCAATGAAGGACCTGGCTAGCAATTGCATCTTATGTTTTTATTCCCTCTTGTTTGGAGTAAGAATCTCCATTTGTGGTATAATCATATAGTTTGTTTGGCTATAACTTGGAAAACAAGGGCTTGACTGCATTGCACAGTTATAAATTCATTTTTAATACGTTACGACTGTACCTGATCTTATTAAGGTGGTAGAACATGGTAAGTAATCCAACAAAAGGATGTGTAATTTTAGTCATTTTCCATATGTAGACAAGTTTTTATGGTAAAAAGGTAGACAGCAATAATATAATGTGGAATACAGTGGAGGCTTACGCAAAGCTGAAAATAGTCAGCTCTTCCTGCAATTTGTCAAGACTCTCTAAGTTAATACAGTTAGGCTAGGAATATGTGGGGCATACATACGATGATTGAAAAGATCTGTTGCAATATAAGACAAAGAGAGAAATATTATTTTTTTAATGATTTGTGTATTTTGATTCAAAGTTTTCTAATATATGTGTTATTATCAGTCATGCATTTGAAAACAATGTTACTCCATATACAAATAAATTTAAGCAAAGGCATAGATTTGAAAACTAACATCTTTTATCAATACAAAGGGAACGTTTACAGTGACAGAGCAAAAGCTCCTGTGCTCATTGAATGAACACCAAGAGATGAGTTACTCAAGGTAACAAATTGCTACTTTTATTTATTTTGCTTCATTATATCCCAGAAATGCAACTTGGGTTTCACAATGCATCAAAACACATTTGTGAAAACAAATCCCAAAATTATGATTGCAATGGATGACAATGATAGTGTAATGGATACTAATAGTCAAAACACCGAAAAACAACAAGTATTTTTTTAGATTCAATAGAAACAAGTATTAATTGAAAATAGATTAACCTGGCAGACTATTTATCATAGGTTCTTGAATTCCAAATGTACAAGTGTGAGCATGGTTCTCTACAGGCTTTCGCTATGCATTTTAACTATATTACTATTTTGCATCGAGCCTAAAGAACCACTATAAGTATGGTTTCCAAACAGATTTAAATCAATCAATTTAAATCAAGAAAGGTTTCCAATTACACTTAATACTTGAACCATAAAGCATCATTGCTTCAAGCTATAACAAAAGTGCAGACAGGCACACAAAAGCAAATTCAACTATGACATCATCTAACAAGGATTTTTTTGCTATTACTATGATTAACTATTGAACTCAATTGGCTCATCAGTCAAACAGCTTGATTGATCACTGACCTAACTTGTTTGAAAGCTATCTTGTTAAGCTGATTAGTTAATTTCATTAATGAGTAAAAGATAGAATTGACTTAATTTGCATGAGTCAAGTGTAAGATTGACTTATTTGTTAATTGACTTTGATTAATGTATCAGAGAGAGATGAGACAAACTAAATTGTCATGAGAGAAATGTGAGATGGACTTATTAGCTGATACGCCACATATACTATGACATTTGAGCTTTCATGAAATAATAGTGAAAGCAATAGAATAAACAGATGGCTTGAACATAGACAAAGGAATACAATTAATATGGACAATTATAGCTTGTTGAATATTTGTAGCACAAGAAACACAAAGGAAGATGTTGGTGAAGGTTTTGCAATTTCGGTTTGCACTTAGCAATTGCATTTGATTCCTTGTCTATAAAGCCTTTTCAAGAAATTCTTTCTTTGAATATGAATGGCCATGATTGGTTTAATTAATTTGGTGAATAAAGATGATTTATAATTAGCTATAATTAACTATTCAAGAAAATTGATCTATCAATGAACTAGTTTCATTGACTGGTCAAGTAACTTGATTCATAGTTAACTTGATCAGCTATCTAGCTAATTTGCTTGAAAATTTGCAAAAAGCTTATTCGACAAATAATTCTCTGCATAACTTCCAATCGTTACACACCAAGAGCCAACATTTCTTCGAGGAATTTTGTCAAACAGTTTACATGTTTTTCTTGTGCTTCCATATTTTGTATGCATATTCATGACAACATTTCAAACCATAATATCTGTCAGAAATCCACGTCTTATCATGCTTAGATGAATGTACATATCCTATTCTAAAGCTCCTATTTTATTAAAAGCAAGAAAAATGGTCAGAAAGATTGTGTATCTGTGAATGTGAATAGGCAAGATTGATTTAACTGATTTAGAGGATAAAGATGACTAATAATTAACTATGACTAACCACTCAACACAATTAATTCATTAGCCAATTAGCTTGATTGATCGCTGAATTAACTTGTTTGAAAGCTATCATGTTAAGCCAATTAGCTAATACACCACATATAGTATGACATTTGAGATTCAAATAAGTCTCATGGATGCAAATCTGCTATCATGTTAAAGCCATGTAAACATTGATGTTCCAATTCCATGGGGTCATTCTATTTCCATTTGCCCAAGTTCATTTCATTCCATTATCCGGCACTAATTATTAAATGTTTAAACCAGCTACATGCAAACATAAATCACAATTCATAGCATCCATATACACCTATGCACAAGTACATGTTATCCAACATATTAACACACACATGGTTTTCTAGTGCTAGTTTGTTAATTGCCTTTGATCAACAGTTCAAATGTAAAAAAGGATAATTGTAATTATTTCTTTGTTTTAATTATTATGTACTTAAAGACTAATTAGCAATGGCCTAATTATTTAACTATCCTTGTACACATTTGACCCATCAATCATAGTCAATCAATAAATCTGATTCCACCTTTTTTCTAATAGTATTGGCATGCAATTTTCTTGACAAGTCTTATAAAAGAGCATTAGTTACACACCAATAAGGATTCTCATTTGTAACCTCCCTATCCAAATCATCTTCATTCAATAAGATGTTGTGACATACATTAATTGGATGTATCTCACCATCTTTCTTATCAAGATGCCAACAACCTTGATTTGTATTTGTCCTTGAGTGTATCTGGATACCATGAACTATGAATTCTACTTGTATGTGGCTTGGTTGTACAGGTAATAGTAAGCGCTACATAATGGTAGAATTCACAACTCATAGCATCCATATACACCTATGCACAAATACATGTTATCCAACACATTAACACGCACATGGTTTTCTAGTGCTAGTTTGTTAATTGCCTTTGATAGATATTTCAAATGTACACAAGGATAATTGTAATTATTTCTTTCTTTTAATTGCTATGTACTTAAAGGCTAATTAGCAGTTGCCTAATTATTTAGATATGAGACAATACAAGGGTAAATGAGAAATATGAACTTTCCTAAATCGACATGAATGAAATGTGAGATAGAGCTATTGGGTAATATGCTACATATACTATGACATTTAAGCTTCAAAGAAGTCTCATGGCTGCAAGCCTATTATCATGTAAAAGCCACATAAACATTCATTTTATAATTGGATGGGGTCATTCTATTTCCATTTACCTAAGTTAATTTCATTTGGCTATCTGGCACTAACTATCAATTGTTTAATCAAACTTCATTCAAGCAGAAATCACAATGCATGGTATCCTTATAAAATTATGCACAAATACATACTATCTACCATAATAAGATGGACATAGTTTTCTATTGCTGCTTTATTAATTGGCTTTGAGTTATAGGTGTAATGTGCACAAGGATAATTATAATTATTTCTTCCTTTTAAATTTTATGGATTTAAACACTAATTAATTGTTACCTAATTAATTAGATATAAGATGATAGAAGAGTAAATGAGAACTAGCCACTAGATAAAAATGACAAAGTTAACATGTGAATATCAAGGTGCGCAGACTAAATACTCAGTGCATTCAAGGGGACCACATTTCACCGAGAAATTTTGTCAAACAGTTCACTTGCCCTGTATATTGATTGGATAATAATTAAATTTCTGATGTCATGTTATTGCAACAAAGATCTGCTTTTGAACCCCAATTGCTTAATTTTTATGAACCATATATCATATGCCACTCACAATACCCATTTGTAAAGATTGTCCTTGTAACAAAAAGCAATGATATTACTACAAGTACAATCAATATAGTGAGAATCTTGAATTAACCTTTTTCTTTGTCTACTCTATGCAATTGTAAACAAAGGAGAAGGTTCATTCTAGAAACTCACCCTATACTCTTTTCTTGAAGAATTTGCTACAATTGGACCGCTACACCACCTCTCTTCTTCCAATCAAAAGCATTGCACCATGTAATAAGCTTTGATTAGAAAGCAAAGACCATTTGTTTGTTTTTCTAAAAGAATAGCAATAAAGCTCATGGAAATGACCAAAATGCAAACAACTCCCAAAATTACAATTGCAATATATAATACTCCTACTGCGATGGATACTAATAGCCAAAACCATTAAAACACTGGCAAGCATTTTTTAGATTCAAGAGACACAAGTATAAATGTAAATTAGATTAACTACACAAACTAGTTGCCATAGGTTCTTGTACCACAAATCTTCTAGCAATGAATTTAATTGCTCTTTTGCACAAAGTCTAAAATTATTTTATCAAGAAATATTACTTGACTGCTCTATGGCAACATTGCAATTTGAATTCTAAAACATATTTGACATAGTTTTTTTTTAACCCCAAGATACAATTTTCTAACTTCCTAAGCATTCAGTCTAAGTTTTCCAATTGCAAAATCTCAAATTGTTGTTTGCTTCGTATATTTGTTCCTTGAAATTGATCACCAGGTAAAATGTACACAAGGATAATTGTAATTTTTTCTTTCTCTTAATTACTATGTATTTAAAGACTAATTAATAGCTACCTAATG
Source organism: Sequoia sempervirens (assembly GCA_007258455.2). Lineage (NCBI taxonomy): Eukaryota > Viridiplantae > Streptophyta > Pinopsida > Cupressales > Cupressaceae > Sequoia > Sequoia sempervirens. Next base: position 715,240,769 of record VDFB02270651.1, read on the forward strand.
AATTAGTTATCTAATGATACAAGGATAAATGTCACATGGACCTATTAGCTGACACGCTACATATACTGTGACTTTTGAGTGCTTAATCCATCTACATGCAAGTACAAATCACAACCCATAATTAAAATGTCCACAAGGATATTTATAATTATTTCTTTCTTTTTATTATTATGTATTTAAAGACTAATTAACAGCCACTTAATTAATTAGATATCAGATGAAATAAGAGTAAATGAGAGTTACCAACTCCATAAAAATGCCAAAGTTAACATGTGAATATCAAGATGTCTAGATTTAATACTCATTGCATTCCCCAGAAGCCCATTTTCCTGAGGAGTTTTGTAAAACAGTTCACTTGCCTTATAAATGCTTTCGTATTTTACATGTCTACCTATGAGAACAGTAACCACGACATTTGACAAAATTTAAATGCTTGTTGGAAGAAAATAGGTTTCTACTACATTCTTTTATCTATCTTTGTGCAAATGAAAATTTGTATTATGCTATGGTAAATTCTCTAGTGCATTAGGTACTTTAAAGCGCAATTTTTTGGATGTTGGTCTTGTTCCAGGTTTGATTCTTTTTGGGGGTTATAACTACCCACTATTGTATTAGTTTCCCATTTTTTCTTCTACAAATGCATAAATACATAAACAACTAATCATATATAATAGTTTTTCTTTCACGAGTTTTGTCAAACAGTTCACCTGTTCTCTGTATGCTCCCATTGTTTGCATTTATGCCTACGAAGACAATAACCATGACTTTTAACAAAATCCCTCTACCCTTTATGCTTTGATGACAATGGAAAAGCTCAAAGCAACACACTATCAACTCATTGTTTGAAAGCTCTCATTATCGCACACGTTGACATAATTTTGGTTCCAAAGCCCTCTTTATGGGACCACTTTGCAGTAATAAAAAATATACAAACTTTATAGGGCTCACATGCATGAAGTAAAAGTAGTTTAAAATATGAAACCTTCGCATTTCAACAAGAAATTCAAATAGATAATACTAAAAGTAGTTTAAAATACGAATTTATAATCAAAGTATAAGAATGCCTTAAAGAACTATGAAACCCTACTTGCATTTCTTATATCAAATAGAAGAAAATAATGAAATTTTACCTCTTCTGACCTCAAGCAATTCATCTCTCGCTATCCAGTGTGCAACTCTGCAATTACAAAATCCCCTGCTCAGCCACACAATAGAGCACTATGAAATACAGCTTCGTTATGCACTTTAATGTAATGAAACTCTAAAAATTAACAAATTATCACCTCAAGTAACTCGTTTCTGGGTCTGGACTCTACAACTATAACATCTCCTGCTCAGTCGCTACAAACTCTTCCTCAGAACACGCACTTACAGAACACAAAAACAACACACGCAATGTAATAGAGATGCATAGAAAGTGGCTTAACTCTATATTAAATGACCAAAGTACCCTGGCCACATGTGGCCACCAAGCCATTCCAGCGCCTTCACCTTGAGCCAGATGCCATTTAATGCATTTAATTTGTATTCATGCATTATGTACGTCTACCCGCCAGTTTTTATAAACTATTCCTTTGGTTAAATTTATTTAATCAATTTATGCGCTCGCATTTTCCTAATATTTTAATGCATTTAATCTGCATTCATGGATTACGTACCTCTAGCCGCCAACTTTTACACTATGCCTTTGCTAAATTTATTTAATCAATTTATGCATTCGTATTTTCCCAAATTTTTAAAACAAAAATGATTTATAAAGCTACTTGGACGAATAGAAAAATAGATAAATGCTAATTTTCCAATATAAAAAATAGCTCTCCAAATTCAAACTATACAAAAAAAAAGTAATATGTTATATGCTGAAATGTGATTGGCCGATGTTGCCAGTTAAAAGCATTCCGAGCGAATGCATAAGTATTCTTGCATAGCGGCAGGAACTAATAATATTATGGTTTTATTTTATATATATATGTGTGTGTGTGTGTGTGTGTGTATAATTATAATATAATAAGTGAAGTAATAAAAGGATTTTAAGTTCTTGATTATTGCTAAATAAGTATGAAATTGTTATAGGTATACAATTGGGGAAAATTATTAAGTGAATCGATTTACATTTATATATAAAAATATTCTTTTAACTGAATTATGGATTAGGTGAAAATGTGAGATTGAAATATTTCCTTATTTAAAAGAGTATTTTCTAAGGCTATAATTCTTTTTTTTTTTTGTGGTATTGAACAATGTGTTTTATTTCGAATTAGATTATCTTTTGTTAATTAATGCATGTTGATTTCCTTCTTGATTATTTAATAGTTGGTTTGTAAACCTCCTATCTAATTAGTTATTTAGCATAAATGTTATAGTGGTAATGTTTGATTGACTCATTGTATTTAATATTGTGTTTGATTAATGGGAATGGAGTGAATTTTGTTATTGTATAAAAGTTGGAGTCATTTGTGTTAAATTGTTAAGGTTGGTTTCCAAAGGCTTAGGAGGGAGTATTTTTGTATGTATGGGTTTTATGTTGTTTCAATTGGAAGGGATCGGTAAATTTTTGAGTTATGTGCAAGAGGGTCAATTCCTTGCACTATGTATAGATTCTTGTGATTGTCATATGTGTGCAAGAGGTTCAATACCTTGCACTTTGTATGGATTTTTGTGATTAGGTTAAGTGTGCAAGATGGTCAATGCATTGCACTATGGTTGGATTCATGTGATTATGATGAGTATGTAAGATGGTTAATTCCTTGATTGATGTGTAGGGTTTGCTAGTTGCAAGTAGGGGGTGGCTCTTAATGGGGGTTAGAACGCAAAGGGGTGACTAGGACAACCCATTGGAGAGTTTCTTAATCTAGTGATAACCTTAATAATGAATTAGGGGGATGGGTAGAATTCACATTAAACAAGATAATGGATGCCTCACCCATGCCTATAGTGCTCATTTAGGCTAAGGATGGGTTGAGAAGGGCTAATTAGAAATATCAACTTCCTTATCCTTACGAAAGGAATGTTGGTTCTACATGTGTCACCCTATGGGGTCGGGACCTAGTGAGAGGTTCATCAAGACAACCATAGATGGGGGTCGGGGTCTAGTGAGAGACTTTCAAGACCATGTGATGAATCTTCCCTATTGCAGTCTAGCATTCCATAGTTATATTTGTTAAAATCCGTAAAATAGATTATAACCCAGAATCAATTGAAAGAGTTAGAAACATATATTGTAAATGTAAAAGCAATTGAAACAACATAACAACGATACCAAGAGATTGATGTGAAATGCTCGAATGGAAAAATAGCATTAGATAACTATCTCCAATATCGAATAAAAATACAAGCTAGGTAACATGCTTATATAGACTAGAAAGAGGGAAGAGGTGGCAACACCGACCAATGAGGAGCAACCATCTATCGGATTAAAGATAACAAAGTATCTTCCCAAGATAGATAATGGATGCTAACATGTAGGAAGGTGACACCTCATAATCCTATCACCTAATTAAACATGCTTTATTAACCTAAACAAGCTTAAATAAATGTGTAGGAAAAGCCTTATAATAAGGAATAAAAAACCTACACTAACACCCCCCTTAAGCATAGCTTAGGTGGGTACAGAGATGGGTCCCGACAAATCAAGCCTGATAAGGTACCCATGTACAATGAAATCCCCCCCAAAAGAGAAGTAGCCCCCCCCCACAAAAGAGAGTATGCCCCCCCCCCCCCAAGAATAGACAGAGAAAGAAAGAAGGAGCTAAGAAGCCCCCCAAAAGGAGGAGACAGAAGTGGAAGGACAAAGAATCCCCCCCAAAGAGATCCAATGGTAGATGCTCGAAACTGGATGTAGAAGATGGTCCACGATCGTTGAACAACATTCCTCCCTTTAGGAAGAAACACAACCAAAGGTGTATGCACACTTTCTCCCCACTCCTGAAAGGAATATGTAGGAAGAACATGCAAGATGAATGAAGTCTTTGAAGTTGGCTCAAGTATCCCCATGTTGATGCTAAAAGCTGCTATAATCAAATCAGGTGTTCTAGGCCACACTGCTAAAGATGAAAAATCAGAATCTCCTAGAGACTGATGTAGAACATAAGCCAAAGACTCAAGTACCTCATATGAAGATGTCTTCTCCAAATGATGATCTAAGGTATCCACACTCATGTCAAACTGTAGGGAATGATCATGTAGAGAATGAAGAGGAGGGTCAGAGTGATCCCTCACAACATCTAAAGAAAAGTTTACTTCATTATAGAGAAGATGAATATCATCAATGGTGTCCTCCAAATCTGCAATATGTGTCTCCATAAACAAGTTTGAAATACTTGTCAAGAGATCATCCCAAGCTGAATCTGAAAGATAATGTATGTCCTGCTGCAAACAATCACTGGAAACTTTCAAAGAAGCAACATTGGAATCTGAAGTAGCAACAGTAGATGGTGATGGGGTATCAAAGAATGTCAACCATATAAACTGATCATCCAATGAAGATATTTCCACTTGAGAAGAGGTATCATGAATCTTAGTAGGTGCTTGGTCATCCAAGGAAGCATCACTTTCAGATGGAGATTCAATGTCTCCATACAACTGTTGGATGATGGTCCATTCAGTGAAAGGGCACTCAGTATGCTCAATATGATGCAAAATATCCTCAGATATAGTAAGACATATTAGTCCATAGACCATGTCATTATTGTTAAACCATGCACTCTTCTTATCATCATCACTTGGCTCAAGAAAAAATCCAAGGAGGTAGGGTAGTAGATCTTGCTCAAGGCATTGATTCTTTATCCTTTTCTTCCAAGAAAAATAGTTCTCTGAATTTAGCCTTACAACAGATTTGTGAAATTCATTACTAATATCCATGATTAAACCCCAATAGTGGAACTTTATCTCAGTTCATGATTGAAATTAACCCCATTAAAATTTTTTAACCATGATGCATAAAATCATGTTTCAAAAAGAGAATATGTGCTAACAAGAGTCAACACAATGAACCCCCCATTTTCACTCAATCAAAAAGACCCCCCAAGAAAATTTGATTTTGGCACTTTATATTTAGTGAATTTCCAATTACCATCAGCAAGAAATACTGAGTGGACTTGATATCAATGCTATTACAGATCCTCAAAAGGAGCATATGCTAAAAAATACAACTTGGGCACAATACCCAATAAAATAAACAACACCACTACAAACTACACAAAAAAAATTCACTTTCAAAAAAAGAATCAGCTCGATCTAAGGTTTTATGCAAAAGTTATGCCTTTTCGAAGTTTCCAAAATGAGGACTGTGCAGTGTCACGACTGAGAATCTATAATTTCTAAAAAATATCTGCATCCAAATCAAAAAATGACTGCACTATTGCATAGAGCATGAAAAAATAGCCAAGATCAAAAAAAATTCGTGAGAAATGGAGTCCGTATGAGCAAGAACGGAGCTTTTGAAAACTGTCTTCAAATCTGAAACTACTAATGGAGAGGGGTACAGCTGAAGCTTTCTGAGTTTGATTCTACAAAATATATAGCTGCATGCAAAAAATAAAAGATACCCAGATGGTTTTTTGATGTGTTGAACAAAACCCAGAAGGCGTTTTTCCTGATTAGGTACAGAAGATGTAGATCTAATGTAAATCAGTTGGCTTTAGCAACAAAAAACGACTCCAGCAACCAAAAAACGGCATGCAAAGGATGTATCAGCTACCTAAGATAAGCAAAGGAATGTTGCAACCTGCAATACTGATTGAAACACAAAATATGCAAGCCGATTGACAGAAACAAGATTTTTGAATCTTCATAAATCCTTTATGATTCTCTAGATCTTCAAAAATAATGCAAGAGAAGAGAATACAAGATTTTACAAGATCTCTACAAAGAATCTAACCTTACAAAATTGGCTCTGATACCATGTTAAAATCTGTAAAACAGATTATAACCCAGAATCAATTGAAAGAGTTAGAAACATATATTGTAAATGCAAAAGCAATTGAAACAGCATAACAACGATACCAAGAGATTGATGTGAAATGCTCGAATGGAAAAATAGCATCAGATAACTATCTCTAATATTGAATAAAAATACAAGCTAGGTAGCATGCTTATATAGACTAGAGAGAGGGAAGAGGTGGCAACACCGACCAATGAGGAGCAACCATCTATCGGATTAAAGATAACAAAGTATCTTCCCAAGATAGATAATGGATGCTAACATGTAAGAAGGTGACACCTCATAATCCTATCACCTAATTAAACATGCTTTATTAACCTAAGCAAGCTTAAATAAATGTGTAGGAAAAACCTTATAATAAGGAATAAAAAACCTACACTAACAATATTTTCCCCTTTTATTGTTTTTGTGCCTCTAGAAGTGAAGTATGTGTTGTATGTGATGTTAATGTTGTTGCAGTGTTGTGTTGAGTCCATGTAGATCCCTTGTTTATGTTAGTGTGTTATCTTCTTGACTGTCTTTTTGTAGTGGGACCTTGTGTTATCTCCTAGCACAGGGGGTGGGCCTTAGGGCTCCACATGGTTAGGAGGTTGGTGCTTTTTCCTCCATTGGGTATCCTTGCTACATGTTCATGTGTGTGGAGGTTTTTCCTTGTGTAGCAGATTCTAGTTCTTGTTCCAGTTTGAGAGGACTATTATTTATGTATATGTATTATAATTACAGTATATAAATGTATCTCTTATTGTAACCATATGTATTCTTCCCACATGTACTCAGGGTTCCATAGGTGTAAATGTTGTAATGTTGTAACTTATATTGTTGAACTCTCTTGTAATGGATATTGTTAAGTCATGTATTTCGTATATGTTAGCTATTTATAGATGATCTTTAATGATTTTTATCCAATGAAAAGTTATGGAAATACATATTTTAGAATCATATAATGTTGTTATTTAAAATTAACTTTGTTTGTTAGATTAAACATGTTATCGTAGCAATTAATGAAATGAATCTAGTCTCTTGGTTGATAGTTATGTGAGTAGCGCATTCATGGAACCTTAGAGGACCTAGGATTAGATTACATGTTATGTTATGTTATTCATTCCACTATTATTTCTTTAAAAAAAAATGTTCCATTAATGTGGCATAGTTAGTGTTGTCCTTTGGGGTTCCTTGGCAGGGCGTTACAAGGAGTATGCTTAGTGCAGTAAGCTTAGAACAAAATTTTTGGGTTGATATTTTTGCATCTTCTTGTTATCTTGTTAATATATCTCATACATCAATGCTTCTTGATAAGATACCCATGGAGGTGTGATGGGTAAGAATCCCTCATTAATACATCTTCAAGTATTTGGGTGTGAGGCTCATGCACATGTTTTGAGAGAAAAGAGGAGAAAGTTAGAGAACAAGGAAGTAAAATGTATCTTAATCTAGCATGGTATTGGTATGAATAGGTACAAGATTTTGGACCAAGTGGCAAAAAAAATATTGTATAGAAGAAGTTTTATTTTCAAAAGAATTGAAACCATTTTTTGTTACTCTATAGCTAGAGAAAGAAGAAAAAAATAGGATGTGGTTCATTTTCCTCCTAAATCTGAGAAAGAAGAACCAAAATAAACTATTGGATCTTATGATGGGGAGAGATCTAACATCTATGAAGTTTAGAAGAATATGATGAACCTCAACCTCAACCTTTGAGGAGGTCTATGTGAGTTAGGTGTCAACTAGAAAGGTTTATTTATTCATTGTTGGATTCCAATTATATTTTTCCCTTGATTTCTAACACTAATGAGTCTAAAACTATAAAATAGGCTATGAGTATGAGTGATGCAGATTCTTGGATCAAATCCACAAATGAGTTGATGATTTCTCTAAAGAAAATAACACATGGGATTGGGTACCTTTTCCTAAAGGATGAAAACATATTTGTTATAAATGGATGTTCAAGAAAAGTGTGGTGTTATTGGTATCATAGAGAATCATAAAGTATGTTTGGTCACAAAGGGATATTCACAAGGGGAGGGAATTGATAATGGTAAAATATTCTCTTGTAGAAAAGTTGACCTCCATTCATTTTTTGTTATCACTTGCTACAAATTATGATTTAGAAGTTTAGAAGATGGATGTGAAGATAGTTTTCATTCATGGTGATTTGGAGGAAGAAATTTATATGTCACATCCAAAGCATTTTATGGTAAAAGCTAAAGAAAATTTAGCTTCCACTTGTTGAATAAATCTCTATATAACTGAACTAGTCTCCTAATATGTGGTACACAATTTTTGGTACTTTTGTCTTGATTTTTGGATTTTAGAGGTCTAAATATGATCATTATTTCTACTATAAGATTAATAATGGTATCATTTTCATTATTGCATTATACATAGATGATATTTTTTCTTTAGGAATGGTAAATATTTGATTTTTTATTTAACTTCTTAATTGTTAACATGGTTAAAAATAAAATATCCAAGTGTAGCTAGGTAAATTTTGGGAATGGAGATTAGAAGAAATATAGTTCGAAGAAATATTGGGTTAATCCAAAGAAAGTATGTGAAATCACTATTCAATATATTCATCATGGTAACTTGTAGATTGTTGGTTGTTTCATTTATGATAGGGACAAAGTTATCTATAAACAGTTGTCCAAAATATCCTTTTGAAATAGATGACATGATCAAAGTTTCTTATCCTACTATTGTTGGTAGTTTGATTTATACCATGGTTTTTACTAGGATAGATATTGCCCAAGTAGTGGGAGTCCTACATCAATTTTTATGGCTAGAATCTTGGATGGCTATATTGTGATATAGTTAGGAGAGTGTTCAAATACTTGAGGGGTACTTCTAAGTATTAATTTATTTTCATGGTTATCCTACTCGACCTTAGAATTGTGTTTTGTAGAAGAGGGGGACCAACCACACCAAGGCTCTAGGGCACAGAGAGCTGAGAGTGGAGGGCTGCCCTAATCTACCTCAATCTAGGCAAGTGTTTTAGGTCAAGGATAGAGAATGAAGAGCACTCTCAAGTGCTTCTATCACTCTACTAACTTGGGAGGTTGAATAGGGCTAAACGAGCCAATTTCTAGAACCCGAACCATACCTCAAGTAGCTCTCTGCTTGAGGAAAACAGTGTGGGTTACGGATGAAAATGTGGAATGTTGGTGTCTCTCTGGGGCACTTCTGTTCATATGGAAAAAGTGTGAAAGTATAGTACAAAATGAAAAAACCTACTAATGGTCTAACTAGTGAATTTTAACATACAAAGTAGAATTATAAATGATAAAATACAAGAGATAACTAAAGATATGATGTAAGTAAAAGTGATGATGATGAAAGTGATGAAGATTAACTCACTGCAATTCCAATTCACCAGCAAGCTCCACACGTACGTGTGCCTACACATAATCAAGAGAGGAAAAATGTTGGGGTTGTATAGGGTTTTTCCTTAGTCAAACCATCGCTTTGTTGTTTCCACCTCCACGGATAGCTAGAAAATCCACGAGATAGAATATATGATAAGAAAGAAAAGGAAAGAAATTGAACAATAGAAATGACACTATGCTATGTAAATCAACAAATGATATCACCTTCTTAATTGAGGTACCCTCAATCATGTAGAGGAGGATGCAAACTTGGTAAGTTCTAAATTTCTACAAAAATGAAGAAGCAATCCCTAAAGACACCAAGTTGCAATTCCAATGGTGACAAAAGTGCAACAAGATGTAGAGATGGTGCGTAGGATCTCAAGAGCAAGATCAAACCAATGTATGCAATTGTGAGGAATCTTGAGAATTGCGCAAAGATCCATCTAGAGTGTAGAAGTGTCAAAGAGATGAAGTGAATGAGAAATATAGGCATTTCAAGAAGCATTTGGATGGAAAGAGCCATTCTTAGTTCGACTAGAAGGTGTAGAGGCACTACACTTCATCGCCAATGGAGAACATAATGTCTCTATAGATTCCAGAGGTAGGAAACTATCAGGGACATTAACACACTATGTAGACATCCATGTGCCACACATGCATCCTTGACAAAAATTCCCCCACTAATACAAGAGACAAGTGCCAGGTGGGTAGAAAGTTGGTAGGTGATGTGAAATAATTTAGTTAGGGTTGATTTTTCTAAAGTAGAGGGTGTAAAAGGGGAATTTGTGAGTGTTAGATGTTGTGGTTGTGTTGCTGATATGTGGTTGTCATTGATGTCAACACTATTAGCATAAATGCATTTGAAGTTGTATATGTCAAGGATATTGAGAAAATTATAAAGAAATAAGTTGCAAGTTGTCAATGGTAAAGTGAAGTTCAGTTTGTCAGTATGTTCTATACATTGATGATAAGAGGTTGTGGACTAAAGGATTTGTTTCTAATTGTATCTAGTTTATCCATGTTAATTTTTAGAGATCCGCATGAAGATTTCCATTCAGACAGTTTTTTTGTGAACCCTACTGGAGCATTACAAGTAATATGTACATTATTCCATAGAATGGTCCTACTACTTCTGCTAAGATCAGAGATGCTAAGTATAATATCTAGGCTAAGGAAGCTTTGTTGAGTGCTTTGAATGATTATGAGATGACAAATGTTATGGATCTGAAGATTGCTTATGAGATTTGGAAAAAGTTGGAAACCTTGTATGAAGTTGATGCTAATGTGAAGATTTCTAAGTTGCAGAGTTTGAAAGGAAAATATGAAAGGTTGAGAATGGGTGATGATGAGAACATTAACACTTTCATGCAAAGAGTGAATGAACTTGTGTGTGGTATTAGATGTTCCAGTGGAAAGATAGATGAATCTAAGATTGTCGCTAAAGTGCTTTGATCCCTTCCTGATTCTTACAAAGTCAAAGCTAGTGCTATTGAAGAGCTCCGGACTATAACAAACATAACCAGAGATACATTGGTTGGTAAGTTGACTGCTTTTGAGTTGAGCGAATTTGGTGATGCCCTCCCTAAGGTTGAATCTACATTAAATGCTACTACTTCCAAGAGAGATAGACAGAGATATGATCTGGGTGAGAGTTCATCTAGAAAGACATTAAAGTATGAGGATGAAATCAAATAGATTGAAGAAGAAGAAAGAGAGCTAGAAGAGTTGGAAGCACTTATTTTCAAAAGAGTACCGAGAGGAAAATGTAAGTATGAAGGAAAATTGCATTTGAAATGATTTTCTTGCAATAAGATAGGTCATTTTGCATCAAGGTGTCCGGAAAGAGTTGCTAAGCCAAGACATAACAAGCCTAGATTTCAGAAGAAGTGTTACTATGCTGCTGATGAAGGCGTGATAGATGATAAATATGATAAAGGGAATAGAAATGATGATGAATGGGTATTTATTGCTATCAAGGAAAATAGTCTTGTATCTACTGGATTTGTTGGTTGTACTAATGTGGAAAAATATCTACCTGCTCGAGTTGAAGAAAAAGATGAATGGGTGATTGATAAAAGGTGTTCACATCATATGACAGGAGACAAAAGTAAGTTTGTAAGCTTGGAAAAGTATGATGGTGGCGTTGTGAGATTTGGTGATAATACAACTAGTGTGATCCATGGAAGAGGTTGCATTTCTCTTGATGGTAAGCATAATATTGATGATGTTTTGTATGTAGAAGGATTGAAGCATAATCTTGAGTGTTGGTAAAATGGTTGATAAGGAATACAATCTTTAGTTCAAGGATGGAAAGTGCATAATATTGAGTTCTGGAAATGAAATAGCATCAGGTACAAAGAAAAAGGATAATATCTTTCACTTGAGTACTGCTAGCAAAAGTTGTTTAATTGCTCAAGTTGATGAAAGTTGGTTATGGAATAGGAGGTTGTGTCATGTTAAATTTGATAATATTGTAAAGATAAGTTCCACTAAGGCTGTGAGAGATATACCTAAGTTGGTGAAACCTACTAACACAATATGCAAGGAATTTCAATTGGGAAAGAAAAACATAATTTCATTTTGAAGTAAAAAGCATTGTTCAAATGAATTGTTAGAGCTTGTGCATACTGATGTATGTGGTTCCTATAAGGTTAGAAGTTTACAAGGTTGCAGGTATTTCATGTTACTCATTGATGATTATTCTAGAATGGTATGGGTTACTTTCTTAAGGGAGAAATCTGAAGCACTGGAAAAGTTCAAGATCTTTAAAGCTATGGTTGAGACAAAGACAGGTTTGAAGAGTAAATGTCTGAGATTAGATAGAGGTGGTGAATTCACTTCTAGTGAATTTAATTCTTTTTGTGAAGAGCATGGAATAAAGAGACAATTATCTACACCACGGCACCTCAACAAAATGGAGTTGTGGAAAGGAAGAACAGAACAATTGAAGATGTTGCTAGAACTATGATGCTAGAAGGAAATGTTCCTCATATCTACTAGAGAGAAGCTGTGAGTACTACTGTGTACACACGTAACCAGGTACAAATCAAAGGTGATACTGGTAAGACCCCTTTTGAGCTATGGATTGGTCAAAAGCCTACTATTAAATACTTCAAGATATTTGGAAGCAGATGTTATATTAAGAGAGATGAAGACATAGGAAAGTTTGATGCTAGGAGTGATGAACGTATCTTTCTAGGTTATTTTACTAAAAGCAAGGCCTACTTGTGCTACAATAAAAGATTAAAGAAAATGGTTGAAAGTGAAAATGTTAAGGTTGATGAAGATTTAGGTGCACCATGCAAAACCTATCAATATGAATCTGATGATCAAGATGATAGTACAAACAAAGGAAAGAAAGTTTAGACTAAAAATTAAGTGCAAATCAATCTGGTAAATCAGGAGAATGAAGAAGGAGAAACTAGTGAAAGAGAATATGAGAGATCAGAAGAGCCTGAAGTTCAAGAAAATCCTAAGAAGACTCTAAGTTATGTAAGAATGAATCATTCAGAAGATTAGATTATTGGTGATAAGAATAAAGATGTCAAAACTAGGAGAAAGATTGCAGAAGAATATTGCTTGATTTAAAAATTTGAGCCTACTAGTTTGAATGAAGCATGTAAAGATGAGCATTGGATTGAAGCAATGAAAGAAGAGTTAAAAAAGATTGAAAATAATGATATATGGATTCTTGTTCCCAAACCTAAGGATAAGAATGTAATTGGAACTAAATGGGTCTTTAGAAATAAACTGAATGAGCAAGGTGAAGTGGTTAGAAACAAAGCAAGATTGGTTTGTAAAGGATATTCATAGATGGAAGGAATTGATCTTGAAGAGACCTTTTCCCCTATTGCTAGAATTGAAGTTGTAAGATTATTTCTTGCCTATGCTGCTCACAAGAACTACAAAGTTTATCATATGGATGCCAAATCAGCTTTTCTAAATGGTGAATTGGAAGAAGTGTATGTTGAGCAACCTGATGGATTCCAATTGACTAATAAAGAAGATATGGTGTGTTAGTTGAAGAAAGCATTGCATGGACTCAAGCAAGCCCCTAAAGCATGGTATGCAAGATTGGACAAGTATTTTTTGAAGCTTGGATTTAACAAAGGTATTGTTGATAGTAATCTGTATTTCAAGATTGACCAAGATAAAGATTTGATTGTTGAAGTCTTTGTTGATGATATTATTTTTGGAGGAGATGATGCTCTGTGCATGAATTTTGCTAATGAGATGCATAATGAATTTGAGATGTCTATGATTGGTGAGTTGAAATTATTTTTGGGATTGCAAATTACTCAGTTAGATGAAGGGATTTTTATATCTCAATCCAAGTATGTGAAGGAATTGTTGAAGAAGTTTGGTATGGAAGATTCAAAGCCAGTTGGTACACCCATGGTGGCCAGATGCAAGTTAACAATAGAAGATGATTCTCCAAAAGCAAATCAGACAAGATACAAATCAATGATTGGTGGATTGCTATATTTAACTCAAACTAGGCCAGATATCATGAATTTTGTATGTATTGTTGCAAGATTTCAAGCTAATCCAAAAGAATCTCATGTGACTATTGTGAAGAGAATTTTTAGATACTTGAAGGGAACTGTTGATCTTGGCCTATAGTATCCTAAAGATGGTGACCTTACTTTGAGTTCCTTTACTGATATTTACTGGGTAGGAGATGTGAATGACAAAAAAAGTACTAGTGGTGGAGCATTTTTCTTGGGTAAGAAGCTAATTTCATGGTTAAGCAAGAAGCAAAATGCCACTTCCTTGTCTATTATAGAGGTCGAATACATTGTTGCTACTAATAATTGTACTCAAGTCCTATGGATGAAGTAGATGCTGAAGGATATTAGAGTTGTATATGATGAGCCTATTGCTATATTCTGTGATAATTCAAGTGTTATTAACATTTCCAAGAATCTGGTGCTGCATTCAAAAACAAAACATATATCTATCAAGTTTCACTTTTTGAGGGAGAAGGTAAGTGAAAAGGAAGTCAGATTGGAGTATGTGCCTACTAAGGAGCAGATTGCAAACATTTTTACCAAGTCGTTGCTTAAGGATAATTTTGAGTATCTCAAAGGGAAGTTAGGGGTGATTACCCCTCCTAATCAGAACTAGGATGTAATGTAATGTGTGCATCAGTCCATGTATTTCACAGTCATATCTTGTTTCAGATTGATGTTGTGGTGGCTGCTACTCAGGGGGAGTAGTCAAATGTTCAAAAATTTAGATATGTGATTTAGAGCTTAGAGATCTTTTTCATTGATGTCAAATGGGGAGAAGAGTCATGTGGAAAACCTGTCATTACTTGAGCAAAAGATCCTTATGGGGAGAAAGATAATGTGAAAGTGTTGAGGAGAAGATGAGTCAAAACATAAGCAGGAGTTAGTTGTGTTGATGCTGTTTTTCACATCATGTGTTGCCATCAATTCCAAAGGGGGAGATTGTTGGATGTTGTGGTTGTGTTGCTAATATATGGTTGTCATTAATTTCAAAACTATTAGCATAAATGCGTTTGAAGCTGCATATGTCAAGGATATTGAGAAAATTGTAAAGAAATGTTGCAAGTTGTTAGTGGTAAAGTGAAGTTCAATTTGTTGGTATGTTATTGTAGACATCAAAAATATACAAATTGATATCACACTCTGATCTACTAACATCATTTCTTCCTAAATCATCCCTCAGTCTAACTGTTTAATCAAATTCCCTTATCTAATTAAATTCATCAATATTTGTCTCTTAATTAAATAAATTATTTTGTCTAATTAAGTCAATTTCCCTTCTTAATTAAATAAATTCATCTGATCTAATTATCCCTATTTAATTAAATAATCAATTTATTTGATTAAATCTCTAAAGTCTATCTATTAAATTAAATAAATTAAAACCTTATTTGATTTAATCTAACACCATCCCTTTTAATTAAATAAATCAAAATCCTTATTTAATTAGCCTCTTATCATATTCCTCTCTTTTTGATTTAAATTAATCCAAAAATCTAAATCAAATTGTCAAATCAGCTAAATATCCTTAAATTAATCAAATCTGATTAATTTAATCTTAATCCATCAAATTCTCTAGATTTTGCAACTTGCATGAAAATCAATTTAATTGATTTATAAATCATCTATTTTCATTCAAAAGGCATCAAAGATGGAATATTCCTCAAATTTGAAATCTCCCCCCAAAAGGACTTGTCCATCCAACAAAGCATTTAAAGCTCTTACATTGTCTCTTACATGTCTCCCACTTGGCATTTAACTCATCTTTCATCCCCCCAAAACATGTCATCTCATCAAATTCAAATTTCAAACTTGCACATGGATCAAAATGTGCTCAAGCTTCCTCCATTCACATGTTGATAAGTGGCATCATATCATTGGTTGAATATTTGTCCCACATTGATCAAATTTGGACATCTCTTCAACTTATCAATCTATAAATAAAGAGCTCATATCCTCATTTCATCATCCACAATTTGAGTAAACTTACTCTACTCAAATTCATCTTCAAGCATTTGCAAGATTCATCCATCCATAGCTAGGTTATGCAGGTTTTCATCTTGGAGCACATTTGAATCTTCACAAAAGTGGATCACTCATCAACACTCTTCATCATCTATCAACATTGCATCATTGGAGTTGGGAAAGGGCCAATTTTCACATCAAATTGGCACCAATTCCCTCAAGAGATTAGGAGTTTATATTGCATTAGAATAGGATTTGATTTGTTTTGAGTTTCTTGGTGTTCTTCATCTCATTTCCTTTCTCTCTTGTAATTTAAATGGATTTCTTGAGGAATCATGTTTCTAACTTGCATTTCAATCTTCTAATGTGTTTGTTTGTTGTGTTTTGCAGGTATTAGGATCATGGTTCACATATTGGCGCTAGAACGGTCATTCTGAAGCCGCCCCACAATTTTACGGCTTTTAGTAGAGATGGAAAGCATGCCATGGGAGTTTCATGGGTGTTGGTGCTTGGCTGCCCCATATAAGTGAGTGTCGTGGAGGGGAGCCATTGGGGTCAAGCATCTAACCATCCGCTAAAAGTAGGCGTAGCTAGACTTGTCCAAGTGGGGACTCAACAAACATTGTCTTACACATCCATAGGATTGTACTTATTCTTGGGTTACAAAATACATTGCTTGTTTGAAAACATCATGGAAACAAACACTTAACATCATCCAAATTTCAAACCCTTTTGAAGACAAATACCATTTACTCAATCCATATGTTATTGCTTTCCCTTGGGATTCACATCCTTAGAGGTTTCTAAGCATTGGATTAAATCTCAATTTGTCTTCTTAAGTAAACAATAGGAAACCCTTGCCTTAAGTTCATTAAACTTCCACATAACATATCTTGTGGGGTTTGAAGAAGTTAGGACATTGGACATTTAGTTTGAAAACCCTAATAAAAGAAGTGTTTGTGGTAAAAGCAATTCACTAATCAAGATGAAATGAATTGAACCCCACACATGTGCGTGTGTATCTTTTGTCTTATGGTCTTTTGAGCAAACATTGATCTTTTGGTTTGAAGGGAAAAGCATGTTCTTCAAAACCTTGGCCTTGTAAACAAGTCCTTCTTAGGTTCATTTAGGATCAAAATCAAACACTTCATCCATCTCAAACATTTATCAAAATTCATCCATCCAAAACAACTTTAGAGCTTTTGAAAACATCATCCTAGACTTGGGTAAATCATCCTTAAATCAAATCAAAGCCATTTGTTTAATTGGGCGTGTGGGAATGCATCCTTTCTCTTACATTTAATTAAGTCAACCATCCTTTGAACAAGTTCATCCTAAGATCACATCCAACATCTTAGGTTTTACAAGTTCATTATCCAAATCAACCAATCAAAATCAAAATCCCTAAGTCTAGCATTGATTCAAAGTTCTTAAACGTTCAACACTCTCATCTTTCACCCCATTCATTCTTCTTATCATCATTGATCCTAGAACACCTTAGAGATCAACAAGGTCAAAAAACAAGAAGAACATGGAATATAAACTAGATTCATACATCATGAGCGGTCCAAACCAACCAAACTATCCAAGCCTCACGAAACCATGGGATTATGGAAACTCACATCCATACATAGGATCACTATCTCCTACAAATATCAATAGCACAACGAATGTGAGTATGCCCAATCTGAATTTTGGAACACATCTCCCCATGATAGATTTAAATCAAAGTCCAAACTTACAAGTCTATCCTCCAAACAATCAGTACATGAGTCTTCAAATGACCAACATCATCCCACCAAATCCCTACTTGCCAAATGTGGATGTACCAAGTGCAAGTTTTCAAAACATGAATCCTAACTCGAAAAACTTTGGAAAAATGATTCCCAATACCAACAGTGTTCATCCTATCATGCCAAATCTGAACATCATCCCAAGTCAATTTTCCCATAATCCCATTCAAAAACCGCAAGCATGCATGCCAAAACTACTTGAACACAAGCCAAATCAACTATCTCAAGTGAGTCAAGATCAAAATCAAGAAAAAATTTGGCAAGATCAAATTGGGGAACTTTCCAAAATAGTTGAGGCATTGCGCCAAAGGAAATCTCCACCACCATTACCTACATCATTCCTTGGTTTAGGGCTTCCCCCTTTACCTAACACCAATCAATCCACCCAAATCAATCCACCTAACATCAATCAAACCATCATGACAAATCCTTTGAATATACCATCGACATCACACCAATGGATGGTATCTAATCAAACAACAACATTGATCCCAAATCAAAATATAGTCTCCCAAGGACCTATCCCTTCAATCATTCCAACCACCACTATCACGCCCATCACATCTCAAACCCCCACAATCAATCCAAGCGTATCTCAAACACTTGTCACTACATCCAACATGATTCTAAATCCACCACCACCCCCCAAACCACCAACTTCCACCACATCAAACCAATACAATGTGACATTACAAGCTACTTTTCAAAAGGGATTCCAACAATATCTAGCCATGCAACAAGCAACACAAGCTCAACAAGTGAAACAATCCTCTCAAGTTGCCCAAGCCTCTCAAGCTACCCAACCAACATGAGCACAAACACAAAAGATGACAACTATTGAAAACAAGGATCAAGATCAATCCATCACTGAGCACACGTTTACTTCATCCAATGATCAAATCGACATATGTCAAGAGTCACTTTTCAATCATGATCAAAATCCACCAATGATACCTAACAATGAGCCAATTCAAGAAATATCAACATCACTTGACTCTATGGTCGAAAACATTCACAATCTCTCCACCGCAATTGTCGAAAACAATGATCAAAACCTCTCCATCGAGGAGCACATTGAGGATGTATCTACACAATCTGATGATCAAATCACCATACATCAAGAGCCACTCTTTAGTGATCTATTTCAAGGAGTGTTAGGACTATTTGATCCAATTGACATAATGCATGATCCGTTGACCAATGATCATATTGAAAATGTCTCTACATTGCCTTATGAGTTGGAGGACATATCTCAAGAAGTTATTCCAAAGCAAGATCAAAATCTTTCACTAAGGTCTAGCAATGGTCATTTTCAAAACATGTTGATCCCCTTTGACCTCATGGTTACAAATGCTGAAGGAACCTTGAACTTGACCATGCCTAATGTCGACATCCAAAAGTCCTTTGTAAGAAATCTATCCTTTGAAGCTGCCCCATGTCAAGAACTTGATCCAAAGCATGTCGAAAGCAACTCCAAAATTAATCAAGATCAAGAATTTGTATCTTCAAGATACTACAATAATCTAATGAACACTCTCTTATCCATGCAAGATGATCATATCCATGTAGCACATACTCCTCCATCTACCCATGAGATGCTTTCTACAGATGGGCACGTAGATGATCTTCATCTAGAACAAGATTGTGTTACACAAAAAGAGTAGATTCTTAACTCTTATAGTCAAATTGAGTTATCAACATCAAGATCAGATATATCCCAAATTCAGATTGAGGACATCATGAATAAAGATATCCATCATTATCTGCCCAAGGAAACAAGTCAGATAGAACATCTAGAGTTAGCAGAGCAGCAAATTGAAACAACGTCACCTACGGTGGTCATTTATCAGAGAGTGCATTCTATACAAGAGATCTCAGAACAGGAAGAATCAAAGCATGAAGGTACCACTTCCACCATACTGGGGGCAACTTCATCTCAAGCAAACGTCAACATAGGGAGCATGAAGAGTCCTTATGATGAAGCTAGTGCCAATACTACAACCAGTTGTGCCATGAATCTTCATCCACCCATCACCCCATCCACGAGTTGGGACCAACATCAAAGGAAATATTTAAATCAAAGTACGAAGAACACTATCAAAACAAAAGAAGCAAAGCATAATGGACAAATCAAATACAAATGGATACCAAAGAAAGATCATCTCTATCAAACTCCATCAGTCAAAGAAACTGTGGGGAAAAATAAAAGAGGGAAAGGTATCCATCAAAGATGTCCGCAAAATCAAAAGCAGGCTTTTCAAGTGATGTACAAAGTGTATCAAGCAGTTGGTCCTAATTCCAAGCACACTTTTGTATCCACCCATCATTGCTCATCTTCCCAAGTTTGGAGAGTCAAAGGTTCTAAACTATCAACCAATCCATCTCTTATCCCTAAACGCACTCCATCCATGCCTCCACGCATGATATCCAATTCTCATATTGACCATGTATTGGCAACAATATTTCATCATAAGGATTCAAAAGGCAATCTATCGCGATGTGGGCACAAAGACAAAGTCAACTCTGGTATCAACGAAGCAGATCAAGAATCCCAAAAGTTGCATTCAAGTGCACGTATCTTAGCAAAGCAGCTCCTTTAGGCAGGCTATCGATGGCACATCATGACAGGGGCATCTACATCAGCAACACCTTATGATTCAACATGAGCTTAAAATCTTTCAGAAAAATACAAAAAAATCAAAAAAATCATGAAAATCCAAAAAAATAAGAAAAAGGATTGAAAATAGTAAAGAAAAAAAATCGTCCTCTAGTGAAAACCGCATGGGCGGTGCTTTGGGAAAGACCGTGATGAAAACCTGGCAAACAGGCATCATGAGTAGAATCAAGCATCTACGTGCACCAGTTCAGATGAAAGCATCTCATCTCATCCCATCCATAATAAATCAAGCATTCCATCCATCTTATCCATAATAAATCCATCCTTCCATGAACCATTCATCCAATCCATTTTCATCCATCTGCATCCATCATCCAAGTTATCTTGATCTTGATGAAATTTTGAGGCACGCTCTACACTTGCTTATGGTAAACATCTTGACATGGGTCATTTTCATTGATCCTATCCTATCCTATGTTATCTGAGCCATGAAGCATTATCCAAATGAACATTCGTTATCCGAACACCTTATCTTATCACAAGATAATCCTTGGCATCCTTTGCGTACTTACCTTATCCATCCATCAATACACCTATCCAAGCATCCACCCATCACATTCCATACATTGCTAGACAATGGGGGCAGATATGTACATCTTTCTTCGAGAATAAATCTTGGTCTATATCCTCTAGCTTATGTGGTGATCCGAACATTGGAAAACATGAAATCAAATTGGTCAAGCATCTGCAATCCAAAATCCAAATCACTAGCCCATGGCACATTTTGTCGATAAAACATGTCCTTATCAAATTTCATCTTCAATCGAACATCAAAACAAACAATCGATATCAGTCATATCTAAGTTGCCTGTCAAACATCACATCAAATCATCCAAACATCTTTTGTTCCAAACCAAGCTTCATCAATCTTGATCAATCAAATCCTCACATTGTTGTGTATCCTCAATAATGTTATTATCATCATCAATCCATCGATCCGATCAATCAACCTTAGCTTGGTTTTCAACAAAATTCTCAAACAAAGCACTGATATCATCATACACATCCATATCCAAATCTTCAAAATCATGGGAAAATCCAAAAACATTCAAAACATCAAAATCCAAAAATATTCAAAACATCGAAAAAATCCAAAAACACTCAAAAAAGTAGAAAACATCAAAAACATTGGAATCTGAACTACGTCATCTTTGAGCTTAAACATAGGCAAGGCTCATCTTTGATCAGCCCCCGAGACATCAAAATCCAAAAACATTCAAAAAAACATCAAAATCCAAAAACATTCGAAAAACATCAAAATCCAAAAACATCAGAAAATTAAAAAATCAAAACATTTGTAAAAATCTCAAAAATACCAAAAACAGCCTCAAAACATTTCAAAACTCCAAAAACATCCAAATATTTGAAAAAATCCACCCATCCCATTTCGCTTTCACTCGAAATAATCAATCATCCATGATAAACTGATCATCACCTTCATCCTTTGGCAACACAAACAGAAACAAAATCAAGCAGGCAACAAAATCAAGCTTCAATCGCAAAATCAAAATCGAAACAACGAACCATTGAAAACAAAATCAAGCTCTTCATCAGTTGCAAACATGTCAGTCAACCTTGTATCAACAGCCTATCAATCAACTTATCAAACCATCATCATCCTATACAATGCATGTCCTAGGATATATCGTTCCGACAATGGGCATAATTTTGGATATCACTTTGGATTCTTATCCTATCAAAACACATCCCTTTGGATGAAGGTATGAAGAACATTGACTTGTTTGTGTACTTGATCTTTTCTTTTGATTTATCTTATTTTGCTCATTCCAAGGATCTCTCGATGATATCCGAACGAAGGATTTAGAGAGATAGGAATGGGAAATGATCATTATCTTTTGTCTGTTGTGCTTGTTGGACGTTCTTGTAATATAACCTTGGCAAATACTTGCTTTGTTAGGTATGTATGGAAGAGGTCTAGGGCAACTTGTTGACTATTACAGGATAGGTTTACCTTTCTATGTTTTGGTCTGAGGTGTCTGAAACTTTTGAAGTACATCCTAGCAAGGTTTCCGTATGTCAGGTGTGAACAAGAATACTCCTATCTGTTGTTGAGTCAAAGTCCATCACACTAGGTACCACGCCATCCTGGTTCTTTATACCCTGATGCATCATGCCTACATGTGTTATCAAACATAAGGTAATTGGCCCTTTGAAAATCCCTACTCCTCGACAAGTAATCATCATCATCATCATCATCATCATCATCATCATCATCTCATGTCTTGTTGGAATCTCTTATTTTCTTCTATCTCTTGCTAATCATGCTAACATGGTACCATGACAGTTAATCATAAATCATCACCATTGCATCCATCATGCATCCACAAACTATTAGCATATTGCATATTGCATATCATATCATACAAAAAGCATTAATCATACCACATGCATTCATCCCCATCATCGCATAATATATATTAGTTATTCTAAACATCTCATAAACCATACATTTATCATCCACTGCATAATCATAAAAGTGTCATCATATCAAATCATGTGCATCCATCATATCATCCATGCATCATCATATCATCCATTACATATAAACATCATAATCATCTCATCATCAATAATGTCAATGTCATGGTACGAATTAGGATCAAGTGTGTGTAATATATCAAAATAGGCATGAGACTACCCATGGTTGATGACTATCTACATCAAAAATATACAAATTGATATCACACTCTGATCTACTAACATCGTTTCTTCCTAAATCATCCCTCGGTCTAACTATTTAATCAAATTCCCTTATCTAATTAAATTCATCAATATTCGTCTCTTAATTAAATAAATCATTTTGTCTAATTAAGTCACTTTCCCTTGTTAATTAAATAAATTCATCTAATCTAATTATCCCTATTTAATTAAATAATCAATTTATTTGATTAAATCTCTAAAGTCTATCTATTAAATTAAATAAATTAAAACCTTATTTGATTTAATCTAACACCATCCCTTTTAATTAAATAAATCAAAATCCTTATTTAATTAGCCTCTTATCATATTTCTTTAAATTTAATCCAAAAATCTAAATCAAATTGTCAAATCAGCTAAATATCCCTTAAATTAATCAAATCTGATTAATTTAATCTTAATCCATCAAATCCTCTAGATTTTGCAACTTGTGCATGAAAATCAATTTAATTGATTTATAAATCATCTATTTTCATTCAAAAAGGCATCAAAGATGGAATATTCCTCAAATTTGAAATCTCCCCAAAAGGACTTGTCCATCCAACAAAGCATTTAAAGCTCTTACATTGTCTCTTACATGTCTCCCCTTGGCATTTAACTCATCTTTCATCCCCTAAACATTCCATCTCATCAAATTCAAATTTCAAACTTGCACATGGATCAAAATGTGCTCAAGCTTCCTCCATTCACATGTTGACAAGTGGCATCATATCATTGGTTGAATCTTTGTCCCACATTGATCAAATTTGGACATCTCTTCAACTTATCAATCTATAAATAAAGAGCTCATATCCTCATTTCATCATCCACAATTTGAGTAAACTTACTCTACTCAAATTCATCTTCAAGCATTTGCAAGATTCATCCATCCATAGCTAGGTTATGCAGGTTTTCATCTTGGAGCACATTTGAATCTTCACAAAAGTGGATCACTCATCAACACTCTTCATCATCTATCAACATTGCATCATTGGAGTTGGGAAAGGGCCAATTTTCACATCAAATTGGCACCAATTCCCTCAAGAGATTAGGAGTTTATATTGCATTAGAATAGGATTTGATTTATTTTGAGTTTCTTGGTGTTCTTCATCTCATTTCCTTTCTCTCTTGTAATTTAAAAGGATTTCTTGAGGAATCATGTTTCTAACTTGCATTTCAATCTTCTAATGTGTTTGTTTGTTGTGTTTTGCAGGTATTAGGATCATGGTTCACAGTTATGTATGTTGACGATCAGAGGTTATGGACTAAAGGGTTTCTTGCTGAGTGTATCTAGTTTATCTATGTCGAGTTTCAGAGATCCGCATGAAGATTTGATCAAGTTATGAAGATTTCCATTTTGATAGTTTTTTGCTTCTTTAGTTGGTGTTCCTGACTGAGGATGATACTATTTGTAGTGCCCCTCCAGTTGCTACTATGTATTTCTGATTTGTTCAGGCTATTAGACGATACCTTGTTATTATTGTATGATCACTAACATTGGAGTGATGATGATGTTATACTTTGATGTGATGATGCATTATGTGGTTGCTTATGATTTATGCTATGTTTTTGGATTAGCGTAGTTGCTATTTGAGTTAATATTGATGTACATTCATATGATGATTTATCAATGCTTTATTCTTGTCAGTCTTGTGTGACTATATTGGTGAAGAGGATGGGATTACATCACTCGCATGCGGGCACCCTGTGATTCCGAGATTTCTCTTCACGGTGTGTCTACTATGTTTATATGCATGTTTGACATTCATCTTGTTTGCAGGATTGTAGGTACAGGACATCACCTCCACCTGGCTTCATAGGTATGAGCGTGTCTATTTTCCCAACGGTTATGTTTATAGGGAGATAGTAACAGAGTGGCCTTGTCAAACCACAAACCCAGTCACAGTGTGTCATCAGTTCGTGGTTCGTTGGTTATTGAGTCATGTCTTCTTTGTTGGTTTGATAATTTATTATCTTGTGAGATTGTTTGTGAAAATTAATGTTTAAGTGCTTTAAATGTTAATTTATGTATTTTAGATTAAAGTTGTTAATTAATTTAATTTAATTCGTTTGGTATGGTAATTTAATCTATTGATTAAATTCATCTTATTAAGTGGATAAATTAATTAATTAAATTAAGCTTGTTGATTAAATAAATTAATTAATTTAAGTTTTTTTGATAAAGTGCAAAGTTTAAATTATTTAAAAATTTTTGGAAATTAAATTGTGATTTAAATTATTTAAATCCAATTAAGTTGTAAATGCATGATGGAAAATATCTTTGATTGAGAAGATATTTTAGTTGACAAGTGCTAGTTAATTTACTGAGGGATATGATTTGGTAAAATATCACGGAAAGAATATGGGGAATTAATTAAGAAAAGGAAGAGTTGTTTTTCACGAGAATTGCTGCAAGGTTCTTGTGTGAAGTTCTTTTTGTTAATTTTTTTTTTTAAAGTTTGTAGGGAAGTTCTTAGTTGAAATTTTTTTGCACATCTTCTGGAAGAGGAAATTTTTGGAAAGCTTGTGAAAATTGCAATTTGAAGGCTCAACTTAATTCTTCATCAAATTCAAGCTTGATGATCCAGGTTCCTTATTTTAATTGTTTATTTAATTACGTTTTTAAAAAGATTGCTTGTATAATTCTATAGAAGTTTGTTTGATATTTGTGAAATTTCAATTAGAGTAGAAGCCTTTAATTATTTTTTTAATTTGGAAGCGTCCTGTGTTTGAAGATTTGTCTATGAATATTTTAGTGCTTTTGTAGAAAATTTTATAGTGAAATCAGAGAACCTCTGTAGAAAATTATTTTAAATAATAGAAAACCCAGAGGAAAACAATAGAGAAATTTATAGATCCTCTGTAGAAAAATTGAATTTAAACTATAGAAAACTCAAATAAGAAAACAACAAAAGATGGGAACAACCTTATACAAGTTTGATTTGATATTTTTTGTAAAAATTAAGAAAATAAAACCTCTGTAATTCGTCAATCTTGCCTATAGAAACTTTATTTTAAATTTACTTATTTGTAATGTTAAATTTATAATATATATGTATATATTTAAGAATATATCCATTCACATATTTGAATTAAAATATGAGTCTTTCATGTAGAAATTGATCTGGAGAAGATTGTTTTAAAAAAATCAATAAAAATTTGTATTGGGAAAATTTTAGAAACGCCTATACAAAATTTTTTGAACTAGAATAAAAATAATAATAATAATAATAATAAAATTGTTGAGGGAGTTGGGGAAGCTATCCCACAGTTGCACCCTCATGGGAGTGCTTCCTCCACAAGAAGCGACCCCATGGAGGGGGGGCTGCATGGGCAGTATGCCCCAGCCTTCTCTTTTGCTGGGTATGGAGGTTTGTACCCTGCGTTTCTTGTTTGGTATATTAAATTTTAATTTATATATTATATTTAATATATGTTATATATTTTAAATTTTAAATATTTATATATTTTGTATATATGAGTTCTTAGATGGGTTTGGAATTTTAAATGATATTATAAATATATATTTAAAATAAATATTTTTATATTTAAACATATATGTATATAATTGTATGCTCATTAGTTATATAATTATATATGTATATGTTTAATATATATATTTATTTTAAGGTTATTTTTGTTATAAAGATGTAAGTATTTCTTTTTGTATTAAAATGATTTTATTGATAAGTTGACTTTTATCATTAGATGAAATTGAGAATAATTGAAGGAAAACAATTAACTTTAGTTTCTTATTGGAAATGTAAATGGAATTATGTATTATTTTGATTGTTTGCATGCAATATGTAATTGCCTTATTTGGATTTAGAATATCCTAATATTAGATTTTATCTTGTGCTTGAAATTGTTTTAAAGTTATGTTTCTCTCATTCTTGTTATTGGGGTAAATTGAGTTATTGTTTATGTAAGACTTCCAAATGTGTCTCCTTTGTGGTGGGGTTGTAACTTGTGTTGGTTTGGATTTTGAGTTTAACTTGTGTAGTCCACAGATTATGTTTCAGTTGGACTTGGTTATGTGAACATATTGTGTTGTTTAATTAATGTTGTGTTGTAAATGGTTATGTGCACGTGGAAGTTGTTAATTTGAACACCTATTTACTATGAACGGGATGTGTGACCTTATGTTTTAAGGTTGAGATGTGGTATCAATATTGTGCACCTTGTCTACCCATAGTATTGTGGATTTGAACTTTGTGTTGTCTATAGGAGATTGGCTCTTTGTGGGGGTTCGACGCACAAAGGGGCGTAAGGGTAACTCACCTAGGGTTTAATCAAGTGATAATTTAAAATAATTAATGGGGAACTTTCACACTAATAATGATAATGAATTCCTCTCTCATGGATCATGCACTTGATAAGGCTTGAGATGAGATGAGATGCATAGTTTTGCATAAGGGTCCGGTGGCCGGTAGAGGCAAGCTAGGGTAACCCAGGATGAGGGTCCGGTAGCCTAGGAAGGTTGAGCTAGGGTAACTCATAGAAAATTATGTGTGATATTCTTCCTATGATAACAGTCAGACAGTTTGTGTGTAGTGTACAAATGTTGTACTTGATCTTTGTTATCTGGAAGCAATGTAACCGTCTTGTGAGTTTCGTACTTGTGTTGCTTAGAAATGTATTTTCTTGTGTTTAGGGGTTGTAGGTTTTGTCTTGGAAACTCTTTTACTATCTCCTAGCATGGAGGGAGTGAACCTTCGAGTACCATGTAGTTGGGAGGAAACCATGCTATTTATTTCATTGAGTTCTCACTGGTGTTGCTATTCTTGGATAACTTTTTTCATGAGATAGGTTCCTATTTCTCTCATTCATGTTGGTGAGTACTTCTTGATGGAGAACTTGTGTGTACCAATGGACTTGCATATTATTTCATGTACTATTTTGTAACAGTTGTAACCTTGTAATTGTATCACTCCTCAAGTGTAATTGAGGAGCGCCCTTGTAATTTGTAATTGTAAATCTTGTGTATTAGACATCTCTTTTGAGAATGAGCATCGTAATGTAATATGAAATGAATGTAAGATGTATGAAAATAGTATCACATCTTTTGTATCCTATGTGTTGTAATTTAGTGATGATGGATGTATGTATTTTATTTATGAGCATTAAATGTATGTAATGTTTAATTGTATTAGTTAGACTCATAATTTGTTAAGCATTGCCATGATCCTTGGAGAATGTAGGAGCTAGTGTAGTGTAATTCATAAGTTTAATATCATCTTTTAAAAAAAAATGGTTCACTTTCATTTAAATGTGTTACATTCTCTTGGGTTTCGGGGCGGGCGTTACACTATTTCAGTTAGTTTAGTTGTTTTGGATGCTTCTCTAGTGATTCATCTTGCTTTTGGATGTTTCTAGATCATGATCTATCTTTGTTGCACATCCACATTGACCATTGTGATCATGGTTGGCAATTTTCTCTTGCGTGTTCATGTTTTTCTTGTCCTTGGCCAACATGGTGTTGAAGCATGTTATGGATCTTCAAGGAGTAATTAATTGAAGTGTTTTCATGTTGGAGATATTGTTTTGGGTCCTCACTAAGTTTTGGCCAACTTTGGTTTATTTGCATTGATAATCTTTAATGATTTGGGCCGACAATTTATATTCATTTCATTATTTCTTTGTGGCCAACTTGTAGCAATCAAATTTCATATTGCAGATATATAAGAGCGATTATTTATTCGAATTGAAGTGTGAGAATGTATTCCAGTGGATTCCGAGTGTGTGTGTATGTGTGAATATCATTCGAAGGTAGAGTAGAGTGTGAAGAAGAGTGAAGAAGAGTGAAAAATTGTTCATGTACTTAATTGGAAATGTAATTAGGCATTAGCAGATGCTATTTTCTCAGTTCAAAATATGGATGGCTTTAATCTGAATCTCTTTGTAATATAGTGTGGCTTCCTTTTTAATTGAGTAGTGAGCTCTAGGTAGTGTTCCTGAATGCATGTGCATTCCCCATATTTCATTTTCATTATACTTTTACTAGGGTATAATCTTGTGGACTGACCTCCATAGTGGTTTTTCCCCTAAAAGGGTTTCCACGTAAAAAATCTTGGTGTTATGTGTGTTTTTGATGTGTTGTTGATTCATGTTTTAGTGGTTAATTATCAAATATAAGAATAAGGTTAATAAGTTGAATAATTTTTGAATTTCTAAGACAACTAATTCACCCCCCTCTCAGTTGTTTTCCCTTTTTTTTCCAACAACGAGAGGGGTGAAAATTCACTCCCATATTTTTTTCTGCCACTTTAGTGAGCATTTGTGTCAATGAGTGTTTGATAAAGTAGATTGAAGAGTTTAGAAATGTATACCTAAACCATTGAGGAAGAAGATCACAATCTAGTGAGCTTGAAAGCACAAGGTAGAAAAATAACTCAAGTACTCTCTCCTGAGGAGGTTTGAGCAAAGGACTCTGCAGATCCTCAGAGCTATAGAGTTTATCAAAGTGCACTAAAGGCTTGCAAACCATTGATGTAAAAATCCCACAAGATGCAAGTGCTTCATAGATCCTTGAACCTACAAAGAAAGATCCCCCAGATACTCTCTCCTAAAGGAAGCCCGATGTAAGGGGACTTCGCAGAGTCAGACTAGAAAGTAGCTTCACATGTGCACTTGCAAATCAACATGTTAATCCATAGACAAAACATGTTAGATGTCAAAATGTAGCCATGTAGGTAGATAAGCAAGTAGACAATCACACAGACAGTCAAAAATTGAAGGAAGATCTTTCAAAGGGATCCCTCGAGAACCCTTCAAAAGAAGAGGGGTCCACTCAAGGGATGCACATTTTTGAAAGTTAAAGAGCATTTTTTGCAAATCAATTCAACATCAAGGAATCCTTTTGAAAGATGTTTAATTCATCAAGGAATTCAAAAGGAAGAAGGTTCCCTTGCATGGTGAAGGTTTGGCTTCAACCACAGGAGAAGGTGCTCCCTCCTTAGGGGGAGGTTTTTCAAATTCTTTCTTTGCAAACCCATGATGAAGGAAGAATATTCCCCAACGGGTCCTTGTTAAGGAATGTGATTTTTTTGAAAAGTGTTTTGAAGGTATTTTCAAGAAAAGATTCATTGGCCACGGAATACATTTTCTAAAAATTGAAGTGACATGATAGCCCCCCCTTAGGATGGTGCATGTTGAATACAAAGGCATGTGGCATCCTAAGGAGAGAAAAGAAAGAATGAAAAAGTGATGTTGTGTCTCACAGAATATAGCGAGATGTAACCATGGTAATATTTTTGTACACACAAGGGACAACACATGAGCACCAAAACATCACAAATCAAGCAAGAAATATAAAAGAAAAGAAAGAAGAGATCATCATGAACAAGGTACAAGGGTGATTTGATATTTCAAGATCAGAATTGCTCATAAATATAGACAAATAGAAATGAACTATCATCAACCCCCTACTATATCAGACCATATGCAGAATGCATGAGAAGACAAAGTACAAATAAAAAATTGGGTCCACATGGAAGGTAAGCCTAATGCCCCCAACACATTGCATCATCCCCAATTTTCAAAATTCAATACACATAACATAGGAAGAATGATGTAACAAATAGAGGAAGTTTCATAACACATAAAAAATCTTATATCTAAGCACCTTTTAGAGTGACAAAGTTCATCTAGGAACATATAACACAAGCACGTGGGAACACAAACACACACACACAATTTACTCTACAGATAAAAAAGAGGCACCCCCTAGTCCTCATCAACCAAGAGGCTACCAACTTCCCAATCTCAATCATTATATGGGGAAGGCGAATGATCCTGCAAGGGCAGAATATCAAGGGGGAACCCTCTGACCCCCCAGAAATAATAGCCAATGAAGAAGGTCCCTCAAGGTATTCTACACTTAGTTCTTATGGGTGAATGCCAATGACTTATCAATTTTTTTTTTATAAGGCCGAGACCTCACCCACAAAATTAAACATGCACTTCATAGGAGTGCCATGTGTTAGATGAGGGAAGTAATGCCTGAAACTCACTGCTAGACTTGCCGGGTGACTTGGGAGCAGTGAAAAACTTTGGGGACATTGGGACTTCCCTCATCACTAGGATGGTGCATGCTAATGTAGAAACACCCTCCAAAGAAGGTGAACCTCTCTTTTGACGCCCATTGCTAGAAAGGCCATCCTACATCTTCCGCTTCATAGGAGGATGTGAGATCCCCATAAATGAGGTAGAAGGCATGGAGGAAGAGGAAAAGACCATGGCAGACACCACTAAGGTGTCTGGAATGTTTATGAGCTTTTAAAATGGTAGGTCAATGTCTGAGAGGGACATCAAAAAAGGAAGATTGACTGAAAGAGCAATAAACACTTGCATCCTCTTCAGGTTATGAATTTTTATGCTCACAGTAGGAGCCAGAAGTAGCATCGAAGCTGGTGGAACTGAAGCAGAGGGGATAGGAGAGAAAGACAAGACAAAAGGTGTCAGGGAAGAAATTGTTGACTCCCCTTCCTCTACAAGGCGGCCTTCTTAGCAGCTAAAGCCTTTTGTTGATTCTTGAGCTCATGTGTAAGGTGGTTCCTATGACTCTAGGAGCTAGAGACTAGAAGCTAAGATGGAATGAAGGATTCCTAGTCAGCCATCAAAGTGTCCATCATAGCCACTTCTAGCGGAGGGAGAGACTCCTAAATGAGAATAGGAGGGAGAGGTTGAGAAGAGGTCGGTACGACAGCGGGGGGAGTAGGCACTAACACCTCAGTGGCAAGTCTCTTCCCATTCACTACCTTAGGGGGAGGAGTGGTAGGAGGCTATGGAGATTGAGACATAAAGGACTCCCCATGGGAACCCTTCCCCTTACCATACCAAATGAGCCTAGGCACTATGGGTAGAATGGGAAGTTCAAAAGCTAGACACTTCAACTTTCACCATGCGAGCACCATCAGATTCTCCAACAAACACCTAGGAACAAAATTTGATGACATCATAGTAGGGCAAGAGGAAGCGATAGGTAGGACAGGGGAAGAGGAGGAAGAGGAATCTTGAGAGTGCTTCTCTTCCTCCCTTCTCTGAGCTAAGGTGGCATCACTGTCAACCTTTAGGCAAGCCTTATGTGAGACGACACAAGGAGGAGGGTATCTCACCTTAGGCATTATGCCCCCACTCTTGTACTTCACATAGCTTCAATACAAGAGGTATTCCCTATGAGGAAGCGGCCCAATGGGTGTAGGCCAAAAGTGATCTAGTGAGTAGCCACCAAGCACATTCAGTGGCTTATAGTCGGTGTCATGGACTACATGCATTGTACCCTCATGGATGAATTTCAAACACTTATGCACTACCGAGGGAACTATGTTCATAGCAACCAACGAGGGGATACCCAGTTTCACCCTAAAGAGTTTAGACCCTAGGATTATTTCAAAGAGTAAATTTACTAATTTAGGTCCAACCAAGATGGACAAGGTGATGCAACTAATGGAAGGTACGAAAATCCCATCATGTGTATGGATGGTACTCTTGGATTCATCATTCCCATCTCTATGCAAGAAATTAATCAACATAATCTCCTTAATGATGGCATTCACCCGACACATTGGATCAACAAGAACACCTATTATAGTTTTTCCATTGATTCATGTGGGGATGCATAAGGGAGATGGCTGTCTATTATAGTTCACCATTAATTCTTGCGAGGTGAAAGTTATACCAAGGGAACTACTCATAGGTTACACATATGGGATGGGCATATGTAAAAGGAGGCCATTACGTATACTGGTTAGAACTTTCATAGAACTCCTAAAGGTCTTACAACTAGATAGTGACCCAACTAAGGTTTCATTATGTGATGCTTACAGAACCTTCCAACTATGCCACTAGAGGTCATAGGTTGCGTTGCAAGGTGAGACACCTCCAACACTCACACCTACAATGGTCCTAGGATATGAGGAAATGACCTTCAACGTTGCTAAATGAAACCAAATGGTTCATGTTAGGTTCACCAAAATGAAGAAGAGGGGGACTAACCACACCAAGGCTCCAAGTCACATAGAGCCAAGAGTGTAGGGCTTCTCTAATATAAATCAAGCTAAGCAAGTGTTTTAGGTCAAGGATAGAGAATGAAGAGCACTCTCAAGTGCTTCTGTCACTCTACTAACCTGTGAGGTTGAACAGGGCTAAACAAGCCAATTTCTAGAACCCGAACCATAACTCAAGTAGCTCTCTACTTGAGGAAAAAAATGTGAGTCAACGACAATAGCATGGTGTGCTGGCGTCTCTCTAGAGCCCTAGTGTCTATATGACTAGAAAGTGTGAAAGTATAGTACAAAATGCAAAAAACCTACTAATGGTCTAGCTATTGATGTTTAACGTACTAAGTAGAATTATAAATGATAAAATACAAGAGATAACTAAAGCGATGATGCAAGTAAAAGTAACAAAGATGAAAGTGATGAAGATTAACTCACTACAAGTCCAGTTCACTAGCAAGCTCCACATGTGTGTGTACCTAAACAAAGTCAAGAGAGGAAAAAAGTTAGGGCTATATAGGGGTTTTCCTCAGTTAAACCCCCACTTTGGTGTTTCCACCTCCATGGATAACCAAGAAAGCCACAAGATAGGAGATATGATAAATAAATCAAAGGAAATAAATCGAACAATAACAATGACACTATGCTACGTAAATCAACAAACAATATCACCTTCTCAATTGAGGTTCCCTCAAGCATGTAGAAGAGGATATAAACTTGGTAAGATCTATGTTGCTGCAACAATGAAGAAGAAGTCCCTCGAGACACCAAATTGTAATTCCAATGGTGGAAAAAGTGCAACAAGATGTAGAGATTGTGCGTAGGAGCTCAAGAGCAAGATAAAACCAATGTATACAATTGTGAAGAAGCTTGAGAATTTCTCAAAGATCCAACTAGAGTGTAGAAGTGTCAAAGATATTAATTGAATGAGAAAGATAGGAATTTCAAGAAGCATTTGGAGGGAAATATCCATTCTCTGGTTGATTGGAAGGTGTAGAGGTGTTACGCTTCATCACCAATGGAGAACATAATGTATCTACATATTCTAGAGGTAGGAATCTATTAGGTATGACAACACGACACACAGATGTCTGCATGTTGTGCACACATCCCCGATAGAAATTTCCCCACTGACATTATAGATAAGCATCAAGTAGATGGAGAGCAGGAAGGTGATGTGGAATAATTTAGTCGAGTTTAATTTTCCTAAAGTACAAGGTGTAAAAGGGGAGTTTGTGAGAGGGGTGAAAATTCACTCCTATACAAGTTCATATTCATGGATTTGTGGATTTTGATTGGGCAAGTGACAATTATAGTAGAAGATCCACCAATGGATATATTTTCATTTATAGTCACTTTTTCCATAATAAAAGTATAATGTATGTAACTAATCATGCTTGTAAGGAATCCATTTGGCTATGATGGTTGTGTTCCAATTTTGGGCTTGATGTAGCTATGATTACTATCTGTTCTAAAATTTAGAGTTTCATTTTATTACTAAAGAAACCTATGTTCCATGACAAAACAAAGACCATTGGTGTTTACTTCCATTTTGTTATTGTCGTGGTGGAAGATAGGAGGGTGAAGCTAGAGAAATTTGAAACTTTGATGAATGTTGCAAATGCATTGACAAGGTTGGTGAGCATAGAGAAGTTCGTTGTAAGGTGTGCACCCTTTCTCTCATTGTGTTATTCAGTACAACACTCAAGTTTGTGACATGGCTTAACCACCTCCCATGAATTCATCAACTCTAGAAGTTGTATCAAGCATTAATGAGACAAAATTTTGGTGTAATGAAAACTATTTGTGCAACAATTGGTATCAGAGAATGGGTCAATAGTTTGAACCCCTAACTTTTTCTAGGGTGATTGTTGGAAGGTGTGTGCCCTTGGTCTCCTTGTGTTGTACAGTGTTGTACTCAAGTTTGTGACATTGCTTAATTGCTTCCCATGGATTCATTAACTTTGGTGATTGTATTGAGCATTAACATGTCAATCTTTTGGTGCAATGACAACTATCTATGCAACAAAGTTTAGATGGTATTTCAATTTTATGGACCTCTTAATCCCTAGCATTTAAATCTTATTCAGATTGGTTCTAGTAAGGTGTTCAAAATGTGGGAGAATGTTGGAAATTGAGGTATATTAGCCTTAGTATTTTCTAGCATTGATTTAATTAATAATTTTTTTATTTTTTCCTATGTTGTATTTTCTTTCTCATCTTATTTAATCTAGTATGACTTGGATTGGTGATTTTTCATCATGTTGGCAAGTGACATGGGAGGTGACAAGAAAGTTTGTGTCCCCACATGGGAATTATGAACTCTAATTTTTGGTATAGCATATTTTCCAAGTGTTAGCATCTTGTAATTATGGTATTATAAATTCCTATGACAAGTTTTGATGCGTAGGAACTAGATTCTATGATAGGTAAGAAAAGTGTTGGAAGATATATTTGTATGGGGAATCTAGGCACCCATTTTGAGTTAGACAAGTTGTAAGAGGATCATATATTATTAGTCCTATATTATGGATTCTCTTATAACTATAAGTTTTTCATTTATGATAGATTCTATGTCAATTGTAAGGTGTGTAAGAGCATTTGTCATACATATTTTGAGTAAAAGTGGGGAATCCAAGTTTGGAGGTTTCATTGAGGAGTCAAGAAATCTTGTACAAGTGTCATTTGCATGCTTATAAGTGGTGGAAAAATGGACCAAGTGGATTTTGGATGCCCATATCTTCTAGCTTCCTCTAGAAGTTACCTTCATACTTATATTATCTATATATTGATGTATTGAAGTGGGTTATGTATGTTGGTTCTTTAGTACCATTATGCTATCAAAATAGCTCCAAAATCAACACTGTATACTCCTAGAAGAATACTTTATTTACAAGATTTTAAACATTGTTTCATTCATAATAAATTGAATAAGCTTTTGGAGTGTGTTGTTTTTCATTCAAAAGGGTTTTCCCAATGTATATCATCTATTGTGTAATATTTTTTATTTACATGTGTGATAGATCACCATCCTTGTATTGTGTTTCTCATTACTATAACGATTTAAAAGAAAAAGTTCTACAACTCTCCTCTTTAGATTGGTGTAGGAAGTGTATTTTGTCTACCTTTCTTCCTTTCAATATGGACCAAAATCATGTCTTTTATAGGCCTCTTCTAGCTCTTATCCATGTACTAAAAAATCCAAAAATACTAGAGAACGATGCAATGGTGTTCTTATTCTTTCTAATGGCCTTCTTTCCCAATTATGAAAATTAATTAATAAACAAATTGTATGTATTTCCATTCATAAAAAATATTTTGGATATTTCTAATAGAAAAGTAAGACATTAATAGAGAGAGAAAAGGAAGAACCTTGTCTAACATACCTTCTTGTTTAATAACTTGTTGTAATACCTCATCTAGTTATATAACCACTATTTTAGGCATCACTGGTGAAGATAGCAACACCATAATTAACAATTTACAAAATGGTCAATAGTTTTATACTTGAAACCAATTCAATCAAACCAGTGCTACTCTCAATTTGTCTACACTTCAAATAACATAAGTATCTCGTGCAGGAGCACCTACACCACAATGTTCATTTTTGGTCAATTGAGTGCCTAGTAGGTTTATGTTATGTATTTTGTGTTTATTTTGTCCAATAAGGTCTAAAAAGAATAGCCATAATGTAATAAATGTGTTTGTTGAGTCATTTAGGGAAGAAGGTTAATCTTGCACCTACAAGTGTTTGTAGCCTTTGAAGGAATTAACTTGAATTTTTATGTGAAAGTGCAAGGTTGGAATTTTGAACATGTAATAAGGCTAATTGCAATCCATTTCAATGTTTTTGGGAGTCTTAGGTATTAGGAAGTGGGAAGATGCTTTAAGAATGCAATATTGTCTTAATGGAATTTGTGGTAATCTACACTTTATAATGTAATTCTCATTAACCAACAGTTCCATCCTTTGAAAATCAGTTGAGGGCCATTGGAAGTGATGGAGACAAGTTTAAAATTCCTCCCTTGGGTCGAGGCTAGTTGTTGATGAAGTTTTGAAGCATTAAATACAATAAAAAACTCTATTTTCCTAGTTTTTCCAGCATTTTTCACTATTCCCGTGCTTGGTATAGTCTGGTAAATCATTGTACTAGCCACCCAATTGAAATGGTTTGAAAGAGGATAGAGTCTACTTTCTTTTGGTGGAAATTTGAGTCAATTTCATTGAGTATTGATGAAGTTACATCAATTTTTCTGTAGGAG
Source organism: Sequoia sempervirens (assembly GCA_007258455.2). Taxonomy (NCBI): domain Eukaryota; kingdom Viridiplantae; phylum Streptophyta; class Pinopsida; order Cupressales; family Cupressaceae; genus Sequoia; species Sequoia sempervirens. The sequence continues at coordinate 715,277,978 of VDFB02270651.1, forward strand.
GGTCTGAAACCCTACCAAACCAGGGTTTGGACACAAATATGTTGTAATTTCCCATTCCACCATGGGAGAACTCTGATTTTTTTTTGTGGAATGGTGGTTTATAACTTATTTTCATTATACAATTTGTTTTATAGTGGAAAATGGTGGTTTGTGAAAGTTATGAGATGCCTTAGTCTGGGTTTTTCCTTGTAATAGTTCAAAAAGTGAACATGTGAATGCATTACTTGTTGATGTCTAAGTATTTGAGAAAATAGTATGGATGAAAAATGTAAAAAGGGTCTTGGGGAACCTGTTGGAACTAATTGAGGGAATTAGAAGTGTTGGGTGTTTCTTGGTAGTGGGATTCCTGCTTTGCACATGCCTAATTTGGCCTTTTTGGTGGCTTGGAAATCAGTATTTGAATCATCTACTTTTGGATTTTGATCCTATGCATTTGAGAACCTGTAAGGGTCTATATGAGATGTCTAAAACTAGGGTTCTTTGTCTAGTTATTTCCTTTAATAATTTTTTATCATGACTGTCCTAGTTTGCTAATGTTACAAGGTTGTATGGGCTTATAAGGGAGCGATGAGAGAATGGGTTTTTCAGAATGCAAAGTCAGATTATTTAGTCATATTTTGTCATGTTAAGAGTGGTCTAATATTCCCCAAGTCTTGTAGCCATGTTTGGATGTGAGAGCCTGATTGGGTGGTTAAGTTACCTTTGTAGAAAGGTATAGTGAATAATTGTGTCAAGGAGTTGTTTGGTATAAAAGTAGGGTTGCTTTCCCTGCCACTCTGCATCATAGTGGTATCAGAGTAGGGAGTAGATTTTGTTTGCATTTTGTAGTTTGAAGAAGTGAATAGATTTAAAATATGCCTCCAAAGAAGAATGATATGGCTAAAGAGATGAAGGAGATGAAGGAAATACATGCTAAGGAACTCAGAGAGATGGAAGAAAGGATCATAGCCTTGGAGACAAACAAAAGAAGGGATGCTGAAGAGAGTGAGACATAAGAAGAGGAAGATGAGGGGTTTGAAGATGTAGAAGAAGAGCTTACTCCAGAGGATCAAAGAATTGTAAATTTGTTGAAGATAGTGAAGGGTGACAAGCCTAAGGTAAAAATTGATGTTCCTAAGTATGGTGGTAGTTTATATTATGAATAACTACTTGATTGGATTGTTACATTAGATACCCATTTTGAATGTGATCAGGTTCCTAAGGAGCAAAGAGTAAAAATTGCAAAGACAAAGTTACAAGGCCATGCTTTGGTATGGTGGGATTACTTTCAATCTGAGAGGAGGAAGCAAGGAAAGTCTAAGATTACATCATGGGACAAGATGATATCAAAAATCAAAGGTAAATTCTTACCCAAAGATCACCAAGTTCAAATGTTTAAGAAATTGCAAAGTTTAAGGAAAAAAGAGATGGATATTAAGTCTTATACTGAGGAGTTTTATAAATTGAGTTTAAGATCTAGTCATCATGAGAATGAAGATGAAAAAATTTCTAGATATATTGGTGGTTTGAGGCTTAATATATAGGATGAATTGGTTTTGGCTAACTCTAGGAGTGTAGAGGATTGTTATCAAATGGAAATTAGGGTGGAGGAGAAGCGTAAGAGGAGACAAGAGGAATCAGTGAGAGGGAGAGGTGGTCCTAGTGCAAGAGAAAGAGGAATACCTTCTACAACAAGGCAGCCAAATGAAGATCCAGAAGGAGCACACAAAGGTAAAGAGAAAAATGTTGATTCTAGAGGTGGTTTTGGTTTTAGAGGTAGAGGAAGGTTTGGTGTTGGTAGAGGTTCTAACGATTTTGTAGGAAGCTGCTACACATGCAATTAATTTGTCCATCCTTCATGGAAATGTCTTGAGAGGGTTGGTAGTTCATCTAGTGGAGACAAGAAGATTGATAGGAGAGTACAATTGGTTCAGTAAGAGGAATGTGAAAGTCATTGTTCCACAAGTAAGAATGGAGATCCTGAGGTAGGGGAAATGTTGATGGTGAGAAAAATAATCTTGAAGGCAGCAAAATAGGAAGCACCTTTGCAAAGGAAAAATCTCTTCAAGAAAAATTGTAAGTGAAAAGACAAGGTATGTAGACTGGTCATTGATTCTAGTTCCACAAAGAACATGGTGTCATGTGAAATGGTCAATAAGTTAGGATTGAAAAAGATTCCTCATGAATGTCCTTACAAGATCTCATGGTTGAATGATCAATCTTTATTGCTAAATGAGAATACTATTGTAGAATTTCAAATTGGTGGTTATCATGATAGTGTTGTGTGTGATGTTCTTCCAATGGACTATTGTCATTTGCTATTAGGAAGACCTTGGCAATATGACAAAAGGGCATTGCATGATGGTAGAATGAATATTTACACTATAGTTCAAGATGGTCACTCCTTTGTGTTGACTCCCCTTGTTGAAGATGTTAAGGGAAAGGCTAAGGTCATTATGTGTGGCAAGTAATATAAATGTGATGAAAGAAAACAAACATTCTAATGTTGGCAACTATCCTAAAACTAAAAATATAGGGGTAGCTAATGAAAAGGTAAACACAAGGATAAGGAGTGCTTTGACAATGAACATGAAGGACAGTGTGTTAGTAGGAACCATAGAGTGCCATGTGGTTATGCAAAAAGTTGAGAAACAATCAAAATTTTCTAGTACAGTGAGTGGAAAGGCTGAGAGGACAGGGGTAAGGAAAGGTAATAAGGCAATGAGTAAAGGAAAAGAAAAACAAGGTAGTACAAGCAGTTATAGACTTGCATGTAAAGAGAAAGTAAAGATAGACCAAAGGACTCCTAAAAAAAAATTTTTTGTAGGAATTCAACATGGATAACACTCAAGGGATGAACAAAGAAGTTTGTTTGCAAGTCTGAGAGTAGAGGCAAGGCAAAATGATCATGAGCATACACTACACCATGAAGGAAGGTTAGTAACGTTTATATATCCAGTATACATGCAATAGTGGAATGCATTTGTAACATAATGGAGTCTATGTAGTGCTTGGAAGTATTGGTAGCCACATCAACTCATGGGACATGATAAATTTCTAGGGGGGGTGTATGGTGCAGGAGCACCTACACCACAATGTTCATTTTTGGTCAATTGAGTGCATAGTAGGTTTATGTTAAGTATTTTGTGTTTATTTTGTCTGATAAGATCTAAAAAGACCAACCATAATGTAATAAATGTGTTTGTTGAGTCATTTAGGGAAGAAGGCTAATCTTGTACCTACAAGTGTTTGTAGCCTTTGAAGGCATTAACTTGAATATGTATGTGAAAGTGCAAGGTTGGAATTTTGAACATGTAATAAGTTTCTACCAGTATTTGGTAGAAACTTCATAGCAACACAACCTTGTTTTAATTGGTTACTACCAATTATATCTTAGTATCTTTTAAAAAAAAAACATTTTTCTTTTACAAAGTATCTATGCAATCTATAAAATAAAAATTGAAAAAATAAATTATCAATACTATAATTTTCTAATATCTCAACTTTTGTTTTGATTGACTAATATTTTTACTTGTTATATGAACTTCACATAAATCAAGGAAAAAGTTTAGTTGTTGTGATACCCATGTGTATTTTGGGAGAGCCACAATCTAAGTTTTTAGAGAATGTTTAAATTTAAATCATTTATAAATTATTTTATTCTATTTACTTTACTTTTATCTTAATAAATATTTTTATTTACTTAAGAAATATTTAATTTCACTTCAAAGCTATTAAATACTTAAGACTCTTTTATACATGTTTTCTTTGCTAAAAAGTTATGTTATTGATGTAGAGCAAGGAGGGGATCCTCAAACAAACACAATTAAATCTATCTTGAACAATCCTTTAGTCCTTCAAACCCTAACTTGGCATTTGTTTCACAATTCCTTCATGTAGCCTAGTAGAATCCCAACTAGTGTAAATTGAGCATATCTTTCAGAATACTTTTCAAACCCAAAAAAGGAATGACATTCTAGATACCCTTTATGAAATTCTTCAACATAACTAATTTTTGCATATGCTTGTTTCATACCTTCACCTCCTAAATTTAACTACTACGCTGAAAAGTGGCTCAATTAGCCCTATTTTACAAAGCATCTACAAACCAAACACTTTCCCAATCAAAAATATATATTCCCTAACCTCTGTAAGGTCACATATAGACAGGAACAACAAATTTTACCCACTGAAATACTTTCTAGTTCATCAAACCCCAAAACCCTTATTTAGGCATTTTAAGCCTAACTTAGAAGAGGGTTTATTGAAACTTTGTACTCCAAGCCTCAAACCACTTCACAAAACACCTCAAAAAAACCATTCTAGGTCTACACATGCTTCCTAAATCAACTCCCACACTTTATCAATGCATTTCAATCAAACTCCAACTATTAGCCATCATTCTTTGCTTGAAATATGAATGCAATCAACTAGGGCATCACCATATCAACGTAGAAAACCTCCTCTTCTTATACAAACCTACAACATGAAATAAGACCCTAACTAACACCATTCCACTGACTTTCAGAGCATTTCATCAATGGAATGGTCTCTTATAGCATTTTTACACCTTCAAACCCTCTAAAAGAAGGTTTTCAACCCGTTACTGGTAGAATGCTTACAAAATTCTTAAAAATTGATGAAAATGAACCAAATCAAAACAAAAATGAAGTTAACACATTTCTCTACCAAAATAATTCACATTTGATCAATATTCCTAAGTATGGAACCATACAGAGGTCTGTAGCAACAAATTTACTAGTAATTTGTAGAGAAAATAGTGTTTTATTATTGGTTCAACTTCAAAAACAAAACTCCAACCTTGCCTCAAGCCTTTCTCGGGAATATTTAAACCAAACACCAAAAATAAACCAACCCAACTGACTCAAACTACCATTTGAACTTCTAGACTATTATACTTCCCATTTCTTGCATTTTTGCAATTTTGTGCATGACAACATTTGCAAGATTTTACAACATTTATAAAATGAACCCCATATGACTCCAATTAAATTGAAAATGGTTATTACATGAAATTTAGACTCAACACACCAAAACCTTAACCTAAGACCATATTTACATAAGTTGACATGGTGCCCCTGCACCATACACCCAAACATAAAAAGAACTCAAGTCCCTTGAGGACTATATTGCCATAAATCATGTTTAATCACTTGATCTCTTTGATCTAAAAATGTCCTTCCATATGGTAACCCTTTCCACTAAACTGGGTATTGAATATTAGTATCATTCTTTTCACTATTGATCTTTTTGCCACCTAGACATCGCTCCAACTTTGTAAGCTGACTTGATGGATGTTGTCTGACCTTCTCTTCATTTAGAGCTAATATTAAACCTACTTGAACACCTACAAAAATGTATCTATCATCCTTGTCTTGAAATGTCCTATTCTTTACTCCTTTTTTACACTTGAACTTACCCACATGTCCTTGCCATCCTCCTTGAATTGCTTCACCTTTTCCTTTTGCTTTCAATTTAGTCTTAGCAAACTTTACCTTCTATTCTTCTACAACCTCCTTGTACTCAAAGTAGTTGTCCAGTGCATTAACCCAATCAAATACTTCTTTTTCATCCAACTTTCCACTATACATTGGAAAATATATTTTCAACTTAGAAGCATCCCCTCTGATATCCTTGAGCATCTTAACCATCCTTCTCTCATCAGGGTCCAACTCATCATCACCTTGGACTCCTTTTGGAGGGTTTTCATTCTCACACTCTTCATCTTCCTCTCTGTCACTTTCCTCTTCAGTGGCCTTTCCACTCCTTCGATTTGTTACCAATGCTACAAGTCTAGCTAATACTACTTCTTGAGACTCTTACATCATCCTAATTTCCCTAGACATAACTCCACTTCCTTTAGGAGGAATCTTGTCCTTTCAATCTACAACTTTTCTTTATTCAAACTTCAACCTTTCTTCCTTGAAATGATCAAAACCTATGCTGTGAAACCACTTGATGTAGAGTAGGGAGGGGATCCTAAAACAAACACAATTCAATCTATCTTGAACAATCCTTCAGCCCTTCAAACCCTAACTTGGCATTTGTTTCACAATTCCTTCATGCATCCTAGTAGAATTCCAACTAGTGTAAATTGAGTATATCTTTCATAATACTTTTCAAACCCACAAAAGGATTGACATTATAGATACCCTTTATGGCATTCTTCAACATATACAATTTGTGCATATGCTTGTTTTAGACCTTCACCTCCTAAATTTGATTGCTACACTAAAAATTGGCTCAATTAGCCCTATTTTAAAAAGTACCTACAATCCAAACACTCTCCCAATCAAAAATATCTATTCCCTAGCCTCTACCAAGTCACATACAGCTAGGAACAACAAATTTTACCCACTGAAACACTTTCAAGCTCATCAAACCTCAAAACCCTTATTTAGGCCTTTTAAGCCTAACTTACAAGAGGGTTTATTGAAAATCTTTCCTCCAGGCCTCAAATCACTTCACAAACACCTCAAACACACCATTTATAGGTTGCAACATGCTTCCTAAATAAACTCCCACACTTTATCAATGCATTTCAATCAAACTCCAACTATTAGCCATCATTCTTTGCTCGAAATATGAATGCAATCAACTAGGGCATCACCATATCAACCCAAAACCTCCTTCTCTACTTCTACAAACCTACAACATGAAAGAAGACCCTAAATAACACCATTTCACTATTTTTTAGAGCATTTCATCAATGGAATGGTCTCTTATAGCATTTTTACACCTTCAAACCCTCTAAAATAGGGTTTTCAACCCATTACTAGTAGAATGCTTACAAAATCCTTAAAACTTGATGAAAACAAACCACATCAAAACCAAAATTAATTTAACATGTCTGTACCAAAATAAATGCACCTTTGATCAATATTCCTCAGTACGGAACCGTACAGAGGTCTATAGCAGTAGATTTACCAATAACTTGTAGAGAAAATATTGTTTTATTATTGCTTCAACTTCATAAAAAAAACTCCAACCTTGCCTCGAGCATTTATCAAGAATATTTAAACCATACACACCAAAAATCAACCAACCCAACCAACTCAATCTACTATTTGAACTTTTAGACCATTGGACTTCCCATCTCTTGCATTTTTGCAGTTTTGTGCATGACAACATTTGGAAGATTTTACAACATTTACAAAATGAACCCCATATGACTCCAAGCACATTTAAAATGGTATATTATGACCTTATTACATGACATTTAGACTCAAGAAACCAAAAAATAAACCTAAGACCATATTTACATATGTTGACATGGTACCCCTACACCAATTATGTAAACAAAATAATTCTTAAATCAATCATATCTAGTATGAGATACATCAATTTATAATAGATTAAATATTTTTTAAGGAATAACAATTAGTTTTTTAAATCTTTTATATAGATGTATTTTCACGATCTCTTACTAATTCAATTAACAAGATAATTGACATTATAATACATTATAACAATACAAAATTGAAATTACTAAACATTTGAAAACAAAATAAATTCTATTATATAACAAATTTTATTATGAACAATATTCTTAAAACATAAATTACATAACATATACATGTTTTAAACTCATACTATTATTAAATATTATTTTATTATTTCTTCATAATTTTTCACTTTCAATTATCAATTAGTATAATTTATTAAGTTGATAGGCTTATTGTGGGAACACTTAGGCCACGAATTTTGTTAGCCTTCCAAAATTTTCAAACTTCTAACATGTGGATCTTGGTTGGTCGAAAAGAAAGGTGGCGAATTTGAAATAAAATAAATTCGCTTGGCATGTCAATAGAGAAGGCCAGTGAAATTGAATGTTGGCTGGCAGGGCTTGGCACTTCAACATTAATTGATGTATGATTTTCGTATAGTGGTGATGGTTGTAATAACACTATCAAATTTTTGATAAATTGTTGGGTGTTGTTCTCTAGGTTTACCTACTATGAGAGATTTGAGGAACGATTGGAGTTTTGTGGAATTTCATGGTGTTAAGGATTGTGTGTTTTTTTCCTCTAACACTTCTGGAAAATACAAGTTGCTTTGCAGGGTGAGTATATTGATGCAAAAAGGATAACTATATTTATTTGTATCTAAAGTTTGTTTTAGATTCTATTCCTGTTGCCTATAAGCATTTTGTTTTACATGTTGTTTTGTATTTTTTTTCTCAGGGATTGGATTGTTTAAGGAAAAGTGGATGTTTTTGAGAAAACTAGAAGGAAGTTGAAAGAAAGAAAGCGAGGAGAAGTGTATTTGGAAAATTCCTTTAAAGCAAGCGGGAAGAGGTACATTTGGAGAAAAACATTTGTAGAGTATTTCAAAAACACTAAGTCCAACTATTATGTGTTTTGTGTTTTTTTTGTCTCTAACAGTTTTCTATGTGGGAAGAGGTACATTTGGGAAAAACCCTTTGTAGAGGATTTCTAAAACAATAAATCCAATTGCTATGTGTTTTGTGACTTTTTTTGTCTATAGTAGTTTTCTTTACTTTTTGCAGTCCTTCAAGAAAGAAGGAAGTTGAAAGAAAGCAAGTGGGAAGAGGTGTATTTGGAAAACCCCTTTAAAGCAAGTGGGAAGAGGTACATTTGAAAAAAAACTCTTTGTAGAGGATTTCAAAAATAGTTAGTCCAACTGCTATCAACACTGTGATCCACGATTCTTGTGTTCTATGGTTTTTTGCGTCTCTAATAGTTTTCTTTTCTTTTTGCAGTGGTTCGAGAAAGAAGGAAGCTAAAAGAAAGCAAGCAGGAAGAGGTACATTTGGAAAAGCCCTTTCAAGCAAGCAGGAAGAGGTCCATTTGGAAAAAAGCCTTTGTAGAGGATTTCAAAAATAGTGTTTTGAAAATAATTTATGTTATTTTCCATATGACATTGTTGATTGTAGTTTTGTAGTGGTGATGGTTTATCATATTATGGTTTATGGTTTTCATGTAGTGGCAATGGTGATCATTTTAAGGCATAATTATTTTCTTATTGTTACAAATAAAACACTTCATTATGTTAGAATTGGCAAATAACCATCATAATGCTCATGTAACACTTTATAATGTGTGTCCATCACATGTGTTAATCAAACACTTACACCTTTGTCTCCATGATTTTTACCTTATTCTTTAGAATGCTCAAAATTCTATGCACTTTGACTTGAAATAATAACAATTTAAATGTTCCCATGAAAATGATAAAATAAACATCAAATGATATTCGCCATTACCTGTATAATAAGCACCTCCCTTATGTCTATGCAAGGAGATAACAATCATTTATCAAAAAATTGATAAGCGATAAAATAGTTTATGTTGTTTTTGATAAGCCATTGTTGTGAATGGTTGAAAAGGAATTAAATAGTTTATGTTATTTCTAATAAAGCATTGTTGACTATTGTTGTGTATGTCCAGCTGCTATTAGTATTGTGAGCCACCATTTGCCACTTTTTACCTCATTTAATTAGTATAATAGATTAATCTAAAGATGTTAAAAGTTGTGAAAAAAATTGTTCAAGAGAATAAATTATTTCAAACTAATCAATAATAATTATTCATAGTATGAATTTTATCTAATTATTTGTGATAGTTTATAATATGATATAATTGAGTACTTCTTACTGTGAGTTATTACAATTCAATTTGATATATATATTTTAAATGAATATGTCTATATCAATCTATATTTGTAAATAAGTTAATGAAGGCATATGTTATTGGCATATTCACATAGAATACACTAACTTTTCTGTAATGTTGTATACTTAAAAATAATGAGACAATTACTTGAGAGGAGAATTCAGATATTTTCATTTCCTACTAAAATCAATCTAATTTATCCCAATATTTTATCTCAAAGGATATAATTAGAATCTCTTGAATACTATAACATAAAATAGATGCTTATTAGTTATACTTAAGATTTGGGATATGGTATCTAATAATTCATAGAGTTTGAATGTATGTCTTTCCATCATTATATTTAATTATTGACTTGGATATATATAGTTCAATATTATCATATGAGGACTCGTATTGTTTTGTTCTCGTTGTTTGGTCAAATGTAAGGGTTGAAGGTTGAGTTCAGTTATACTTGAGGGTTGTGTGTGTGTATTTTGATTGTTTTAGAAGAATTATTTTGGGACAGTGATGTTGTAAGTATCATTACATCGCATCATCAGAGCTTTAGTTCAACTCCCTTTGAAAATAGATTTTTTTTATTATCTTTTACAAATGTAAATATAAGGCGATAAAAGAGTTTATGTTGTTTTCAATAAGCAACGGTTGTGAATGGTTTCAAAGGAATTGAAAATTTTGTGTTATTTATAATAAGGCATTGTTGGCTATTGTTGTGTAAGTCCAGCTACTATCAACACTATGGGACACTGTTCTTTTTCTTTGTGGTTTTTTTCATCTCCAATAGTTTTCTATGTTGTTTGTTGTGGTTCGAGAAAGAAGGAAGCTCAGCTAATATAAATACCAATATACATAGGGAGGGAGGAAATGATACTAAAACCCTTGAAAGTAAGATGAAAGGAAAAGAATCCCAAGAGGAAATAACTAAGGAATAATAGAAAATTGAAGAATATGAAAAAACCAATCGAGGTAAGGATACCATGCTCATAAATAACAACTATGGATCTCCTTGTTCCATATGTCATGTAAGTAGGATCAAAATGGATCTACTATAGATGGGAATAAAAAATAAGTTCTAGGAACTCAAAATGCCTTTGAATAAGATCATTAATATCAATAAGAAGATCGTTAACTTCACAACAACTAGCTTTAAAACCCTTTGAAAGGAATATGAGAAAAATTAAAAAAGGGAAAGATATCAAGGAGGACAATGGGGAAGGTTTGAAATCTCTTAAATTTTAGCTTGATAGAGTGTTGATGGTTTATACTTCTCAACTTAGGCGGTGTGTAGGTGCACTACCTCTCTTGAAAGAACCAATCTTCTGTCAGTGCGAGTACTATCTCAAAGGGTCTCGGTGTGGTCATGACAATGCTTAGATACCTCAGTAGTTGATGCAATTTGCTGGAATCACAAGGAGGTCTTATAGAAAATACAAAGTATGAACATAAAGCATGGAGTTGGATCTTTGAAAAGGAGTTCCTAGGATGGGAAGTTGATATGCATAGGCTGTAGGTTCAAATAGCAGTCTTGGACTCCATCTAGTTGCTAGATTCAGCTTTACAATATGCAA